>OZ010573.1:114671804-114749304 GCA_963932145.1 Acanthosepion lycidas
CTGAGATAAATAGATAGATGAATATAAATAAACTGAGATAGATAGATAGATAGATAGATAGATAGATAGATAGATAGACAGGCCAGCGTCTTGTGTAGTTTTCAGCAAGTTAGTGTTCGTAAATTGTTACGATCAGTGAAGTTGATCATTTGAGCCACTCAACCAGACAAAAGCCGTCTTTAAGTCGACATAATTCTGCTTAATTGTGCGAATATGATTATCTACTTTGTTTCTGTTCACCTTTGTGTCTGCTTTGTTGTTTACATTGAAATGAACATAATTTTCTCTCCTTACCAACATATATAGTACATTAAATCACAATAAGAATTCAAAACACTCTTCAGAATGACTACTCGTACGTAAGAATAATATTGGATAAATAAGAGGTGGGGCGAAAAGAAAGAAAGAAAGAAAGAAAGAAAGAAAGAAAGAAAGAAAGAAAGAAAGAAAGAAAGAATCTGAAATGTGTGAAAGAGAAAAAAGAAAATCAAAGACATGAGAGAGAAAGAATGAAAGAAAGAAACAAACAAACAGTATAAAATACGAGAAAGAAAGAAAGAAAGAAAGAAAGAATATCAAAAGCGTAAAGAAAGAAAGAAAGAAAGAAAGAAAGAAAGAATATCAAACGCGTAAAGGAGAGAAAAAAAGAAAGAAAGAAAGAAAGAATACCAAATGCGTAAAGGAGAGAGAAAAAAAGAAAGAAAGAAAGAAAGAAAGAAAGAATATCAAGCGCGTAAAGGAGAGAGAAAAAAAAAGAAACAAACAAACAAACAAAGCAACAAAGATATAAACAGCGTGAAGTGGATAAAACTCTTCATCGTAGGAATAATATTGGAGAGATTTAATAAGAGGCTGTTTGAAAAGAAAGGAATGAAGAAAGAAAGAATATTAAACACATGAAGGAGAAAGAAAAAATGAATTAAAATCCCGTGAAAGAAAGAAAGAAAGAAAGAATGAAAGAAAATGAAACACGTGAAGGAGAAAGAAACAAAGAGAGAGAGAGAATATATCAAATGCGTGAAAAGGAAAGAAAAAAGAAGGGTACAAACAAACAAGAAAAGATATGAAAAGCGTAATGGGGAAGAGGGAATAAAGGAAGTAAGAAAGAAATGTAAAAAAGTATAAAACGGACAGAATCCAGAATGAGAAACGGGAAAAACATAAATTTTACAAGAAACGAAGAGTTAAATGACAAAAAAAAAAGGAAAAGACGATAATGGTGGACGAGTAAAAGTAAGAGCAATAGATAAATTTAAAGGAGTAAAGAAGCAAAGAAAGGAGAAGATTAAGACAAATGAATAAAAGAGTTAATCAGAAGACTATCCAAGAACAGGATGAAATGGTGAAACAAAGCAGAAACAAAAATAAGAAAAAATGAAAAACGGCGAAAAATTAAAGGCGGGAAAAAACAAAAAACTGGATTTATTTTATTGGTTTTATTATATTAATAAACTAGCATCAGATGACGAAACTGTTGGCCATTAAGTTTAAGGTTGCACCGATAATGAAAAATGTCTCAAAGGCTCGTCTCACTGTTAGTGTAAATTGAAATTCGATAAAAGAAGCAGAGCGTCTAATACTTGGCTAGGCAATATTCTGATGAAACTGATTTTGATTTAAGGAGGTGTAATCGGTTTCGTCGTGCTTGAACTAAAATTCCAGTTCAGAAATTGATGCCACCGATCATATCCACAACAAAGACAAGAAATCGCAGGTTCAAACTCGAATATCAGGGGCAGAAAGAAGGGTTGAAATCTCGATTTGCAGGTACTATGTCACAAATCAAAATGCACATATCCAGTCAGAATAATAACACTCGCCGACGAACACGGTAGTCAAATACACCTATTCGAGAACACCATTTGCTTTTATCGACGGATCATTTTTTTTCATTCGTCGACAGCTGGGAGAGGATACAGAATATTAGCATATCCGAAATATTTTTTTTATGGCGACCCCTTGAAAATGACTTGTTTCTTATTTGGATATTCCGTCTTCGGCATATGCAAAATTCATGTCCCTTTTGTTGGTAAGTAACTTTCTTTATTGCCACATTTTCCATCGTAGAATATAAGCGACACGCTGTCGCTTGGTCGGACGGGGTAATTCGCCGTTTTCTTCGCTACAAGAGGCAGAGTCTTCTAGTTACAACCAACCCACATCTGGTGTGAACATTTTTAGATGTAACACTATAAAGATCGTTTAGTCTGACTACCGGTCAACACTGCTATTTACTAAATTCATCATAGCATTAAATCTATCAAGAGAATTGTTGCATTTCAATATTTCATAACACAACTGACATTGTCAAATATTTTATATACAAAGCGGGCAGAAATTTGTTTCCCAGGAACAACAAAGAATTGCAAACGTTGTTTTAAATAGTACCCTTTTTTTACTTTAGTTCATTAATACATTATGTACACTCGACCTTTTACCTTGCACCCCTAGCAACAAGAACATTCTATTCTATACGCCTACGTACATAAAACCATAACCAATAGAAACATTACTATGCAAATCAGCGATTCTCATTGGCTCAAAACACAAAATTCGAAAGCTTCACGTGCGGAAATAAAATTGCGCCAAAACTTATCTGAGCCAACTTGGACATCTAAAAACCTATAAAAGGAAAAATATCAACTGACAAAGTCAGTCAGTCGCTCAACTTTTGAGCGACTGCACGGTTGTACTCTCATCCTACGGACGGGAGGAACCCGAAGGAGGCTACGCCGAAGGGCGGAGTCTCCTTCGGGGAGGTAGACCGGCCCTGAACCCGTTTATGCGGGTTCAATGGGCTATTTTTTGGCCGAGCCCACGGGCTCGGAATACCCACGTTAAAAAGGCCTTGTGCCACATGACACCCTCGTGGGGGGGTGACTGAATATCGTCAGTCGCTCAACTTTTGAACGACTGCACGGTTGTACTCTCATCCTACGGACGGGAGGAACCCGAAGGAGGCTACGCCGAAGGGCGGAGTCTCCTTCGGGGAGGTAGACCGGCCCTGGACCTGTTTATACGGGTTCAATGGGCTATTTTTTGGCCGAGCCTACGGGCTCGGAATACCCACGTTAAAAAGGCCTTGTGCCACATGACACCCTCGTGGGGGGGTGACTGAATATCGTCAGTCGCTCAACTTTTGAACGACTGCATGGTTGTACTCTCTTTCTACGGACGGGAGGAACCCGAAGGAGGCTACGCCGAAGGGCGGAGTCTCCTTCGGGGAGGTAGACCGGCCCTGAACCCGTTCATACGGGTTCAATGGGCTATTTTTTGGCCGAGCCTACGGGCTCGGAATACCCACGTTAAAAAGGCCTTGTGCCACATGACACCCTCGTGGTGGGGTGACTGAATATCGTCAGTCGTTCACTTTCTGACCGGCTGATCGGTTGTACTCTCTTCCTACGGACGGGAGGAACCCGAAGGAGGCTACGCCGAAGGGCGGAGTCTCCTTCGGGGAGGTAGACCAGCCCTGAACCCGTTTATGCGGGTTTGAATGGGCTATTTTTTGGCCGAGCCTACGGGCTCGGAATACCCACTTTAAAAAGGCCTTGTGCCACATGACACCCTCGTGGGGGGGGGGTGACTGAATATCGTCAGTCGAACGAGCACAGAGATATGCTAATATAATCCACGTCGCTTGCAACTGCAATCTTGCCGCGCAAACTGACGCGCCAACAAAATAATCACTGACTCATTCGCAAGCTCAACTCGAAGAACATTCTGGGAACACACGAAACTTCTATCCGAACAACTTTACTTATCTAAAGTGAATTGACATTCACTACTATTCTAAGTAAATAACATCATCGAACGAACTCGACATTTTGCAGTCAAAGGTAGACTACTTCGTAATGACTCATTTCTAAAACACAATACCTACATTCCAAATATTAATTACTTAATTAGTTTCCTAAAAAGACTGTAACATTGATACACAAGACATAAAAAGGACATACAAAAACTACAAACATCACGAGCACACCAACACATTAACAATCTTAAAAATACCATGTATATATTATCCTATTTGTATATAAACACTTTTATTGGTGTTGAATTGTATGTATGTTTTGCCTTGTTTCTATTGAAATTGTTTGTTTGTGGATGCAGAAAAGTTCACGCAACCTAACCTAAATTTCCTTCTAATTCAACTCAATCCTACACCAAATTCCTTAGTTTTTTTTCTGCACACCCCCAACAATTATAACGCCTGCACAGAAATTAGTAGGTTGCTGAATGACGTTGTTGTGATGAGAAGGAGGAGTGCATATTATGATTATATATATAGGATATATACCAGTTGATTTTAAATTTAAATAGGTTAAGATTATAGTGGCCATTAAAGTATCCTCTCGAGACTCTATGACCCAAAGTAACAGTTCTAGCTGTCGGATTGGGACTTATTACTAAAAGGTCACACAAAGAACTGGGATGATTTTCCACCGTGAACATCACTTCTAGCTGTGAAGGCATGAACTGATGGGTCTACGGCTTGTAACACGTTTAAACATTTGCCAATGTAATAGCAACAGAGTAGGAATGTTTCGTCTGTGGGATAATGGTTGCAAGGAGGAAAATAATTCATCACCCACAAGGCCGTGTAAACGATTTTGAACTATTTCGGTGTTCGACAGATAAAGCAGTAATGATTGATTCTTGGTCTCAAAATCTTTTAATGATAGAGCATGGCAGATATCTCTTGAAGTGATACAGAAAACCAACAATTGGAATTAGAAGAGAGAAAACATACTGTTTGTCGTTCAGGTGTTTATTTCTCTTATGATGGTCAACAACTTTCTTGTTAATGATAGCTACAAATAGTTTGCTAATGACATAAAGGAAGTTGAAAGGGTGATTTGTGATGGGAACGAGGGCTCACTTGCATTCATGCACACAGGACATACACTAGAAACCTTGCATAGCGTTATAAATCATTTCGTCTTCGGGCAGCTGATATTGTATTCGGTTTTTAATATGCATTATTAATGTTAACGAGGAAGACCTGTCACCACACACCGAACAAAGAAAGCAATGATTATATGTCAAAAACGACCTTGGATTATTTCAACATGATTTCAAAAAGCAGGAGAAAATGAGGATGAAATGAGAAAGGAATATTCAAAAATAATAAAGACATACAGTGTAACCCGGATATAAGACCCGGATATAAAAGAAACCCGGATATAAGAGAGATTTTATCTGGTCGCAAATTAGAGCCTGTGTTAATGTATATATAATAGACCAAACCCGGATATAAGAGATATCCGGGTTACACTGTCTTAAATATCGAATATATATTCCAATCTGATATCATAGGTGGATTCAACAAACACGCCCAAGAGAAATATAAGCGCAGCCATTAACAGGCAACAACTTTGATACAACGAGAACAGTGCACAAAATTTTTGTTGGTTCATATAATGAAATAGTACGGATGCAGATCACAGGAAAAATATCAGCGTTCCTTTTTTGTCTTTTTTCCTTTGAAAGCAAGCATTTAATAATTTTTCGCTGAAAAAAATAAGACTTAATCTTCCAAAACTAACTAGATTGAAACACAATATAGAATCCACTAAACGTTTTCAAGTTCCGGCTGAAATAAGTTTGTGCTCATTTCGCACGAAGTGCATTTGAAAGGCTTGAAACTACGTTTTTTTGAGCAGGTATTATCAGAGATTAATCTCTGCTGCTTATCCTTTGTACCCCACTAAATATGTCACATGTTACTTGGAGAAGAAATTAGCTGTGCTCAGGGATGCGTATTTCCTTGATAAATGCCCTGAAGGACCCCGGATGGTACTTTGACAATCTAAAAGGTTAGGAGAGGATGTGCTTTGATTCCAACAGTAAACATCGCATGGCTTTCTTAATGGAATGATGTAAAATATTAGCAGTATTTAGCCTTCAGCAAGTTCTTAATGTTTTTTGAAGCGGCGAATGCACTGCAAAAATATGAGAATTAAAATAAAGCCTAGTATTCACGTGATGTACAGCAGGAGAAGAAAGAGAAAGTTGAGTGTAGTTCTTCAACGATAATTATATATTTTGGAAAGAATAAATATTTTCGAAAAAGCATAAAGTATTATAGAAAAGAGTAAATACAATGTTTTGCTAGATTACTAAAGTAATCTATATGATGATTAAAACATACATATATTTATAGTCAATCCTGGCACAAGGCAATATAAGTGTACACAAGTGAAACATGTTGATGGCAAAAAAAATATATAATAAGATTCAAGTCTTTGCAAGGTTAATTTTAGTAAACATAATTTTTAGAAATAACCAGGTTTTTACGGTTTCTAATATTTTTTTAAACTGAACTATCAATAGGAGATATTTTCGCCAGTCATCCGTGTCATATTCCTCTATTATCATTGCAACAGGAGTAGAGGTTTATTCCTTGTTTCCTGTTTAGCATTGGTTTACGCATTTTTCTAAAGTATTCTCATTGTCTTTTATTACCAGTAGCTCCCTCTGTCTTAATTGCATTAATGCTTTGCTTGGGGTGAATTGACGAAAACAAAAACAAAAACAAAAACAAAAAAAACATTGGTGCAACCATTTTCAAAATATTATTCATTTTTATAACTGCCATTATCCCCTTATCATAATTTCTCATTCGCAACTTATTTTGCCAAGGAATATATTAAGTTCTTTTTTTAATCATATTCGCCCCAAGCAAGGCGATAAAGTCACTAAGAAACAAGGGTTAACTGAGAGTGAAAGAAACTGAGAAAATGCTGAGGACATGGAGGATACTAAAACACCAGTTTTCAAGGAGGCAGAAGAAAACATTGAGGTTTTATTTAAATTTTTGGAAATTATGATTGACAGAAAAATAAGAAACCGGAAGAAAAATGCGAAAAAGACACTATTAGCATAAAACTTACATTTACCTCTAACCCTTTAAAGAGAAAGTAATTCATCCTAAAAAATAAAATAAATTTTGACATTCTAATATTTATTTTCCTTTTCTTTCCTTTTTCTTTAATAATATCAGAGTGGATAATTTTTTATCGCTTTTATACTTTATATCAGACAATTTATGCTGTATAATTTCAAAAAATGGTTCTAGAGCAGCAGAAGTGACAACAATGTTTCCTTCAATCTATGGAAATTAAGTGTTGACATGTCCCGACATACAATCAATTGTTTGCTTAGTTTCGTTCTGGATATTTTTCTCGTAAAGTTTCTTCAATCTGACAAACGAAGATCTGTCAACAGGGAACTTCAGCTGCGAAACTCCTAAACAAACTTCACAAAAATTACCAAAACAGTTCAATACAAATCACACTCCTATTATAAAACACTTTCACGAGGACGAAAAAACATCAGAGGTCAGTCAATGAATCTTTCATAATCTGACCTCAATTCAGTTAAATAAGAAAGTTATCTGGGACTCGTAATTGAATAGTAGACGTGCTCCAGAACATTCGCAGCTGGTTCTCTAGAGTCAAATCCATCGAAAAACAATAATTGTTAGCATCCTCCAAAAGATTATTATACATCCACAAGTCAGGAGTATATACGAAAAGTTTTCTGTGCTTGATTGCATATAAAGGGTGTTGTTTATTATGAAAGTTTACATCAAAACGAAGAAATTGACAATCGGATACAATGCCCAAAAGAATCGTAAAAAAAAGCCCATCTTTGGTTAATTGTAAAGGCGTTTTGTTCTTACAAATAATACAAATTAATACACGCCGACAAATAACTCGAGTCACTTAAATATATGTAAGTTTTGACAAATAACCCTTACTCTTCTGACCTTGCTACAAGCGAATATCTTCTTTCCAGGTCCTTAAATTTTTGAGGGAAAAGAGTTTACTAATTATGAAGATGTTAACACTGATATTAAGTGTTTCCATGTATCGAAAGCTACACCTGAAGGATCAACACTTTGTCCAATAGATGCGATTATATCATCGATAATTAGAGGAAATATTATCTTGATTGAATAACTGTTACAAACAAATCAAGATTTTTTCTCTTCCATATTTAAAGCCAACAATGCATTCTTTCCAGCCACAAATAATAAGTTCTAATGTTTATGGATATTTATGAAATAAGCTTTATTGGAAAAAAAAAACTCAAATGAGAGATAGAAAATATGTGTGTTTGATATCAATCCAACCAAATGAATTTGTATGTATATTGGAAACCGTCGCTTTTGTGCTTGATCATGATTACCAAGCACTAGTCCGAAACACTTTATTGTTTGTGCTTCTTGACGCTTAAACTTTTAAATGGAACTAACTTGTTTTATTCTATGTACGAAATATGACTTGAATAATAACTGAAAATAATTGAGATGGCAATGTGATTATATTCCGTTATTGTCTGGCAGAGAACAAAAAGCCTTCCGGATTATTAGGCCTACGTCTTGTCTTAGAAAACGACACGTGAAAGGAGATTGCACAAAAAAATGATCATATCAGAAAATTAGTCTGTGTATAAACTCTGCTCAGAAAAAAATAAATTATACGTTATATATATATATATATATATATATATATATATATATATATATATAGAGAGAGAGAGAGAGAGAGAGAGAGAGAGAGAGAAAGAAAGAGAAAGAGTGAGAGAAATAACAGCAGTACATGTATAGAAGCAAGTTTTGCAATTAAGATGTGAAATTGTGATAATTTCGAAAGGAAAGAGTGCTTTATATGAACGGTAATATTTTTCTGGTTATGTATTTTATTCCATTACCATTCGAGACATTGAAGATGCTTCAGCATCATGATATAAAAATAAACACTCTGACCCTTGCAAGACGAAACTTATCTGGTCTGCTTTAAGGGATATTTGGTCCTGAGGCAGTATATTCCATGTTGTTTATATTTTTTAAGGCTTGGAGTAATGGATAGCGACTCAGATTGATGAATCAAGGAGTCGAGTTCAAATTCCAGTCGAATCCATTAGATTCACTTACGTGCTAATACTCTTGGGAAAGGTATGAATCCTCTGCTTCTCCCCCAGCTATGGGTAAATAGCGGAACAGACCTGGTTCTATAGCCTTGGATGGTAGAATCAACGCAGAAAGATACATGATCGCCTGAGCGTATATCACGCATGGCACATAACTGACTAACTGATTTCGGTGTCACTTTTTCCGTCTTTTTTTTTTTAAGCATTCAACCCCAAGCAAGGCGGGAAGCCACTAGCACGCAAAGGGTTTCAGCGTAGGAGCGTGGACAAAGAGGAGTGATAGAGGAAAGGATGAAGAGACGGTTAAGGGATAGATCAGGGCATCTGGAGACGTCGATTGACGTTACATTGGAATAGTTGGAGATTATAGTTATCAGGAAAACAAGAAATGGGGAGGGAGTCCCACCGGCGAGAAGTGCGAGACATGAAGCTATTGGAGTAGAAGAGACGGCTACATTTAACAGTTTCGACAGTGAAAGGGTGAGAGTGAGATGCCAGCCTAGTTGAGCGCTTTAATTCATGAAGTCTGGGAGCTTATCAGAGCAGTTACTGTGAAAGTATTTGTAAGATAGACAGAGGGAGGCAAAGGCACGCCTGTGAGAGAGTGGCTGCAGACGAGATGCCAGATCAGGGCCAATTTATGTTAAAACACTCCTCACATATTGCAAAGTTTAACCTTACCTGGTACACAATAGTAAAATTGGCATTGTTTCTAAGGTAATATTCCTGTTTCTTAATACTTCGAACATATGACATACTCTAGGTGGTCCGGTAAAAAAAAAAACATTGCAAATAAATTCAGTACAATTAAAAGAGCCTACTCGAATGTTATAACGAATTAGCTACTTTTCACTATTTGATATTTTTTTGCTTTAAGCTAATCCGAATATACATGGATAGAAAATACAGAAGACAGGAATCAAAATGCCATTGTTAATTGATTTTTATCTTCAATATGTGCTCTGCGTTATGGCCTTGAGTCTTACTAATTTTTAAAATTTCTACAGAAAGTAATCAATGTTCGTGTTAAGTGTAATCGAAGGTCACTTAAAAGTTTGTCAAAACAACACACTGCCTTAAATTTGAATAAATATGTTAGGCATCTTACTAATAGAAGAGAGGTTCAATATTTACATTATTCGGACTACTGTCCTCATCTTTGTTGCCATATTTATCCAAACGTTTCGCCGATGTACCATCCAGCCTTCTTCAGGTGGTTGGAATGTCGAACTGAATCCTTTTTTTCGCTCCCTGGGGTAGACTGTTCTAGTTCCACGTGCCATGTCTAATGGATGTCAGTTATGACTTATCTCCTGTTAATTCCCCGCTCCAAGTTCTCCACTGCCTTATCCAGGTATTGAACTCACAACTCTTTGATCCCTGTCACTGGATTTAACCAACGCCTTTATCCACTCTGCCACGTGTCCTTGAGTACATATAAATAAAGGGTTTTGATATCAACGGGAACCGATGAGAGTAAACATTGCCTACATACAATGAATTCAAATGCAGTTCGAAACAATATACAACCATAATCATTTCCTAATTTTACACACTGGCACAATGTCTTACATAGACGCAAATATTTAAAACATTTTAACCAAACTTTTTATTCCTTTAAATCATTTCACTAATATTGCGTTGGTGCATAATTATCAGGCGTTTTTGTAGGCTAGTTATTTGTTAATAAAAATTGCTGTTTTGTATACCTTTTTTAATAAAAAATATTATTTTATTTTCAGGTTATAAAAATGCGTGTCGATAATCAATACGTTCCGGAATAATCCTTTAAAAATGTTATTATTGAATTGTCATGTTTCTTTTTTCGTAACAAATATTGTTTAAAACGCCTGATAATTATGCACCAACCCAATATTTAGAAAACAAATTATTTTCTGTACATTTCCACCTTTGATCCACTTTTCACCCGAGATATAGACGGATGGTGTATTTGGGATGCCATGAGACGTGGCATCCCAAATGCATCACCCGTCTATATTGCTAAAAAGCAAAGAAAGCTTTTCTTTTAAGTTATTTTTAATTTATTTTTTCTATGTTTCTGACCATTATCCTGGTTTTCAGTACATATTTCAATGTAAATTTCTTAGTATTTTTGAACTATATTAACCACTGTCAGTCATATCATGAGTCAAGATATAGCAAAAAAAAAACAAAGCCTGTTTCATAATGGCATATGAAAACCGTAAATATATCTTTTTCCATCATAAATATAGCAAAATTTGAATATTGTAATATTTTTAACTGTATTATATATGATTTTAGATGATATAATAGCAATAACAGTAAGGCTTTCAGGTATATATATATGTATGGATATATATCAGATTATTTTCATTTACAAAATAAACTAAATTTAATATATAACTATATTTAGATGTATTTATTTTTCTAGTATTACGACATTCTTTGAGGGTTTTTACGCAAGATATTAAAATGTTTGTCTGCTCTACACGCCTGGATTTGAACAGGTATATAATATGCCATACATTTTGTGTTACAAAGTAAGTGATAGATAGATAGATAGATAGATAGATAGATAGATAGATAGATAGATAGATAGATAGATAGATAGATGTAAAATTAAATGAAAATATTTTACATATGGGTTTCTCCTCGGACTTTCGCAGACATGAAATACACTCGAGAGGCATCTAGGTAATTAAAGTTTACTGAGGAGTAATGGGTGATGGATAGCGGCTCGGATTGTCGAATCGGTGAGACGAGTTTGAATTCCAGTTGAATCCATTTAATTCACTCACGTGCTAATACCCTTGGGAAAGGTATGAATCCTTGTCTTCTCCCTAAGCTATGGATAAATAGCAGAACAGACCGAGTTCTATAGCCTCGAATGATAACTGGTCTACAGCGGGAACAATTGACAACCTACTGCGGGCAAAAATCTGCCTCGTCATTCATGTATCGAAAGATAGATGATCGCCTAAGCGTGCATCACACATGTCACACAACTGACTGATATAGGAAGAACTACGTACAGACAGATAAGAACTTTTTATTTGTCGCGCTTAATGTCCTCTTTCTTAATAGTGAATATTATAATTGAAAGAAACGTCTTGACTTAAAAACGTATATTTCGTGTTACAAAACCAGAAATACTGTATTAGATAGACAGACAGACAGACAGATAGATAGATAGATAGATAGATAGATAGATAGATAGATAGATAGATAGATAGATAGATTTTAAACCCATTCTCTTTCATTAAGAGAATGTTGCACCAAAAGACAGATTGACTTTAATGGCTAAAGCAATTTCTACGGATGTCGTCTAAAAGGCTTCCTTACAAGATTCCTATGAGACGTCGAAAGACATCATGAAGGAAATCGTGATGACCACCACACATGATTTAGAAGAAATGTTACAAAATATGTCGCCCACTTACCGCTGAGGCCTGCGATTCTTTATATGGTAAGTCTGCTAAAGAAAAGAAACCAAGGAAGTTGGCTGACAGCTTTCAAAGCTTTCTGCCGCAAATTGGGCCCACTGGAATGAGTGCATCAGGAACTTTCTGACAATTGAACAGTTGGTAGTAACGACCAATAATGGTTAATGTGACAAGTGCGTGTATGCCTATATATATATATATATATATATATATATATATATATATATATATATATATATATATATATATATATATATATATATATATATATATTGACAATAAGAGAACTGTAGTTATTGCTGACGCGTTTCGTTCAATGTGGACTTTCTCAAAGCAAAAAACGAAATGAATTTAATTAAAGAAATTAATTAATAACAACAAAAAACAGAATGTTCTTAGCAACTGGAGGAATGAAGAGAACGCTATTTTCATTGGACGAAACGCGTCAGCAATAACTACAGTTTTCCTATTGTCATTTATATTTATAAATATTGTCCTTTCTACAGGTTAACTCTGAGAAATTTTCATATATATATATATATATATATATATATATATATATATATATATATATATATATATTTATTAATATATAGATAATATTAGTGGTAAATATACACATACATATGCAATCATATATCTAAAATATATAAATATATATACATACATACACATACATATATATATGTATAAAAAATAATTCCAAGAGGATAGAATCCAGGTATAACTCAATGTCCAAGACAGAGGAAGGATATAATAAAAAGGCGTAATCACTAATATTCCATGGTCATAATTTATTCCATTGGAATCGTAAATACGATCCAATTCATCAGACCTACAAATTCAAAAAGAAAACAGAAAAACAACTATATGTATACACATATACACTGCGTGCCAAATTATTATCGAGATAACTTTTTTTCTAATATTTCAAAAACCGTCCAATCAATTCACACAAAGTTTTCACACAATGTTGGCAACACAGACCTACGCAATCACTGAAATTTTCGTACTGAGCTGCGCAATGTAAACAAACTGCCGCCATATTTGTTATCAGTACGGGGATTTGACCGTGCCAAATTATTAGAAAAGTGTAAGAATTTAGTGAAAAGATGGGCCGTAAAAGCAGTTTAAGTGATTCTGAAAAGAAAACTATCACCTCAGAGCTCTCAAAAGGTAAATCTACCCTATAAATTTCTAAAATGATAGGGAGGTGTCATCAAACAGTGAAAAAGTTCACCGCCGACGCTACACAAGTACGCAAAAGGGCAGATAAAGGCAAGCCGAGGGTTATTTCACGTCGTCTCATGTCACGACTTAAACGAGAGGCCACGAAGAACCCTGTACTTACCAGTCAACAGATTTTCAGTCGCATTGGGGATCCTACTGTGATCTAAAAGTACTCGGTGTTGGTATCTGAGGGAAATAGCTACAATAGTCCAACCTGTATCGAAGTCTCCGTTGACAAGAAATCACATTCAAAATTGATTGAAATGGGCCGAAGACAATATGAAGATTGACTTCTCTAAAGTTTTGTTCACAGACGAAACTCGAGCAACACTTGATGGGCCAGATAGATGGTGCAAAGGCTGGGTAATGAACGGACAGAATCGCCATCATCGTTTGAGACGCCAATAAGGCAGGGGAGGCATAATGATCTGGGTGGTATCATTGGAAAAACATTAGTGGGCCCATGGAGAGTACCAGATGGCGTCAAAATGAATGCTGATCCATACATAGCGTTTATGAAAAAGCATCTTGAGCCGTGGATGAAAAGACAAAGAGTTGCCTTCAGAAGGGACATTGTTTTTATGAAAGATAATGCTCCCTCACATGCTGCTCACATGCTGCTCACAAGACTACTGAATATTTGAAACAGTTAGGCTTCAATGGACCTCGAAAAATGAAGTGGCGAGAATATTCTCCGGATTTGAACCCAATCGAAAACCTTTGGAGCATCATGAAGCGAAGACTGTACGCCATCGGACGACAATTCAGGAGCAACGCTGAGTTGTGGGAAGCAATTCTTGACATATCTCGCGGCATTACAGCAGATGATATCCTACAATTAACAAATTCTATAGATCGTCGATTTCTTCAAGTAATTTCAAAATAGGGAAAGCACATTTCCTATTAATTTGTTTAAAATAGTGCCTTTGTTTGTATCTGTTATTATTTGTTTGATTATCCTATTTATTAGCTTCTTTTGATCATAAACATTCACGTGCAACTTTAATAAACGTTTCGTTTGCTGAATTCTGGGAATTTTACTAAACCTTTATAATAATTTGGCACGCTCAAATCACCGTGCTGATAACAAATATGGCGCCAGTTTGTTTACATTGCGCTGATCAGTACGAAAATTTCCGTGATTGCGCAGGTCAGTGTTGCTAACATTGTGTGAAAACTTTGTGTGAATTGATTGAACGGTTTTTGAAATATTAGAAAAAAAGTTATCTCGATAATAATTTGGCACGCAGTGTATATGCATAAAGAAATATATATATGTGTGTGTTTGTGTGTGTTTGTGTGTGTCTGTGTGTGCGTGTGTGTGTGTGTGTGTGCGTGTGTGGTGCAGTTTTATTTATATTACAATGAAACATTCATACAAAACGTAAATTAGTAAAGATAATAAGACAAATTGGCGAATTCACTTCGCTAACTAAATTTTATAAATGCAATAACCCACTAACTACTATTTTCTTTTTGGTAAAATTCAGGTAGCATTCGAGACGAAAAAATATAATGTAAATCGAAATGTGTTTTTTTTTAAGTGTGTTATTGATAACAGATACAAACTTGTGGAGCCACGGTAAGCTTCACTACTTTCCATGCCTGATGATGACCGGTGAAACTGTCGAAAGTACTTTTATATTTAAGGAAGATCTAATACAGTTTATAATTTAAAAAGACAAGGATAATAACATTCATCGAGTAGTTAGTGGGGTAAAGCATTTTTATAATTTAGTTAGCGAATGGAATTCGCCATTTTATATCATTGACTTTATTAATTTACTTTTTGTATGAAGGATTCATTGTAACGTATATATATATATATATATATATATATATATATATATATATATATAGAGAGAGAGAGAGAGAGAGAGAGTTAAAAAGACAGAGACATAGACGGATAGTTAGATATATATGACATGTGCATAGAAAGAAGCACGTCAGACTAAATGTCGGTGTCGTACCTAGAACTATCTTTGAGTCATCTGGTTATGTTTGTACGACTGCGTTAATCACTGTCAAACTGTAAATATGAGATCTGCCTCGTTGTTCGTTTTGACGTCTGTGTGTCCCCCTAGATTAAAATCGCAACTATCGACGCTGTTAAAAATAATGCATTTGAAGATCATGATAAGAAATGAAAATGACTATGAGGATAAATAAATAAATTAGAACATTGGTCTTTTTACGCATGTTATCTGATGATCTAATCAAAAATAAATACCACTGAAATGATCATGAGTTTATTTTTGGTAATCAGTGCAGAAGATGTCTCGTTTGCCGGTATCAAGATAGTCGCAGTATACAAATAAATTGTCTGTTTTTTTTTTTTTGTTTTTTTTTCGTTTTTATTTTTTTGTTGTTTTTTTTTTTTTGTTTTGTTTTGTTTTACGGGAAAACTGCAAATGATCAACCAACAGTGAACAGAGATGTAGATGTAATTAAACTAATGTAATCGAAATGACGTAAATCTCGGATAAAAATCTTCTCCTGGAATCTTTGAATCTCTCTCTTTATATGGCAAATATGAATGAATTGCAAACTTAAACAAGAAAAGACGACGTCAGGAAAGCAGTAGAAAAATCCATGGAATGACGAAATGACGAAAACAAATCAAGAAAAGCGAGTGTAAAATTTCAAGGAACACACGCCGAAAAATCCAAAAATTAGAACAGAAAATACATATATATATATATATATATATATATATATATATATATATATATATATATATTGTTAACTATTACGCCCCTTATCGAAATGGTCGCTCCAGCCCTTTCCATAGTAATTAAATTTAAGAATGAACATGCTTATAATGATGGGTAAATTTCAGGATTGCTTATTCCTAAATTTTCGATTGACGATGAAACAGGGCTTGATACATTAATTCAGTTTAATGTTAATAATTATATTAAGTTTTGGGGCTTTTGTTTTGAAACATGACAACTCTTATGTAGCGAATGAATCATATTTTTAAAAAATAACTATAATTTAAGCTCTACTTCTGTACGGAGCACTGTTTTTAAGAAATAAAAACGAAAATACTAAAGAACTCAGGATATATGGGGGGATGAAGATGGCAGAAGAATGAAAAAAAAATGAAAACGAGCTCTTAGTCATTAAAAAAAAGAATGGATTCAATTATCAAACTTACACTTTATGAAACTTTTGCAGTGAATGCCAAAATTTTCTGCTGCGGTAATCAAGGCATAATAAAAATTCTAATAAGTAAAATCGTGTCTCATATTTTTAAAATGTAAACAAATGACGTCACACATTATGAAATGGACAAATTCCGACAATTTTGTTAAGACATTTTTATGTTTATACATTCTTTTTATAGATACAAATATTTAAAATTTACTGTCCATTTCATAAAGTGTGACGTCATTTACATTTAGATACGTCATGAGCAGATATGAATGTACGGGAGAGAATCATGGAAGATTGTAGTTTAAAGAGAGCAAAATCGACCTTGCTAACCGAACGCTCTTCTGTGGCCGAAACGGTTAAGGCACGTCAGTCTATATTAAGTATAGGATATAGGTTCGATTCCTGTCGGAGGAAGAATATTTTCTATCGGCCGGTAAATGTTACTTAATACCGTTTATTATAAACAGAGCATTTACTTAAATATTTGTATCTATAAAAAGAATGTATAAACATAAAAATGTCTTAAAATAATTGTCGGTCTTTGTCCATTTCATAATGTATCTCTCTCTCTCTCTCTCTCTCTCTCTCTATATATATATATATATATATATATATATATATATATATATATATATATATAGTCATCCATCCGAAATGAAGATGCCCTTTTTATGTTAAGGAACATTGCGTGTGTTAACGGATTTTAAATGAGTGTGTGGTTACACAGAATAATAGCCACGTTCTTACCATTCCATATATCACACCGCCGTGAAATGAGCTCCCAGATGTCTCACAGAGAGGATTAGTGAATGGTTACACCAAGATTCAATACAAGAAATGCTCTTCTTGAGCTTCATGGCACCCGTTTCTTAATCCATTGTTTACCTTCTACTTGACTGGTTACTACTCAGTGCTATAGAATTCACTCTTCCCTACTATTTATGATCGTAAGTATATAACGGGTAATTTGGCAGTACAGTTCAGTAGAATATACAAGCCTGTTAACTCTCAATACTTCATCACTTTAAAGCCTGTACCCAGACCCAGGATGATCTACGAATTCACTTGATCATGACATTATTGTATTACCTATTACGCGCAATTATTTCGGTCATCGGACAAACAGTCACAACATTGTATCTGTCACCTATTCTATCGCTATTTGCATAGCAAGGGTTGTATTTGCCCACATCGATCATTATACATGGAAGTAAGATTTCCAATAACATTAGTCAAATAGTTGAAAACAACACATGTATAATAATAATAATTAAATCAATCAGTCGTTTCCCTTCAGGCTGTTGGTAATCATTGCTCTCTACGAATCCCTGTCGTTTGTAGAACTAGACAAGGTTTGTCTTATTTTCCTGCACAGTTCTCTCATTTATTTTCGCCTCTCGTATTAATATGTGATTGTCAAATTCTCTAAACTAACCTTCACCATTATATTCGAAATTTCAAGTGTCTCTTTCCGATCTACAGCCAAAAGCCTCCTTTAACAAATATCGAACAATAAAATCAAATTGGACGAAAATTAATAACATCTGCTTCAAGGGTAGAAATTCGTTTTAAATATATTCAACAATGAACGAGACATTTAACCAAATCCAGAATCTCGATTGCCCCGTCACATGGTTGTAATGGCACCATAATTTAGTAGAATGACCACGCCGACTTTTCAAAGCATTTTAATTACAGAACGTTTACAAGTACGCACAATCTCGAATCTTGCAAGTGACCAGTAGTATGGTCGAAAGCTTTCGATCAGAAACATTTGGATATTGTATTAATCCCCACCTCTAAATGTACGATTTTTTGTACGTAAATAATAAATGATAACTACTGTTTAACTTTCATTAAGTCAACATGCGTAGAACGTCTGTTGTGTCTCATGTTTATTCAGGATTTCAAGTGGAACTCATACATTCAATCGATTGATAACGAGGCTGGGAAAATGGTCGACTCATTCTAACGCTTCATAACTTATCTGAATTCTTCTGCCAAATCTAGATAAAAAATGGAGGTTATATAGGCTGGAACTGATAATTCCTTACTTTCTAGCCTTGGTAGATTTCAAAAGTGCTTACGCGTTTTTTTTTTTTTTTTTTTTTTAATTTTTGTATTTTCCACGCTGCAACTCTTTTCTCAGAGATGCAGCGTTGCAAGCTAGTCGCTACTCTATCGCTATTTCCATGGTAAATGTTCAGATGAGCTCCATTCTTTAGTTCCACCAGTTCAGATCTTTACATTTGTGCCACGCTAAGAAACTTTTGTGGAGGCGAATCATTCTCATTTCCAATTTGTCCGAAATGTCAGAAGGAAGTTCCACCCAAAGAGCTTTTTTTTTTCTCAAGAACTACTAATTGGATGAAACGATTCCTGCTTGACCTCTGAAATTCAAGAGTTAAGCATCATATATTCTCCTTACGCTCGTAATTTTCATTTCATACAAACTTTTCTTCCATTCATATCACATACCTCAATTAGCGTTAACATTCTGTTAACTTTAACCTTCTGTTCTCAGTACCTTTTGCGTCTTTTATTGAGTACAATTTAGTTTAAAAACAAATTAGAAAAAAGTAGTTATCTGGTGACTTTAATGACGCATGTGACAAAATTCTGCCGGAGAGCGCACATGGTTCCCTGAGATTTCTTGAATATTCGGGTCGTTAAATAT
The DNA here is from genome assembly GCA_963932145.1 of Acanthosepion lycidas. Classification (NCBI taxonomy): domain Eukaryota; kingdom Metazoa; phylum Mollusca; class Cephalopoda; order Sepiida; family Sepiidae; genus Acanthosepion; species Acanthosepion lycidas. The sequence continues at coordinate 114,691,236 of OZ010573.1, forward strand.
ACTGTTTAATAAATAAGCGGAGCGTCTAGTCAAATATAGGTATCGATTAAACAACGTTCAAAGTAATAAAATCTGTCGGATTAATAAATATAATTTCCATTACTTCTTTAGAGATTGCTTTGTTTACGTCGGAATACGAAACTGAGCAGTTATGAACTTTCAAAAATCTTGGAAACATTTGCGCTTATAGGGTACTATTCGAGGTTGCTTGATCGGCAAAGCACTCCGTGGCTGAGTCGGTCTATAGGACGTTGGATCTAATGACGGTTTCTACTGCGAAGGAGAATCTTGCCAGAAAGTCCATATTTTTCTTTAAGAAAATCTCTCAAATGTTCAGGCTGGTAGACGAAAATATATAAATATACTGTTTCATAAATAAAGTGAACGTCTACTCAACTACTATAATAGGGTTCAAAGTGAATATATATATATATATATATATATATATATATATATATATATATATATATATATATATATTCACTTTGAACACTATTATAGTGGTTGAGTAGACCTCCACTTTCTTTAACTAATATGTTGGTACAATAGTTGTCAGTGAAAATAAAGACCCTACCGCGCCTTATTAAAATGACTGGTTGTCTCCATATCCATAGACACTAATATTACGAATGCATATGCTTATAAAGCTCCGTAAATTTCAAAATCAGTTATACCAAATTTCCTACAAGAGATGGAATCATATTTTGAAAAAATAATTATAATATAGATAGATAGATAGATAGATAGAAGTGTGTGTGTGTGTGTGTGTGTGTGTGTGTTTGTTCTAATGAATCAAAGAAATTAAAGAAATAACAACACTTTTTTAATCATTTCATTTCCAGCAAGTTAATAAAGCCACTAAGACATGGAAGTGAAATTAAGACGACAGAAGATAACAATTGACATTGCATTTAAAATTTTGACGATTAAAATCGAAAAGAAAGCAAGAACCCTAAAAAGACTTCCATAAACGAGAAGGGTACAAGAAGAAACTATTAGCATAAAACTTATGGTTATATCTAGCCATTACAACAGTAAAATGAGGAGACCTTCTGCCAATCTAGTACTACGCTTAAATAAGTAAAGTCGAGTTACAAACGGGGAAAGTTCATCGGAACAATCAACATGAAAATATTTAAAGAATAGGCAGTGCGAAAATAACTGGATTGGAAAGGTTAAAACAGTGGAAATATGACTGAAGCCAAGATGACAGCCCAGGAAAGATAACAGTGCAGGTATTTCTTTAGATTTTGTCAATAATCTCGAAATGCATAGCGGAAGCATTAGACCAAACTTTACAAATAAATACGTTCTATCGGGCTATCTAACGAAGATGTAATAGAATTTTCTTATTTTAAGGAGATAAAATCTAATAAATTCACAGGCCTTTGTTTAACAGCATGTTAGCCTAACAGAAGCGATTTCAGCCACAATTTAAAATAGATATAAATCTAAAGGAATATGTAGTAATTAGAAAACTGCAAAAACAAAAAATTAAACTCAAGTATGATTTTGAATTCACATTTAGACATATATATATATATATATATATATATATATATATATATATATATATATATATATATATATATATTTGGTTAAAATAAAAATTTGGTTATGATTCGTTAAAATGAAATAAAATATTATCACTGTTTTGCAGCAATCGTACCATTTGTTCCGCTCTCACAATTAAATGTTTTATTGGATAATAGAACATAAATTATTTTAACAATCATCTCGCCTCGTCTGATAGAGAGGCATAACAAATGGACACATATATGATCGTACTCGTTAAACTCGAAATAATAATCGAGATTATCTTTCCAGTCATCGCCGGTAGATAGTTTCTCAAGAGTGAGAGAGAGAGAGATTTGACAACTTTTATACATGGATAAAAAAGAAGTCACATCTTTAAAAGCATATTTTATGCTCACTCTGTTTCGTCAACCAGATCGCATTTATGGCGTTGCCAGTTTTGAAAAACCAAAAATTATTTTTAGAAAACCAGTAGATTTTATTTCTATTTTGTGAAAAATGGATCTGCATTGGATATTTTAATTTTGGGGCTGCGCAATATATCATTGCCTTTCTATTTCGTTTGTGTACAGTGCCAAACATACAGGGTGCGATGGATAAAATGTCGTCTAATTAGAAATAAGACGGACATCTCATCTTACTAAATATATTTATTAAATTTATGCAAAAATATCTTGAAAAAGTAAAGACTAAATTTATTCAATATGATCGCCACTGTCTTCAACAACGGCATCCAGACTACTTAAGAATTTCCTGCAACTCTTCTGGAAGGTTTCCTCGTTTAAGTTGATGAGTGCTGCTATAATTGTTGCCTTCCATTCATCTTTCGCGTTACAAATATATTTCTTGGTCTCATATAATACATATACATACATATAATTTTCCAGAAGCCACCCTTTTGACCCAGGGCAGCAGTACTTCTTGAAGGTACTTGATGTAGGCCTCCATATTGAGACCCTGTGGGAAAATGAATTAAGGTAGTACGTCGTCATTACTAGGGATCACACCAAACCCCATGATGCTGAATGGATATAACATCCAAATCTCCAAATCCTCTGCACTGTCAGATTGACATCCAAACTCTCTGAAATGTTCGCATTGGAGCTTACATGAATGCCAAGCAATACAACATGCCGTTTCCAAATTTCTGGTGGAGAGAATTGCGTCATGGTGCTCTTTTTCTCACATACGGTGCCCAACTGACCTTAGTGTGCAGTGAAAAAAAAAATTCACAAATAAATAATGCGCATGCGCGACATTTAAAATATAAAATGGTGACAATTTACTCATCATACCCTCGGAAGCTGATATTATGAGCTGGTAATTATAGGTACACCTTTGGCTTTTGAAGAACTTATCAAGATCACTGAGTCAGTTGTTTAGGAGGAGAAACAAAAACAAATCGGAAATATCACTATCAGGAAGAGATTCAGAAATGCAGTTTTACGCAAAAAAAACCCATCCAACTGTGTCGACTGTGGAAGGGATCACCTTCCAGTGATATGTAAACTTCGAGTGAAACTGAAATAAAATTGAAGCTCAAGGTAACACCCAAAGTGCAATACGACAGACAGTTGAATGACCTGAATCTGAAGGAGAAATGTATGGACAGCGTGAATAGCAGATACAAGGGAGAAAAAAGAAAAATGGTAACACGAAGTGAGACAGATAAGGAGAAATTTTAGTAACATCAGAAATCGAGATCACCCCCAAAGGATATACGACGAATAAAAAAGAATTGATGACTAATGAAATTCTCGAAAGGATGAAAAGGAAAAAAGAAATAATACGAAGGCACGGAACAGAATATATAGTCATAAAAATGGAAAGATAAGCCATATATCAGGTCAACTTAATATCTAAGAAAAAAATTCTCAAATTCAAAAGTTTTACTGATTTGTAAAGTAAAAGGTAGACTGTGTTTACAATTTACCGTTAATTTTGATCTTTGATTTAATAAAAAATTCTTAACAAAGAACCCGATAATTTCCAATTTTTCATGTAAACACAGAAAACAGGGTTCATATAAGGATCTACATGTCCTCGCCATTTCTAAAATTATCCACTTCACCTTAGGAGTTTTATTATCATCTTTTAATATCCACAAAATATTGAGAAAGTGATGTATTCTTTCTTTAAGTATTATTGGTAAAGGACAAGATATTTTGATTCCACCTAATCTGAAAAGAATTCTTAGTACTAACAACATAGAATTTTTCAACCGTTGCATTCTCTATTGTAGAGATAGTACTTAGTTAAACAAGAGATTTATTTAAACATTTGTTTAGCAATGGGCATTTTAATTATGACACTTTGTGTACTCCACATGATTTGACTAACCTTTCAACCACCTGATGAGCATTCATGAACGTTCTCAAATTTAAAAGCCTTGATAAATCAACGACACCTTCGCTTTTGCATATAAGGACGTGCAACAAAATTAATCCTATATTGCCCTGATAACTTCCCTCAAAGGAAGAAACACATCGGCTAAGAATAGTTTTACTTGTTTTTTTTTCTCATATATATATATATATATATATATATATATATATATATATATATATTGGATGTATCAAATTATATATATATAGCGTGCATAGAAAGACAAATATTAATTTCATATATATATATATATATATATATATATATATATATATATATATATATATTGGATGTATCAAATTTTGATAGCCGTTTCCTAACAAAAAAACAACAAAAACCTATGTCCGCAAATCCTTCGTTTTTGAGTTAAGTTAAATGTTTACGGCAAACGCTGTTAAAGGTGCAATCCAAGATACAACGCAAAAAATATATTTAAAAATTTGGAGACAGGCTTCTGGCACCAAAACAGGTTAAAATGTCCATATAAATATATGTCCAAAAGGGCATTGTGGTAACACAGCAACTCATAAAAAATGATTAAAAATGTCTTCTGCTTACTTCTACACATGCATGCATCCATCCGTTGGATCGTTGACAGGAGGACCATTTCAAATATTCCCACACAGTGTCGAATGATTTCGCAGGCCGCCATGACACGTTGATGAAGCGTCGCTGCATTATTGATGTCTGCTGCATAAACCAACTGTTTTAGATGAAACCTTTGATTAAACACAAAAGAATTGAGGTTGGAAGAAGGTGCAGGCCATGGAACCGTTCCTCCCCTACCTATCCATCATTCATTGTAGATGTCAGCCAGTTCATTGTGAAGTGAACAATGTGACTAAAATGTGCTGGAGCCCAATTATACAAGAACCACATGAGTGATTGTATTAACAGGGGTACATCTTCTAACAGGTCTATAAGTGTGTTCGAAATAGTTAAAAAACGAAGGATTTGCAGTGAATTGTTCTGAGGAAAACACACCAATTTTTGTGAAACTATTTTTATTCACATTATATATATATATATATATATATATATATATATATATATATATATATATATATATATATATATATATATGTATGTGTGTGTGTATAATATAAAAGTCTCATACACTACTATTCCATGGGTATGATTTATTATATTTGATCCCAATGTAATAAATATTATCCATGGAATATTAGTCTTTTATATTATATTCTTACTCTGCCCTGGACTCTATCCTCTTAGAATATATATATATATATATATATATATATATATATATATATATATATATATATATATATATATATATATATATACTGATCATTGATATTATTAATATATATATATATATATATATATATATGTATGAAGAGAGAGAGAGAGATAGAGAACTAGTCGAATTATCTTCTTCTGAGGCAAAAATCACTAAAATACAAATAGGCATCCACCCACTCATATAATATATTGTGCGTCAACTAGTTACGTAGTAGTACCTTGTTTAAAGGTAATTTATATTGGATGTTCATTTTCAACTTATTCGACACCAAGAGAATTCCACCATAAGACGCAGGGGAATTTCCCTACCCATTATATACATATATATATATATATATATATATATATATATATATATATATATATATATATATATATAATCAAATAGATAATATAAATAAATGTACATGCAAGTGTTCATATGCATATATATATATATATATATATATATATATATATGACATGAAAACACTCCAATGAGTGCTCAGGATCGCCTACTGAGTGATGTTATGACTTGGGGTTATGACACGTTTCGGTTCTTCCAACATCATACTTGTTCACCCAAGTGACCCTACTGTAACAGTACTATTCCGGCTGTCGATCCTGAAGCTAAAAAAGAAAAATACACCAAGTACGCGAAAAATGGACTCGTTAAATAAATGCCACTGCTGACCAATCGTTAATGACTTACGTCACTTCTTCCTCAGCCAAAGACGATACAAAAAAAAAGAAAAGATAGCATTCTCGTCTTTTCCTCTTTTTTTTCTATCTTAGGTTGACTACGCGGAATGATCCACATTCTCGACGAACATTTTCACACACACACACACACACACACACACACACACACACACACACATATATATATATATATATATATATATATTTGCATGTACATTTATTTATATTATTTATTTGATTATATATATATATATGTATATATATTTGCATGTACATTTATTTATATTATTTATTTGATTATATATATATATATGTATGTATATATATATATATATATATATATATATATATATATATATATATATATATGCTTTTGTGTTAGTAAATCAGTGCTCAATGCAAAATAGCTGAATATATATATACAGTTTTCATACTAGAAATATATTTTTGACAAAATTATTACAAGCAATAACATTTGAAAAAGAAAAAATATTACCAACAATACACATTTGAAAAGAAATTGCAATACATTATTAGCAGCAACACATTCAAAAAAAAAATATGACCAGAAATACATTTTTGAAAAAAAATATTACCAACATTAAATAATCCACTGAGCAATAAAGCAAACGAAACTAAATTGACTTTTGAGAAGTCGTTTTCAAAATTACTACAATCTTGGCCTGTTCAAGTCTAAGATTAACCGTTATCTTCACCATATATCCACTATAAACTGTGCCACTTTCCCTGTAACCATCTATCCCATGCGCAACCCTCTTTTTTTAAAAAAATTGTATGTGGCAAGGAAGCATGAAATCAGAAGTTGCGAAATAAATTCAGGATTTAAAAACGTGGAGAACCACTCTACTATCGTTCTCGAAAAATCAGGTACTGGGGTCAAGCGGAAGCCATAAACTAAAGACTGCGAGAATATCTCCATTAAAAAAATATCTGCGCCTCGATCCATCTTCGTCCGGAACATATTTCGATTTATTTTCGGGAATATTTGTGCAGTTATATTTCTACGGATACGACAGTGAATAAAATGTTTCATTCACATTTATGGCGTCACGTATTGAAGCACATGACCTTCCGGTGTGTTGTAATGGTAAACCTGTACTGGAGGTTCAAAGGATAGGAAGTTATAATCGCCTACATTATTTCCTCTATTCGGAAAGAACATAATTAGTTAAGCTTAATTTTCTCCCGATAACACGCAATAGCATGTCTTCATGCTTTTGAGATTACGCATAGTTTCATGCTCACTTCTTTTTCTATTCCTTGTCATGATGAATAATTACCAAGTAAAAAAGAAAAAAGGATTTTATGATTTGTTCCTTTGTTCCTCTTTGGAGCACACTGCTAGCGAAGCGGCGATGTTTACACTGTAGCAGCAGACAGAAAACTGGCGTGTTCAAACTTCGAACGCGCGACTACAATATTACCTACTATAAGCCCGAGAGGAACAGAAGGCAGTGCAACAAAGATATGCTATGGCGAGGGTACGGATAATTTTGAACTTACCCTCATAGTAAGCATGTTGACTGAATGGTCACAAGTCTTCTCGAATTTCCAAAATGTCTCTTTTTAAAAGGTTCTTCTTAATCGTTTCAGCTGCATTCATCTTAGATAATTCTACAATTTTCTGGTAATTTACGGTGTCGATATCTATTCAACTTTTTACTTTCGTTCAATTTCAATATAATTGAATATTTTCGCTACAGCAGATTCTTGAGATATTGCTATGCGGAAAATAGGCTTTGTGCATCCTTATTTTTTCTCTGGTTGCATTTAATAGTTCGTGTTTTCTTGATTAATATCCTGATCGCCACTGTCATGTAACTGCTGAGATACTCTCCTGATCACGCGGCAATTGTCCGGTGGTGTCCCTATCTGGTTTGGAAAAGTTTGGTTTGCGATGCTCACATTAGATGCTATAAGTCCCCTGAACAATTCCATCATGTGTATCCAACCGAAAACAACATCCATTATTGAAAAAAAAATTTACAAAACACAAAATGAAAGCGATAAAACTGAAAAATACATATCCAATAATATAAATTTGCAAAAAATAATAATTGGGTTATGATGTACCTACGAATATAAATATATACGTAGCCTAATGATTATAAAATAATTATTATCTACAGTAAGTATTTCATTTTGGAAATAATTATCGTCCCTTATTTTAGCGATATTAATAGTATTAAATTAGGAATTATGCAGTGAAGAATTCAAATCTTTGTTAACTACATGTCATGCTGCAGATTATACAAACACGCATAAAATCACACACACACACAGACACGCAAACAAACGCATATATATATATATACATATATTGATAAATACACATCGTACGCCACGCCGACTGTACGCAATCATCGAGTACTTGATGGTTGCGTGGTGCATGAAATTCCGAGACTTAGCCTCGGTGTGGGGGTATTAAATATATTTATTAAATGTAGTTTATCGTCATATCCAGGACGGTCGAGAGTCAGTCCCAGAGTAGAAAATATGCGTTCTCCGACAAAAATCGTAACAGTTATTTAATTAAAAACATAGCATTTAGTTAAATACATTTATAAAAATAACGTATAAACAGAATACACACACACACACAGATATATATATATATATATATATATATATATATATATATATATATATATATATATATATATATATATATTGAACAATAAAAAAAATTAAAAAATTAAAATCTTCAGACACACTGAGTTGTAGATTAATATTCTTTCGTTTTTTTTTTAGTATTATTCCATTTAGATTCCTCGACTAGTTTCGGCCGAAATGGCCATCATCGGGAGGAGAAATATTTCTGCTTGCTGCTAGCACTAAACTACAGAAATGAATGTCTTGATGGAGAAAATGAACTTTTGTCTGTAGTTTTCATTTGTTTTTGTTTTTTTTGTTTTTTTATCTTTTTAACATGAATCTTTTAACATTCCTTGTGTTGGTCAAACAGTCTCTTTTAAGTTGCCATTTGAGATAAGAGCTGGATAGACACATGCTGCTATGAATTCTCTGGTCAGTTTGACAGTTTTATTGGACTTGGTGAGGGGATGTGTCTCTGTTTAGTGTTTGTGTGTGTGTTATTTGGTTCTTAGGGAGTGAGTGAGTATGATATGTGTAAGCGTGTGTATTGCTGTGGGTTTGTGTTATCATTTGGCTCATTAGGGAGTGAGTGCGTATGATGTGTGTAAGTGTGTATATTCGTGTGGGTGAGTGTATAAGTGTGAGGCCTCCACACCTCCGTAAGCCTGTCTGTCTTGTGTGGGGGAGAAATGTGGGTAGGTTTTTTATTTGTTGAGATATATCTATATATTGTTAAATTTGTGATTTAGCCCGGCTGGATATTTTGTTTTTAGACGTTGTATCCACTTATTTTCATGCGACTCTAAAATCTTTCTAATGTTATCTGCTCTGAACTTTTCTATTCTCTCAATTATAGTGAATTTGGCATGGGTTTTGAAATCGTGTTTTTCCAGGCGGAAATGTTGTTCTACAGGTAATAATTTTTCATGTGGAGTCGACTTAATTCGTTTAAGATAATTGTTAATTCTGTAGTGAAAGGGTCATTCAGATTTTCCTACATATTGTTTCTGGCATAGTGTACATTCTAGGAGGTAAATTATGTTATGACTTCTACAGTTAGAATCGTGGTAAATTTTGAAAGTAGATTTAGTGACTGAGCTAGTGAATGAATTCGTGTTTTCAACATGGTTGCAACATAAACTTCTTTTGTTGTTGCATGGTTGGGAAAATCCTGTTGTTTTTGTTCTTAGTTTATTACGGATTACCTTGTCCCCTGAAATGTGGTTACTACCTATGATTTCTTTTAGGTTCTGAGGTCTACGATATGCAAGAAGGCCAGGTTCCTTAAACAGTTTTTTTAGGTCTGGTTTGAGATGTAGTATTTCCCAGCGACGTTTTATTATTTGGGATAGTGGAGGCAGAGTGGGGTTGAAAGTGGTTACTAGAAGGATGCGGCTAGATTTATTTTTAATCTTGTACATTAGGGTGTCTTCTCTAGGTGTGGAAATTGCTTTATTTATTTGTTCCCTGATTAGGTGTTGTTTATAGCCACGTGTTGTGAATTGATGCTCCAGATTTTCAATGTGTTTATTTAATTCTTCATTTTTGGAACATATCCTTCTGAGTCTAAGTGCTTGTGAATAGGGAAGGTTCTCTTTGAGGTGTTTATGGTGGGAAGACTTAAAGTGTAGATAGTTGTGGGCGTCGGTGATTTTAGTGTGTAGTGTCGTTTGTAGTTTCCTGTTTTCATCTATGTAAATGCGGGTGTCTAAAAATGTTACTGATGTTGTGGATTTTTCATAGTCAAACTTAATTGAGTCGTGCACTGTGTTTAGGGTCATAAGGAATTGGGTAAGTTTGTCATCATTACCCGTGTATACAAAGAATATATCATCGATATATCTTGCATAGAATATGCAGTCGCTACCAATGATTGGATAGATATGGGTCTCCTCAAATTTTCCCATGAATATTGTAGCATATGATGGAGCTGCTATGGTGCCCATGGCACAGCCTCTTATTTGAAGGTAGTGTGCTCCATTGAAGTTGAAAGTATTCAATGTAAGGACATGCTCCATGAGTCTTATGATGACTTCTGTTTTCTTGTTTTCTTCTTTTAGTAAGTGCTTCCTGAAAGGCGGTTAGCCCTTCGATGTTTTTAATGTTTGAATAGAGTGACCTAACGTCCGTAGTCACTAGAGTAGCTTTCTCTGGTACTGTTTGTATGTGATTAATTTTGTTCAGTAGATCTGTTGTGTCTCTGATGTATGATTTTACTTCCTTAGCTAGCAGTTGTATGTAATGATCTATGTATTTGGAAATTTTTGTCGTGTGGCAGTTGAACGATGAAATAACCGGCCTTCCTGGGTTGTTGCTTTTGTGTATTTTAGGAAGGAGATAGAAACGAGCAGGTGTAATGTTTGTGGGTGTAAGTGCTGTGTATGTTTCCTTGTCGATTAGATTGTTGCGAAGCATTATGTTTAGTGAGCTAGTTAATTCTTTTTGGTATATATATATAATTTATTTTATTACTTTACATGAGTGGGTAAGAGACACAAGAAGACACAAAATTGTAATGATTGGTGAAGCATCCTCTTGGTTGTCAGTACAAAAGAAGAGCGGTTCACAGGAAGAAAATGCTTGAGTGGAAATTACATCTCACCAATAAAATACCAATGAAATGTGCGTGGTTTATTACAATGTGAGTAGCATTTCGGATCTTAGATATGAACATTAGAACTGGTTGAACTAACGAATGCAGTTCGTCTGGGCATTTTCCACGGAAAAAACGATAGAACAGTGAGAGTCTTGCGATGTTTGGTCAGTAGGAAAGGGTTTGTAGAATGTAAAATAATTTGTCACCCACAAGGACACAGAGACGCTTCTGGGCTCTATCGAAACTAGAAAGTGAAAACCGGGAAGCTCCTGTCCATATATGGCAACAGTACTCCATTTCCGGCATGATCTGGCTTTTGTAAAGGTCTATCTTTATAGGATGAAGGGTCAGTTATTTACTACAGCGGTACTGAAGATTTTTTTTTTTCTACAACAGGGGTACTGAAGTTTTTTTTGTTTTTTTTTACTACAGCGGTACTGAAGATTTTTCCAGCATCTTTAGCGATCGTTCGTATATACAATTTCCACTTGAGGACTGGTTTGAGTTTAAGATGCAATAGTAGCTCAAGGCACGGGGCCTCCCGAAAGAACATCCATTCACCGTGATTGGTGACAATTTGGGGTCCGCTCAGCGAAGATGGAATATAACCATTATGGTTTTCATGGCTTTGACCAACAATTTAAAAGGGCCCAGTAACCATCTGTTTGAATCTGTTTCTGTCCGTGGGCGTCTCAACAATCTATTTATTACATATCCTCCTGGTGTCATTTTAAACTGAAGCCTTTTTTTTTTCTAGATATTTAAATTATAATTATAAATGTGAAATAGTTCACCCAAATATGTTGGAAATTTTTCAGGTTTCTATATGAAACATAGAAATATAAGCGTAATAAGCACAAATGTATCAAGAAGAAAGACGTCATTTTAAACTGACGTCAAGATTATATGTGTTCAAAAAACAAGAAACTAGCCTATGTTGTTCATTTTACTTCAGCTAAAATATATTCTTTCGTATCCAGGCACTACAGGTTTAGTACCGTCAACATTAAATGAAATAGACACCATTATGTTTTTTCATATTCTTTAATTAAGGATTTTTGAATTTTGGCAGTAGCCTTCCTCCACAAATGGTCAACTCGAATACACCTCCCTGATTAAGCTGAAAACAGGTTATATTTGATTAAGCACTGTTACAAAACCTCGCTGTGTATCAGTAAACATAATCTTTTCTATCTAATGAGCTTAAGAGAAACTGACATCTAATATGCCGTTTTACATCTTGTAATAAAACATAGAGAAACACTGTGTTCTTACCAAAAACTTGCACGGTGTTACCTTATTATACCTGAGTGACAAATTATACACCCAAATAATATAAGGAAGATTCTTTTTGCTCTAAAGCAAAGTAAACGACAAACGATGAGATGCGCAAGAATGAACAACTCCAGCGACAACAGTTCCAAGTAAACTGATTGATCACTTCTGGAAATGATCGAACAATATGAAGAGAGAGATAAAATGATTTTGCCAATTGAAAATTGGAGCATATGCAGTACGGTTGGTCCTGAATGACGTTGTATTGATTGCGGAGTCGGAGATATTGATTTCATGGCGAACAGGAGCAGGATCACGTTTTTTTTCAACAGAATATTATGGGCTGATTATGTCGCTTTTAAGCTTCCTTATATGGAGAATTTATTTTTTATCACTATTCTTTTTTGCATGACGAAACATTTAAATAAATTATATTTGTTTTGAATTATACGTATTATTAAAAAAAAACATATGCAGATAGATCTAGATACGTAGATTATTATCAATGTACGCCGTATGCATATACATACACACACACACACACACATATATATATATATATATATATATATATATATATATATATATATATATATATGCGTATATAGGTATAGATAGCGTAGCAATAAATATATTTGCATGCATGCAAAGGTATACATATACCTGTTTTGAAACACAGATACACATTCATACACATATAGTGATAGATAGATAGTATTTAAACATCAATACCTGATAAATACACGACGTTCATACGTGCTTATAAATATCTGCATATATATATATATATATATATATATATATATATATATATATATATATATATAACTGCATATGAATAGAGATAGGTACAAATATGCCTGCATATGCATATAGATGTTTTCACACACGCGCATCAAACATAATATTTGCATAAACAGATATACATACACTCGCATACAGAGACACATACTCACACACGAACATATATATATATACATATATATAATTACATACGATATTTATATATATATATATATATATATATATAATAACGAATATAGGGACTTAGAGCGTACGCGTCTGCGTATATATATTTGTATAAGAATACTTGCTTTCACGTATACATTTTTAGGTAACATAGATAGATTGCGAGTGCGCAAGAAATAAAAAACATATATTGTAATTATCATGCAGTCAACAGCGAAATCATCATTTATACGGTTTCTTTGTTTTTATAGCCCTTCTTCTTAAATTGGGATTTTTGTTATGTTGTTTTCACAAGCCAGTTCTAGTAATGAAATGGAAATCCTTGTCCAACCGGAACTCAACAATTGCCATCTCCTCGACAAGCCTAAAGAAACGGCAATAAATCCTCAAAAGAAAATAACAAAAATAAAACAGTACGATTCCACCATGCATTTTCAACCCAATAACTGAAGTGCTATTCACCATGCAGTAATCTGAAAACAGTTCTCGGAGGTGTCTTCAGAATACAGCAGAAGAGGAAAAGAAATTTACCATGATAAGAAATGACTTCTTCCTAATCTGAATAAATTGACGCTACCGATAACTGAACGTTTCCAGCAAAGAAAAACAGTGTGTTATTTACCAAATGAGCTATCTTAACAATAAGGTAAGATTTATTAGACCAATGCAACAAAATTTTCATTTAATTTTCAGTAACCGATCGATTAAAATCACTATCAAGCATGACACTGTATTATATGAATAGTAACGAAAAGTATGAAACACAAAGCCAAAGTTTAATAAGAATACCGAAAGATAACTTTCAGAAATTATGCAGATTATAAAGAGATAGGAAATTTTATTAGCAACAAAGGAAAGAATGCTTGCTTGTCATGTCCATATGGTGTAGTTCAGTGTCGCACTTTCCATCCTATATTAAAACACTTCCCAGTTATCTATCAGTAAATCTCAGAGATGTAGATCTGCTAATATCACATAATATATGAGCAACGAGATATTTTAAGAAAATAGGAACTATAAGAAAAACGCTGTTAATAATTATAAAGAGAAAGCTGAAATGCTATTGACACATAAAGAGAAAAGACTGAAGAACTTCAAACGCACGTGACATTCAACAGAAATTGGGAAACAGCAAATAATCTGCTTTGTATGAATGGATGGAAGAACAAAGACATATCCTACAATTATGTGCCGTTTCCCTTCAGGAAGTTAGCGATCATGGTTCTCCACTATTTCCTGTCTGTTGTAACTCTTAGTAAATTTTGTCTTTATGTTATCTTACCTAAAGTAAACATTGTTCTGTCACTTATTTATGCTCGTCCTGGGTAAAATGTTAAACTACATCCGCGTCCTGGGTAAGACGTTAAACTACGTCCAACAGCAAGGGCTCTGATAAGGAGGTTTTGAGGAGCGTGGAACCACTTCTTAATTGCTGGTGTTCCCAGGTCCACCCTGACCCGGGTTGGTAGCACTTGTTAGGGTCCCACCTATGGGCAAATAGTTAACTATTACCAGCAATACCTTTTTGAAAAAAAATATTACCAGCAATACAAACGGAAATATATTACCAGAAGCAGGTTTTTGACTAAACAAAATATTACCAGTAATAAAAATTTTTGTCGGCATTAAATAACCCATTGAGGTCGATATGCCGTAAAACAAAATAAACCAAACCAAACCAAACTTATTTACGCAAACTTGTAAGGTAGGTTATGCGTTGTTTTCCTCTATGTATCTTACCTTCAATCCGTCCTGTGAATATCAAATATTCGAAACCCCCTTTCCTCATTATATACCATTGAAATATTATCTCTCTCTTTCTAATATATATGTCCGTTTTGTTTCCATTTTTTCTAAAACTCCATAAAAGTCCATGGTCTTCTCAGCATCTTTTGGAAAAACCACATTTCTCTTGCTTCAAGTCTTTTTTTTCATCTTTGAGGAAATTGTCGGGCATTCACCGCCATATAGAAGAACTATTAGTGTGCAACAGTTCAGTACACTTTTCTTTGTTTCTTAATACATTTCTTAGCTTTTGCAAAGCATTTTTCGCTATATCAATGCGCTGTCGCATTTCAGTGTCGACACTTTTCGTCCTTTGTTAAAACGTTCCAGATATTTAAACTGCTCTACTTGTTCTGTTTTGATATGTTCAACTTGTAATTTGCAGAGTTTGTTTTAGGGATGTTACCTAACCAACATATATATATTGTGTGCAGTTATAAATATGGAAAGGACGGTGGCTAACGAAAGGTACACAAGTCGATACCCGATCAATATCGGCTGGGTCACCGTGAAGAGGGGATATGATGTTGAAAGACCCGAAACCCCTAATGAACCTCGGCTAGAAACATCACTGATGATGTGTACCAAAGAGTCCAATAGATGAATTTTACGAAAGATATATATATATATATATATATATATATATGTGTGTGTGTGTGTGTGTGTGTGAGAGAGAGATAATTTGATTGATTTCGTTTTACTGTTCATCAATCTTTTATACTCTTTTTCCCATAAGTATTTTAGATTTTAAGATTTTTGCTGGATGATAATGATTTACAGATAAAAGTCTTACTAATTAATTAATCCATACATTGCTGGAGCTTCGTGTAATTATTCGTTGCACCACCCGCACATCCAAACTTACAGAACCTGGTATTTCCACGTCGCAGCTTAACTTTGGTGGCTGTACGAGAACCGATATTTCAACGTGATATGGCCGTATGCATATATATGAATGAGTCTCTCTTTCTCTCGCTCTCTCCCTCTTTCGCCTTCTGTTTTAATCAATGTATTTAGGCTGGGTTTGGTTAAAGACGAGTGGAAGCTTTTGCGAAGGATTTTTTGTTTTGGCTTTATTTTGGGCAATTTTCCTGATTTCCGATTGAAAATTGAATATAAATTGGACTATATTTGATAGATGTGTCCATTAACATTTTATTTTTGTTTTGTAATATGCCAATTTCATTTGCTTATAAATTCCACGTTCTTAAGTATCATGCCATTTTTTAAAAAAAATATCACCCATTCATGTTGTCGTGCGTGTTTTTTAGTTACGAAAAATCTTTCGTCTCTTTGGCTCACTTTATGAGTTCAGACGGATCGTTATCAATAACACCAAAATACAATATAACATAAAGTATTTTAAAAATCTGTTAGTTTCTGACCAAACATATAGGAATATTAGTACATACCGAATAGTAGTACATTTAGTGATAGATCGGTGAGAATAATTCGAATATGTAAATGGGCTTTTCTGATACAAATTGTTCAGCCTACCTTTGTGTAAATTTTCTTTCGCTTCTGAATTTTGAAATAAGCTAAACTCTTTTAATGGCCGTCATTTTCCCCTCGAGACAATGGATACATAGTTTTCAATTGTTGTTGTAAGCTTTTCATTGTTTTCTTGTTTTGTTTTTGTTTTAGATTTTTTTTTCGTATGTTTTGATTTTTTAAGTTGCCATATGTTTTCTGAAATTTGGATTGTTAGTATATTGTTGTTGTTAAATGATTTTTTCTGTGAATAGTTTATCTATCTTTGTTTCTGTCTGTCTGTCTCTTTATATATATATATATATATATGTATAAAATAAATCCTAAAAAGCCAGGAAAACCTACCTAAGTTTCTCCTAAACGGATCTTCCGGCTAAGCTGGCTAAAAAAGGAAATGACGAAACAGTATTTATTGATAAAACCATTAAAAATTAATAAGCATGTTTTTTTTGTCTGTTTGTTTTTTTTTTTGCTTTTTTTTGTTTCTTATGTCACGTGGTTTTCTGCTTATTGGCTAGTGTATTAAGCATTCTACGTTTTAGTCTTACTACTCGTTTTTTTATGTACAAGTTGAACTATGTGAGCTTTTTTTCAAACGAGAATTATTAGTATATATATATATATATATATATATATATATATATATATATATAACCGTGATGAAATTTTCTTTTTAATTTACTGTAGGAGTAATCTAGGATTTTATCTATACCAATGGAATATTTTCCCCATAAAACAAATAACTAATAAGGTATTTTTTTGTAAGAAGAGAAAGTGGTGGCTTTTGTTCTATTTTTTTTGCAATAAAACTAGCAAAACACACCTAACACAACAAAATCGACTTATTAGTTATTTGTTCTCACTCATTACTAATGAGATAGGCCATTGTCATACTAACACAAATAGTATTAACATTGGCGTCGTGTCAGGTAATAACAGATCACGATTGATAGTCCCGTAACTTATTAAGAGTCGTAGTGTCACCACATATACTGCAGTCAGAGAATAGGTGGCACGATAGCCTGATTGAGCACAACACCTTCCAGGCTGGTTTTGAATTCAGTGTTGTACTTCTCCCCACAAGACTATAGGACCCATTCTGTCATATTTATCTATGGCTGTGGGGGAGAAGAGATGGATTCATAACTTTTCAAAAGTTATTTGTATGTAAATGAATGTATTGAATTCGAACTCGTCTCTCCGATTTCGTAATCCATTGCTCCACCATGCCTCCAGTATTTCTTTCGTGATTAATAAATTATTTAGTATTAATTAGTAATTAAGCGAGATCAGACTACATAAATGACAAATATATTCAATGTGATAGGTCTGGCATCTCGTCTAAAGTCACTTTCTCACTGACGTACTGTGGCCTCCCTCTGTCTTTTCTACAAATATTTTCATGGCAACTGCTCTGACGAGCTACTTTCACTGGTACCCCAAGTGCAGGAATTAAACGTGTTACTAGTTTAGCATCTCGGTCCCACCCTTTCATTGTCGAAACAGCTAAATGCAACCGCCTCTTCTAATTCAAAAGCTTCTTCTCTCGCACTTCCCGACAGTGGAACTCCCTTCTTCCTAATTGTTTCCCTGATAGCTATAATCTTCAAATATTCAAATGTAATGGCACTAGACATCTTCTGCTACCTTGATCGTGATCACCGTCCTTCATTATATACTTCACCGTTCTATAATGTTGCTCTCACTCTGTGTAACTCCTTGCGTGCTAGTGACACACCCGCCTTGCTTGAGATGAAAAACTTAAAAAATGAAACTACATTATTTTCTTCGGATTTATGTCCTTATTATCATAGATAGAAAGACAATTAGATAGACATATAAATAGATAGATATTCACAATGAATTCAAATATATCCTAACGTCAAAGTAGATCTTCTGGTTGCGAACTACACCCATGCATTTGCATGTCAACTTCCCATACCGCTTAAAAGCAGAAGCAGATAAACATTATTTTCATTGTCTATTGTCCCGTATGCATCTTATTACCCGAGTGCATTTGTCCATAGCGTTACGTAATCCGGGAATCAGGTTAAAATGGAGATATCTGTTTAGGGAAATTTAATGAATGGCGATTGTATTGTGTCACATTACACCGAAACGCGCATGCTTCAAAACCATTGAAACATTCAAAATTGAAGCAATCCGTAAGTGTTTTTCCTGGATTTCAATTATTTCCCCAGATATCAGGACAGCTATTTACGAGCCATTCGAGAGAACATTAGGGAACCTTTTAGGGGATTTAATAACGACAGTATACTTAAAAGTAGATTTATGCTTATCTACTGGAAAGGAGGTAATACATATATATATATATATGTATATGTGTGTTGTTGAATTTAACATTGACCCTACATAAGACACTGGAATAAAGGAACCATATAGGACACACACAAATGCAAACACACACACAATATATCTCACTCTCTTTCACACACACGTATATACATTGAAAGCGAGAGAATGAATGAGAAAATAAAAGACAGAAATATATGTTTATTTGTTATATATATATATATATATATATATATATGTGTGTGTGTGTGTGTGTTTGTGCGTGTGTGTGTGTTTATTTGTTATATTTGTTATATATATATATATATATATATGTGTGTTTATTTGTTATATTTGTTATATATATATATATATATATATATATATACATATATATATATATATATATATATATATATATATATATAACAAATAAACAAACAACCACATAAGCGTACATACACGCACAAAAATCTAACCATACCCTACATTACTTCGCCAAAACGATAGAAATAAACTAGAGGTCAACGGAGAATATGAGTAAAGAAGAAAAGAAAAATAATACTAACATGTCATTTTCACAGGTATATTTACCAAAATTACAAAAAATATCTTGAAATACTAGATAACAAATTTATTCAATAAAATCACCATTGGCTTCAACAACGACCACCAAACGACTTGGGATTCTTCCAAAACTCTTCTGGTTAGGTGTTTTTTTTTTAATTTGGTGAATGCTGCCATAATCTTTCCCTTCAGTTCATCTTTGATATTAGAAGGAGTTTTGTTGCTCTCTCTCGTTCAAATGCGTGTGACGCATAATAATAAAGAGGATTGCAGTCTAGGGAGTTAGGAGGCCAGGTGTATGTAGTGGTGTGGTCGCTTAAATCGCTTTCTCGTGCAGCATGGTGTTGAATCCTGTTGTCGGACACTTGTGTCTTATGACATCCAACTTCTTGACCGTCAGTAGTAATACTTCACTGGCTATGGCTCTGATTGACGTGGATGTATCAATGTCAAACTTGGTCCTTTAGATTGCTAACAAATTCGGGAGTTATTTCTTATCAGGACGATCAGTGTGAGTTTCCCGAGCTGTCTACCTTCGTAATCACCATTAAAATGATGCGACTCTTTTTTAATCCTCTCTGCACTGTCTGCAGATTGACACCCAAAAACTCTGAAATGTTCGTCTTGGAGATTCTAGGGCAAAGGCAATGCAGTAAAGCATGCCGTTTCCAAATTGCTAGTTGAATGAATTGGACCATGGTACTTTTTTTTTCACAGACGGTGCCCAACGGACTCTACTATAGTGTGCAATCGACAAAATGAAACACAAAAAACGCATATGCAGAGAAATGAGAATATAAAATGGCGACAATTTAAATCATCGCACTATATATATATATATATATATATATATATATATATATATAAAAAAGACATTTTTATGTTTAACATTCTTTTTATAGATACAAGTATTTAAGTAAAGGCTCTGTTTTATAATAAACAATATTAAATAACATTTACCGGCCTGAATTCTATTTTCATAGAAAATATTCGTCCTCCGAGAGGAATCGAGCCTGTATCCTATACGGAAACGTCATATAGCCTGACATGCCTTAACCGATTGAACCGCTGAGGATCGTTCGGTTAGCAACGTCGATTTTACTGCTTTTAAACTACAATCTTCCATGAATCTCTCACGCACATTCATATCTGCTCAAAGCGTATCTAAATGTAAACAAATGACTTCGCACATTATGAAATGGACAAAGTCTGACAATTATTTCAAGAAATTTTTATGTTTATACATGTATACTTGTTAAGAATGTATAAACATAAAAATATCTTAAAATAATTGTCGAACTTTATCTATTTCATAATTTATATATATATATATATATATATATATATATATATATATATATATATATATATATATATATATATAGTGAAATTCCCAGATCAATTCTGTGGACAAGACAGATTGGTATAAAATGACAATTGGAAAAAAGATCTTAGATTTTGCCGACGCGTTTCGTCTTCCGACTTTTTCAAGGTAAAAATAAAATCGAAATGTTCTTGTTGTTATAGTTACATTAAAAAAAATCCAAATTTAAAAAGATAGACGCTTCTGTCTAAGCCTTTTTTTTCTGGTTAATGTAAATTACCTTTATAGTAAGAGATTTTTTTTTTCCATGTCAACAATATAGTTAAATTCCGAATGAGAAAAACTTTACCTCGTTTCATCCAATGCTATATCGAATTTAGGTAAATGTTTGAGCCGAAGGCAAGAGCATTGATAACTAACTCCATACGTTGACGCTTTGCACTTCCTACAATAATAAAGATGACGTTTTACATAATGCATCTTTTTTTTTTAATGTAGGAAAAGAATTCAAAGATGAAATTTACGATGGTGTCCCCCGTGTTTTTGCACGGCAATTGTTTCAGCATCACTATGCTTAATATGTTTTATCATCCATAATGCAGAATTAATGAAAAGGCAGCAACTTGTTTTCTGTCACTCAAAAATCATGAAATATATTGTAAAATGTATACTAATAAACACACTACACTTGCGGTAAGATTAACAAAAAGTAAAGATTTTACCAAGTTGGCCTGAAAGTCGTGCACGCCAGTTTATATATTTATATGTTTTAGTGTTTTTCATCCACAACCGAGTTTATATATATATATATATATATATATATATATATATATATATATATATATATATATATATATATATATATATATATTTTATGAAATGGATTAAGTCCAACAATTATTTAACGTATTTCCTGTTTATATATAAAAGTCTAGAAATAACGCATAAACAATATATATATATATATATATATATATATATATATATATATATATATATATAAGGGAGGACACTCTTATCCCCGTGTAAGGCGCCTAGATAATCCCTACTGTAGACCCTTACTGAGTTTCTTCATTACACAGAGATTGAGGAAGTGGTTCTTACTGCAACCATATTGAACTGACCTTAATTATAATTTCTAGGCTAATATAGATCAACCAAAATTGAACAATGCCAATAGACACAACTCTCGGACGTTGTGTTAGTGATAGTCAAATTTAGGAAGTCGGTCAGCAGTTGAGCTAGTATGAATTTATAAGTCGTCCTGACCAATGTTACGATAAAATATATTTATATTATTTCCATAACCACTCTGAAATGGATTATTTACTGCTTAATTTTGAATGAAACAATTTCATAGAAGTGTCGATAATGGAATTGGCGAAGCCATTATTTAGTACTATTTGATTTATTTTACTGAATTCTTTAAGGAATAGTGTCTACGATGATGAGATACTTTCTGATTTGAGATATTTATTTTTTAGTCTTAATAATTTGTAAGTGGATATTCCTTATGTCATAGCAGGGCATTCCATGTTTTTTTATATATAAAAGCGTAGTAAATGTATTGGATTCCGCAAGCATGTAGAAGAATGGAATTTTATTGATATTGCTGAGATTGTATGTAAATTTATTTACTTTGTTTACTTGATTTACAGAGTATTTTAATATAGTTTTTTTTTCAATTTTCTAATTTCTTTTTTAATCTTGGTTAAAATGAAAAAAAATCGTCTACATACCGTACGCAGATTTTAGGATTTACGTGTCTTTTAAAAACTTCGTTTTCCGCATATGAAATATAGTTATGGGAAAAGGTTTAACCGAGAGGATAGACCATAGTAATTCCGTTTGTTTTATTTAGTATATTACTATAGTCTGAGTAATAATGCGTTTGATTATGGTGTTGCCACACGCACTAATTTCCAAAAGAAATCTCTTGTGCGCACACAAGAAAAACATAATGCAATCTTTAATAACTTCTCCATTCATTATATATATATATATATATATAGATAGATAGATAGAGAAAGAGAGAGAGAGAGACGAATGTGGTACTATGGATAAGTACCACGCGGTATCACATGTATGGGAGAGAGATCAGGTATCCATAGTACCACATTCGCCTTTGCTTGCTTGCTTGCGCTCTCTCTCTCTCTCTCTCTCTCTCTCTCTCTCTCTCTCTCTCTCTCTCTGAAGGAAGGGATAGTAATCTTCGACAGAATATCTACGAATGATTTTTCCCTCGACCAAATTTCCTATCCACCGGTGACTTCAATATCCACCACAAACAATGCTTAGACCCAATGTTAAAGGCAAAGACAGCTCCATCGCCCTATGAAATAATGATGTATTATTTACCATCCAACAAACACGTTCCCACTGACAAAACTTTGCAAGACTCTCACAACTCTGTTTCTATATCCAAGCAAAATGTCAAAAGCTGCATTCCTTACTTTAAACAACTCTAGTCCTCACAGGCATGGCCTTCTACGCCGAGTAACCTGAGGTAAACCACTCTCATTCCTCTCGTATGTTATAGTAATAATACGTTCCATTTCACAGGAACGGATATTTTGTGTAACCGTCTGCCGAAAGGATGTTTTCCCGAATACTACATGTTCACATCTAGGGTTAACAGTTTCAACTTATGTAAATGTAATCAAGGCATTTCAGAAAAATAATATACTTAGAATTTGTTTATTTTGATCAATTGTTTGTACTGCACAATAAATTTATCTCTACACGAATAACTTCGCTTGTAAAGATATGTTGAAGTACTAGAAGGTTATATCGACATGGCCTCTTATGCACACTAATCGAACAGGTTGATTGTCAAAATGTTTTATTTTATAGTTTTTATTTTAAAAGAAGTGCGTGTTCTTCAACGTGGAAGGATAGTGGCACGGAACCCCAACTATAATTTTGTTCTGCACCTCAACCTCGTACAAGAAGCAAACGACTTCATATATATATATATAGGTATATCTTGATTACTTAACAAAGAAATACAAAATTACCTCATTAGTACAGACTATTTCAACTAAGGTCGAATGCGTTAGCTTTATTCAACTCAAAAGATTTTGAGTTGAATAAGCCTAACGCATTCGACCTTAGTTGAAATAGTTTATTCTCATGATGTAATTTCTGATTTCTCTGTTAAGTAATTTATATGTTCTGTTATAATAAATACATTTAGCTCTTTTTGTGGCTCAGTATTAACATTTTATATTATTAGAATCCACTATACTATAGGATTTATTACCTGCACTATATATATATATATATATATATATATATATATATATATATATATATTCAATTTGTCAATCATTTTAGAACATTTTTATGTTTATACATTCTTTTTTATAGATACAAACATTTAAGTAAATGTTCTGTTTATAATAAACAGTATTAATTTTACTTGTAAAATTTAAATTTTAAATTGTAGTTTTACAATTTAGTTTTTACAATTTTAAATTGTAGTTTAAAAACAGTAAAATCGACCTTGCTAACCAAAACGCTTCTCTGTGGCGAAATCTATAAAAGCACGTCATGCTATACCACAGTTCCGTATAGGATACTGGTTCGATTCCTGTCGGTGGGCGCATGTTTTCTATGACAATTTCGCGGACATTCAGACCCGTAAATGTTGTTAATACTACTTATTATAAACAGAACATTTGCTCAAATATTAGTATCTATAAAAAAAAGAATTTATAAACATGAAAATGTCTTAAAATATATATATATATAGTACAGATAATAAATCCGCCAGTGTATATATATGTATATTACTGCTACGAAAGGAATGAATGATCTTTAAAATAGGATCATATTTTATTTATAAAAAGGATACAAAAGTATTGCAACGATTAAAATTGATAGGTTCTTAGTGAAGTTTATCAATAAAATATGATTCCTTTTTAAAGATCTTTCTATTTCTGGTGTAGCAGTAATAATCTGTTCATATATATATATATATATATATATATATATATATATATATATATATATATATATATATATATATATATATTAAATAGTTGTGCGCTAGTGTGTGACTATGTGTCCACAAATGTGCTTGGTATTTATGACCTGTTGTCATATTTACCAATCTATGTGTAGTTATAAGCGTAAAACGCTAAATGTGATTCTTTAGGTACGATCCTTCGCCCTGTCTTGGTTTTCAACTCTTAAAAGCCTCATTAAAAATGCACTTATCTAGTCGTCCACCCTTCAAGGCAGATTTTGAACGATGAATTGAAGGAATTAATGACTTGCATTAATGCCTAATTTCATAAATACGAGCACAACAACTACTTTCCTGGTCTTTCCGCTTATTTACCAAGAGGCAGGTTCTCTCAAATAGAGCTCTTCCCTCTGAATTACAATGGAATAACATTATTTGCCAAAATCTTTTAGGAGAGCACGTTATTGATTACATTAGGAAAGACGAAGCAGAAACATGCGACCAGATAATAATAAAAATGCTTACTTATAAAGTAAGAATAAAAATAATAAAATGATACTATCTCTTAAAGACCTTAATAAAACGGAAAAAATAAAACACAAATGAAGATAAGACGGACATCCAGGGCAAAAATACGCTAAAATAAATATTTAGGTTCTATCGAATCTATCCCATTTTTTTGATATAATTGAATCTCTAATGATTCAATAAAACCAGTTATTTTCTCATGAATTATTATGATTTAGATAATGTCTTTGGTACGAACTATTTTCTTTTATTTCTGTTCAACTCATATCTCGAGGGATAAATCTATCAAACAAGCAGTGATTCTTAGTTATTGAAGACTTGATTGAAGAAATAAGCAAAAGAACAAAACAAAACAGGTCATCTCAATCTTAAACATTCAATGGAATATTGCTTTTTGGTTCAATGTTAGTATAGAATGAGATATTGCCTTTCCAGATCTCTCAACTATTTGTTTTACCTACTCTCTAAAGTCATATAGTCTTCTAAAGGATGTTCCAATAACTTGGACCGACTTTAAATGTGAATTAATTTTAAGCGTCTAATGATATTTTTTTTCTTTTTCTTTCAGTTTTAACAACTTACACCTTTTGCAATTTCAACCATGGAAATATCAACAGTCAAACAAGGCGTTTAAAGTTAACGAATCCTATTACGAAAATGGAAGTTCAAACAGAAATGCATTTCGCGCAATTCGCGATGTTTTAGTCAATATAATCGACCAACCGAGAGTGCGATTTGAAACGATGTACCGTTGCTGTGGAGAGGTTCAATTCCTGCGTGCGATGCCGAATAGTGGTGTCTGGATTTTCGGTCACATTCTCGTGCACTGCAGCAATGTTTTCAGCTGAACTGCGTAAACGACTATGCAATGGTGTTTTCATATTTACTACCCACCCAGTTTTTTTTTAATTTACGAACAATTTTTTCCAATTGCACTATTGAAACGTTAACAAGTTGTTTGATTGTTAATCTTTCCATGGTTGAAAGAAACATCATTAGGCACTTAAAATTTATTCACATTTAAAATCGGTCCAAGGTATTGAAACAGCCTTTATTATACTCGATAAAATAACCAAATACTGACGAGGCAGTTTTAGTGAACTGCATTTAAGTTAAAATTTCATTTTTCTTTTTAAAAGGTAAATTTTTCCTAACAGGGGAAATTTCTTTGGCCCATACGGTAAGTATAATGAACCCTCCAGTCGTTCTCGACGCATGAGAGTTAATTTACAAGCGTTTACCAGCCATTTATGTATGATCATTACATGACATCAAACCGTATTCGTTTATCAAAATAACCCACATTTATTGCAAATCTATGGAAAGTGTCTTGAATCATTATTGATGCGACCATGACTCAATTCACTCCACGGCGCTATTCCAAAATCCATGTAATGAGCAGTCTAGGATTGTGTTCAGTGCTTATGAATGGTTGGGCTACATTCCAATTTACCTTATGCCATCTTTGACCCTATATTTTTGTATCTGAAATATTCCACCATTACGCTGACCCACATTTTTGGAAGTATATGATCATGCTTTCATTTAGCATGTCCTACCCATCTTAATTGAAATTGTATCAACATACCATCAAAGCATTGCGTCACACGCGTAACAAAAAATTCTATATATACACGCATATGCTACGTAGATAACTTTAGATAAAAAAAGAGTCCAACTATTTGTTATGCTTTCTGCGTGAGGCTATGACTTTGACAGATGAAATAATTTTTTTATAACCCATATACGGTTAACTGAAATTAATTATTTCAGGCTTAGTTTTCGTAAATACTTGACTTTCAGTGTTTTCCAAATATATCGACAGCATTAGATTTTTTTAATAATTTTGTAATCTATCGAGAAACTTCAATCTGCTTACTTCCTAAATATAAAATTTTATCAAGTTGGACATGGATAAAAGGTCCTCTGTCGTCTGCTTAATTCATGTTTACCAAGCCTTCTTATTTTTGTTGCTTTGGTTGATAGAATGCTTCTGCTTTCTTTACATTTATCATAAAACTTTATTTCAAAAGAGAAGCACTCCCCGAAAAGACGCGTCAACTGCTTCATTATCAGTGAGGATTCACACCAGGAAAATGTTAGTCTTATTGGGAGTTTTGCCTTTGAATCTTTGGCGATTGAAAAGGCCCCCGGTAATTCTGGATTCTAACTATGCATCCACATTGAAATATTTGATGGTGGGTTCTCTCATGACATTGTGTTATAGTGCACCATGGGATAGATTAGTTTTGTTCCAAATTCTAATGATGAGAATATTTTCAATATATTATATGGTATTCCTTTCAATTAATCTCTATCTATAAAAGGCATAAAAGGTGTGTGTGTGTGTGCGTGTGTGTGTGTGTGTGTGTGTGTGTGTGCGCGTGTGTGTGTGTGTGTGTGTAACGAATGCACGGCCGCAATTTGCGACGGATTTTCACCAAAATTTACATGCACATGATTTAAGTTAGCGGGAAGACCAAGACCGACTTTACATTTCGTAACTCCCATCGATAGTAGAAATAATCGATTACTACGGCAGTTTTCATGTAGTTTGCGGCCATTTTTTACTGCCCCGAGTGAGAGCCAATAGTTGGCTGCAACGAATAGGCAGGAAGATTCTATTGGCCAGCGTGAGAGCCAACAGCTGACTGACACGATTGCTAACTAGCATGCACAAAATTTGATAGCTGCATTCGTCACAAGTGGGAAAAATTTAAATCTGCATGGCACTTTAATCCAATTGGCTCATTCGCTTGCTTAAACTCAACGTTGATTCTGATTCCGCAGAACTGGGTTGGGTGTGAAAAAGTATTTGCTGTTAACATTCTCTTTTCATTCGGTTTTTCCAGTTTCGAGTCCTTTTTTAAACTGATCGTTCTGTGTTCGTTTTGTTTAGTTCTTTTTTCGTATCAGATTTAATGTTTAGTATAGAGCTTAGAAAAAATTCGCAGTGTGAGATAGGCAAGAAGTAAGGCATGTAGCAACATTTGCTCGGCAAAGGGCACTCCTTTAAAGGCAAGGAAGGGCAAAAATATTTTAAGTCAAGTGATAGCGATTGCTGTATGTGTCGTACGATTTTTTAATCAAGCACGGGCAACGCCGGGCCATGCTGTTAGTACATACTATAGAGGACTCGTCTTTACTGTGTCAAAGGCCTTAGTAAAATTATTCAGAACATGCAATTCCGTGCCATTTGCCTCGTACAATATATCCTATCAACAGTTCCCTGCCTGATTAGTACGTTGGAACACCGACTCCCGTACGTTCATCGAAGTTAAGCAACGTCTATCCTGGTCAGTACATAGATGGGTGACCTCTTGGGAATACCAAATGCTGTAAGCTTAAATATATGGATGGTGTAATGGATAATGGCTCAGAAATGTTAATCGGAGACCTTAGTTCTAATTTCAGTTGGGTTGGATATTTCACTTACGCAAAAACACCTTTGGGGAGTGTATTAATCCACCTCTTCTACCCCATCTATGGGTTAATTATTAAGTCTTTTTCCTCTAAACCATTATCAACTAAAAAAAAATAAGTAAAATTGCGTACAAATTATTTAGATTTTGGTATTACCTAAACTAGAGAGGTGTTGATATACACAAACAAAAACCCAAAAGCAAAAACCAACAAACCTATTAACTTCCTGAGGAAAAGCTATTCTGAGATTCGATGTAGATTTTGCTTATTGGATGAATTCATAAGTTAAAGAAAATTTACATCTAAAATCAGAATGGCTTCCAATCAGTCAGTTCTGTCAAGAAAACACTTTCTACCTCCTCTTACACATATAACAACTTAATTCAGTAACACTCTAACTTCAGTGGCCCTTGGGTTTGATATTAGGTGAAAATTTAGAAAAAAAAAGAGAATGTTACCCACAAATTTGTAGATCTGTTGATATTACTTCCTCACCAGTTGTCTGACATTATATCATTTACCTTCTCCCTGGCCGTTTTGAGTTCACGTGTCCAGGACATTGTCGTAAGTAATCCAATGATGTCACCCTCGACATCGAAAGTTACGAACACATTATACTATAAGCTTGGATATGCGGGTGGTGTAATTCATAACAGCTTGGAATAAGAAACCGGAGAGCAAAGTTCGAATTGCCAAATGTATAAATCTACCTCATCCCCACACAGCTATGGGTTAAATAGAAGGACTTTTTATTAGAAAATCACTATTATCTCTTACAATTCAAGGAATGTCTCGGTTTTAAATAACCTTAAAATGATTGATAAGTTGTAAAACACTAATCGACCAACCAATCCAGCGAACAAAAATTTAATTATTGCCTCTCAGCAATGTATTTTGATCAGCTTTCAAAACATGGGATGCTCAGAGTTGCTAAGAAACATGAACGAGTTTTATGCCAATTTAGTATGCTTTTATTTTGGGGTGTTTGAAGGGGTTGTGTCCTGGATTTCGTGTTTTATTTTGTCAGTAGTTGATTGCCGTTCAACTGCTCTGTTTAACCATCACGTTTATTTCCTTTATACTAATGATTTCTGCACTGATACTTTGCTTCCTATAACTGTTTGCCTTTTTAGTGACATTGTTTTATCAGCAGCCCATGAAAGCTTTTTTTTTTCTCTTACCAGAGATTCTATTTCAAAATTCTTTTCATCGAACTAAACTTGATGCTTTTGTATTGGCAGGCGAATCACTGAGAGTGGGTAATTTTTGTTCCTTAAATTTATTCTTAGATTCCAAATGTCGTCTGAATTTTTAATATCCTTTGATTTGTACTGGAAACTACAGCTTTCCTATTGTCAACATTAGTTCATCTGACATAACGTTGTTCAATTTTTTATCATTATGCAAACGATATTTTCCCTTCAGCTGAAAGAAAAAACAAGAGAGCAGAACCAAGTCAGATAATTATCAGCTGATATAAAAGAAACGAGTAAAGAGGGTATCACTTTGGTCCAGTTTTTTGTTTTTTTTTTTTAATTTAAATGCAATGTCATCGTTATCTTTTGTCTTCTTAATGCTCATTATTTGACAGTTTTCACACCTAAATAATGTTTTATTTTTCCTTATTTTGTTTCACATTCAGTATCCCATTGCGTCTTATTGGCTTTATTGCCTTACTTTGGGTGAAATGGTTTAAAAAAAGGCCTGAAGTTTATATATCTTTTATATCTGCAACACCGAAAATAGTGCAAGTTCGAACACATTCACTTTTTGTACCACTGTGTAGAAATCATCGTATTGATGGCTCATGCAATTACCATATATATATATATATATATATATATATATATATATATATATATATATATATATATATATATATATATATTTGTGTGTGAGAGAGAGAGAGAGAGGGAGAGCGAGAGAGAGAGAGAGACCACTTGGTAAAGTAGTTACAGCGATAGGGACAATTTCATGATACTGTTGCTGGCCCCTTGCTGGGTACAGATGCTGTTGCTATGCTGGCGGAATAGGTTTTAGCGCCATGTCACTAAAATGGCCACACGCTTCAAAGGCATTTCAAACCGCGCGTCTTCACATCAAAAGGCAACAAGTCATCATCAATAAAATCTATTGTAAAATTGGTGAGCACGTTTTAAAAAACCTTTGAACTGTAAGGTCATTTTAGTGATGTGACGTTAACATCTATTACATAACCAAAGCATGTCAACACACGTCCATTTTAAAAATCCTTGACGTTAACAAAATAAACGCTTCTGGTTCTATTTCGATTTCCACCTTCATCAACGAAGGTGCAAAAATAATGACGTTTTCTCACATATATGAGAAAACGTCATTATTTTTGCATCAACCTAATACATATATTATACAGCGTACGCCAGTAAATATTTAACGTGCCATGTGTATGCCCTCGATAACATTGTCTTCCAATCAGGCCTAGGAAATGAAAAGTCCGGCCGTGCTTGAAACATTAGCCGACAAAGATGGCGTCAGAGGAAAAATGAGATTCTTGTAACAGTCCAGGTAAGCAGAATGAATGACAGGCGACTCTAGCCGTGTCTCATTGACATTACTTTCTGTAACACCAACGAAGTCCACTTGGGCAGTAATGGTCTTGGTAATCGAAGCAAATTGTGCCATGTCATTCCACACTGCTTCAGCCCGTCTAAGGATACTAATTTTGCCTACAAGGAGATGTTGGAAACATATAGGCATGCTCACGATTTGGAGATTGTCTATATGTAATCCAGTAAGATTATGCTGATGCACGACATTCAGACTTTAATTTTTCCGTTGCTCAATCTCTTAGTCAAATAATGGACTTTCTTACTAGTTTCCCTTGAGTAACATGTATACTCGAGTTCTTCCTTACCTGCTCTCCTTATTCTTGTGCTTTGTAACTCAGTTTTCTTAGAAATTCGGATCACGCCATATTATCTGCCGATGTTCCCTTTAACATGTCTGTTAATGCTGTGACTAAGTATTAGGTTGGTGCAAAAATAATGACGTAATAATGTCGTTTTTTGACGTTAAAAATACGTCAAAAAGCGACATTATTACGTCATTATTTTTGCACCAACCTAATAATTGGTTAAGAAATAACAAAACAAGAAGTTGCAGATAAATAGTGTATTGAAAAGTAAATACAACAGAAGTGGATTACATGACTTGGGAGTGAGTGCCGATTGACCAGCGTTCAGCCTATATCACTGTTATATTTAGTAGCCCCCTACGAGGGTTTATGTGGCACAAGGCCGAGTTTAACGTGGGTCATCCGAACCCGTAGGCTCGGTCAAAAAAATCCCCTTTGAACATGCATAAACGAGTTCGGGTACGTTTAACTCCCCAGACGAAACTCTGCCTTTCGGCACAGCCTCGTCCGGGTTCCTCTCCGCCTAAGGCAGAGAGCTCGACATGAGCTTCGAACAGTCACAGCCTCGGTAGAACAGTCTATATCAAGTTCTCCCGAGGCCTTCTTTTCCTACTAACGTTATAGTAAGTGGAAGAGTCTATAATAGCCTCATTAGAGGGAAGACATCACAACAGTTAAATACAAAACACTTATTTACAAAATTTATTTCTGCTACCAGCGTGCTTATTGGGATTCATTTCGCCATTTCTTTCCCGATGTCCATTAGAGTGAAATATTTAGGCTTCCCTTCTGATAATTTCCCCTGAATTTACTTCATGGGTGAAAACTGACATCGAGACTTCTGCGCAATCTCGTAAACACAAGATAAAACCAAGATCTTCTTCTTGATTCACACCTGTCTGTTCAATCCACAGGACTCACTTTTTATCGTCTAAACCAACGTGATAGCTCTAAACACAACAGAGACCGCCTTTTCGCTCGTAATAATTGCAAACGAGTCCTCAGTTCTCTGGTAGCACCGTGTCGTCTCATGAGTACAGGCTGCTCTGTTTTTTGCGTGTGGTTTTGGCTCCGCTTGTCACTTTTGCTATGTCAAGCGAAAGCTCGTTATCACTTCTAAAAATACTCGTTATATTCGAGAGTTCGTAAACACCGGTACAAGATGTAACGACTTCCAGTAATATCCGCACTCGTAATACTTATTCAAGTAGTAATCGCCAAATAGTATAATGATCAGTAGAGAATCGTAGTCCGTATAGTAGCAGAGTAGAGAGATGAACGTATAGCAATAGTGGATAGACAAAAAGTGTGAACAGTGATCCTTATACTACTTTGTATTTATTTACTTCATTTATGCTTCCGTAATCTACTTAATAATGAAATCGCTCGTGTTGCTCACTGGCGATCTAGTTTCAAACCACAGTGTCGGCAACGACGCTTACTCTTATACAACAGTTTTCAATCCCACTTCTCTTTAATCAGTTTGAAGTGCTATTAACTTCTGGCGATAAAAGCAGAATGCTTTTCTCATAAATTATCTTCCAGTTCTACTCTCAAATCATCAGGAATAACTTTGCCTGACTTTCCACTTATCTCTCCAAATACACTTAAGAAATGTTCCCATGAAATGGCTCCTTTTCTTCGATCTATTATTTTCCGTCTCAAAAAGTAGAGTCTTCTTTCAGACACCAGTATAGTTTTCACATCTCTAGATCAACAGCCGATGTGGATATGGTTATTATTGAAAGTGTCTGTTAGGTTTTGGATAAGAATGGAGAAGCTATTTTCTTTTAATATCTCGAATGCATTTGACAGGGTTTGGAATGCTGGTCTTCTTCAAACGTTGCAGTATTATGGTGTTCCTGAAGGACTATATTTTATTATTTAAATCAATCTTTCTTATCAAATCGCATAAGGAAATGGGTCTTAAACAGCAACTCTTCGATATCTTTTGCATTAATTCTAGTATCTCCAATAGTTCTATTATTTGAGCAATTTTGTTCCTTATTTTCATCAACCGCCTTCCATATGCCATTAATTCTGTATTTAACCTGATGGCACGATCATTTTAGGGCCGTAGGGACACCACATGTACGTCATGATGTGATGTTTCCTTGGTAAGATAACCTGATGGAAACAAACGTTCTCCAGAAGGGGGGGGTGAAATTCTATTTTTTTTCTTTTTTTTTTTTTTGTCTTAGACTCAATTTGCTCTACTATGAAGGGATGGATTCATACTTTCCCCCCGCTATGATCACGCAAGTCAATGTAATGAACTCGACTGGAATTCGAGCTCTCCGATTCCTCAATACGAGCCGACAACTATGATCCCAATGCGCCTCCTCTGCTATCTACAGTTATCTACACTTGTCTTGATAGTAAGTCTGATATGTTCGATACAGTCAAATTTGCATCAGGTGTTAACTGCAGCAAGAAATATCTTGGTAAATTTAACGCCTACAAAAGTGATCTCAATTGAATATCTTAAATAAATTATTTTAATTGATCCCAATTAATTATCTCCATTAATTATTTTAAAGAACCTTTTTTCCCTTCTATCAGCATGGCTGATGCTAACCTCGAGGAGAGCAACACACTGACATGAAGCGAAACGATGATATTGAATTAATTGCTAATGTTCCTGCTAGGAATGATGGTTCTCTATATCATGCGAGACATTTTTTCTCACCATATGTCTACCATTTGTCCGTGTCTCGAATATTGCTGCCACATCTGGCCTGCTGCTTCTGACATATATCTAAATATTCTTGATAATATTCAAAGACATAATCGATCATGATCAGGTGCCTCGGCTTAAGTTATCTTCCCACCGCTCTAACGGAGGTTCCCTGTGTCTTTTCCTAAATATTTGCATGCTAATTTTTCTGATGAGCTTTCCTCTTTGGTAACCCGAGTTCATGAATTTAAGCGTGCTACTGAATTAAGTAGATAAGTCTATAACTTTCACTGACGAAACGGATAGCTGTAACCGTTCGATGCGAATAATAACTTCACTCGTACTTCTCTCTTGCGGAACTCTCTTTTAGCCTCCTGCTTTCTTGCCACCTCTTGTCAACTACGTTATTCAAAGAAATAATGGTAATATCAATCGTCATCTTCAGTCTCATGGAATGATGCTTTTTTTTATTGCTCTCTCTATTTCTTTCCACTTCAGTAACCCCTTAAATCATGCTGACTTATAGTGACTTGCGTTCGATAAAATACAGCAAGAAAATATGATATTCAAGATTCCCTGGCTTAAACCTTTCATGTATTAGGTTGGTGCAAAAATAATGGCGTAATAATGTCGTTTTTTGACGTATTTTTTAACGTCAAAAAACGACATTATTACGTCATTATTTTTGCACCAACCTAATACTAAACCGAGGGATTAGATGGAGACCAAGCAGCAGTCCTAGAATATCAAATGGTCTTGACTGGTGATATCTATGAGGTAAGGGTTAGAATGAAGAAGGAACACCTGATCCTAGAATACAGAAACATGAGGCGATCTTCAAAGATAAAACAATTTTATTGAATAAAAAGTTTTCTTTTCCTAAGCGTAAGATGTTCAAATATATTTTGAAATATACTAATTTTTACAGTAGTAGTTTTTCTTTATCACTCATTCACAATTACCTGGTACATCATTGATAGAGAGAGAGGAAGAGCGAGAGATAAATAGATAAATGACATCGTCTGACGATTGCGTTGAATCAGGAAACAGACTGTCGCCGCTGGGTGTTGATCTCAATGACCACTTTTATATTGACATACCTTCATTCTCAGATATCGAAAACTTTAGCCCATAAATATAGCATACCTTAAAACTATATTTTATCACAGATCCATATATATATATATATATATATATATATATATACGTGTCTATGTGAGCGCTAAGATATTTAACTCAGCTTCTAATTTAGCAATTTCGGTATTTGTTAATTTGTTAACGACGAAAGACTGCATCTGACAGTCTTAGACGCACGGTGCAAAAGATTTAGTTAATTTTAAGTTACTGTAAATTTCTAATAATTGCCGTCTCATATACGGGACCTTTTTATTGTCGTCTACAAATGGAACTTTGACCTAACTAGAACTATTACCCACCTAATTATCTTATTTTTACCAAGTTTATGTAGAATCGTAGAAGATGCGAGACAATCCCCCAAAAATGCTGATGCAAAGGTTTTCGGTCGCCTCAGTTAAACCAAATCAGATGCTTTGATTTAAAGGAGAAAATGTCTGTAATGAAAATTTATTATAGAATATTGATTTCAATATGTTACTGTACACTATCGATATTTTTAATTCATGTCGATTTAATAACTGCTTCAATGCTCCTAGGAAAGGATGCGTACTAATACTTCGTCCTCATCAGAGATACTAGTTAGCTCTCGTTATGTTTGGGCTCCCACAACTCTTGATCGCGTTTATTCTTCAATTTAATTTTATTCGTTTTTTTCTGTCAACATTTGATCCATGATTTAATTCGGATCTCTAATCTGCCCAATCTTTCAATATGGTGACACATCCATGAATAAATTCCTGTTGTGTTGCATGCAATCTGTGATATGTGCTCCATAATGCTAAAAATTTCGACTTCTTCCAAGTCTCGTATCAAATGTTCCTTTAGCAAGAGGATATATATATATGCCTGTTCAAGCTCTCACGCTTTTTAGGCAGCCATAATGCATCAGATTCTTACCAGCAAAACATCAGTTTGCGTTGTATAACGGGGTTCATTTCGATCACTTCTCGGCCTTCTGATAAATCTACATTTAATAGAATGCAGTTCCTATCTTCTTTCATCTTATTCCAATATACATGCATCCCACAGTTTATAACATTTTGGCCAACTTAATGATGCCTTCAAATACTTTTGTTTGAAGCTGATTGCATCATTGAAATGAATCTCTTCTGTCCAAATTCTTGAAATTCTTAGTGTTATCTACTGACAAAAAAATTGAACACCCACGAACACTCGCACTCATCAATCACATTTGTATCAGTCTTCTTTTATTAAGCTTTGTTGCTGTCCTGATCAGTCTCCGTATTTTTTATGCTATAGCATTCGAAGGCGACCACAGTTCGAGCAATTCACAACACTTGTAGTGCTTCGAGACTTTGAGAGCATTTCTGAAATGCCCCTACTTGACATTCCAATATACTTAGCCATTGCTCGTTAGTTCTTATTCTTGACCAACTTCACGAGATATATTCATCCTGGTTTCTTTGGAAGTTTTATGCATGATTTCAAGTAATGAAAGAGATGCAGGAATTTGATGTCAGAATCTATCCTGTCCTCTTCCGAAAATTGATTTTAGCGGTGGCGCAGAAAAGAGAAAACATAAAAGATCAGGTGACAGAAACTTTTTGCAATCTTA
This sequence comes from Acanthosepion lycidas, assembly GCA_963932145.1. NCBI lineage: Eukaryota > Metazoa > Mollusca > Cephalopoda > Sepiida > Sepiidae > Acanthosepion > Acanthosepion lycidas. Next base: position 114,728,223 of record OZ010573.1, read on the forward strand.
TTTGGGGATGTCGTCTCACGTCTTATCTCCTCATTCATAACCATTGATAAAAATGTATGATAATTAGATGTGAAAATGGCTCCGATATGGTCAAGATTTTATCTGTAAACAACACAATAAAAATATCCATTTATATGATGACATTTATTGGAAATTTACAGTAGTTTAAAACGGCCTCAAGCTTTTTGCACGTTGTTGTAGATATATATCAATTTTTACAGGTTAATAGTAATGAAAGGAAATGATAGTCAGCAGAACGAACGATAGAGATAGATAGATAGATAGATAGATAGATAGATAGATAGATAGATAGATACATTATCCCACTGCCTAACTTCTTCTTAGATACCGGGATAATCTATCTATGATGATAAGATATGAATGTTACGGATTTATAGAGAAACTTGACACCATAATGAAATTTATGTCGATTGAAATATTCCTTACCCGGCAATTTTTCTAGTTATCTAAAACCAAATAATCATATTAAGATATTTAAGAATATCGAAAATAATAATTAGTACTGTTTTGCGCAAGACATACTCATATGGACGATGTGAAGTTATATAGCAAAAACAAAAAAACATTTGATTTCTCTTTTCGCGTTAAAAATATCATTTAAGAATTTCCGGCAAATCACAGACACTGAGTTAAAAACGAGATGTCACCAACAACAGAATCTGTACCTTGCAAATGAGGAAGCGGAAGAGACATCTGATTATTTTTTTTTTTTTTTCTGGCTTTAATATATAACTCTTAATTCTCCAAATATATGTGTGGACACTTCGGATGAGTTTGGTCGTAAGAATAAAGTAAATAAACTATCTTAGTGGTTCCAAATTTAGTACAGACATCATCTTAAACAGAAAAAAAAGTGCGAAGAACTGAATATGAAGCAGAAAATGAATTCAAACATTTGTACGGCTGCAAGTAATCAACAGTAACATTTAGGAAGCACAGAAACATGTCCGTGCCCGAGATGAACAAAAATGACATCACTGAAAACAGTGCATACATTTCTAAATCTATATTTCTAAAGCTGGCTTTCTTATTTTCCTTAATATCAACAGGAAAATAGTTTTTAATTAGAAAGCCAAATACAGTTATTTTTTATTTGATCAAATCACAAGTGAATTTCTATATAACAATTTTCTGATGCTGACAGATAGCAATGACCGTTGAGTATAGGCGAAACCACTGAGTTAAATGTTGGATATTTAATTCTGAATTTGAAAAATGTTGAGAATAATAGCGTACTAAAAATAAGAAATCTGTGAAATTTTGTGAGGGAATCAAACTACTTACAAATTCCTAGAATTTATTAATGGGACTTGGTCTTTGCAAAATATTAATTCGCTTACACTATTTTGAAAAGATCTATCCTCCTAACCACACAAAGAAGTAGAACACATCGATAGAATTTCATTGAATATAAGGGACAAGATGTTAAATATGTTTTACAACAACAACAACTAATAATAATAATAATAATTAGTTTTAACCCGTGAAAACTTCACGGTTTTCCGATTTTAAATTTCTGATGAATCTTAATTCTTAAGTTGATGGATGAATAAGCTGATGGCGAGTTCTGCGACCATAAACTATCCGTAGAAATTCTCCTATCGCATCGTTAAATACTATAGCTTAACAACTTTAACAAAATAGTGCAATAAAAATTACTAATAAGAATGCTGGTCGGTATTTTAAAAAGTAAAGGGGTGCAGGTCAAAGGATGTGAAATTGACAAGGTTATTTTTCATTTCACTGATGTTAAACAATTCAGTCGTCAATTTTTTATTTCATTTCATCACTGAAACCATGTAGCGTCTTTGACGTATTTTGTCTTCTCATGCGATCTAAACGGAATAGTCCATAATTTATTAGGTATTAGGAGCAGACAGCTGTATCTTCTAAACACTTCTTTCATTCTGTTTTTCACTGAAAACATGTAACGTCTCTGATATGTCTTGTCTTCCCACGTCTGAAAACAGTATAGTCTATTAATTATGAGGTATTGGCAGGACGTAACGGTCGTTTAAACTAATAAAGGAAGAGGCATGTACAATTAGTATATAATAATAATAATAATAATAATAATAATAACGATAAAGCAATAACGGTTGTGTGATACGTGTAAAGGTGGGAAGAAGCAAAAATCGAAACCGGCTAAAGAAAAGACAAGCATATTCAAAGCGAAATAAAACTTTGATATTTGATTAGGAAAGCTGCATGATTATTGTTCCAATTTCTCCCTGGAAAAAATCCAGAAACGAATGTACAATGTGATAGGTCCTGATCTGGCATCTAGTCTACAATCGCTTTCCCACAGATGTGCTGTTGCTTCCCTCTGTCACTTCTACAAGTATTTTCAAGTCAACTGTTCCGACGAGCTACTTTCGCTGGTTCCGAGAATGCACAAATTTAAGCGAGCTACCAGGCTGGTATCTCGGTCCCACTCTTTCACTATCAAAACAGTTAGATGTAAGCGTCTTTTCTACTCAAACAGCTTCTTCTCTCGTAAATCTCGTCTGTGAAACTTCCTTCCTCTTAATTGCTTCACTGATAACTATGATCGTCAAATATTCAAGTGCAATGTCAATTGGCATCTGACACACTGAGCTTGTCCCCCGTCCTTCTCTGTATCCTTTCCTCAAACACGCCACTTTACTCTTGTTCTCAATCCTCCGTAACCCCTTTCGTGCTAGCGACACCCCCGCTCTGCTTCAGTAAAAAAAAAAAGAGAGAGAAATGTTAAGTACCGCCTAAAAATTAATTTAAAAATATAATAAAAAACAAGTATAAGCCGAAATTTGCTGCTCAAACAGGTCCAATTCTACGCGTGTATATACGCAATCACACAGACACATAGACACACACACACACATATATATATATATATATATATATATACAGATAGAGAGAGAGAGAGATATTTAAAATGATTATATTATTGGGACGAATGCTCATTATTGGAGATAAGCTTTTGTATATATAAACAATATCGACCTAAAATCAGCACTGTTTTTACTGTTTCACGCCCTAGCCGATCATCAACATATGTATGTGTGTGTGTGAGAGAGAGAGAGAGAGAGATCGCACGCGCGTGTGCGTGTGTGTGTGTGTGTGTGTGTGTGTGTGTGTATACTTGAAGCAATCGGATGTCTAGTCACACTGATGAGCTGTGATACAGCCAGAGCACCTGCCTGTAGATTACTATATATATATATATATATATATATATATATATATATATATATATATATATATACACATATGTCTGTGTGTATGGGTATGAAAATATATGCACTTTATGCAACTCAGAAAATGTAATACACTTTAGACAAAACCAATAACCGAGACCCGAAATAAATAAACAAGTTAAGTAAATAATAAACAAATTAACAAACTACGAATGAACACATAAACACAAGAAGATATAATACTAATGAACGGCAAATCAATAAGTAATCAATAGTAAATAATGAGTAAGAATTTAATAGACAACATCATAAAATAACTGCAAATAAGCTCATTATGATCCAGAATTATTTCCACTCAGTAGCCTCAAGAATAATTTGAAACATTACTGTGGCCGCCAACCCAATAACCGTCAGGATAATACAATCGACATTACTACGGCTACTGTCCACATAGCCGAACGAAAACGCAATAAACATGGCCTGAAAATTGCGTTGAAGTATGAAACAAACTATCGCCACTTGATGTGCATGCGTGTCTGTATGTGCATATTGGCTCCTGAAATACATATTAATTTCAGTTGAGCTCTATAGGGAGTAGGTTTGGGTTTGTAAACAGTGACTATTATAGCTTATATATAGCGAGACTCTTCGCATAGCGAAACGAGTCACTGTCAGTCACTGGGCGTGTTTCTAAAAATAAATACGCTAAAAATCCACCTGCCTCCCTGCCGTGCACCGACGGCTTAGTGGTAGAATCTCCGGCTGATACCAATTCAGTTGTGTTTCGATCCGAGCAGAGGCGACCGGATGTCTAGTCACACTGATGAGCTGCGAAACAGTCTGTCTGTGGATGACGTTATATATATATATATATATATATATAAGCATGTGTGCGCGCGCTTACAGCTAACAGCCACCCGTTATACATTCAAACTAAATTAATTAATGATTAATCCTATTTCTATAATAACTGTTGTATTTTTAAATGTATTCATTTCCAGAAAGAATTATTTTCAGTCAAAATAAATCAGCTATGGCGCAATCGAAGAAATTTTTGTTTGTTGAAATTACTTTTAGGAAGAAGTAACGGGGTTAATTTAATTTATTTGGTGATAATTATGGTAATTTTTCTTCTTATTGTTGCTTCTCTGTGACGTTTTCTGAAACTGAAATGCCAACACCTTGAAGACAATATTTGAAGTAACATAATATGTTTCAATTCTTATTAACAGTTCGTAATAAGGTTTTACTTAATAAAAACAGTCCCTCACATTATTGATTCGCCATTTTACGAAGTTAGACATGGAAAACAGGCTAAAATTTTCTTTACGTACGCATATGTATTCACTTTTTCTAGAATTTTATTACGACATTCTTTTGAGAGAGATAGATAGATAGATAGATAGATAGATAGATAGATAGATAGATAGATAGATAGATAGATGTAAAATGAAACGAAAATATTTTGCATACGTGTCTTTAGACGGAATTTCGCAGACATGAAATGCACTCGACAGTGAGCTAGATAAAAAAAAATGTTTAATATATCCGCGGAATTCCGAATAGACAGATAAGTTGAACATTTAATTTTATTTCTTGATTTCAATGTCCTATCTCATGATAGTGAATATTGTAATTAAAAAACGGCTTATCTTAAAACAAGAATTTCGTTTTACAAAGCAATCGATGCTCTCTTAGATATATACAGTGAGAAGTTGGTACAAACCATAATCATTATTATTCCAGTTCCAAAATAATTCACAAGCAATATCTCCTGAAATATACATACTACCTACAATTACTTGGCAGATGTTTTTAAATAGATAGTACATTTACTTTCTTGTTTATTCCGGGGATTGTGCATGTGAAAATCTGTTGTGTGAATTTTGAAGATATTTTAGGCTTGTGTTTAGGCCCAAGTGTTTTGTTGTGAATTTTCTGTGATATTTAATTTTAAAGTCTTTTTTTATATTGATAGATATTTGGAGTTGGAAGCTGTACAATACAAAAAAGCAGTGAGCTGAAATGGGTAAGTCAGGAACTGCTGGGAGACTTTGAAGGATATCCGTTTGTAAAAGACTTGAAAAGATTTTAAATGGATAAAGATATCACTGATTTAACAAAATAAAAAAAATGTTGTAAAAGGAAAGAGACAGGAAGTAATTACTGCTTTGTTTCCCCGAATTGGAATACTACGGCTCGGAAAACATCGAACAGATATGTGTTGTATTACTTAAACCGTTTCATTGCCTTGGGATTGGCTTTATTTAGGCGACATGATGGCGCTTGAGAGCTGTTCGAACAATCGGGAAAGTGAAAAAGTGTGCGTAAACAAGGACGTCGAATTTTATCAGACCTGCTGGCTTTGACTAAATCTAAGCCGAATCAAATAAGCAAATGCAATATACCAGCTCATATATATGCTTAATGAAAAATAATAGAATTTTTTGTTAGACAATGAACGCAATATAAAACTACAGTTGTAATGGAGTCTCTTTCAACCTGGAAATATAAACTGAAATAAATATATAAAGTAATCAAAAAATCGTTTTTCAAGTCGTGCGGGAAGAAAAGTTCACTGATAAGAAAATAAGTGCATCACGTGCCGAGAAAGCTGCGGGAATGGGCGTTGCTTCTGACCAACGCAGGTGAGTTGCGCACACATATCAGACAAAGTTCGATGAGCGGCAAGGAAGCATGGCGGTGTCGAAGCAGCTCGTTCAGATATCTCTGCTTTATTACTTTAAGGTGGGCTTGTCCGCAGTCGCATCAGGTCGACGAATACATGAAGCAGTTGGGTATGATTGAACGCACTACCTGTCATTGGTTCCAGAAGTTCAGGTCGTGAGATCAGACAACAGATCCTGGATGACGAGGACCTGAAGGCGGCCATAGTCGAGGATGACAGCAAAACCTGCAGCGAGCTTACTGAATGCTTCCAGGTTTTTGATAAAACAGCCTTCAACTACAAATAATAATAAATAGGATAAAAAACGCAAAAACAAAAACTTTTGTACAAATCAGTAAAAAATAGGATCCAAAATTAAATAAGTGTTTCTGGAATTTCATTGGACAGTACCAAATGCTATGCTACGTCTGTACGTTTGAACTCCATTGAACTGGTTGCTCGCAGCTATCCCGCGTAAAGCGAAAAGCTTTCGTTTGGAGATAATCATCTGATCAGGATAACTATATATATACACCAATTTCGGGGGCAATAAAAGCGCACAGGAAAACCCAGTCAGCAGCTGAACATGGATGAACAATCAATGACAAGCGGTTGGATCTGTAAACACCCTACAAACACCCTCTCGTTAACATGACAACAACTAAGCGACGACCACACAACTTTCAAAACAATATTCACACAATTCAAACAAATATTCATAGCCGTGGATAAATGCCTTATCTTCTATCTGTATGTCCATTTCCTTTTGGAATCAACGTAATCAGATTTAACGCACTAGTACTCACACACAACGTTTCTGCTAATGTACTTCCCCCTCACACACACAGATTCAGTCAGCAGCCAGTCAGACACTGCGTTACAATATGTTTCAGACACATGCACATATATACACACTTTATATTGGCCAAGGCATATGAATATATGAAATAAAATTTAACAAATAGAAAATTTTGTCTAACATTTGAAGTTTTGAACTTTAATTTTTTACAAGAACAAGCACAAAAAAAAGATATGTACATAAATATATGATCATTTCAATCAGGTTTTCCTTTTGCCTCTGTAAAAAAAACATTTCTTCGCGTTACGTTGTATTCGTGGGCACGACAGTTGGATTTTAATTTTTCACTTTTAACCCGGGTTGACTCTCCTTACAGAACCCTATGCCTCACAACACAAGACCATTCTACGCCTACATTGTCCTATATTTGGTGCACTATTAGCTGCTATAAACTGAACAAACCATCACTGTGTACCCTTACTGGCAGCAGTTGGAATGTGTGCAGCAGACACTGAAGTAGAAGGAGTCAATTTTGGTTAATCGCAAGGGTGTATTATTTGTCAATGTCATTGCCAGGCCTCATGTAGAGCTAGTGACCAGGGAGATCATACGGCAACTTGGCTGAGAGACACTGTGCCATGACCTTACTCCCCGGACATTACATAAACATATTACCATGTCTTCCATTCCCTAGACAGCTATCTGCGTGCGAAATCCTTTGCAAATCTGGCAGACTTGTGACAGGTATTCACAGCCCTCTTTGCGTTCAAAAGATCTTATTTTTACCGCTTGGGCATTACGCAGATGAAGGCAAGTTGACAAAACATATTGGATGCAAATAGGAATTGTTATGAGGACTAAAGGTATGTTAAATTTGCTGCATACTTTTTTTATAATAAATCTAAAATGGCAAGCAATGTATGATGAATTTTTCAACTCTGCACAGATATGATTTCGAGAAGCTGATATGTTTTCTTCCATGCGCAGAGAGCCAAATGTAAATGTCTGAAAGATTTTCTTCTAATGTAAGCAAGAACATATTTTAACAGATAACTGTCAATTCTGAAATATTCATTTCCAAAATAATTTTATTTTTCTTTCAATCAATATAGCTTTACTATTCGATCCATCCAATAAAATAAAATAAAAATTAATTCGCGTAAGGTTTGAGCAAATGTTTTGATAAATGTGTGTACATACTTTGTTTCTTGTCATTGAACTAAGTAGAATTATTTTTCTGCAAATCAAAATCTGTTTCATGAAATCAAAACAATAAAATAAATAAAAAATAAAAAAGTGTTTTTCACACACACATATATATATATATATATATATATATATATATATATAACAAATAAATGGAATTCAAAAATAGCCCAGTTGAATGGTCATTTCACACAACGGTAAAAAAATTTCCTTCATGAGTTTGTCAACACTAGGACTTTTTAGTGATGACAAGCTCCTGAAGGAAATTTTTCCTGCAGAAAAAATGGCCATTCAGATGGGTCATTTTTGAATTTAATTTATTTGTAACTTATTTATATATGCTCTGTAATAAATACAGTGAACTCCATTTGTGGATCAGTTTTAATATTTTATAATATTACGATTCACTTGGATTACTTACCCACGCATTTTTAACCTATATATATATATATATATATATATATATATATATATATATATATATATATATAGAGAGAGAGAGAGAGATAAGAAACTTTAAAAAGGAAAAAGAAAAAAAATGAATAGTGTTTTTCCAGGTGTATTTATCAATTTTAGTCGTTTTTAATTTTATGTATGGAATTGATTTTCTTAACTTTAATTAGGACGATATATGGGATAACGATATATAAATATTACTTATGTATCAAGAATAATGTTGGTGTAAAGATGTATGGCAAAGCGGACAATGTTTTCCTGTGATGCATTATGTCCTTCAAGATTTAATCGGACTAAATTTCTTTTCGTTGATGCGACTACACATGCGCACGAAAGAGAGAGGGTGGGGATCTTAAATTTAAAGTCAGCGCCTCCCGTTCGTGCGCATCTCTCTGGGAAGTACTTTAAGGACTAAAGGCATGTTATAAGGTACCCCTATGTTTCATATGCATACTGTATTAACTGTTCCGTATCGTGCTTCCCTCCCCTCTTCTGAGATGCCTCGCCTGTAGTGAAATACTGTTTCAACATCTGTTCCTGGTCGGGCGCCACCACCACCTCACTGCCTGGACAGATCCTCGATCAGTTCCCTAGTGTGGGTGACTGGGTTTGACTAGCAAAGACTAGACAAGGCCAGGAAAGACCTTCCGGCTCCACGTTAAAATAAACTAAGCTTGTGTCTCATGCTGACTCAGAGGTAGGGTTAAAGGTAAATAGGGAAGTCCTAAAGGAGGTATCGCGTCATATATATATATATATATATATATATTGTTGTGGTAGGATCCACCTAATTTGCCTAGTGGAGTACCGACCATATAAATATGGTTGGTACCGGGAAGGAAGAGAGATTCAACCAGAGACTCTGCCCGACTGCGACTCAGTCAACACACATTCCAGGAACGGTCTTCCCAGTAATATACAAAAGACTATATGTAAATATTGTGTACACTTTCTTGTTTCAATACATTTTGTTCTAAGTACATTTTGTGTTGCATTATTATTCCATGCATTAGTCAAGTTCAACATATATATATATATATATATATATATATATATATAAGTTGTAATATAACAGCGTTATTAAGTATAAAATAATAAATATCCATATAGTCCCTCACCGATAACATGATTAGGAGTTTCATGCACAACGCAATATTCAAGTGCTGGGTAGAAAGAGACTATTACATAATTAAAATTTTAATGGGCATATTTGGTTAAGACAATGCTGGCGCAGTTCATATATTGTACGGAGGTTACGGTTTTTATTTTTAGAATATATATTGTATATAAAATATACGGTATTTTCATTACATATATATATAAAAAAAAGGGGATAAATATTTTTCTTTATATTTGAATTGGACAGGAATTAATAGTATTTATTAAAAATAAATATATATTAAAATCGATGGAATTAAAAGTATATGAAAAAAATATTAGTTTTTATTTAAAGTTGAGATTATTATTTTATATTACATATAAAAATGCAATTACTGGTTTTTCTTAAAAAAATTTCGCCGAAATATCCAGAGGCTAATATATATATATATATATATATATATATATATATATATATATATATATATATATATATATATATATCCGAATGTAATGAGAACGAAAATAATATATAAACTCTAACCTTCACAGCATTAATTCAAAAGAGGGATCAGCATCGATAGTACCGCAATAATTAATTATTATAATTTTTTCATATAGATAAAAACTTACTACAACGATGAAAGATGTTTTTTTTTTACAAACAAATGGAAAACAGATGTGTCGTTCCACAATGGACTGCTTGCAAACAGAATTGTTCATAATCATTCTTGTTCTCACCAGTCGAGTTACAACTAAATCCACCGAAACGAAGTTGCATCTTTGTAGTGAGTTAACTGTTTTTGTCTATATGAAAAAATTGTAATATATATATATATATATATATATATATATATAACCTGAAAATGTAGTATGTACAAGGAAAATCTGTTTTTTAATCATTGTTTTGATTCTAGACGTCATTGGAGCTGGAAGTGCTTTGTGCAGATCATCTTCAATATCGTGAATATAAATTGTCTTTATTCCTTCTTCACATGTACTGGAATTGTGATATTTATTACTTCAATCTTCCCTTTCCTAATATTCCACACATTCAATAATAGATTGAGGTGTTTTGAATAGGGTCTTCATTCCATCAACTCAATAGCGTAATCACGAAATCATTTTTACATGTGAAACTGAATATCACAGAGCGCTATCTTGCATAAAGATGTTGAAGCTTCTTATCTGAATTAATGCATCCATTTGAATGCTTTTGCACGGAAGTAATTTTTTTCTTCATATTTCAAAGAAAAAAATAGATCCATTTAGGAAAAGTATCGATTGATTTCTTGGCAAATTTTTATAAAATTCTATCCTTTTTATTTTCATAGCCTATATTTTTTTTTCGTGCAAGCCTTTAAATGATTGATTTGCTACCCCAAAATATGTTTGCCTTTGATCAAATTCTACTCTAAAGTCACAGTGACTGCAATGCAAATTACAATTGTTTAAACAAACCTCGTATTCCTTCCAAAGAAGAGAAGCTGTTCCATTTTTGTCTTCACTTCAGTAGATGAGTCTCGTTTTGTGACAAATCTCTGTTTCTTATATTTATATGAAACGTTTCAATTAAGTCTGTTTGCAGGCCAATTAGTAATATTTTTTCTCGCAACAATAACTAAATATTAGATATGCCTCCACAAAAACGCGATACATAACGTTTAAAATTAATTTTTAGTAATGTAAAATCTATCTTAGAGCTTTTTTTTAGTTTTAATTTCAAGCTGATAGATTAAATTTAGTAATTCCAATAAACAAAATACTATGCTGTATTTGAAAACAAAAATTGATTGGAAATGTAAATATCTGCCTAAATTTCAGAGAAAAAGAATCTTGTAACTATTATAGAGTATTTACATTGTTCGGACAATTGTCCTTAAAGACACATGATCCAGTGGATAAAACCGTTGGTTCGATTCAGTGAGTTGGGAGTCCAACACATGGCTACTGCAGCGGTGAGCAAAAACCTGTGGAGTTGAGTTAAAGAGAGACATCCAGAAGAGGCATGGCACGTTGCACTAGGACACTCTACTCCAATGGACGAAATAAATGGTTTGATTCGAAATTCCACTCACCTGAAGAAGGTCGGAGCGCACAATGGCTGGATCGCCGTGAATATAACAATAATGATGAGTACTGTTGACCATGTTCACCATAGTCTATAAATATAGAATACAGCGCAGTACGTAATTTGTTCAATGAAACAACGTTAAAGATTAACACTCACCACCTGCGGTTCCGTAATTCTTCAGTCTTCGTTATCAAAGGCTAGCGATGCATATTCGGAAAAAAAAATATGGCCGCCTTTATATACGTCGCATTGAATATTTTGAGCCTTCTGATTGGTTAACCCTTCTTTTGTTGAACTATAAAATGGGTCAGCTCATTTTGGCTGGCTCACTAGTAATAGGGTACCCCAAAATTCTAACAAGTACAACAGCCAGAACAATGTAAATAGTGAAAATAGTTAAAATAACTCATCTCAGTAATATAGTCAGATATTCCGATACATTTAAATACGAATCTTATCAAATATGTATTTTATCAAATGTGTAATCGTATTTACTAATCTTTCTATAACCGGTATAGTGATTTTCCAAGCGAAGCTTATATGTTGTACAAGGCCGAAAGTTTGGACGATTGAACTCACTTTTCAGTCGTAAGGAGAACAGGGAGGGTCATCAACCATTTGTAAACACCAATCATACGCGGCAGCCATTGAAACCCACAATTTGTGTGTTGAAGTATTGTCCTTGAGAAACAAGATTCTCTATCGAAAGTTTTCCTTGATCTTCGTTCTTTACATACTTTCCTACCTACTTCAGTAGCATTGATGAGGTAACCCTTTTGAGGATAATCAATAGTTACAATTTCCTTTACATCCAAAAAAAACTATGCCCATTAATTCCCGTTGAAATGACTGTAGCCTTCTTTGGAGCATGTGAGGCAGGGTGGTTTCACTATATGAATTGTCTCTTCGTCTCTGGCTCAAAGTGATGAACCCAACACACATCCTGGGTTAGGAAACAATATCAAATTCCCCTGTGATGTAATCAGCCTGGGGTGCTTTTGATCAGGTTTCAGAAGATGAGGCATCCACTGAGCAGAAACCGTCATCATGCTAAGTTTATTAGGCGTAATATTCTCAATTTTCTCACCAGATAATCTAATAGCATTGGAGATTTGATTTATAGTCAATTGCATGCCATCGATCACCATGTGGTGAACACAATCAATGTTTTCCTCCGTGCTGGCAGCTGCAGAACGTTCAGACAATGAGTCATCTTCAGGAATCATCCTTCCTTCCTTCCTTCCTAAATTCAGCTTCCCACTTTGTCACTGTTTATAAATGGAGCGTCATCCCTTAATGTAGCAAATATGTCCGCATAAATGTCCTTTGGCGAGTGAAGCTTTTCTCTGTTGCTACATGATAACCACCACACGATGCCAGATTTTGTCACAAAAAGTTACCTTTTAATTCTTCTTTGAACAGTCAGGTGTCAGTTTACGTGGAAAGAAACAATGCAAATATTAATAAGAAGAGTTTTACATTAATGCATGCAATGCTTCACTGATCTAGCATCATTCCGGCCTCTAAACTTTTATTTAAATTCATTCTGAAGATGTCAATTTGAAGGAAAAACACGTCACGTATGATTTTTTTTTATAGTTAGTAATCAGTTATCCACCATTAGCCTGATGTATATAATGTATATAGCATATTATCTCTCTCTCTCTCTCACACACACACACACACACACACACACACACACACACACAGACAGACAGACAGACAGACAGACAGAGGCTGTGTATGTACATATATGGACACGTGGCCGAGTGGTTAGAGTGTTTGTATTCTGACTATGAGACTCGGGTTCGAATCTCTCCATGGTCGATTTTGTCAGGTATGGAGGATCTGACGGGAGGGTCGTTCCCGGTAGGCGGCACATTTGGAAAGTGCCTGAAAGCAATACCACGGGTTGACCCAAGCCTTGTGAGTGAAACTGGGTAGACAGAACTCGAAACGGAGGGCTTGAGCGTGCTAGCCTTGTTCAAATTATTGATCACGCTAGATAACACGCTCTCTCCCAGAAACTGTAACTAAAGGTCTACCCGGCATAGTTGCAGTATAAACCACAGGTGGGCTCTGTAGGCGTGGAATAAACACAAATGTGTCCGATAAGGGATTGGCCAACCGCCGTAATAGAATACGAGTCGCCAGCTATACATATGTATACAGAGAGAGAGAGAGAGATGTGTATGTATATATATATATATATATATATATATATATATATATATATGTGTGTGTATTTATGTATAAATTATTATTATTATAATTTTATTATAATAAACTACAGTAAAAACATTTGACATTGCTACACAAAAACTTTTATGTTTCATTGTTTCATTACTGAGATGGTGCTTCTTCAGGCGATGGTAGATATTTAGCTAGTTAACTAGTTATCTACTATCACCTGAAGAAGTGCCATCTTAGTACTGAAACATTTTTTTGTGTGTAGCGATGTAAAATGTTTTTATTTTAATTTATTATAATAAAAATATTATAATAATATTTTGCTCTACTTTGTATTGAGCACTTTTTTTAAAAGTAAATGCTACAAATTGTGAGTTTTTACTCCATTGGTTCTTTCTCTCAATAGAAAACATGTATAAATTAACTATATTTAGGCCAGTAACATTTTTAAGGAAAATATTATTGAAAAAACAACAGGCATTTTAATGATCGACTTTACCAATTTACGAATAACTCTTCTCAGATACATACCGTTAGAAATTGTCCGAAAAATACATTAAATTTGGTCCAAGCTATAGAATTTCTATAGAATTTCTATTGTTATTGTTGTATTCATATACAAATCTACACCCTTATTAATAGCTGTTGATACAGTAGGAGACTAAATTCTAAGATTGAAGACAAAACTACTAGAGAAATTGTAGTGAATACTTTAAAATAACTTTAGTTTACAACAGTCACCATCACAGTAGGTAGAGACAGTTGGTGAGTTTCTTAGAACTAGTGAGCGTTGTGACGTTGGTAAAAAGTATAGATATTTACTTGAAAACTGAGTCAGGTTGTGACACAAGACCAGTTTTTTTAACGTGGGTACCGCAGTGTTTTCACTCGCTGGTCATAGCTTGTCCAAGCTGGTCAAAGCTGGTCTAAGCTAGTCATAGCCGTGATACCACCAGCACAGTATAGTGACGACAGGATTATGTGGCGCATTTTTATAAATATTCTACGGTATAGGCTATAAGTTATAATTGTTTTTGTTTATCGATTATTATTTTTATTGTGTGAGTAATTTAATACTACACTGTCATAAGACTGTTTTTACTACTTGGTTTGTCTAGTACATTGGTTTGTGTGTAACTGTCTAATGTTACTATGAATAAAATAACATTAAATTCGAAAATCTATTGATTTTTGATATTTGAATTTAATTTTTAATTTTATATTTGAATTTAATTTAAAGATATTTAATTTCTTAATTTTTTTCTTTTATCATTTTGTTTTTTAGAATTTTATTCTTTGAATATAAAATTTAAATTAAATCATAAAATCAATATTGATTACTACTTTATTTATTTGGCGCTATTCTTCCTGTGTGCAAATATTCGCTGAAGTGGAATGGTTTGGGCGAAATTCAACACGCATGGAATCACTTTTGGGGTGAAAGAATACTTATGAAATGTAGAATTTAGATGAAAAAAGAGGTGTAAACTTTCTATCCTTTCGCGAGATAGGGAAGCTAGTGTGTGTGGTGGGTTATGTGTGTCTGTGTCCAAGAAAAGAAAACAATTATTAAAAGTATGTAAGAGGGTGTCCATTTAAAATCAGACAGAGGTAAAACTTTTTTCTTTCTTTTTTTAAAAAGTAAAAAAAAAATACGATCTGCTGGTATTATATCTTAAGGACGGACATCTGTTATCCGAAGGAAGTTTTTTGTTTTTTTTTAGTTTTTTTTTTAATATCACATAGTAAGGTTAACGAGAGAAAACATTCGCAGTGTGTGTGTGTGTGTAATGTAGCATGTAATAAATGAAACTAAGGAGCCAATCTGACAGAAGTGTAAAGTCACTGGAAAAATGTTAATGGAAAATAAAATGGTTCTGGACAATTAACTCCTAAAGGCGGAAATGAAATTTTTAAATCGTGGATGAGAAAAGAAAACAGAAGAGTTCACTTTTTGTAGAGGAGTCGCCTGATTTAGCAAAGTGAAGCAAATGAATCAACCTGCACAGCTGACGTAATGAAAAGAGGAAAAAGCGAGAAAAAATTCGAAGTATTAATAATTAATATTACAGGCATTTCAAAATAATTTTACATTGTAGGATTTAATGATATTTACGGCCGCATTAATGTATAATGTGGAATCATGGGTAATACGCACTTCTACATTTGAGCTAAGAAATTTTATTTTGAAAATTATACTTCGTGTATAATACGCTCTGCTAATTAACAAGTTTTAGCACCGAAATATAACTTATAAATGTATTATTTGTTCTAATATTTATTCAGTTTGTATCGATAAATATAGGAATTTATATTACCCGCACACATGCGCGCGCACACACACACACATTTATATATATATATATATATATATATATATATATATATACCAAAGCTTCTTAAAAGAAGGCTTCAAATCGGCCACGCCTAATAGGTGCAAAAATTTACAAGTAACTATATGAATAAATAAGACAAAATATGTGTAAACCGAAAGTGGGTTATTAACTTTTCAAAATTAAAACAAACTTCTCAATTGATCGATTTGAAGAAGTATCTCGCGTTATCGCACGCTCCAAATCATATATTAAACTGTCAATAGATAGCATAATTAAAAAAAATCTGTCAGTCGATATATATATTTCCTCTTAATATTAGCCTATACATGAGAAAACTGTGCCTTGAAGATGACAATTTGAAATTGTCAACAGTACTTGACGTGTGTCTTCCATCTGACAACTCGAATATAAGGATCTTATTATTCAAGGAATTGATAGTTAATGTCACATTAAGTCCTGTTAGTGAAGTGGTTTCGCTATAAATCACATAATATAACGAGTATTGGTGTATATGTACTATCATTATATATTCATAAATATATATGTGTGTGCGAGCGTGCGTGTGTGCGTATTTGTGTGGATGTCTGCGTGTGTGTGTTTGTGTATAAAAATTAAGACAACTAAAACTGAGTCTGTAAAAAACAATATGAATAAAGACAAAAGGGAAACTTAAATTAAACTACGTCACTTAGAATAATCCATATTTTACCAATACATTTCAGTTAGCCTAATGAATATTCATGAGCCTTCTTAAATTTAAAAAATTTTAAAAACTAACGATATTTTGTTTTACAAATACTTGTTGCAAAACAAACCCCCTTAAATTCATATAGCTAAACTCCATCAAAGGACGAAACGCAAAGGTTACAATAAGTTTCACTTCTGTCATCATTCATATATATATGTATGTGTGTGTGGGTGTGTGTACTGGGTGTAACAGGAAAGTTGTCCATATTGTGTAACGGCAAAATTGTCCAATTGTTAGATTAACTTCTGAACCGTTGTATCTGAGAAATGATTAAAGATCTCACTGGAATTCTCCGAGGTTTTTTCTAACTCTAATTTGAGCAATAAAAATATACAAGCTTAACAGAAGTATCGTGATGAAATCGATCAAAAACAAAAATGACATCTCCATCATCAATTAATCATAGCTAAGGAAGGGAAGCTCATGAAGTATTGAAATAAAGTTGATATATATATATATATATATATATATATATATATATATATATATATATATATATATATATATAAATTATTCAAGGTTAATTTTCCATTCTATCCTCAAGTACCAAGGTATCTCAAACGTTTCATGTATGTATCATTTTCAAGTCTTTTTTTTCTGATCTTTTGACTGTCATAGCTGAAACCACTTTCTCACGTGCCGAACGTCTTATTGATTGAGTTGGGCCTTTTCTAATTGATATCTTTAAATCTAAGTTTAAATAATGACAGCTTTTCCTGTTGTGACCTCCCGATCCAGTTTTCTTCTCAACTCTTCCCTCTTTTTCGAACTTATTCGCCGTTCTCTTGATGGTTCTTGAATGGACTTTGAAGACGGAAGCCGGTGTATGTATATTGGTAACATTCCTGAAGGCCTGAATGATCTTTGCTGTCTAAAGAATTGAGATATAATGCGAAGGTTTATTAGAATTAATAGATAATGAAAAAAAAAATAATTGAAATTTTTATTTAGTATGATGAAGTAATGAATAGCGGCTAGGATTGAGAAATCGGAGAAATTAATATTTTCTTTGCATTTGCATTAAACTTTGAAATTCAAATATGTAAATCCAATGTCAATAGTCTTTTGTCTCCTGAATCTCTGTTCTTTTATTGATCTCTCTCTCTCTCTCTCTCTCTCTGATCTCTCCCTCTCTCTCTCTCCTTAATAATATTGTCTTTTCCCTCATATTCTCTCACACCCAGTAACACTTTGCGCGTCAGTGATATTATGGCCTTGCTTGGGGTGAAATGATTTCAAAAGAAACGTGTCATTCAGCCGAAGTTTCCACCAAAACAAAATTAAATTTTCACTTCTCCACAGTAGTATGCTTGTAGAGTTGATTCTTAGTTTAAAACGAAAGTAAGGCTTTTTAGAGCCAAGAAAATTATTTGAAGATTATTTTCCGTTATAATAACTGAGGTTAAAACGATAAGATGGCGAAGTGAATTTTATTTATAAAAAATATAAATTTCTAGCAATGTTCAAAAAACAGGCGTTCTGCTTATCTGATTCATGTATTTAAACACAGTAAAATGCACCATTTGTTTCTGCGTCACAAACAGGCATATTCATACACATTTATGTATTAGTATAATGCGGAAATCTAACAGCAGTTGAAAAACTGACCTTGAGTGAAAGATGTTTTAGACTCCAGATAATAATTATGCCTTATATTCGCCTTAAAACGAAAATCTTACTTCTGATTCTAAGGAGCTGCATGAACAGCGCTTGTCTTTATTTTTTTATTTTTTATTTTCTATAAATATTGAGTAAATTAATTAAGGATGGGATTTATTTTACAAATTTCAAGGTGTCATGAACTAAAACAATATTTCGAGAAATAACTATTTTCCATGCTCTCCAGGTTTAACACGTGACTACCTGGCAGGAAATATTTCCTAAAGTGAGGACTAAAAGTCTTTCCACTTTATAATACATATGGTCACATTTCCCGAAAATACGAAATGACAAGTGTTAAAAAAACAAACTGTAGCCTATAACAAAAGGGATCTGGCCACATAAACTTTAATGGATTGCTACACAGATTCAGAAAGAGACAGTTTAAATATCTAGGGCATATAATGAGAAAAGAGAGCTTGGAAGATTTGACATTCCAGTGACATATACAAGGTAAAACGAACAGAGGAAGCAGCGTTTCGGTAAATATTTGGTAGAACAGCGACTGCGAGAGATAACAAGAAGGTAAAATTTGCTGAATACTACAAATGACTAGAGCTTGTTGAGAGGAATGATTGCAAAAGTCCTGAAAGGAAACGGCACAATAATAATAATAATAATAATAATAATAATAATAATAATAATAATAATAATAACAATAATAATATGAACATCGCCAAGACCCGATTATAGAAATTATGACAATTATGACCTGGAACAATCAAAGCTATTCGCCCAGACATCGTAACCAAAGACCATAAAAACAGAATCCTTTCAGATTGTAACATATCTTTGAAGATCTTCAAAGATCTATCAGATTACATGGATCTTGAAATGGAAATCTCAAAACTGTGGCACATAAGGATATCAGTAATTCCAATTGTAGTTGGGTCCCCCGGACTGATTGGAAAAGTTTCTGATAGATTCATTGAAGGGATTACTGTTAGCCCCTGCCTTAAAGAAATACAAAACATTGTACGTACAAGTACAACTCAAATCAAGTGATTTCTCTATAATTGATTTATCTATGTAAAATAATTGATTTATATAAGTAAAATAATTTATTTACGTAATTTATCAATGTAAAATGTGTATGATCTTAGTTTTTTTTCTTTTTTCATTTTTGAAGAAATGATCAGTACAAAATGTCAATAAGCCATGCCCTACTTTAGGTCTCTGGTTGGGACCCAGAAGGAAATTTGTATAAAAAAAGACATCAAAGTAAATAATAATAATATCATGTCTGGCTAAGCAGCTTTCTTGTGTTGACGCCGAATAGATATAATATTATTTATCAAGATAAAAGATTTACAGAGAAATTTAAATGTTTCTAAGTTGTAATCCTTTTTCTGCACAGAATCTGTGCTAGAAGATGAAACAAACGCAATTAAGATCTGTATAAACTTCACTGACATTTTAATATTGCACGCATATAGAACCTCATCAGTGTAACCCGGATATAAGAGAGTTGTAGGGACCGGAGAAGAAGTATCTTATATCCGGGTTTATCTTATATCAGGGTTTCTCTTATATCCGGGTTTGGTCTATTTGGTTTAGGTAAGAATGGCTCTAATTTGGGACCGGAGAAAATCTTTCTTATATTCGGGTTACACTGTATATATATATATATATATATATATATATATATATATATATATATATATATATATATATATATATCAGTTGGATATTTAGCACAAAACTTCGGTTCACCTTGACAAACGATAAATTATATAACTTTATACCAATAGTATATTAATAGTGGCTTTTATTATTATTTCATTATATATATATATGTGTGTGTGTGCGTGTGTGTGTGTTTATATATGCTCGTGTATGTGCGCGCGTGTGTGTGTGTGTGTGAATGCGCAAAAGTTTGTGTGTTTCTGTGGGGAAGGAGAAAGAGAGAAAAACATCGTAGACGTAAGAATGGAGACTGCATGGTGACTATGAGTTTCACGCCTCAGTGCGATCTTCAGAATATTACATTGAGGCGTGAAATTAGATTGAAACTAATTTTATTGACAGTATGTTGCTTTCTTAAAACGTAAAGTGGTCCAAGTTATGTAATCGTCTTTTACATTAGTCGACGGAATTATGACGGAAATCAGAAGAGTCACCGTTGATTTGTATTAGATGTTTACTTATTACACATTGCCCAGAAGGATGACAAATCAATACTCTCGAGAGAAAGGTTGTGGTATAACTAATCTAATTTGATATTTCAATTTTAATACCACAAAGACACAATCTGCCAAAGATCAGGAGACTTGGTATACAACATTGCGTTTCCTATTATGTCTACACACGCATAAAATCACCTAAGCATATATATATATATATATATATATATATATATATATATTCGACTCTCCCGTCGAATTCGACGTATGAGAGTCAAGCAGATCAGTTCCTAGGAAACCGACAGCCCGACAACAGCACATTAGATTTGATTATAGGGGTGAAGGTTACGTTCAAGACTATCCACACTTTTTGAAGGACCGAATACAGAGACCTGGTGCACTACGTGCCACAAGGTCCCCAAACGACCCTCCGTAGGTTTTGAATTCAGAGTTGTCCTTCTCCTAGACCAATTGCCATTCAAGGCTATAGAACCCAGTCTATCCTGCTATTTATTCACGCCTTTC
>OZ010573.1:114754304-114779304 GCA_963932145.1 Acanthosepion lycidas
ATAAAGACTCTTGAAACAATGTTAAGTAAAACGCGAGTTGTTAATATGAGTAATATAAAATTCATGTAAGAATTGTAAGACGATGTCAAATATAAGAAAGCGTTCTTTCAAGAAAGTCGATCAAAACACAAAGGCGCGATAAACGAATCCTCTTTCTCGTCGAGTACAAAGGTGAAAACTGATAAAAGAAAATCTCGCGAGAAAGCAAAAAATGAAAAGCTAAAAAAAAACATGTCGTTGTTCACGCTGATATGTCATTGTCTTTACATTTATTTTCTATCTTTTGCTAAATCTTTTTCTTCCGTAATTTTCAGTGATACTAAAAGTGATATTGATTTTTTACTATTCATGATTTAAACAATAGAATTAACAGGGAAAAAATGCAGTATGGAATCTGCTTAAAATGCACATTGTACAGTTTTTTTTTATTCCAAATCTTTCGACAAAACGCAACCAACTCGCCATTATCACCTTCAAAAATAAAACTCACTCGTCTGTAACACGCAAATACTTATGAGAAGAGTAAATTTTATTTTATAGATGCTTCAAACGTATATTAATTTTCGTCAAAGTTCTGAACTGAACTATTCTTAGACGCAAAATTTCCTGATAGTAAATTCTTGGCGTGTATAGTAAAGTATGTAATAATCAAATTAAATTCAGTCAGTTAAATGCCAAGCGTGATACACGCTTAGGTGATCATGTATCTTTCGATACATGATTGACGAGGCGATTTGTTTCCAGCAGTAGGTTGCTATTTCTTTCTGCGGTAGACCAGTTGCTATCCAACTCTGTCTGTCCTGCTATTTACCCATAGCTAGGGCGATAAGAAGAGGATTCATACCTTTCCCAAGAGTATTAGCACGTAAGTGAATGCAATGGATTCGACAGAATTCGAGCCGCTATCCATTACTCCACCGTTCCGACTCTCAAATAAAATTACTTAATTCTGCTGTTGAAAACGACGATATTCTTTTCTTTTATATGTTATCTTTCAGGACGTGAATGATCATGGCTCTCTACAACTTCCTGTCTTGTTCTAAGTAACACTTTCGGGTTTAAAATTCCTCTTCGTCCCTATTTTATTCAATTAAACCATTTGCCTCTTCCCTTGATTCTCCTTCCTTCAATATGTCATATCATTGTTAAAATTTGCAGGTTTTCTTTCCTCGCTTTGTATCAGAGAATATCACAAGAATTTCAAGTTTTTCTGATTTTAAGTATCAATTTCTGTGTAGTTTTTATTTTCCGTAAGACATAGACATAGACAAAATCTAATCTTTGCTCACCTAACCCTAGTCATTTTTCTAATTCGTAACGTAACATTGTTCCTACAATATCATGTTTGCTTGTCTATGACGCACAAGCCAATTAGCTATATTTACTTAAGATGTTGATTACAATCTGGCCTTCCTTAAAAAAAAAAGGTGTTTTTTATGGATTCCTTCTTTGTTCTGATGCAATTGACTCTGATATAATTGATGCACTCCATTTGTGCTGGAATGATATGAAATTTTGTTTCGCTTTTTAGGTGACTTCAATATTATCATGTCGATGAGAGGTCATTTGTGATAGGATTTGTCCTTTAGTTCTTACATGTTATCATGTTTGTAGCGTTTTTATTAGGCTGGTGAAAAAATAATGACGGAATAATGTCGTTTTTTGACGTTAAAAATACGTCAAAAAACGACATTATTACGTAATTATTTTTGCACCAACCTAATATTACTTGATATACCGTTCTGCACAGATTTTATATTGCCAGTGTTCTGCTTGAGGCATTTTCCAAATCGTATTTTATTCGTCTGAATACATTTCTTAATAGTGATGATTTATCTTACGCTTTCAATTCTTTTTAAATATATTAAATGCCCAAGTAGAGGCATGAATATGTACTCGATCGAGTCACTGATTTACGTCAAACAAAGGGAAGCTTTCGAGTACTTCAATATTGTTTCTGTCTTTGTTCTCCCCTTTTATCAAAATTCTTCTCTTGATTTTAATATCTAGCGTCTGTATTATTCTCCTCGTATATTTCAGTATTGTTTCCTCTTTCATTTCCTCTTGTTTTATAGATTCGACTTCTCGCAATCCAAGGTATTCATTTGTTTTTAATATCCGAATTGATTTGTCTATATTTCTGAGGTCAGGTATTATGTACACTATTTACATTGCTCGAACTATCATCTTCATCTTTGTTGTCATATTTATCACAACGTTTCGGACGTTGTACGTCCCGACCTTCTTCAGATAAGACCCCCATAAAGGAGAACATGACTAAAGACTGTAAGTACAACATCACGTGCAGCTGCGAAAATAAATATAAAGGAGAGACTTAAGGTAAGTCTTCAAGAACACCAAAGCTGTTACACGAAGGGAAGTTGGAAAAATCAGGCTTGGCTGACCACATATGGAGAGAAAAAGCAAATCATCGCCCTCTGTGGGATCAGGTTGAAATTATAGACATAGAAGATCATTGGAAAATTCGTAAACTTAAGGAATCAGCACACATGCTAGGCCACAAAAATCTCCTGAGCCGACCAAGCATAGAAATGAATACAATATAGGAACCAGTAATATGGAGTCCCAGAGAAAAGCAATAATAACGAAAATTGCAATATGAGCTCTGGTAAAAACCGTGCAATGATAACAGCAAAAATTGCATTATGAGCACTGGTAAAAAATGATTGATGAAGACATTAGGCTTATAATACGCAGAAATGCATACACATATGTCCTCATGGACACATAGCACAGTGGATAAAGCCGTTAGTTAGATCCAGTGACAGGACCCAAAGAGTGTGAGTTCAATACCTGGTTAAGGCGGTGCAGAACTTGGTGAGGGGAATTAACAGGCGATAACTGATAACTGACATTCATTAGACAGTCTAACACAGCGAGCGAAAGAAAGGGTTCACTTCGACATTCCAATCACCTGAAGAAAGCCGGAGCGTACAACGGCCAAAACGTTGTGATAAATATGGCAACACAAATGAGGATGATAGTCCGAGCAATGTAAATAGTGTACTGAATTGACTTTTTACTTGTTTATTTAAAGATTGGGACTGGTTCACCTTTGGCTTTTAAAATTCTAAAGTAGTCCACTTCCTATTAATTTGGGGATATGTACTTCTTTGTTTGAAGGTCGTTTTGAAGAGGCTCACTCCCAGATCCTTTCACACGAACGCGGGTGTCACCATAAGGCCCTATTCTGGTTCGTAAACTATTTCAGATCTTTATCAGTGGCCTTCCTGGTGTTATCAGTTCTCAAGAAGGTATTTATGCAGATGGCATTTAGTCCTGCAAATACCCCAGAACTGACAAAATTAACATGAACGCTGCTGTTTAAAAGAACTTCCAATCAGTGATTAAGTGTGGCAGCAAACGGTTTTTAAATTTTAAAGCCTACAAAACGAAACTTCTGTCATTTAACCAGCATAAAGAAACTTCCCAACACGTTATCAGCACGGATGATACTCGACTCCTTGTGAGCGTCACACTGTCCCTTCCTTGCCTCACAACTACATTGAATCAAGAACTGCATTTATACCAAGGAACGGTTGGGTCACTGTGTGGTGTGACTAGGTTTTTCTCGTCAGAGTTCATTATGTACATTTACAACTATACCATTCGGCCGTACATTGAATAATCTTGTCATATCTGGTCTAGTTTTCATTCTATTCTCGAGGTTCTTGACAAAATCCAAAGTGGCATCAGCAATGTAATCGATACTGACTTCAGTTACTTTCTCACAGACGTGATATGGCTTCCCTCTGTCTTTTCTACAAATATTTTCCCTGCAACTGCTATGACAAGCTTTTTTTCCTTCGTGCACCGACTACATGATTTTAAGCGTGCTATTAGATCGACATCTGAATCCCACCAGTTTACTGTTGGAATAATCAAATGTAACCGCCACTTCTACTCCAACAGTTTCTTTTCTCGCACTTCGTGCCAGTGGAACTCCGTTCCGTTTATTTGCTTCCCTGATGACTACAATCTTCATAATTTAAATGCACAGTCAATCATCATCTTCTGTCGTCTTGAACCCCGGTCATCTTTTATATTTTCCTCAGTCCCCCTATACACAGTCTTTTCTCCCACTATCACTCTCTGCAACCTCCTGCGTACTAGTGGCATACCCGCCTTGCTTGGGGTAAAATTATTCAGAAAATAAATAAGATTAAAGAAGTAACAGAATATATTTTGTTTATCAAACCCATGTCGCTTGCTCTATTCCCATTGAAGGATATTTCTTACTCTGACATACTTGTTTTTTGTTGTTGTTTTTTTTTTTTTTTATATATTTCTGTTCGACTGGATTGCTTCATTCATTAATTAAGTCATTTAGAAACTTTCAATTACTTCACAAAGTTTTTACCTTTTTTCAAATCTTGAAACTAACATTATTGGTTCCCATCCACTTCATTATTATTATTATTATTATTATTATTATTATTATTATTATTATTATTATTATTATTTTAACATAAGGGGTATTGGGCTGTCGTCCATGAAATCGAGTGACAGAAAATTTTAAAAACTTTTCAAACGCTATTTTTGCAAAAATATTGAATGTTAGAGTTGTTTTTATCATACAAGTGATCTGCAATAATAATAATTATAATAGTTATACTTTCTTCAGTTTTAGATTTTTATGGAAATGCATTTACATTATCCTATGTTTCATTTTTTTTTTTTTTTTCAATTATAAAAAATACTTCTTATTATTATTATTATTAAATTTGTTGTTGTTGTTGTTGTTGTTTCCTCCATTTACGTATTCAATAGAAGTCCTGTTTTTGAGGTATGGTGCCAAAAAGACTTCTCATAATTCAAGAATTTATTGAAGTTGAAAAATAACAATTTCTGGAGGACGACAATTTTTTTCTCATTTACAATTTTCCTTATGCGCACTTTCAAGGATCCAGGCGGTGTTCCAAGTGCATCCCTTTCCTATGGGAATTACATGAACACTCATAGTCAGTTCCTTCCACATCTCAAGATTATTATTATTATTATTATTATTATTATTATTTAGTAGATGTAAATGTTTACACCGATTTGATTTGTAAACAAGAACGGAATATACAGTTTAAAATCGGTATTTTTGTAAGTTAATTTAAATTCATTCAGTGTTGTGATTTTTTAACGTTCCTCCTAATAAAAATCTCTAGTCATGCAAGAAGGTTTTTTTTTTCCCGTCAGTGTCCATCTGTAGTATGTTGCTGCTGGCTTCCAGTAAATCGCTGAACACACACATATATAAAAAAAAATATATAAATATCTTTATTGTTCGAGTTGCGGCGAATTGGTAGAATCATAGATCATATGATTGCGCACACAAAAATTGTCGGAGACAAATCTTCAGTGGACCCCTAGCGAGCCTCTCTGTTCAGATCAAGAATTGGACAGGTTTTATAACTTTTGGACACCCAGTCAACTTTATATGGCTACGTCTTCTTCCGACATGCGCCCACACAACTTCCTGCTTATGCTATCACCAGTTCCGATTTCCGCTCACACACTGATGCAGCGAAAGTAAGGCCAGAGGACTTTACTCAACCGATATCTGATACATCTACAAATCTACCATTCGTCTTTGAATTGAATACTGTTTGCATATTTGGTCTGTTGCCACTGCTGTTCATCTCGAGTTTCTTAACAAAATCCAAAGAAGAATTTGCAGTGTAATCGACCCTGACTTGGCATCTCGATTTCAGTCACTTTCTCACAGACGTGATGTAGCTTACCTCTGTTTTTTCTTCAAATATTTCCATGGTAATTCTTCTGGCGAGCTTTTTTCTCTGGTGCCCGGACTAAAGAAATTTAAGTGTGCTACTAGAATGGCATCTAGATCTGACCCTTTTACTGTGGAAATAGTTAAATCTAATCGACAGTTTCTTTTCACGCACTTCGCAACTGCAGAACTCCCTTCCTCTTATTTGCATTCTTGATAGCTACAATCTTCAAAAAATTAATGCAGCGTCATCCGCCATCTTCTGTTAAGTCGAACCCCATTCATACTTCATCATATCCTCCATCCCGCACTATACCTAGTTCTTTTTTTCTTTTTTTTTTTTTTTTTTCTCACTTTCACTCTCTGTAACTTCCTGCGTACTAGAGATTGCTTGGGGTGAAATGCTTAAAAAAGAATAAAAACGCTGACAACCGATTTCATTGTAAAAATAGCTTCCCCAAACAATCTTAAAGAATGGAAAAGTGTACCGAACACTAAACATAGAAATTAAAAGCAAATACATTCAGGATAAAGAGGAATGGCTCGGCGAAAGGTGTGCGGAAATAGGAAAAATGGGCAACACATACACAGCAAGCATGCGCAATAGACTTAAAGGATGAGTAAGACGAAAGATGAGCTAATCAACAAGCTCTATAAAATCAAAGAAAGAATCAATGATTATAGAAAAAGAAAAATACTTCAAAGATTAAGCGAGTACCTCACATAACATTTTCCCGATGCGTGAGTGAAATCTACAACACTTAAAATTACGGAAGTGACAACATTCTTAAAATCTGAAGAAGGATCATTATTGGAAAGATGCAGATTAGGAAAAAAGCGGGGTGGCTGATGGGATCGTAACAAAAATTCTCTCAGTCTGAGACATTGACAAGAGCACAGATGCAATAAACGAGATATAGAACTGGTGACATACCGGAAGGTCTCAAGAAATCCATCTTCGTAGGATTGCCTAAAGAATAAGTTGAAAATGAATGCGTGCTCCACCAGATAATAAGTTAATGAGCCACATAAACAAACTAATGATTCGAATGCTGGTGATTAGAGAACGAAGCAGAATTATACCTGAAAATGGACGAGAACTGTGATTTTGTCATGGAAGAATATGATATCCATTGTAGGAGTGTTTTGAGATAAAAACAATACAAATGCAGAAGGGCGTTCAGTTGTGTTTTATAGATAAAGCAAAAGGATTTGACAAGGTACGGCACAAGGATCTATTTGAAGTTCTCGTAAAACTTAACTTATGTGGAAAGGGTGTTAGGATAAACCTTATATTATAGTAAGAGCAAATCATTTCGATACGTATAGAAAAAACTCAGTTGTTTATTTAATGCCGACCAGATTTTTATTGATGGTAATATTTTTTCCAAAAATGTCTTGCTGGGAATATTTTCCTTCAAAAATGAATTGCTGGTAATATTATTTTCTCTTTAAAAATGTATTGTTGCTAATAATGTATTCCTGGTAATAATGTTTCCTCAAAAATTTATTGTTGGTATTAAAACCTATTTTCACACTTTCATAGTGTTTTGACCCCAGTTTGGGGGTTAACTATTTGCCCATAGCTGGGACCCTAACAAGTTCTTCCAACGCGGGTCAGTGGACACTGTGAACACCAGCAATTAAGAGGTAGTTCCACCCTCCTCAAAACCTCCAGATCAGAGGCCTTGCTGTCGGATATACTTTACCGTCTTACCCAAGACGCTGATAGAAAATTAAGTGAGTAGCTAAATAAAAATATAAACGATCATAAAACAAACATGTGACTTCTTTCCGGATTTATTCAAAATTTACAGGGAAGCGGGGCTGGAGCTCTGGTTCCTACCGGGATTTATTATTGGTGGGTCTAATCTTAACAATATGTCATACGTGAATAACACGAAAGGAAGTATACAGGATTTTCTAAACCTTCTAGAGATAAAATCACTAACCATAATCTGAAAGAAGGCAGAAATTATGGTCATGAGCAAGAGGTGCAATGTGCAAGTTATGAACTGCGTTTTTCATAAGTCAAATACAGAAGTTTAAATATCTGGTAAATGTTTTTAAAAGAGGTTGGAAAATGCGACACTGAAATCCGAGCATGCATTGGACTAGCGGAATTTGCATTCGACAAATTAAACAAAGTGCTGAGAAAAAGAAAGATTTTGCTGTATTGCTATGTGATATCCATTTTCTTATTTGGCAGTGAATGCTGGACAATCTTCTCAGACATGACGAAATAACTACAGACAACAGAAATGTGGTTCCACAGAAGGGTACTGAAAATTCCATGAACGGAGCGAATAAGCAACGAGGACGTCTTAAATAAAATTGAAAGAGACAGATGAAATTTCCAAGACGAAGAATAAGGAAAGAGGTTTTGAAAAACGTAAGCCTCACAGGGTATATTGGTGGCAAGAGAGATTTGAACAGGCAGCGTGACATATATCTAACAAGCTTGTTTGAAAGGGTTCGGAACGGAGGGCGAGAGGCTTAGCAAAGGGAGAGAACTACTAAGAGCCACATGGGATAGGAAGATTTTGAGAGCCATCGTTGACCATCTCTCGAAGACGATAGACATTAAAGAAGAAGAATAACAACAACAACAGCAACAACAACATGTCCATATTACCATCTATTTGTAAATTCTCCACAAATCTGTGTTAGAAGATTTGGTTTGTTTGTTTAGGTTTTATGGCATATTAACCACTGTGGGTCATTTAATGCTAAATCCAGTTTATATGAATTTTAAATGCCTATTTTGTAAGGAATAAAAAACGTATAGCTGGCAACATTATTGTTTCAAAAAAAAGTATAGTTGGCAACACCACTGTTTCAAAAACGCATAGCTGGCAACATTATTGTTTCAAAAAAAAAAAAAAAAAGTACAGCTGGCAACATTATTGTTTCAAAAACGCATAGCTGGCAACATTATGGTTCCAAAAACGTATAGCTGGCAACATTATTGTTTCAAAAAAAAGTATAGTTGGCAACACCACTGTTTCAAAAACGCATAGCTGGCAACATTATTGTTTCAAAAAAAAAAAAATGTACAGCTGGCAACATTATTGTTTCAAAAACGCATAGCTGGCAACATTATGGTTCCAAAAACGGATAGCTGGCAACATTATTGTTTCAAAAACGCATAGCTGGCAACATTATGGTTCCAAAAACGGATAGCTGGCAACATTATTGTTTCAAAAACGCATAGCTGGCAACATTATGGTTCCAAAAACGGATAGCTGGCAACATTATTGTTTCAAAAACGCATAGCTGGCAACATTATGGTTCCAAAAACGGATAGCTGGCAACATTATTGTTTCAAAAACGCATAGCTGGCAACATTATGGTTCCAAAAACGGATAGCTGGCAACATTATGGTTCCAAAAACGGATAGCTGGCAACATTATTGTTTCAAAAACGCATAGCTGGCAACATTATGGTTCCAAAAACGGATAGCTGGCAACATTATGGTTCCAAAAACGGATAGCTGGCAACATTATTTTCCCAAAAACACCATCTGAGACCTTACTGTTGGATGCATTTTATCGCCATATCCAGGACGTTCAAAAACGTATAACTGGCAACATTATTGTTTCAAAAACGTATAGCTGGCTACATTATTTTTCCGAAAACATTATCCGTGGCCTTGCTGTTGGATGTAGTTTATCGCCATACCCAGGACGCGGATGTGGTTTAACGTCATACCCAGGACGTTAGAAGATTTGGTTTCATAAAACACTTAAGTTAAAGCAGAACGTATCCTATGGAGAAAATTTACGATTTACCTAAACATTTAGATACTCCTACCAAAAACATTCATTGTGGTGAAATAGCTAGCGGAATAAAAATAACATTTATTCATAAAGACGATATAATTTTAATAATATTAATTAATTGAAATTTCCGTTGAAATTTCAGTTTACTTATTTGGATTTTCTGATGAAACATAATTCTTAATCTAATTATTAAATAAACTTTCACGACGATAAAATATCTGTGGAAATTCCTCATTTGCATCGTTAATTTTTTTTAGCTTAACAACTTTTACAAAATATTAAAATAGCAACTGTAAGTTTTGAATGTAGTTTATTATTTAAAGAATTAAGAGGGTACAAATGAAAAATTAATAATTGACAAGATTTTTCATTTCATTGGAGCAGATGTTGAAGGCATGAGAGTGTTATCACCCTGTTTTCTCTTTTTTCTTTCATTTTTCTTTCCTTTTTGTATTATCATTATTATTATTAATAATATTATCATTATCATGCGTGCTGAATTTTTCTCATTAAGACCAGATAGCGTCTCTGATATGTCTTTCTCTTTCCTCCTCGCAATATAAGGGGATTATTTAACCTTGGTTATGATAGCGTGTAGCACATGAGCTTATTTACTATCTGTCTATATTTCTGAGGTGAGGTATTATGTACACTATTTACATTATTCGGACTATTGTCCTCATCTTTGTCGCCATATTTATTACAGCGTTTCGGTCGTTGGGAAGTCGAACTGAACACTTTTTTCGCTCACTGGGGTAGATGGTTCTAGTTCCACGTGCCATGTCTAATGGATGTCAGTTATCAGTTATCTCCTGTTAATGGGTAAAGGGGTTGGTTTGATCCAGTGACAGGACCCAAAGAGTGAGTTAAATACCTGGTTAAGGCGATGGAGAACTTTATGAGGGGAATTAACAGGAGATAACTGACATCCATTAGACATGGCACGTGGAACTAGAACTGTCTACCCCAGAGAGCGAAATAAAGGGTTCAGTTCGACATTCCAACCACCTGAAGAAGGCCGGGACGTACAACCGCCGAAACGTTATAATAAATATGGCGACAAAGATGAGGACAATAATCAAATAATATAAATAGTGATCTTATTTATTTATTAACGAATGAGCCATTGATTCTTTTTCTACGGTTTCTCAATCCACTGCAGGTTATTTAAAGCCACAAAATATTTTTAGATAGTAAGAATTTTTTTTAAATAATGATTTAATGATACAAGTGTTAATAATTAAATCATAGATGAGGCGGAAGATGAGGATTCATAGCTTTCCCAAGGGTATTTGCGCTTAAGTGTATGTAACGAAACAAACAGGAACTGTAACTCGGCACGCCGATTAACAATTCTGAGTCATTATCCATTACACCACACGGACATCAAAACGTACAGCAGATGGTATGCCCAAGAGCTCACCCCTCTATGTTCTGACCAGACTTGACGTTCCTTTACTTTGACGATTTTACAGGAACCGATGTTTTGACGTAATATTGTTGTAAGCCTAATGGAAGAACAGGAATAACTATAATGACATTTGTTCATTGTAATGAAATAAACCGAAGATGAGGAAAGAACAGACATGTTTGTGTGTGTGTGTGTGTGTGTGCGTCTCTTTAACATTTTAATTCTTCCAAGAATCGGTATGCCAACTATGATACTATTTTATTACTTTTTTATTCTACTAAATAGAAATATGGACAGAAACCTCGCAGATTTCTCTAACACGACACAGCTTGATGTTTTTTTTTCTTTTAAATAAATGCTAACTGTGGTGCTACGCTAAAATCATCTGTTCAGGAATTCAAATCGTTCCAATGGGCTATCATCCTAATCAAACCATTATCTCTTGCGTGTCCCACAATCAATTTTAATTGGTTCTTTCAAATTTTAGTACCACATGTTGACGTGATTCTTTTGCACAAAGTTCATTAGTTGGCTAGATTATTTCTTAACCAACAGACGACGAACGCTGTGCAAAACTATAGATTTGAATTAAGCATGGCACACGTGATTAGACGTTGCAGACTGGGAAAATAATGAAGAATGAAATTTGTCTTTCCTTTCGATTTTCTTCATGACGCTAATGATTAATGGATCTTGGCATCATCACAAACGCATCAAATCTAAAATCTTTGTGAGATCAGACTACTTTGTCGTTATGTAATATGGACCTGTGCATAACGTAACGGAAATTGGCACACAAAGCAGAATCAGCGAGCTGAGTTCATATACGCGACTGTTTGGTTTGGTTTGGTTTGGTTTGGTTTGTTTTACAGTATACCAACCTCAGTAGGTTATTTAATGCCGACAAGATTTTTATTGCAAGTATTATTAGGTTGGTGCAAAAATAATGACGTTTTCACACATAGTAACATATGTTAGAAAACGTCATTATTTTTGCACCAACCTAATATTTTTCTCCAAAAATGTATAATGGTAATATCTTTTTTTTTCTTTTTTTAATGTATTGCTGGTAATAATTTTTCCAAAAAAAAACAATGTTGGTATTAAAAACCCATTTTTATACTTTCACAGTGCTTTGAGTACTTTTGAAGGGTTTACCACCCGCCCATAGCTGGGACCCTGACAGGAGCAAATACATTCACGATTCAAGGCAGATCTGGGAACACCAACAATCAAGATGTGATTCCTCGCTCCTCAAAACCTCCCAATCAACCTCCCAATGAAAGGCCCTGTTGTCGGATACAGTTCATCGTCTCACCCAGGAGGTGAGTGTAGTTTATCGTTTTATCCAGGACGCGGATGTAGCTTATCGTCATACCTAGACGGTACTCGTCTGTTTTTCATCACTTTAGCAAAACTGCACCAAAATAAGAATCCGTGTTCTCCCCCCAGAAATAAATAAAATAGTGAAATCTTACAATATCGAATTTACTTGTATTCCCACAAGGCGAGCCGATAACTAAAACTTGCTTTGTAGAATCCAGGGTTCCTATATTTGGCAGGAGTAACTTTAAAACAATCCGCCATAATGTTTTGATAAACCCCACAAATCCGGTGCATATTCGTCCTTGCTTTAAATATTGCTGCCAAATCAGGTGTGAGGCTTCTGCTAGTAGGTTGGTGCAAAAATAATGACGTAATAATGTCGTTTTTTTGACGCTATTACGTCATTATTTTTGCACCAACCTAATATATATTTAGAGAATCTTAATAAAATCCAACCTGCAATGTTAGCCCTCCTTACCTGACATTTCGGCTTCAGTCCCTATCCCACTTCTGTAACGTCTTTTCTATAAATATTTTCATGGTAAATGATCTAATGAACTTTCCTCTATGTGATATAGCTTTTATTAATTTAAACGCAATACTAAATTGGCGGCAATTTCTCATCAAACTACAGATGAAACGGACAGACGTAACCGTCGTGAGTTCTATAGTTTTCCTCTGTCGCACTTCTCTCTGTGGAACTCTCTTCCAGTTTCTTACTTCGCAGTCAACTTTGATCTTCAAAAATTTAAGTTCAATGTCAATCGTTATCTTCTGTCTTCTTAATCCTTATTATTTTAATGTCTTCTCTCCTTAATATTAGATTTTATCCTATTCTCTAACAATCAGTAAACTCTTGAGTTCTAGTGGCTTTATTGTCTTGCTTGGGATGAAATGCTTAAAAAATATTTCCATATATTTTTTGACTCTTTGTTTTCTTTTGAATTCTTTCAATGATTACAGATCGTCAAGTAGTTACGGAATAAGTAAGTTCGTATATATGGGATTAGTGTAATAGTTTCCAAAAGCCGTCTATCAAAACAAAACATACATGCAGGAACATAATTAAATGTCCAAGACTCTTTTGCATTCATGCCAAATGAAAGTGAGGTTTCTCATATATTTTGCTACGTGCTTATTAAACATAACTGACGCATGTTAAGATAGTGGGAATTTTAATGAGAAGCAATAAATAAATTATTTGACACACACACAAAAAGAAAGAAATAAGAACATGTAATTGAGGCGAAAACAATCGTCTAGAATCCAAGCTCAGATTCCAAAGGGAAAAAAAAGCACCAAAACGAGTAAAGCAAAAGTAAAGTGTTCAATACACTAAGTAGAGCACATCTAATTATGAACCGAAAGAGCCAGGCAAACCTACCTAGGTTTCACCTACGTGATCGTCAGGTTACACCGGCGTACCCTGATGATCCGCGTAGATGAAACCTAGCTAGGTAGGTTTGCCTGGCTCTTTAGGTTATATATATATATATATATATAATTTTATATATAATATAATATATATTTATATTTAATATATATATATAATATAATAATATATATATATAATATAATAATAATAATATATATATATAATATAATATATTTATATATATAATATATTTATATATATATAAGATAATATTATATGTATAATAATATATATATAATATAATAATATATATTTATATATATATAATATAATACACGTTTCATTAAATAGTATAGACAAGTATTGTCTATTTATTTTATGTAAATTTTTTTCGTAACTTCTGATAAGTTTAATAACATTATCGTTGAAAGAAAAAAGAAATTCACAGTAGTGATCCATATTTTTTTAATACAATCTAAGCTTTCGGCTTACTTAAGCCATTATCAAAGATGTCAATTACAACATATTAAACAATTCTTAAATGTCTATAGTTGGTAACAGAAGCCATTGGTTTATACCAACGGCTTTCGATTCATACTTCTACAATTCTCTCTCGTGTGGTCATGTGTGACGTCTTGAGATGCTGTGCGATTTTCGCTTCTAGCGTCTTATATGCACGTGTTTATCGTTGCTTAGAAATCATCTATGTAAACATTGACAGACTATCATCATTGTCGTGTCCGTATATTGTTTAATATGTTGTAATTGACATCTTTGATAATGGCTTAAGTAAGCCGAAAGCTTAGATTGTATTAAAAAAATATGTATTAAAAAAATATGGATCACTACTGTGATTTTCTTTCTTCTTACAACGATAATCTTATTAAACTTATCAGAAGTTACGAAAAAAATTTACATAAAATAAATAGACAACACTTGTCTATATTATTTAATGAAACGTGGATGAATGAAAAGATGCTGCCTAAATACACAAAATATAATATATATATATATATATATATATATATATATATATATATATATATATATATATATATATAATTTTTTTAAACAACATTTAAAATATTCATCACAGTTAGATTTAAGTTAGGAATATCCGTACAGTGACGTTCCATATTACGTGACGTCCGCGTCTCGCGAAGGACGCTACTTGCTGACAAACAGTAATTTTAATTTATTTGTAACTAACAGTTATTTCTGGTGAAAGATTGAGGACAATTGGAAATATCAAATATATATATAAATAAATACTTTCATAAAATAAAACATTTTTTTTTTAAATTTGCAACTTTTTCTATATATACATATTAAGAAAGTATACGTGGCTTCTCATTATGCTATATATATATATATATATATATATATATATATATATATGATTTCATTTCAATAAGTGTTGCCATTTTGTTATTTCTCCCAGTCCTTATTCTCTCATCTACTAGCTTCAACCCGCTAGGTACGCCACGCTTTGCTTTCGCTTGTCCCTGTTTTCCTAAATTCACCCTGTGAGTATCAGATTTTTCCAAGCCTTCCATTCTCATTACGTGTCCCAGAAATTTCAGCTGGCTCTCCCTGATGTTAAGTATGAGTCTCCTCTTTGTTTGCATCCTCTCCAAATCAACATCGTTGCTCATATATTTTGTCCATGGTATCCTTAGCATGCTTCTATTGCTTCGACCCTCTTCTTCATCTTTGCGGAGACCGTCGAACATTCTCTGGCGTAAACGAGGACAGATATCACGCATCAGTTCACTCCTCTTTTCGTTGGTTAGAGCTCTTATAACGAAATAAAACATTAACGACATTAAGTTATGGCAAATAATGGTACATAAGTGATTGAATAAAATATAATTTTATTGTATTTTTGAAGAATAAGGTCTATAAAAGTTTAAATTATTATATGACTAAAATTAATAGATGTATATACAGAGAGAAAGAGAGTAAGATAAATAATGTGTATTTGTATATCGTTAATTACGTATATATAGATAGATGGATACATAGATGGATACATATATAGATAGATGTATACATATATAGATCCTGCATGGATACTAATCCGCCAAAATGATAGAAGAACAAGTAAGATCTTAATCTATCATGTTTCAATTTGTTAAATCTTCATCAAAGATCAAGATAGAAATGATATCATTAATCTGCGTCTCTGCTTTTTATCATTTTACAGCATTTCTATCTTGATCTCAGACGCTGCTTTCATAAAGTGAAACATGTTAGATTAAGATCTGTTTCTTCTTATTTATCCTATCACATACATATATATGTGTGTGTGTGTGTGTGTGTGTGTGTGTATTGTCATCCACAGACAAAATATTTCGCTGTATCACAGCTCATAAGTGTAGACATCAGATAACCTCAAGCCGGGATTGAAACTGGACTAATTTGGCATCAGTCGGAGATTCTACTCCTGAGGTATCAGCGCCGGGTCTTCAACGGAAGACTAATTTTTACGGAATTATTCTTCGACTTAAAACACCAATGTCCGAGAAGGCTCAATACCTGGAAGAGCTTTGCAGTATTAGTATAGCACTCTACGAAAGAATTCATTTGAATTGTGTCATTTTCCGTTTTGGAGAATGAATTAGAATGTTTTAAAAAATAAACATGATATGCAAAACAGAAATTATTTATGACTCAACCTAAAGATTGATTGCATACCGTTCTCCCTGCTCAGGATATAACTGTTCTCAATCTATTCACTTTTGTGTCGCTTGTCTATTTCTTACACTAAAGGAGAGTATATGATTTTACAACATCCAACAGAGCCTCGGATATATCTTCATATTCCTCAAGCGAAAAGTGAGATAGAAGAAGCTCGTTTTATCCAACGCATTAATAACGAAGATATTTTTTTCTTTTTTTGACAGTCTACTTGTGTAGTACTGCCTGTGCTGTCGAAATCAGTCATTGTTGATTATGTATTAAGGGAAGATGGTGGTCTTCAGTACATGGAGAATTATGTCACAGTAATATAGAGAGTAAGAACATAAGACGTCTAAAAGATCTTAGCGTAATTTTTAGGCTGTGACAATCTGCACAGTGTCCCTAGCTTAAGATAGAGCACCGTCCGGAATTGTCTGATTAGGAAAGGGAGATGAGCAAAAATTTCGCCCACTGAGTAAAATTACATCACAGGAGATAATACAGATGTATCTTCGCGCATGCGCATTAACATCTATTTCCGGTAGTTTACCAAGATATATCAAAGCCTGAATATTCTGAGTAGTAGTGATATTTCCAGTCATGCTTTGGGTATTTTCATGTCAAAATCACTTTTTTCGACAATAATTTAAACATTAAACCTTGTTCTTCGATTAATATTGATCCAATATCTTTGCGATCTACAAAGTTGTGTGAATAATGTTCTTATAGCCTTAGTAGAGTAGAAGCACAGTTAGATAAAGAAAAGTTTTGACAGACACTCTGATTAGCAGCTTAGTTCCTAGTTGAAAGATAATGATCTAACTGAAGCTTATGTAGTTTGTAATGCTCTCCGAGCAACGAGGTCCTTGTCATGTCTTCGAAATATTTAAAAATAATGTCTGCCTTTCAAATGGAGACAAAGCGTCAGTATATCCAAACGTGCACAATTAGTAAAGCATGTCATCGATATTGGGTACGTGATTTAAGGAATATTAGATATTCAGCCTTCAGTAATGTAATTTCTGGATGCATATGTGCATGGGCGGGCTTATTTGGAATTGTGCTTGATAACGCATTGGTTTCACAGATGCAAAATGTCTACCAATAGAAGTATAGAAGTATAGAAATACCAACCATACATATATGCACGGATATATATATATATATATATATATATATATATATATATATATATATATATATATATATATATATATATATATATATATAAAGTCCAGCGGCTGTTCATGATTTATAAATTTTTCCTTGCTTTTCTGATTCTCGTTGGAATTCTTAAGCCATTATGAAGAATTTTCCTTGGGATAAAAATTTTGTGCGCATAGGTATGCAATCTGTTTCTATCTGTTTTCAAGTACTGCTTTTTGGGGTGTCATTATGTTTTATGTTGCTATCTATTATGTATCGTGTCTTCATGCGTCAAGTTGTTCTATCTTGTCATTTTTACTGTTTTTAATTGTCAACTGTATTTAGTGTTTGCTCTTAAAATGAATGATGTTTTTCATTAATGCTTTTTTGGAGGGGTGGTTAATGCTTCTTATTATTTTATTTTTATTTTTTTACTGTTTCTTAGGAATAATATTTTTGTATCGTCAATAACAATAATGTCGGATTTCTTGTGCTTTGTTATTGCGTTGATTGGTGATATGTGATTATGCTGTGACCTTGTTAAGGCCAGAAATAAAGACATATAGAGAGGAATTGACGCAAACAAATATATTAACAGAAACAGTGATACAAACATATACAAACGAGAGTGTTACAGCAAGAATGTTCGGTCCGACTATCAGAGCTGACTGCTGGAAATTTAACTCTCCAAAAGGCAGTACCTGCTCCTATTTATAACTTGGAGAGTCCATGCGACCGTGGGTAAATTATCATAACTGATTAATGTCACGATTATTGTCACAAGTGAATTGACTAAATAATGTGCTGGTGGTGTAATCCATGTAAATGCTGTTTAAATTTTTATTATTATTGCAGAAGGAATCTCTAAGTGGCAAAGGATTTTAGGCACAAAACTGTTTGGTTGAAATTTTGATGATTTTGCATTTCTGGTTGGGATCATGATAGAGGTTTTTTTTTTTTTTTTGGTATTTGGTATTTGGTAGTAGATTTTGAGCTCACTTTGTTTTCGCCAGCAAGTAATAACTATCTATTGCGTTTCTTCTTTTCTCTTCTACTTTGTGGCTATTGTGTAGTCGATATTTGTCTTAAGTTAGTTGAGATTGTTCTTTAAGAAGAAAAAATTGTTAATAAAATTAGTTTGATGTTGGTTTGTAGTTGGAGATTCATTGTGGAATTCACTTGACTGACTTTTAGCAGTTGACTACTTCTTCTATGCACTGATAGCGAATCTTATATGTGTTGGTCTTGTCCTAAGTATTATCGATCATTACCAAACTCCGTTTGATTATTCTATTCATTAACCTTCCTTAGGTTACAACAATAAGTAATTTACAAATGCTGTTTAAATATTTTACTTCCCTTCACATTTTAATTCATTTAAATGTATCGTCAATGTAGTGGGAGTAAATTATTGGCTTAGGATATTTTTACCGATTTAGCTGTCAAAGTTCAACAACAAAATTCGGAATATTTTGGAACAGTAGGTGAAATTTTCTCTGTAAGTATTTCCTAATGATCCTAAAAGAAAATGTGTTCACTAAAGGCTTCTAGCAATTTCTTGAGAGCTGTTCTTTTTATTATTTGAAGGTGTTAATATTATACTGATATGTCTGTGTAGCGATATCAGCTGTCAGCTGATATCTTCCTAAGGACTCACCTGTAACGCGTCACGGAAATCGCTTTGACAATTATGTGTCTTGGCAAAGGAAGACACGCCCGTGAGGCGTTTCGCCTACTCAACTACGCCTTACCTCTGCCTTGCTCGACTACAGTAGACTGTTACAACAAGAATAAAATTGGCCTACTGTTACAATTTCGTTTCATGGTTTTATTTGGTGGGTAACCAGAATAAGCTGCACTCTGAGAACGAAACTTGTTTGTAGTTTGAGCTGCAACGCTACATCTGTTGGTGAATACTCATCCGACTTCAAGTTAGGCTAAAACGTTATTATTTGGTGTACTTGCATTGAGAACTTATATGAAGTCGGAAAATATATGTTGTATGCGGTCACTATGGGGGTGACAGGAGATTTTCTACAGCTACAAAGGGGCGCATCTATAAGGCTATTGTTCGGACTATTCTTCTCTATGGCTGGGAAACGTGGCCACTTAGAGCGGTTGACCTACGAAGGCTTGAAGTATTCGACAACGATTGCCTCCGCTGCATTCTACGATGCCGCCGAATCGATCGAGTGCCCACAACCACCCTACGTCGTCACCTGAGTCTCCGTTCTCTTCGACCCGTCCTGCTCCAGCGTCGTCTCCGATGGTTCGAGTACGCAGCTTGACGCCCGGAGGGAGAGCTCATCTGCGATGTCCTTCTCTCTCCTTCTCTTCCTGGCTGACGAAAACGTGTCGGTGAGCAGCTGAGGACGTGGGTTAGCACAATCAAGGATGACCTAGCAGTACTAACGGTTCCACAAGTAGTTGGTCTTCGACGATGGAATCGCGATTGGCTCGGCATTTCATGTGATCCCGCTCAGGATCGGCGAGCGTGTGCGGCGATGGTCCGTGATGCTGTACTTGCTTGGGAGGAAGCCGGTTCAACCCGATCAGGTTGAAAACCTGATACAAGTCAAGATATGCTGTGTTTAGGAGGTAATTACGGTTTAATAATTTGATTGATTTGGTGAAAACGTGGTCGATATGTGAAGGAGTATATGAAATCATTGTTTTTTGCGGCGTTAGAGGGTAGAATTTCTTTCTAAAGATATAAAACGGATTGTGACCGCAAATGATCTTCTGAAGTTCCAAAAACACGATTTCAATATTACCAATATTATCAGCAGTAATAGGTTTATCATATTTTTTTAAAGATTATCGGTAGAGGTTATGTAGATTGTAAATTATTTTTCTTTTTGAGATGGTTGCAAATCTTTATTCATAGATTTATTGATATGTTAGGCGCAATTTTCATAGGCGTTTTATTCTTTGCTGTTTTAATTGTAATGTTTGTTTTATCT
The DNA here is from genome assembly GCA_963932145.1 of Acanthosepion lycidas. Taxonomy (NCBI): domain Eukaryota; kingdom Metazoa; phylum Mollusca; class Cephalopoda; order Sepiida; family Sepiidae; genus Acanthosepion; species Acanthosepion lycidas. Next base: position 114,774,730 of record OZ010573.1, read on the forward strand.
CATATGATTAACAATTACGTCATTGAGTACATTTTCTCTTTGTCTGTCTGTCTGTCTGTCATCTACGTACGTGTCTCTTTGTGTTCGTATGTCTATGCGATGTAGAAAAATATATACATACACACACACACACACACACATATATATATATATATATATATATATATATATATATATATATATATATATGAGAATAGGAAAACTGTACTTATTGCTGACGCGTTTCGTCCAATGTAGACTTTCTCAAAGCAAAAAACGAAATGAATTTAATTAAAGAACGTAACTAATAATAACAAAAACAGATTGTTCTTAGCAAAAAAAACAAAAAAACCTGGGCGTGGATTAATATTTAGATAATATTCTATGGCGGAACTATCTAGAATTTTCCTATGAAAAATTTTCCTTTATGAGTGTAGCATTTTTAAACTCAAAATTATGGTTGAATTTATTTTTATGTATGACTAGTGCATTAGCTAAGTTGATTTTATATTTAAAAATATTGTCTTTTCTACAAGTTAACTCTGAGAAATATATATATATATATATATATATACGTGGGATAAGCCAAATTTGTTAACTTGTGTACAATATGATATAAAGATATTATTTTTAAGCACTTTTACCCCTAGTAAGGCAATAACACTACTAAGAAATAAGGAGCTACTGTGGAGTGAAAGAGAATGAGAAAACTTTAGAGGGAAACAGAAACCAAATACTAAACAGGAAACAAGGGATAAAACTCTACTCCCGTTCAAAAGACGACGGAGGAGTGTGAACCGAATGATAGGAGATTTGAGAAAATGTGAAAATTAAAGGCAGTAGCTGACCTAATCATCTGACCTAAGTTATCTGCGAAAGAAAATCTCAGGAAATTTTGGTAGAAGGTTAGTGTTTTAAGAGACGACAGAAAATGACACAAACATTTGAAGATGCACAGAATAGCAAAAGATCCCTTCCAAAAGCTAAACAAAGTAGTAAATTTATAAGTCCCGGAAAGGGATATATTTGAACGAAGTAGTTAAGTGGTTTTGGCTACTATAACCAAGTAGAATACGGTAGCAGTAATCGAATGGTACGCGTCGTAGTCCCAGGTAAGAAGTGTAGATCAATGGCCGTCGTTATAGACTTAGCTCTCAGACTAAGGTCTTTGACTCTCCTACACGTCCGTCTGTATTTATGACGGACACCAACCAATCATATTCCAGTGAGGGGGAACACAGGTGTACGCATATTCTATTATATCATAAATAAACAGCAAAATTCCGTTAGACACAAACTAAAATGCATTGAATTGTTAAGCAATATTAGATCTTCGTTACAAGTGTGATTGCTGAATCACTTCACAAATGAAGAGGCTTCAAGTATCAGAAATATAGTTCAGCTGGCGAATGTTAAAATATCATGGACAGAAAATGTATGCAATGAGAATTAACTGATTCGTTTTTTTACGGTTTACCAACCCTTTGTAGGTTATTTAAAGCTGAAACATATTTCGGATTATAGGAGGTCGCTTACAGTAGGGAAATGAGGAGGTTTTAAGGAAAATGGAAATTATAAGACAACTTATACTCACAATTGGAAAGAGGAATTTCCTGGAACAAATAATGGAGAAAGGAAGCTTGGAGAATTTAATACTTTCTGGTGATATATTAGGTTGGTGCAAAAATAATGACGTAATAATGCCGTTTTTTAACGTTAAAAAATACGTCAAAAAACGACATTATTACGTCATTATTTTTGCACCAACCTAATAGAAGGCAGTGACAGAGTTAAAGCCCAACTGAAATGTGTTTGAATAAATGGCAGAAATGACTTGACACTGAATAAAAGAGAAACAAAAGACAGGAACCTGTGGAGAGCCATGACCGAGAACGTTTTGAATAAACAAGGCACATCAAAAATGCTCGGGATAGATCAGTTATATAAAGAAACTACTTATCTAGCTAATATGAATCGGACACACTGTACTCGCGGGAGGTATAGGAGGATAAGAAACATTATTTCGTATATGGATAAGCACATTGTAAAGGAAGTTGTGCACGCATGCGCGTGTGTGTATGAGAGAGAAAGAGGGAGAAAGAGAAAATCATTATCAACTGGATCATAAATTCAGTCTTCTTTGCTCGGCGGAAAAAAAAAATCAACATCTCAAACGAGAGAAACAGGGATAAGACTCTTCGGATGACACACATGCAGACCAGAATCTTTAGCTATTTGAGAAAAAATAAATTCGAGTTTATGGAGACGATAGAATGGGGGCAATGAAATCTTGCCGATTAAGCTTAGAGAAAGAGAGAGAGAAAGTATAGGAACGGTTAACAAAGATCGATAGGGATAGTGAGGGTGAACAAAAGAGAGGATGTAGGTAGTTTATCTAAACTTTGCTTTCGTCTCGAGGGAAGAAGTTCGAGTGGACAGATGATTGAGAGTTAGCGACAGTCAAGAAAGTAAAAGCAAAATATTGGTGGAACAGGCCAGTCAGTCTGTATGGAAGCACAAGCATTTGGGAATAATGGCTTAACAGGAAGAGGGTAAACATTAACACGAAATAAATATTTTCGCGTTGGCAGAAATGAACCTTGAAAGGACAGTAAACACAAAGACATATGCGGATATATGTGTGTATGTGGACATATAAAAACGGTTATTTCTACTTATTTCATATATATGTATACGCACATACACAGACTCACACGCACACAGACGCGCATACACACACACACATATATATATATATATATATATATATATATATATATATATATATATATATATAGAGAGAGAGAGAGAGAGAGAGAGAGACAGACAGACAGACAGACAGAGAGAGAAAGAGGGGGGATGACATATCTATATACAATAATACAAGTGAATGTATATCGCTACAGATACACGCATACAGTTATATTTATATGCATACACATACAGATATATAAAATATAGCTATATTTATTTATACATATTCATATTCTTATTCATATGGGGACTTTGACGGGGTGTAATGGTTAGCAAGCTTGTCTCGCTAGATAAATTATGACTGAATAGTGAGTTCGATATATACACACGTACACATACCCGCACGCCACCCCCGCACACATATATATATATATATATATATATATATATATATATATATATATATATATATATATATATATATATATATATATATATATATATATATATACAATAGATACAATATATATATATAGAGAGAGAGACACAGGTAACTTCGACCGAGTGTAATGGTTAGCAAGCTTGTCTCGCTAGATCAATTATGATTGAATAGTGAGTTCAATCTTCGGCACCATAATCTAAGGCTGGTAGCCTTAGAAAATTTATTAAAGGAAATACGAAATTTTCTTGCGAATAATTTTTAATTTCACAAGATTTTTCCATCTTATCTGTGACCATCTTCAGGAAGTCAATATATATGCGTGTTTTTGAAAATTGGAAATATTTCAACTATTCGCTTATTACTTCCTATGAAGCGTTATAAATATCAAAGTTCAAAGCTCACATTTTTTTCGGTGCTGGGAGGGTCCCTGTATAATGGAAGTAACTTTTCCATTTTAACTGAAACATATATATATATATATATATATATATATATATAATCATTTAAGGACTTTGTTGCTAAACTCATAATAGACTATTTATTTTGGGCGTTAATTCTCTGATATAAAGGGCTTCAAGCATTTTTAGTTTTGTATTTTATTCTTTTCATGTAATATAGATGTATTTTCAACTAATATTCGTCTAATCTGTGAGTATGGGCATGAGTGTTCTTTTAAATGGCGAGTTATTGAACTATGCACAGCCAAATGAAATGTAAGCCTTTTTGTTAGCATCGTCGTAGTAAAGCCACCGTACGTATTAACATTTTTATCAGAGATACAATCTTCTAAAGAACATTTAAATTGTTATACAATAGTGTCATGCATTTGATTATGTTATAGTAATTCGATATGTTTAGAGACGTTTGATGATGTATTATATTAAATTTCATTATGTTCATATTCCTAATAGTTTGTCTAATTTGTTCATCAACAATGTAATTAAGGAACTCATTATTAATGACGCTATGTTTTAGTTCAGTTTAGAAAAGCATTTCAACTATAGACAGAAGGAAAAAGCTCTAAAAGTGTCATAAACAGTAAATATCCCGCATTGTTCCAAGTGAAAAATAAAATTAATTATATATTATACAAAATTTAATACAGCCAACCTAGTTGTCGAAAACGATCCTTCTCTGCCTAGTAGCATACTGAAAAAGACCAACATCAAATAGGATATATTTCCTCAAATAATCCTAAAACCATTAATCTTTTATATCGCAATTAAATACATTGTAATAATAAACAGGAAGAAAATCTCCTAAAAAAACGCCAAATCTTATAAAGACAAATATATCCACCACAGATCTTAGTGAACAAAAGAAGATATTTATTAGACTAAATTAAATATATCCAAGTTAATCCCTCGTAATGACTTCTCCGCACCAGTTAATGTGTTGCACGAAACCAAAATAATATATAAATTTAAATGTCAGAAAAAAAAATATATATAGGTTGGTCA
>OZ010573.1:114784304-114814304 GCA_963932145.1 Acanthosepion lycidas
GAAAATTTTAAAGATAAAGTCACCTACGAGAAGAGACATTTGGAAATGTCGTTTTGATAAATGAAGAATGGTGAAAATTCTTATGGCCATTGTCATAAAGCTAATTGACAAACACCAGGTGACACAGAGTTTTAAATAGATAAAGGTTTACTTGTGTCATGATGCTGTCTGAAAACAATTTAATAGGTCATCTGTTGACCACACACAAAGAGAGTCATCTCTAGGTTGGGTCTTTGTCGATGGGAGGTGTCATTGAGAGAAAACACATCTGGGCTGTGTTAGAATTTGAATATGACAGCGAATCAATATTTCGTTGGTGCTGAAGAATGAGTGTGTCTGGTTGACTAGCCTCTTGGTGCTGGCGAAAATATGATTGAAGAATTCCATATGCCGTGACGTTAGGATAAGAATTGAGATTGTCACTCTACGGGTGGTATTGTCTTCTTGGCGGCCAGAGAAGAAGAGAGAAAGAAAAGGAAAAGAAAAAGATAATTTTTTTTTTCTTTGAACAAAATATATATTTTTTTAAGAACAAGGCTAGTCTAGTCACGCCCACACTGTTGATCGACCATTGGTTGAACGCTAACCAGCCAGGCAGAGGTGATCCTGGTGACGCAAAGAGGCAGCCGCTGTGAGTAAAAGTATGAGGGATTACTACGAAGAACTGGGAAGATGTCCATATGAAAATAAGAGAAGGTGGGAGTAAGAGAAGACTTCCAAAAATGGAAATAATGAATTTTTCCTGACCGAAGACAAAAGAAGGGGTTTATGGATTTAGACTTATCAAGTAACCTCAAACCCCAACGAGCCCACCCCCGGTTTTGAATCGGCGTCCATATAAGCAGATTCGCAGCGAGCAAAAATCAGTTTCATTTAGAGTTTCAGTTAGAGTTTCAGTTAGAGTTTCAGTTGAATTTAGTTTTGAGTTCGAGAGAGAGTTCCAGTTGAGAGCTCTGAAGCCCCGCTACGAAGAGCTGACCAAGATTCGCGCAACTTCCGAACTCATTTTTTTTTAAGGACGACTTAGACTCACACCACCAAAATAAGCTTTGTGAATTTCGCCTGAAAACCACGTGTCACAATCCATATAGCGGGTCGGGAGATAGACGCAGTCCTATGTATCCAGCAACCAGATATAAAGTATTGTTATCCTTTTTTTGATACCATTTTCGACTTATTATTTTATTTTCTTTTGTCCGTACTTGTGCGATATCGCCCTCATTCGAACTCGAGCTTGCAGTACGGCCCCAACGCTGATTGATTTCGTCTGCCTAAGATCAATTCACAACGTGGATAGGCAGACTGGAGATCAAAGTAGTTACTTCGGTAACCAGACGTTGGAAGCGAGTTGGGAACAACGAGGCTGATATCGAATCTAACCAGATTCCCATCCGAATCACTTAAAGGTTAGATCATCACAATTGGTGCCGCGACCGGAATAAGACTCTGGATCGGTTTTGGATGCCACAATTGGTGCCGTGACAGCAGGACAAGACCCTGGATCGGCTGACGTCACAATTTGACGTAACGGTTGGATGCCACACCATCAACTTAGCCCAGGAACAAATAATAATAAAACAAAGCGAAATCAGCATCATTAAGCACTCCCGTAAATCATTATTATTCCACAATGAAGAAGTATGGATAAAGAAAGATGGGATATTTGACACTACAATGGGAAGCTTTGACGGTGCAGAGGCATGCGAAATCATAGGCATTTACTTACTACACGAACTGAGCAAAATAATAGATAGAAATGACACAGGACTCTACAGGGACGACGGTCTCATAATCTTAAGAAACTGTAACAAACAAAACACAGACAAAACTAGAAAATCAATAATAAAGATTTTTAAAAATAACGGATTCGACATAGATATAAAAACTAACCTAAACGAAGTAGATTTTCTAGATGTTACCTTCAACCTAAGAGAAGGCACATATAAACCATATAGAAAACCTAATAACAAACCACTCTACATACACACATCTTCCAACCATCCACCTTCTATAATCAAACAGATACCAAAACCGATTAACTGCAGGCTCTCTGATAATTCCTCCAATGAATCCCTATTTAACAAAGCTAAGAAAGACTATGAAACGGCTCTAAAAGATAGCGGATTCCCAGCAATACTCACATACTCACCACAGAATACAAAAAAGGCCAACAGGAGAAGAAATATCATATGGTTCAACCCACCGTACAGCAAGAACGTAAAAACAAACGTAGGAAAAATATTCTTCACACTCTTACACAAACACTTCCCAGAATCAAGCACCTTACACAAGATATTCAACAAAATCACAGTAAAACTCAGCTACAGCTGCACCGAGAGCATGGCACAAATAATAAAAAAGCACAATAGGAAAATTATCAACAAACCACACGAACAAATTAAACCCACGTGCAACTGCAGAATAAAGAACGAATGCCCCTTAAACGGAAATTGTTTACAAAACAATGTAATATACAAAGCCACGATAAAATCACCAGATAATGAAGAAAAAGTATACATAGGAGTAACTGAAGAACCCTGGAAACAAAGAAATTATACACACAAAACATCTTTCACAAATAGTAAATATGCGAACAGTACAATGCTTTCTAAGTATATCTGGGAAATTAAAAACAAAACGCACATCACACCAAAAATATCTTGGAAGATAAGGAAAAAATCCTCAGCCTACAACAACCAATCAAAACTTGGAAAATTTGCTTGGAGGAAAAAATAGCTATCATTACTTTCCCCGACCAAAATAAATTTCTCGAATAGTCCTGTTTATAATTTTCCATTTTACTTTAGGTGTCCTATTTATTTCCTTCAAATGCCAAAAATATTAATGCTATTAAGGACATCGGACTGTATACAGGTGACGGGCTCATGGTGGTGAGGATTTCTACTAGTTTTTAAATAGAGAAAATCAGAAAAATTATATTTAGTGAATTTAAAAATCTAAACTTAAAGATAATAGTCTGTACTAAATTGAAAAGGGTAAACTTCTTCGACGTAACTCTAGATTTAACAAACAACAAATACCAACCTTATAGAAAACCAAATACTAACCCCTTATATATACACCCGAAGTCAAAACACCCTCCATCCATAATTAAACATATACCTTCATCAATAGAAAATAGAATTAGCATTAACTCCGCTAACAAAGAAATATTCCAACAACACAATAGCTTTTATAACGCTGCCCTAAAAAATAGTGGTTACAAAAATGCAAACATTAACTATAGAAACAATTGCACTAACCATAAGAAAAAAAACAGGAAAAGAAAAATCATTTGGTATACCCCTCTGTTCAACCAAATGGTTAGTATTAAACTAGGACAGAAATTCCTAGCTTTAATTGAAAAAACTCTTCCCCACCAATAGTAGTCTTATTAATATATTTAATAATAACACCCTAAAATTGAGTTACAGCTGCACTGAAAATCTAGAAAGTATAATAAAGAAACACAATAATAAAATCCTGAACAAAACCCATGCCTGAATAGTATTAATAAAAATCCTACACTTAAATTACATAATAACTGAAAAATTGTGTGATTCTAGAAACCCAGAAGACTGCCCATTAGAAAATAAATGCTGCATCAAATCTGTGGTATACCAATGTACTATCTCATCCACTGAGAGTCCTAATACTAATATGATATACATCGGGTCTACAAAGAATAAATTTAAAGCCAGATGGAGGCAGCATAAGTGCTCTTTCAACAGTATAAATAAAAGAAATCAGACTTCTCTATCTAAATATTTTTGGCATTTGAAGGAAATAAATAGGACACCTAAAGTAAAATGGAAAATTATAAACAGGACTAGAACTTGTAAAACTTGGGATGGCCCATCTCCTTTGTGCCTCCATGAGAAACTGCACATTATTAAGTTTCTAAGTAATAAAAATCTATTAAACAATAGACATGAGTTAACGGTTTTTCCCGACATCATCAAATTTTTGCATTGAATAATTAGCTTAAAAACAAACATACAATAAAATAATTTTTATAATCCATAGCCCCAATAAATAGTTTAAATAAGCTACAAAAAACGATAATCCTTTATAAAGTCGTCAAAAGACAAATGTTACGGCAGTTTTTATATACACAAAACCCTTTCATAATGAAATAAAATAAAAAATAAATAAATAAATCTCCATAGACACGTCAACCAGACTAGGCGAAAACATCTTCCGTTTTAAATTTAGACACCCCCACCTTACCCTGACTTTCCATCTATGAATGTAGCTCTATACTGATACAAATTATTAACACCCAACACCCCTCCCTATTTAAACAATCGTCCTGGCTGTTACCATGGAAATTTTATTTTTAATTATGAATATGCTATTAAAACACGTAAATTTCAGAAATAAGTTTTTCCCAAAAAAAAATTTCGCTTGAAGATGGAACAGAGCTTACTTTAATTCAATTTAATTCAAATAAATTTTATATTGAAGTTTTCGGCTCTTGTTTTGAAACATGAGACCTCTTATGTAGCGTGTTGGAATCATATTTTTAAATAACTATTTATATATTTATGCTCTACTTTTGTATCGAGCACTATTTTTTAAAAATAATAACAAAAATACTAAAGAACTTTGTATTATTTACCTAACCAGTTCTTTCCTATTTTCTATATATTTTCACACACACACACACACACACACATATATATATATATATATATATATATATATATATATATATATATATATATATATATGCTTGTTTCATTAAAAATGACAGACAAGGTACCACGATTGAGCTTTTTATTTAATTTTTCTTGTGTTCAAACAACTGTTTTTCTTTTTGGGAAAAGAAGTGTGTAGACATTTTCCAAATATTCTACAATTCCAAGCGCTTTCGTCTATACTTTTTTCCATTATATATACCATTTCATGCTCTCCTCTGGCACTTTTTAAATCTGCATTAATTATGTTTATATCTTTCTTTGAAACTGGTAAAATATTTGTTCAATCATTTGTAGATTGTGCTGAATCATTTGTCACATTCTGTAGAAAATGAAGAGAAACAAGCCAATTAAAAAATTTTTTTTATAGACAAATGCTGAGAATAGAATGTCCGGAAAATAAGAGCAACGAGGAACCCTGGTTCCAGAGATATGAACAGACTAAGATAGATAGATAGATAGATAGATAGATAGATAGATAGATAGATAGATAGATAGTTCCTTGTGGAAATTAATTGAAACAAGCGCTTTAGTTTCCTTTCTTTCACGATAAGGTTAGTTTTCGACACACAGGAGTGACAGGGTGTAATCGATTTCTACTTTTCCTCAGATTAGGTCATTTGCAGTAATATGAATCTATTTTCGAGGTGTATGATGAAATTGTTTTTGGCTTTGAAAAATATTGCTTCATCTACGATTGCATCATTTTCATCACGCCTAGTCTCTGTTTTCTCGACTGTCGATAGATAGATAGATAGATAGATAGATAGATAGATAGATAGATAGATAGATAGATAGATAGATAGATAATGAACATTGATAGCTAGACAGTGCCAGATTTAGTAGTGTTTCCATTTCTTGAGTGAAGAATGATATCACTATATCTTTTTCTTATTAGGGTGTAGTCATAAGAGTCCAGATACTAATTATATATATATATATCAGTATTTCTTTTCTCATTTTCTCCTTAGTTTCTCCTAGTCAGCAGATTGACTGAGAAACACACACACACACACACACACAGAGTCAATCAATTAGATAGATAATACGGAAATAACCTATGAGCATTTCTCCGATGTCATAGCTTGCTATTTTTTTTTTTCAATTGTATCTTTCCAGATCTGATTTCCTAACGCTTTTCTTTGTCTGCAGTCGAGGTTTATGTGTTCGTGTTTGTCTCCTCGTTTTTATGTTCATCTATAATTTTCCTTTTAGCCGAATGTTATTTATTGACTTTGCTGCCCAGTGATTCAATTCTTCAATATCTTCCACAACACTTAATCTATTGCTACTCATTTTTCGCGCAGCTATTTATCGCTTCAAATTTTTCAACGGGTCGGTGACAGACAGGAAGAATAATACTTCATCTCAGCGACTGTGTTGTAAAACCCCTTTTGATTGGTAAAATAGATCACACATTCAACTCAAAATAATTATTCATGTAAAGTCTAAAAAGGAAAACATTTTCCTAAAATTATTTCTGTGCCTAATCAAACATTTAATGTATTCATAATAGTAATCCTAGTTTCCTTGTTTTATTCACAAGATTTGTCTGTGAGACTCTCCAGTCGTAAGGCTTACCGGCGCCCGCACTTTACAACATGTAAATAGAAAAGAAAATACTAATGTAATCAATCAAGTTCCTTTCCATACTACCAAAAACAGGATCTTTGATAGGAAACACCTATCTATGCTAGAAAGAGGTGTGAAATTTACTAGACATTGGAAGTCATTCTTTTTAAATATGCTATAAAAGAGTTCATACATTTCAAACGATGCTAATAATGAATGTCTAATAAATGAATAGCAAATGTCTCATGTGCGGTAAATGTTCATTTTGCCGTTACTCTTACTAGACCGGAATCAGCGAGTCATGATCAGTTTCACATTAATATCCCCGTAAAAGATATGAATCCAATCCTTTTCTACCCAACCAATGACGATGCGTTGACTAGCAACGAAGAATAGGTTATATAGCCTAAGTTTGCAGATTTTATATAACCTATCGTTTGAAAACAATGAGAATAAATGGATGTGGATATATTAGGTTCTATTGGGCAACATAAACTTATATTTATAAATAAATCCAAATCGTAAAGACTATATTAATATATTTGTTTCCCACAATATTATATGATTTCATAAACTAATATCTGAATAATTCCAATATAAATATTAACTCCTTGACATTATAGAACCTTCATCAGTATTTCAATAATTGATCTTCTTCCTACTATTTTAAATATAAAAAAAATGGTTTCAACGAAAAGGACCATTTCTTTCTCTCTATTAAAAGAGAGAGAAAGAGAGAGAGAGAGAGGTGGCAGCTTGGATTCAAAGATGGAGCCGGAGGAATAACTTACATGCCGCACGTTGGCTCAGCGTCCCTAAACGGGTGGACTTAGCCGTTCGCTAACCTGGGTTGTAGGAGACGTATTGATGATTCAGATTTCTTGCGGCATTCTCTTATATTCAAACACTGTTAGAATGCCACGCTCACGAGGCACACCGGTCAATCTCTGATCATTCTGGCGCTGGCCTTCGCATTCTGCAATATTACACACACACACACATACACGAACACACACACACACATATATATATATATATATATATATATATATATATATATATATATATATAGATAGATAGATAGATAGATAGATAGATAGATAGTATGACATATTGGAAAAAGTTTTTGTGATGCGTTTCTTCAGTTAGGATTTCATTGAACTGGGCTTTCTTAATGTTGCCACGTCTACACATGCGCACGAAAACCTCAGACGCTGTAAGATTTAAAATGTTTAAAAGAATACTTTTGAAAGAATATTTTTCCAATCTAGCCAAATTCATTGATATTCATTTTCTTTTTTGTCTCCATTAACTTTGTAGCCTGATTTATCTCACATTGTTACAGAAAATCTACCAAGAATTACACATAAAATTATAAATCATTCTATCATATATATATGTGTGTGTGTTTGTGTGTGTGTATTGGGAAGCAGATAATTATTCAAACGTATATTCTTAAATATATCAAACAGCGATTATTATTACCATTACCATTATGTTTGATTATGAGCTGTCCTCAGCTTCGTATAATGGCTTTAGTTTAGTTATCGTTCATAGCAAACTTCTCTGTACACGTAAAACTATGTCATATTTGATTGTTGTTGTAATGCCCAAATAAACACTCTGGTTGATGATGACTCATGTGAGCCGAAAACTTATATCGACGAACGGCAGAATAAAATATATCCAAATGTTGGAAAGACTTTTTCTTTATTTTTCCCGAAACTAAAACTACTATACGAAGCTTAGAACGGCATACGATCAAACAATAAATATTCGCGATCTCTTATATTTAACAATATATATATATATATATATATATATATATATATATATATATATATATATATATATATATATATATATTAATTAGACCTATCTGATATTTCGGCTTACATAAACCATTATAAAAGATGATATTTAAATTTCAATAAACTAAACTTAACATTGTCATTAAAAGAAGAAAATCACAATATTGATACATATTTTTAATCCTATCTGAGCTTTCGGCTAACATATGCCATTATATATATATATATATATATATATATATATATATATATATATATATATATATACCTATCTATCTATCTATCTATCTATCTATATATATATATATATATATATATATATATATATATATATATATATATATATATATATTTATATATATATATATAATGCAGGATGTGTGTGTGTATGTAACGAATGCCCTGCCGCAATTTTCGACAGATTTACACCAAAATTTACATGGACATGCTCCAAGTTAGGGTAAAACGCCAAGACCGACTTTGTATTTCATAACTCCCATTGATAGTGGAAATAATCAATTTTTTCATACTTCTACTGCAGTTTTCATGTAGTTTGCGGCTATTTTCTACTGGCCAGAGTGAGAGCCTATAGCTGTCTGCCACGAATAGGCAGGAAGATTCTATTGGCCAGCGTGAGAGCCAACAGCTGGCTGACAGGAACGTTAACTAGCATGCTAGCATGCACAAAAATCGATAGCTGCATTCGTCACAATCTGCATGGCACTACTCCAATTGGCTCAGTCGCTTGCTTAATTTCAACGTTGATTCTGATTCCGCAGAACTGGGTCATGGAGTAAAAAAGTATTTGTTGTTAACATTCTTTTTTCATTCGGTTTTTCCAGTTACGAGTCCTTTTTTAAAGCTGATTGTTTTGTGTTCTTTTTGTTTTGTTCTTTTTTCGTTACAGATTTAATGTTTAGTACAGAGCTTAGAAAAAATCGCAGTGTGAGATGGGCTAGAAGTAAGGCATGTAGCAACATCAGCACGGCAAGGGCGCTCCTTTAAAGGCAAGGAAGGGCAAAAATATTTTAAGTCAAGTGATAGCGATTGCTGTATGAGTCGTACGATTCTTGAATCAAGCACGGGCAACGCCGGGCCATGTTGCTAGTATATATATATATATGTGTGTGTGTGTGTGTGTGTGTGTGTGTGTGTGTGTGTGTGTGTGTGTGCCCGCGCGCTTAGGGAGGGTGTTTGTGTGTGTCTGTTTACTATACAGTTGCTAACCCAATAAAAAGTCTATAATCTGTCTATTTTAGATGATTACTAAAGAGGCTGCTCATGGAATAAGAGGATGAGACGTGTAGTGCAGATTATTTAAATATGTAGGATATATAATGGTTGACCCAGTATTTGAAGTTTAAGTCTGTAGTGATCTGACAAACATTGTTTTTGAAATCTATTTCACAAAGCAACGACTTTTTGGAAGGACCTATTCGAATTCAAATGCATTCTTGCCATAAGAATGCGAAGGAAATGGTGATGATTCGACCTTTTGTACGTGTCATGGCGGGTCTTGGCTGTAGCTGTCAGAACATTTCCCATTGGTGACAGATTAGTGAGAGGCTTGTGATATTTCGTTTGTGGTAAAGGAATTGTAAGATGGGAAATAATTCATCCGCCTGCGTAGAAGATTTTTCACTGAGTCAGTGTAGGTAGAAGATGATTGTGCTATCACAGTGTATATATTAAGCAATACTCCATTTTTGGTCTCATCTGACCCTTGTAAGGAGAATGTATGAAAAACAGAACCAGGGCATTCTATAGAGAGTATAAGACGCTAATCATTTTCTTAAATATTAACAAAGGAACGTCTTCCTCTTGAGAACAGAGAATAAGCATGTGTCCCCATAGACTTCTAAAGCAAGGAAGTTCTTTGAGAGTATAACCATTAAACATGACTGGAGATAAATCAGGATAAATCGGCGAAGATGTAAAGATACAAAACACTTTCCCATTTGGGCTGTTAGGGCTAGGTCAAAACATCTCACACATACACACACCACACACGCAAACACACACGCATACATATATATATATATATATATATATATATATATATATATATATATATATATATACATATATTAGGTTGGTGCAAAAATAATGTCGTTTTCTCACATAGTAACATATGTGAGAAAACGACATTATTTTTGCACCAACTACTTCTAAGAGTTTTTATTAATTTCGATATTTTTCATTGTCCTATCCCTCTTATTTAGTGGCTTACATCACATTGAAACACCGGTTTCTGTATGATCACTGGAATTAAGCAATATTCACCCTCGTCAGTACCTAGAGAGCAAAATCGGGTATTCTAAGCTGGTGGTTTAATAGATAATGACTTGAAATTGTTAATCGGAGAGCCAAGTTCCAATTCCGCTTGGGTTCGTTATATTCATTGGTAGTGGATTATGCGTGTATAAAACGAAGAAATAGAGCGAATCTTCAACTCAGATCAACAAATTTAAATAATCTGTTATTTGAATATTATTTTTCTTTCAAATTGAAATAAATAAATTACAAAGATTTTTGCGAAGCAACTTCACGCAAAACATTTTGTTTATTTTTTATAGATTACAACCGAATGAATTGCGTTAGTATAGGAAAAACAGAAATGCGTCTACATGTGAGAATGTGTGTGACACGGATGAACTTTGTTTTATGTATGCGTATAAATTGTAGCATTCGGTAACATGAATAAGCGGTTGTTCTGTTTTCCTGTTTTCGCTCGTAAACAAACTTAGCCTGCATGATTTTTTATATGTTAATATCGCTAAGCATTTCTTTTTAATATTAAATGCTCGAATAATAAATATGCGAAAAGTGTGAGTAACTAATTGCGTGAGAAATCCAGTTTTGTTTGTATAACAAACGAACGAACACCTTGGTCAAATGTTAACCAAAAAAAATATTTAGCGAGCGGAAACTGATCATTTATATAACGAAATATCGGCTCCAGAAAAAAAAGTTAGATTTATTAATCTCAAGTTTATTGATTAACAAATGTTTTCCCAATTTTTAAATATCCATTTTAAAGAGGGGAAAATATTATTAATCATATTCTTAAGTGATCTTCTAAAATTTCGTAGCTAACAATAATTCTTAATAATCTACGCGTCTCTTAACACGTCGGTGAATCATTAATATACATGAATATCGAATTTCAAGTTTTTGGAACCTGTCCGTGTACAAACGATGAGTTAATTTCTGAGTTTAAGAAATCTATGGCATTTTTCTACAATCCTGAAACGGGTTTCCACACACTTACACGCAAATACCTTAAAAAATTACGAATCGACCTCTTCTCTACCCCCATCTACAGGTTAATTAGTAAGAATTGCACCACTAAACAATTATTATCTCCCACACCCCAATATTCTTACAATTTAAAAATATTTTGTGTTTTTAAATAACCTGAAAATGATACAGGTTCAATTTCTATCGGAGGACACGTATTTTTACGAAATTTCTCGGACATTCAACCTGATAAATGTAATTAATACTCTTTATTATAAACAAAGCATTTGCTTAAATAATTGTATCTATAAAAATAATTTATAAACAGAATATATATATATATATATATATATATATATATATATATATATATATATATATATATATATATATATATATATATATATATATAATCAGTGTACTCTGTGTTTCTTGCTTATATATAAGGAGGGTACTCTATGTTTATTGCTTTAAAGTGCCATAAAATAGTATATGCAAACCAAAATACACATATTCCTCTGCAACGAAGGAAGAAATATATTGAATGTGTGTGTGTGTGTGTGTGTGTGTGTGTGTGTGTGTGTGTGTGTGTGTGCGTGTCTGTCTGTGTGTGTGTGTGTGTGTGCTTGCTTGGTTGCGGGTGCATTATACGAACAATTTCACATGCTCGTATACGGGTAAACGGAAATGTGGATCTTAGGTCCGTCACATGTATGCGTATATACGTATGTAACTATAAATATACATTTTTTTTCAGTATTCCATTGGCTTTCTATCTTTCCTTCCAATGTATCTCAGATTACTGCGACAAGCTTTACTCCATTTGGTCTGTTTGTAAGATGTTCCATTTCCCAAATGGCCATAAAGATTCATTTGGCAACGCTATTGATCAGGCTTCCTCAAGCAATTAAACATGGCAGAGACGACAGACACGAAACGCATGTTGAAGCAAATAGAAGATAGTGTCCTTCTCAATTGACCTTTACCATGACAACCCTAGAGGCTGAGTAGACGGCAGTAACGAGGAAGATGAAAACTACGATACTGTTTTTAATGGCGGAAGTCTTGTCCGCCATAATGGCGCCTAAGATATTTATTATGATGTATGGGACAAGATATTAGATGAGATATATATGGCACAATTTGATTGCGTTTGCAATTAACAACTCTTCAAAATTTGATACATTGATAAACATAATTTTCAGCCATTTGATAAACTTTTGTGAAGATTTTGTCCGGGGCTAAACATACTCATCTGATATTACAGAAATAACTACGGTTTTCTGAATCTGTTTTATCGTGTATCTTGTTGTTTTCTGTCCCATGTTCCCACCCTAGGGGGATATATGATGTCGGTATTATTTTTTTATATAATACCGTAGAGAACAAATAAGTCCATTTCCTGATACGTATTGATTAGTTGAATTTTTATCTGGAATATTCACTATATAACATTGATATATGTGATCAACGCGCCTCACTAATTTAAGGACATTGTCAATGAAGGAAATTAGGTTAAAATATTCATATATAAAATATATTTATATCATTACTCCACTAGCTCATTAGTATATTTATATCTTTTTTAGCCACAGGAGTATATATAACTTCGTTTAATGATGGCATCATGTTTCAATGAATTGCAAATAATAGTTTTCTTTTCGTTTTATTTAATACAACACACACACACGCATACATACATACACACACCCAAACAAACAAACACACACACGCCCGCGTGAACACACACACACACATATGTATGTGTATGTGTGTGTGTGTTTGTACTGAAGACATGGTCTGCAGATCGCATAGAGTCATTAAACTGAGAGTTACCATGCCGTGCTGACTTCTATATCTACTATCATTAACTACTAACAATAAGTGAGGCATTAGAGTTATCTTACCAGAAAAAGATATAACCTTAATGGATAATCAGAGCTCATTTCCAAATACAGACGAGAAAAGAAATTCATACTACGGTACCTACCACCAAATCTTGACAAAAACGATTAATAAAATTCCATAGCCTATAGTCTTATGCTATATTCCAAATAATATAGTGTAGAAACAAATAAAATTCATGAAAGAGGAGTATACAAGAAAGTAAATAAATGAAATATATAAGGGAATACAAAACATAAATAAAATAATTCAATAAACAAACTGGCGGTTATAGCCGTAATTAAACTGCGCAGGGAAGTGCCGGTTTTCTCATTCCTCCTCAATTCCCAACTGACCTATAATTAAAGTTCGCTAAACGATTAATAGCACTTGGACTGAAAATCACACTGAGGCGCTAAACTGACACCCACCACGCAATGTTGATTCCTATGCCCACACTAACTATATTAATGAACGCTCTCTCTTCGCCTATTAATATAGGATATATATATATATATATATATATAAACGGTGGTTTCTCTTACAAGGTGAGACCTACGTCGAAGAGTACATTAGCAAATGTGGAGGCCGATAGACGTAATAAGGACTGGTTAAAATTAAACGTGTCATCTATTTCAAAGATGAGTATTCATTATATCAAGATTATATCAACATTATATAATAAATAATATCTGGTTAAAAATAAATTTAATTCTTTAGAAATTCCATACGCACAGACACACACACACACACACATATAAATATATATATATATATATATATATATATATATATGTATATATATATATATAAAATTTCTAGAAATATAACACACACACACATATATATATATGTATATATATATAGAGATAGATAGATAGATAGATAGATAGATAGATAGATAGATATTACTGGTTAATATATATATATATATATATATATATATATATATATATATATATATATATATATATATATATATATATATATATATATATATATATTTTCCAAGAGGATAGAATCCAAGTAGAGCTCAGTGTCCAGGACAGAGAAAGAATATAATATAAAAGGCTCAAACACGATCCAATTCATCTGTCTTACAAATTATATATATATATATATAATTATAAAAAAAATTTCGCTTGAAGATGGAACAGAGCCTACTTTAACTCAAGTTAATTCAAATATTATTTTGAAGTTTTCGGCTCTTGTTTTGAAATATGAGACCTCTTATGTAGCGAGTTGGAATCATATTTTTAAATAAATAATATATATATATATATATATATATATATATATATATATATATATATATATATATATATATATATATATATATATAATTATATATATATATATAAATATATACATATATATATATGAATATATATAGAGAGAGATATGTTGTGAGAGAGATGCGAGTATGTATATATACATGTCAATATAAAATTAGTTGGATTGACTACTGCTCATTCTTCATAAAATTCCATTCGCTTATTGCAATGTAAGGTAATTACTTTTAAATTATGGAATGTTTAATTCTTTTAATTGTAACTGTAATCCACACTAATATTCTCATATTTGATGATTCGACCGACATTTTTAATCTCTGCTCTCTCGGTTATTCGTGAAGTTTACGCAACATCCAGATTTGAAATAATCTAATTATTTTGAAAAGTATTATGTTCTCATTCTTTTGTTTTTCTTTGGTTAGATTCTTTTTTTTTAACTTCTGCTACTCTAATTAGAACAAGACATAAACGTTGTGTCTCATATTGGTGAATAGTTTTCGATCGTATATTGATGAGACATAAGACAAACATAATAAAAACAAAATATATAAAACATTATAAAAACTATAATAAATCATACAAAACGCATAATAAATCGATAAAAAAAACACCAAAACATACATAAAGAATATAAATAAAAACGCAAACAAAAAATTAAAAAACTATACAACGACATAATAAAGTCACAAGTAAATATTTCAAATAATATAAAAAAAATATATAAAAGTAAAAAAAAAATACCTAATAAATCATAGTAAATACATAATAAAAAAATAGAAGTGGAAAGAAAATTCGCGTGAAAAACATGAGGTATAATAAAAACGTTTAAAGGCTTAATAAATGCATAATAAAAACATAAAACACAAGAGAAAAGACACTGAAACATGGGAAAAAACATTATCAACCATAATTATTTTTATTTCACAGCAAGCAAGGCGACAGTAGTAGTAGAAAGCAGATGGAGCTTGAAGATTGGAAATGGGGAGGATTGAGGGAAGGGGAAAAACGGACAAGGCTTCAAGAAGAGTGCAGATGGCGATTGATGTTGCATTTAATTTTTTGACAATTGCAGTTATCGGGGAAGCAGAAAACCGGAAGGGAGAAAAAACTGTCGGGATATAAGTGACGGTTGCTGTTGGAATTTTGGTTACCCTGGTGTACTAGTGAGCCAGCCAAAATGAGATGACTCATTTTATAGTTCACCAATATAAGGGTTAACCAATCAGAAGGCTCAAAATATTCAATGCGACGTGTATAAAGGCGGCCATGTTTTTCCCGAATATGCACTGCCAGCCTTTGACAGAAGGCTGAAGAATTACGGATCAGCTGCTGGTGGTATTGACGATATAGTCAGATTCAGTAAAATATCTGACTCGAGAGTGTTAATCTTTAACGTTGTTTCATTGAACAGATTACGTACTGCGTTGTATTCTATATTCATAGACTATGGTGAAGATGGTCAACAGATGCATCTAGCTAGTTAAACAGTAAATATATGAGACCGAGTTTCCAGTCTAGTACGACACTTAAATTGATGTTGTCGGTGCACCGGCAAGAAAAACCACGTCCGACCAGTTACCATTACAATATTTGTAGAACGGGCGGGGGGAAGTCACGTCATGTCGGTGAGAAAGTAACTGAAGACGAGATACCTGACCAAGATTAATTGTATTGCAGAACCTTCTCTAAATTTTGCTAGGAATATTGCAACGATATTCAATAACCGGACGAGTCGAATATATATTAATGTGCAAGATGGATTCTGAGGAGAATGATTTTTTTGACACGACACAGGAAAGCAACGTTTCTTGCAGTAGACGGTAGCAGTTGGCTCGATATCATCGGCCCATTTTATGTCAGTTGATAACGTGAAGTCCTCACTACAGTTTCGCTCTCTTGGAGTTCACCAACAGTGATACTGGTGGTAGTCAGAAAATGTCTCTGTGGTGATTAAATGAAAGCAGATAGATAGAGCTCTGGGTGACCCCTCCCCGCGTCGTAAGTATAAAATGATCTGAAAACATGATCGTTCAATACGACCTTCATTACTCAATTTGTTAGAAACTATAGGATTAAGCCAAATATATGTCCCACGACAGCATAACCCTTGATCTTGCGTAGAACGCCTGTCGAAAGCCCTCGAGATATCTAGAGTACTACCCGAGCTTCGCTATTATAAAATAAAGCTTGTTAGATAACTTCAGATGTAGCCCTTAAGACGTCCAAGGATTCCGTCTAACCAATTTCACTCACACGGCTTGGGTCAACCCTTGATATGGTTCTCACTTTCCAAAGCTGCCGCATGCTGGCATCGACCGATAACATCAGGAACTCTCCTTACTGACAAATCGACCATGGTGAGAATCGAAGTCGGGTCTCATTGTCAGAATGTGAACGTTCTAAGCACTCGGCCACGTGCTCATAACAATGAAATATTAACTCAATAAAATATAAGGAAATACATGAAAGTTATGAGAAAAGTTATAGTAACGAAAAAATAGAATTTATCTGAGCATTTGTCATGGAAATAGCGATTGAATAAGGAAAGACTTAAGACTTACGTCTGTTGGGAAGATGCTGTAGAGTGGAAAGTAAGTTTTCTCCTACAAGACTGCGTAAACGATTTTCAACTCGAGCAAGGTTGGAAAGTCAGGATTGATCATCTCTAATCTAGGTATGATAGCAATACCCATTGTTTGTCTATTCTATCTCTTGTTAAGTCAAAATCTGGCAAAAAGGAGCCAGCTACATTCTGAGGCGATAAAATTAGCTAGCTCTTCATCCAACATCTATTATATTACACATACATAAATTTCTTTGGGTTTGCTCAGATATATTCTCGAATGTTGTCCAATATGTTGGTCTTTAATGCGTAGCACGAAAGAAGAGCCCCATAAAAATGTTCTGGATTTCTTCTTGAAGTATTGTAGTTGAAATATTCTATTAAAACCATCAGAATCGGATTGTTTATATGAATTATTCATTCAATAATGATAAATTCGCCCCATGGATTATCACAGAATCGTTAATTTCAATAACATTTCCTTTTAACGTCTGGAAAAGATCGAATGTTTCATTCTGCAGGTTATAAATACAAATTTGTGAACATTATTCAAAAATAATTCTTCGAAACTATTATTTGCAAACAATTATTCGAAAAATATTTAATCGAATTATAAGTTGTTTCAATGAAAAATAATCGAAAGGACAATTATAGTAAATGATAATTTTTCCAAATGCAAATATCGTTAATAAAAGAATTTAATAAGAAAAATCCTTATAACTAGGTTATAATTAAGTTATATGATACTGCATGCAAATAGTCAACTATGAAAGAGTACTCGTTAAAGAATGCAACTATATTTTTATTTTCAATTTACGTCGCATTATTTCTTTTTCTCATAGTTTTGTAATATGGATTTCTTGCAAGTCATGTTCTCTTTTAAGAGCGTCTGAGAACTTCCATACTGTGCGATGAAAGGATGACACTTGCTGCAAAATTCCTTATGCCATCCTTCATGGGCGGTATTAGTTCGAGATAAATCATTATTGACTCTCTCAAAACAGTACAACATACATATTTTAAAAAAATAGGAGTTTCGAATAATTATCATTTAGTATAATTGTCCTTTCGAATAATTTTCATTCAAACAATTTACCTTTCGAATAAATGTTTTTCTAATGATTGTTTACGAACAATTGTTGACGAACAATTGTTTACGAACAATTATTTTCGGAAAATTTTCTCGATAGGAAAAATACGAACTTTAACAGAATGATACAAGAGAAAGTAAGGAAAAAACTCTTCAGAGATTAATGAATTTCTCACTTACAAAACTCACTCTGCTTAAATATACGTCCAGTTGTTAGACAACTTGCAGTTCTTTTCTGACCGATTCAAGTGAATTCGATCATTGCTCAGTATTACAACAGTGATTCTTTTGCTGAATTCTGAATTTAAATCTGCATTTAATTCAGCAAACACACACACACACATTTGGTTTAAGCTTTCCAAACTATTAGGTTAGTGCAAAAATAATATCGTTTTTTGACGTTAAAAAATACGTCAAAAACGATATAATTTTTGCACCAAACTACTATAACAGTTAATATTTCTACGGAACAATGGATGAGTGTAAGCCGTATATTATATGATCGTAAGTTCAAACCTTGTATTAAGGTGGGAAATCTATATACACTGATTAATTTGTGGTAGAAACAGAATCAAAATTGTAAAATAACTAAGAGAAATTAATTAATACGAGATTATCACATAGCAAGGGCAAAAGGATTTGAATAGTATATAGTAAAGGCTGTTCCAATAACTTTGACCTATTTTAAATTTAAATTAATTTTAAGCGTCTAATGATTTTCTTTTTTTCTTTTTCTTTCAGATTTGGCGGACATTTGGGTTATATTATTTTTTACACATAATTGCCATGACATAAATAACATGATCCACTAGAGAAACAACTAAATTTTCACCAATAACACTGACTTATTTACTGCTGACTTTGATCCGTCTAAATGAAAAGCTCTTATATATAATCCGTCTTAATGAAACACCCTTTATTTTATTTATAATAAACAACAGGTTGGGGGCGCAGTTCTAACAAAAAATTACTACTATTATTACTGCAGCTATAATTACTACTTCTACTACTACTACTACCACTACTGGCTTATGGCCATATCACGTTGATACCACGGAACTCATCCGATCCGATAACCGAAATTAAGCAATATTGAAACTAGTTTGTGCATAGATGGTTGACCGATCTGGAATACCACGTGCTGTAAGCTTATATGTGTGGGTTGTATAATGGATAAAAAACTTGAAATGAGAAATTGGAGATTTGAGTTCGAATTTCAGTCGGGTTAGTTATAGTCACTTACGTGAAAATACGTTTTGAAAAAGTACGAATCTACCACTTCTATGACTTGTATGAGAAAATCATTATTGACCCCTCTTACAAACCCAAAATGTGTTTCGGCTTTAAATAAGCACAAAAGGTTGATTAACCGTAAAAAAAAACAATCATTCAATACTACGATTACTAATACTACTACTAATAATAATAATAAATAAACTGATGCTATGCCAGTCATGGCTCTCATGGCTTCTGCTGATAACTCATTGGCGGTAAAAATAATCCCGTTTTTTACTTGACGGATTAAGATGGGTACAGTAAATAAATGTACAGTACCAGAAATACACTTAACAACTTGGCCATGTTACCTCGGGGCTGACGAAATGTGTATCTCTATTCATAGCTGTGAGTAGTTGGGTGGGGGCATCATAGCTGGGTTGCAAAAGGGTTGTATTTTTTTTAATTTGAAGGGTGATGCTGACAAAATGACTCAAAATGAGTCACGAATATATACTTGGGAACGCCCTCAATCGGAGACCGTCAGAGTAAACAGCGTTAATCGACAATGATATTTCAAAATGAGACTCCTCTGCCAGATAATACGCTACTTATGTCAAAACTTATCAAAATTTCGCACATGTTCGGCTGTGATGCATGTAAACGCTATACATTCATCAGCCACGGTGTCATAATTGGTATTGGAGCTTCTTATACATTTTTTCCCAGAGTCACTTTTTTACTGTGCTCCTTTTTCAAATAATAATAATAATAATAATTACACAGTTCAAAAATTCACAAAGAAATCCGAATTTAATATTAACTGAGCATGCAAGGTATGACTGATAAATTCCAACATAACTGGTATCTCAACGAATGCCTCTCTCCACATATTAAACATATAAAATATATCTATATAGCTATCTATCTCATTCAGTCTGTCCCCATCTATCTATCTATCTATCTATCTATATATATATATATATATATATAATTCAGTCTGTTCACTTCTATCTAAATCATTCTGTTCACATCTATCCATCTATCTCAGTCTATAAATATTTATATATATATATATATATATATATATATATATATATATATATATATATATATATATATATACCTCTCTCTCTCTCTTTATATATATATATATATATATATATATATATATATTAGGTTGGTGCAAAAATAATGACGCAATAATGTCGTTTTTTACGTATTTTTTAGCGTCAAAAAACGACATTATTACGTCATTATTTTTGCACCAACCTAATATATATATATATATATATATATATATATATATATATATATATATATATATATATATCTTCCTGTCTCTGTCCATCAGTTCACGTGTATTTATCATTGTCTATTTCAATATGTTCATCCATTTAGCCCAGTCTTTTCATATCTATTAATCTAAATCTATTTGGGTCTGTTCACCAATATTTCTCTCTCTCACTCTCTGCATCCCAATCTGTTCGCATCTATCTAAATATCTCAGTTTATTCATATATATATATATATATATATATATATATATATATATATATATATATATATATATATATATATATATATATAATTATTAACATAAATATGTTATAAAATCACTAGAAAAATAGCCATTTTGTTTCAACACCCTCGGTGTCTTATCAAGTGATGACGTTGAATGTAAAATAAATGGTTTTAAAAGTTTCAAATTAATTAACAATCCTTCGCAACGGGAAAATGTTGTTACAAAGGCTAGATGGACCAATCAAAACACAAGTATAGGAAAATTCAAAAAGCTTGATAACGAAGTCATATTATAATATCTATTAAGATGTTTCAAATATGGGTAGTATTAAAAAAGAATTTATTCCAACCAATAATTACTAAATTATATGATAAAATTTAATATTAAAATTTAAAACTGCTAATTACAAAATCAAAATTTAAAATTTATTCGCTATTAAGTTTACAACTATAAAATTACTGAGGAGAAAAGAAATATATATGTTATTCAATTTATTTCTTCATTGAAGTTACTTAGCTAATTTAATATCCGGTCCTTTTACAATGTATACATTTTAATCCTCATGGTGTGTGAATGGGGTCCTAAACTCACGCGTAAAACAAGTGCAATAAGATTCTAATATATAAGCACCAAGACATATTTATATATATATATATATATACACACACAAAAAGAGACAAGACAGAGAGCATCTTCACGGTCTGTCATGAAAAAAAGGGGGAAGTGGGGGAAGGGAAACCAACACACACGTACATACATACACAATTAAAAGTGAATGCACTTTCCATACACATAGATACCTATAAATACATGCACACACATCCACAGACATTGACCCAGACAATCGGTTACCACAACCGATAAATATTTAAGACAGAAAATGTCATTATCATTTAAAGTATACGACCCCTATAATAAGTTAAATTTATAACGGTGTTTACAATTAACGGTTAGTTCATATCTTTGATTTAAGAGCTCAGCCTTGTTTTTAAATCTAATAATTTCAAATTTTTCGTTAAGACACGGGTAACATGGGGAATATAGGGAGTTACATGTCCGGGCTTTCTTAATCAATGTCCATTTAACCGTAGGTGTTTTGTTCTTTTCTTTTAGATTCAAAAAGTACTTGGACAATGAAGTCATGTACATATAGTCACTGTTACATATGTATTATATATTACATATATATATATATTACACATGAAAAGGGTAATGGTCGGTGTTGAATCAAACCGGAAACAATCATATACTCAGACGATTTTTATCAATTGGCAACCCGACCCATTATTTATTTATTTAAAAAAAAAAAACTTTATGAAAGCTATATTATCTCTTGAAATAAATAAACAAAGCATGACGTTAGGTGTGATAGAAAGAGAAGAGGAGTATGTGAAGAAGGAAAGAGGAAAAAAAGAAAAAGAGCGGGAGAAGAAAAGCAAGGGTGTTATAAAGACATCGGTGGGTGTAATTGAAATGTACATTTTTTAGCATATTTATATTTATATATATATATATATATATATACGCACATATGTATATACGTCCACATCTAGCTATATCTGATCATCTGTTCATATATATCTATCAATCGCTATTCAAACTGTCAATATATCTATCTCGGTCTTTTTATATCTATTATTCTCAATCTATTTCAGTCCATAGATCCCTCTTTCTCTCTCTCTCTCTCTCTCTCTCTCTCTCTCTCTCTCTCTCTCTTTCTCTTTCTATCTATCTGTCTATGCCAGTATGCTAATAGGTGTATGTTATTCTTAGTCTGTTCAAATGTAACTTCCTCAGTTTGTTCACACAGGTGTGTGTGTGTGTGTATATCTGTGTATGTTCATATCTATCTATCGATCGATCGAACTATCTCAGTCTGCTCACATCAATCTAACGATCTATCTATTCCACATTTTTTTCTCTCAGGAATAAGAGCTGATCTCAAAAGCCATGGTTAAGTATACAGAATGATGTGCGTTTGGTGATTACGGATTTAAATTTTGAAATAATCTGTCCGCTCATATTTGTAAAATGTTAAGCTTGTTTTTAATATTTCGAATAAAGGTTTGAGGATTTTACTTTTACGCTAAACAAGAATAATATAAAAATATTGTAATATTGAAATAACACCGATTACAATGATAAATGGTTGAAAAATGTATGTCTTAGAGAATTCCGACAAAAATATTAAAAAAAATTAAACTATCGATTAAATATTGTGTGAGTAAATTACTTGTCGACTTTAATAAGAATCCAATACGAAGAAAAAAATGCTATGAATAAATTCAGCATAATTAGGACACAAAGTATGATTTTAGATTAACATCAACGAGTGGTTTTCCTCTTGTTCGGATAGAAAATGCATAAAACACTGACAAATGATACTTATCAGAGATATAAATGAACACATCTTTGAACTGATATTCGTGTGCATATGTGTGTTTTAACTCTCTTTCTCTATCTCTCTGTCTCTCTCACACATACACACAATCTATCTATCCCTATATCGATAAAATATCAGAAGTATCTTTCTTTTTCTATTTTATGATTATAAACACACACACACACACACATGCAAGTAAAAGCTGACTGATGTTCCCTTCAGCATCTCAACTCCAAAGATTCGTAGACGAAACCTTCCGTCTACTCGTCAGAGGCATCAGAAATTAACTGCTTGTATTTTATTATATTTATTTTTTATATGCACTTATCATTGGTGCGAGTATTTTTCGTTTTTATTTTCATTTTTTTTCATAGTGTACGTGTGCGATCACACGCATGGGCCAAAGCGCCCATCTGCGGATGTGCGTACGTATAGTGTGTCGTGATTATTTGTGCTTTTCGTCGCTATTTTTTCTCCCCATTACACTCACTCCTTAGATTTTTTGTTTCTTTTTCTTGCCATTTATTGCTATTTGGATTCCGGTTTTGTCTCAACAGACTGTCGTTACATATATGTTACTTCAAACGTTATTATGTATGGGATACTCATATTTGAAATAGACGCCAATAATTATTTTTACTTTAACAGTCTACATGGCGACATCGGCCTAACTATTCAAGAAATTTAATAAAGGAAATATGATCCCCGGCAAGAATAGAACTTTCCCCCTAAACTTTATGGGAGAAATCAGTTTGATCCGGCGTTCTTATACTGCTCAGTCACAATGGGTTGTCTATTTGAAATAAGAATATCCCCAATATCTATCTATCTATCTATCTATCTATCTATCTATATATATATATATATATATATATATATATATATATATATATATATCGGTGTTCTTGCAGTGCCATGTCGCGCATGGAAGGGTCTCCCCGCACGCACCTTTCGGTGGAAAACCCTGAGACCACATTATGTTGCAGTCTGCGCCAGTTCCTTTCCGTCCATGTCAAGTAAGACGACCGCCTGCTATTACATTAGGTCTTTTCCTTAACAACATACCTCATCATGATCATAAACAACCTAAAATATAAAACTATCCCATCAAGAAAATACCAAGTTAAATCGCGCTCATCTCCTTGGTACTCACCTGCTTGCTCTACCGTTATAGTACCCAGGAATCACTTCTTCCGACTGTACCGGGGCGATATATCCTCATTGAAGCTATGTCACTGTTTGTTGAGAGAATGAAACAACGTATAGCATCTCACGAGTTCGGTTCTAAAGTTTATTAGCGGCTCCACAAGAGTGTGATGAACGACAACAAATCCTCAATCCCACCTCTATACACTCACTTCGAAGTCCTAACATCCCCAGTTGATTTGGTCGGAAATTCTCATCCAACTGAACACATAACTCATCCTGAGTACCCACATCTGATTTTCCATCTAGAACTGAAGCCGCTCTGCATGAATGCGCTGAAAAACATCCCACCCTCAATCCCTCCTTTATTCAATCAATTCGAAGTAAAGAAAAAAAAAAAACGTCCAGGGCTTATATGGACCCGAAAAATCGCCAAAGACATTGAAAATTTTCAAAGAAGGTAAAATAAATTCAATTCAAAACCCCAACTAAGCTGTTCTCAGTTAACCACCACAGAGAAACATCCCTGCTGCCATCAGCATGGTTGATGATCAACTCCAGGAGAGCGTTTCATTCAGCGTTCTTGGCCTCACGTTTTCGACTAACTTGAAGTGGAACAACTAAATTAAATCTATAGCTGCATCTACTGCAAGGAAATTTTGTTCAGAGTCGTGCCAGAAGCTTTTTCTCATCAGAGTCCATTTGACACATCTGCAAATCTACCATTCGTCTTCGAATTGAATACTGCTGCCATATCTTGTCTGGTGGGCCTGCTTTTCATCTCGAGGTTCTCGACAAAATCCAAATAAGGATCTGCAATGTAATCGATCTTGATTTTGCATCTCAATTTCAACCACTTTCTCATAGACGTGATGTAGATTTCCCCTCCCTTTTTTGACAAATATTCTCATGGCAACTATTCTGACGTGTTTTTCCATTTTTTAAAAATTACATGAATTTAAACATACTACTAGATTGGCAACTATATATCACCTTTCCACTCTATTTACATTATTCGGACTATTGCCCTCATCTTTTTCGCCATATTTATGACAACGTTTCGGCCTTCTTCAGGTGGATGGAATGTCGGACTGAACCCTAGCCGAAACGTTGTAATAAATATGGCGACAAAGATGAGGACAATAGTACGAATAATGTAAATAGTGTACATAATACCTCATCTCAGAAATATAGACAGAAACCTTTTTTACTGTTGAAATATTTAAATATAAACGCCAATTCTACTCCAACAGTTTTTTTTTTTTTTTTTTTCTTGGATTTCCCGCCAGTGGAACTCCCTTCTGCTTACTTGCTTCCCTGACAGCTACAATCTTCAAAAATTTAAATGCAAAGCCAATCGACATCTTATGTTGCCTTGATCCCCGTTCTAATTTTATCCTTTCCCCAATCCACTCTATACACAGTCTTTTCTCTCATTTTCACTCTCTGCCCCCCCCCCCCAACTTGCATGCTAGTGGAACTACTGCCTTGCTTGGACTGAAATGCTTAACACACACACATATAATATATCACAGCTCACCAGTGTGGCTAGACCTCTGGATGCCTCTAGATAGGACCGAAACCCGACTGAATTGGCTGCTGTCGGGGATTCTAACACTAAGCCGATGGCACACGGAAGATTATTTAAGCATATTTATTTTTAGATAAACACACAGTGACTGAGTGAACTCGATTCGATTTACCGAAAAGTCATGCAATATCAACCGTCATAGTCACTGTTTACAAACCTACATACATACATACATACATACATACATATATATATATATATATATATATATATATATATATATATATATATGGGGTGTATCAAAAATGCTTTTACAAATGTTGGGAGCGGGTTCCACAGTAGAAAACAAGGACAAAAGTCCACGTAAACATGTGGCCACAAATCATTAAGGTTTTGAGGTGAGTTTCCCTGTAGACTAGGTTGCACGGCAACAAAGCGATATCTACCGTAAAACATAATAACTTATTATTACTTTCTATTTTTAATATTATTTTCATATTTTTAATATTTAACCCTATATATAAAAATATCTGCTTCTTCTTACATCTTAAATATATCTATCTATATATATATCTATATATCTATATCTATATATATATATATATATATATATGTGTGTGTGTGTGTGTGTGTGTGTGTGTGTGTATGTGAGCGCGCGTATGTTTGTGTGTGTGCGCGTGCTCGCGTGTTCTGTGTCTGAGTGTGTTTGTAATTTCATTAACACACCGCTTCTGGTAACTGTACTCATTCTTGTGTTAGTGTGTTGATCACGGAAATAATTATCGCTCCATCGTCGGCAACTTCGTTTCACATTAATATGCTGACAGACGAAAACGACACTTCCTTGGCATCAAAAACAATAACGCAGTCGTAGTTTAATTTGGATGAAAGCTTAACACGTGTTGATGCTGGCGAACATTAAAAATATCTTGAATGAAGGAAAACAGTTTCCGATTCCTGAAAACGAAAGAAGATTTTGTTACAAGATTAGTTTCCTTAGAAGAAAAAATGAACCCCCTTAGAATAGAACAGAATATCATTTTTATTCGGAAGAAAAATTAAATGGTTTCCAGAAATAAAAAGGCATACAGTCAATGAAATATCGAATAACATTCATAAAGGGAATGAAAGCAATCTTACACACATGTACACACACACGTTTATATATATATATATATATATATATATATATATATATATATATATATATATATATATATGCATGCTAAAAACATACATTTCAGGTGTGCTATGTTTATGTTGAAAAGTGCTCAATATCATTAAAAGAGCGTAAATATGAATACAAAAGTACAAGGACAACACCGAAGAGCGACGATCTGTTTGTACTTAGACACAGTTTTTAGACCATGTGCCTGAAGATTATGCATATATGTCTGAAGTCTATATATAGTGCGACTCAAAAGAGTTTGCAAATATTGATATTTTGCATTTTCTCTAATAAAATATGCTTTTATGTACAAAAGTTGAATATTTTAATTCCTTACTGCTCGCCCAATACCCAAACATTACATCTTAGAATAAATTACGAAAATAATCTTTATTCGTGATTTTTATTTTATTAAGGCAAACTTTAGTTTCAATGCAGAAAATAGGTCCTGTCCTAATCAATTGTACAAAATAATGTGTATTATTTATTATATACCAATGAAAGTTCGTATGGCTTTGTTTAGATAAGAATGTATGAAAACACAAGGAGCACATTAATATTTAATTTTTCGACCACCACTCCTAATAAGCACAATAAGTCGTTTATCGACTGATGAAGTGTGTTTTCTTCTTCACTGGCTGTAATTTTAGAAGAAACATCCCAAATGCACTTCAACAGGTGATCCTTGTTAGGTATTGCTGCCAATTTTCATAAACACGACGCTTTACCATGGCCTAAATGTCCTTAATAGGGTCTAAATTGTGAACCTGATGTGGCCATACCATAATCCTGTCCACTGTAAAACCTTGATTTGCCAACCACTCTTTGGTGAATCGCGCCGCATGACTGGAGGCGTTATCTTGCTGATAAACGAGATTATTACGGAATTGTGAATTCAACCAGGGGATGAAATTTTCTTTTAAAAATTGGCAATAATTAGCTAAATTCAGTCTTTATGGCACAAGAAATAGTCCAATTAATGTCGAGCCATAAATTCTATCCCAGAACATCACTCCACCAATTCTTTGTTGGCATTTAAAGCGAAAGCGAGTAGTTCCACCATGAATGAACCAACATCTTTTCCAGCCATCGGACACAAGTAATGTAGGTCGGGCTTCATTCGTCCAAATTACTCTTTGGAAATTAACTTTTAAGTAATTGTTTTCCCATTCTAACCTCATCAGGAGATTCATTTTGCTCAACGAAATGCATGAGAACATTGTTTTGCCATACTACGGAGGATGCGATTTCATGTTGCTTTTCATACTTCTTCAACGACAGCTTGCTTAAAAATCTCTTTTCTTGTGCTATGAGAGTTCTGTCTTAAGTGATCTTTTAATTTTTGTTAAATCTCTCTTGTTAACTTCACGTTAGAGACCACCCTTGTGCTTTTTGAATTCAGCTTTACAATCATTGACATATTGCTTCATTGTGCGATGATTTTGTTTAATTATTTTCGCTATTTCTAGTGTGGCTTTATCATTTGTGAGTAATTTAGCTATTTGAATTTTCTATCAGCAGTAAGGATCTTCCCACGAGCCATTTATTATTTTATTTTAAAATTTATGATTTCTGCAAACACTTTTGAGTCCCATGAAATATATAGAAATCCTTAAATAAATAATAATATGGAAATTTTCGTTAATTAAACCTTTATGTCAGTGAGCCTGTGTGCACTTCTGAAATACCTTTGCTGTAATGTTTCCACGAAAAGATTAATTAGATCATGACCCTAAAATCAAGCAGTGTTTCGGGTTTGAGATATCATTTTCTCTAACGTAATGCAGCAAAATTTTATTTCACAACACCGCGAACTTTTATTTCGTTGAAAGATTCGATCTTATGACATAAGATATTTTT
Organism: Acanthosepion lycidas; assembly: GCA_963932145.1. NCBI lineage: Eukaryota > Metazoa > Mollusca > Cephalopoda > Sepiida > Sepiidae > Acanthosepion > Acanthosepion lycidas. The sequence goes on from OZ010573.1 coordinate 114,813,285, forward strand.
GCCTCAAACATCGTATACAAGTCATTATAAAAAAAATTAAGTATTACTGTCATATCTGAGCAGAAGATTCTTTAAAAGAAATCAAAAGCGATTATGAGGCATTGGGATAGATGAATTATATTTCACACGACGTCTTCTTTATCATAGATGAAACACTGGAAGCCTCTCGTTATTCTATCACTGTTTCTGATGAGCTGCATTAATAGTTCCACCAATTCAGATAATTACAGCTAAGATGATCCTTGTTATGTACAGGCGAACCATGCCCATTTCTTTCGGGTTCCAGTGGAAAGAGAGAAATTCTATTCGGACTGATTCTTTCCGACGGACGCTGCTTTGTGGAACAGACACCTAAGAAGATGGCTCATAAAACAAACAATCTACACGTTATCTACCATGCATATCCTTATAATCTACAATTCTTATGCCAATAAAACAAGCACATCTAGTAATTCTATACCTAGAATATTTGTTTGGGTTTGTATCAGAACAATTTTTAATGGAAAATTTCAAAATAAAATACCGAAGAAACGATTACACACACACATATATATATATATATATATATATATATATATATATATATATATATATATATATATATATATATATAAAATAATTTATTCGAAAATTATAACATGAAAATTTTATAAAATCACTACAAAAACAGCCATTTTGTTTCAACGCTTCTCAACGAAGGAACGATTATACACACAAACACGGACACACACAAATACACACACAAACACGCACACACACAAATGCACACACAAACACACACACACATGTATATATGTAATCATTTTTTTCAAAAATTATAACATAAAAATGTTATAAAATCACTACAAAAACACCCATTTTGTTTGAACACTTCTAGTGTCTTATCAAGTGATGGTGTTGAATGAAGAATAAAAGGTTTTAAAAGGTTCAAATCAATCAAATACCCCTCGCTAGGGGAAAAGCTGTTACATAAGCTGGAATGAACAATAAAAATACAATACGAGAATTCAAAAAACTTGA
>OZ010573.1:114819304-114954304 GCA_963932145.1 Acanthosepion lycidas
TTCATTCTATCATCAAACAGTATATTTGCATCCTTGAGAACACGCTTGCACTTGTTACGAGCAGAGACAAGGGGGCGTCTGCTGCAATCAGACATGTCGGTCATGTACAGACGGAAGAAGTGATTCCCATGGGATATAGCGGGCCAAAAAAGTACGTGAGAAGCCCGGAGATGAGTGCGATTTAACTTGATGTTTTCTTGTTGGGATGCATGCCTCGATGCCGGCTTTTAGCCAGGAGACCTCAGACGCACATTTTTGAGCGGGATAATTAAAACCCACTTTCCAAGCGACATCGCGAAGGAAATCACGGAACTATTGCCAGTTTGCCTGCTGGTCTAATTTTTATCAGTGAGCTTCCTGCTGGTATCAGTTCTCAACTCAGTATCCAAGCTAATGACACAGCTATTTACTGCAGTCATAATAAATTTGATCGATTTAATAAGGTCAAATTGACAGCTGATTTCAAAATTACCTACAATCTACAGCTACACTGGGCTAGGAATGACTTGTTAATTTTAACGCCAACAAAACGAAATTGTTCTCTATTTATGGTCTGAGACCATTTTCCGCCTTCCATCAGCATGGCTGATGCTAACCTTCAGGAGAATCACATTACTCTTTCTCGGATTAACCTTCTCTGCGGACATGAAGTGGAAAGATTATATTGAAACATTTGCTAGGTCTGGAGATAGGAAAGTTTTTTCCCATTGTCGTGCTAGACAATTTTTCTCACCAAAATCTATCTTACATATTTATAAGTCTATTTTTCTTACATGCTTGTGAATATTTACGTTTCATAAATTCTGATACACTGGCAATATATTTAGAGATTCTTGATAAAATCCAAAGAAAAATCTGCAATGTTATTGCTACTTTGTGAATTCAAACGCAGTACTAGATTGGAAACAATGTCCCGTCATTTTGAAGTTGAACTGGCTACATATAACCGTAATTTCTATCAGTTTCTTCTCTTGCACTTTACGATGTGGAACTAACTTCCGGTTTCTTGTTTTCCAGTCAACTTTGATCTTCAAAAATTTAAATGCAATTTCAATCATTGTCTATTGTTTTCTTGATTATTCTTTTATTATTCTCGCGCCTTAATAATGTTTTTATATTCTTTTGCACTCAGTAACTCCATTGTGTCTTAATAGCTTTACTGTAATGCCTGGAGTGAAAGGATTAAAAAAATAATTTCCTTAAGGGTTCCAACACGAGAAACGGTCATCATGTCATTTACCACAGAAATATTTTGTAAAAGATAACAAATAATACCAGCTAAGATCACAGGTATTTTACATAATAAAGTCCTTCGTAAGGTGTCAGCTGTACTTGCGAGAACCTTTGTTTCGTATTTCTTTAAGACATGGACTCCCAGAGACCCCTTTAATGAGTCTAATTTATCTTTATATTACTTTGCAGAAAAATCCTATGTCCCTTCAGTTTTTGGCAATTATAATTCTTCGCAGTTTTCTTTTCTTTATTATATGTGAATAGCCATGTCTTCATCGAAAGATAGATCATTTTCCGATTGCATTCTCCACGATTAGAAATTCAGAGTTTTTCTTCCCTTATATCGGTTGCTACGCAAGGATAAAGAGTTTATTCTATGCTGTCATTTAATTCCTAAATGGTTAGTGAAGAATTGATGCTGTTATTCTTTTCGTAAGGACATGATCTCTAAGGTGAATGCAACAGCCGAGTTCAAATTGTAGCCAAATTGGCTAGAATTTGAACTCGGCTCGCTGATTCGACTATCAGCGCTAATAAACATTACACGGGCTGCCTATCCAATTACTCTTATTCTTATATTAGTTTTGAGTTCAAAATCATTTACGTAGACTTCTGCTGGAAGACTTGTTCTCTAATAGGCAGACACTTTTCTGAAGATGTGACATCACAAACCTAATGGAATTACAATAGCTATTTCCATGGAAAATGCTTAGACAAACATTATCTTTAATTTCACATGCTCAAACATATACAATTAGGGCTCACCATACTATCTCCACATAAGCGAATCAACCTAATTTCCATCGTATTCTAAACATAAGAAGAATGTTCTACTCAGAAAAATATTTCCCAAGAACTTCCACTTGGATACTTTCCTGAAAAAATTGAGACTCTAGAAATCAAGGGTTTTTATCCTCACAATAGTCATTTCCTACAGCCTTTTTTTACATTTATATCACACAGCTTGTTCAGTGAATATTTCATTTGAGCGCCTCTCGTGTCTTGTATTAGGTTGGTGCAAAAATAATGTCGTTTTATCACATAGTAACATATGTGAGAAAACGACATTATTTTTGCACCAACCTAATATTACCACTAGTTTACACATTTACTGCTATCCCACGCCAGGCTATTTCCAGGGAGCCAAATCGCCATCATTTCCTCTGTATTCAAAAATTATGGAGAAAATTTCACGCAGGCTGCTTTACCCCTAGAAGATAGATACCCCGAAGAGGCATGGGACGTGGAACTAAAACAATCTACCCTGGTGGATAAAATAAAGGGTTCAGTTCGAAATTCCAATCAACTGAAGAAGGTCGGAACATACAACAGCCGAAAACGTCGTGAATATGGCAACAAAAATGAAGTCACATCGGATGATTGATATTTTTCAGGAGTTTTCTGAATTCCATAATAAACAACATGACGTTATGTTTAGGTTAATTTATTTTTGTATTATGTTTGAGGACTGCTCTTTAATATTTATATCAACTGGCTTTAATACAGAAGGTATTCTCTAACCTAAATTATGCAAGCCAAAAGTTTCTCAAGTGAAGCAGAATATAATTCTCGGACCACATTTGGATTTTTTTCTCTGATTTCTGTGTCCTTAAAATACTCATAGCCTGTGCTAAATTAAACTCTGAAATTTATTATTACGCATGTGATTCGTGCTAAGATACAAGCAAATACCCACTGATATTTTCCACCAAAGATTTCTTCACACAGACAACTTGCAAACACAGCAGTAATAGTGTATCCTTATTTCTAGCCTCTGATAATAGTCACTTGGATAGAATTTTGAACCGGAAATGATACTATCCAGACATCGATGTTCAAAGACGGAATTCTAGTTAATATTAAATAACTGATAAGTAAAAATGGAAAAGAAAATATACCGTTTAAAATTTGCTTTATTTATAGAGGAAAAGTTATCAAAATCAATTTAGACAATCTCATCATATATTGTTCGTCAACATTATTGGAAAGTATCAACATAAAGTTTTTAGATGGTATAATTAAAGTTAAACATGTTAATTAAAGAGAGAAAACAATATTTTGATAGATTTACTCGTAATGTTTTGTATTTAACTTTGTTTTTTATTTTTGTTGTTAAATAAAAACCCACATATTTATTAATATTATTGTCCTCATACTTGTTGTCGCTATCACAACGTTTCAGCTGTTGTACACTCCAGGATTCATCAGTTGATTATCATTCCGGGTAACCTTCAGAAGAGAACCCATTATTAATATAGTCGGGTGGGGGTATATTTTTCTCGCGCCGTTGTCAATGTCTAGAGATATTTAGTCCTGCTCAGTTATTTCCACTGAGTCCAAGTACAAACCCTCGAACTAGGAAGTAAAGACGCAATTGCTATATATCCCATGCTGTCATCCATTTGTATTTAATCCCGTGGGACAATTCCAAGTCGTGAACTTGGAGACAAACGTAACCTACCTGATACTTGTCACACTTGACTGCACTCACCAGGATGTCAGTTTTAATGCATCTGCTGTTGCTGCTGAAACCTTGCATTCACTTCTAATGATTTATGTAGTAATGGCTCCAACATCTCATTTCTTTTTATACTAGGCCGACTAAGGAGGTCTATGTAGCCTAGCATATTGATTGTTTCAGAAGTCTGATTCTCCAGTGTTCCTCTTTACCCAGCATGTTTTCTTAATTCCAAAGTGTATCATTTTCCTTTTATACATGATCAGACATTCCTGATTTCATTGTTATTGCATATCTGTACAAGACGCTTTTATTAATGAGGAAAAATTCCTGTTTCTTGATACTTAGTTTAGCTTTCGTAATGCATATTTTCCTATAGAAATACGTCTTCAGATTTCAGTGTCACATCTTACATCATCGGTTAAAACAGAATGCAAGTATTTAAATTTATCTGCTTAGCTAGTTGCTTAATACTTTGAGTTAGATATACGAATAACTGATCAAAATGATTATCAATATTCCATTCAACTGTAAAGTAACACACACACACACACACATACACATATCTCTCTCTCTCTCTCTCTCTCTCTATATATATATATATATATATATATATATATATATATGTATGTATATATATATATGTATGTATGTATTGTCATCCACAGACAGAAAGGTTTCACTATATCACAGATCATAAGTGTGACTAGACATCAGATTACCTCAAACCGTGATTTGGCATCAGTCGGATTTTCAACTCCTGAGGTATCAGCACCGGGTTGAAAGGAAGACTAATTTTTACGTACTTAATGTCCGAGAGGGCTCAATTCCTGGAAGAGCTTGGCAGTATTCGCTATAGGTAGTCATTGTTTACAAACTCGCGCTTTCTCCCAAGAGTTCTCGGCTGGAATTAAATTTTCCGGGAGTGGGCGTATATCATTTATATTTCTAATCTTACATGTTAATTTCTTGTGCATATCATCTATAGTTGTCTTATTATATGTAATATATAAATTGGGCGTAACATAGAATAGACTGAAATTTCATCCAATACAGAATATTATTAAATCCCCCCAAAATTAATTAAATCTCAAGTCATGTTCTTAAATAACCTTGTCGGGTCGAGACTTTCATATGGACATCATGCAAGGCGCCAAAATTGTTCAAACGTATAACGCCTTTCTCACATCAATGATTAAAAATGGCTTCGAATGAATGATGTCTGTAGGTCTTTACGAGAACCATCATAACCTTGTGGAGCGACGCTATGGAATCAAACAGTTTTACCAAATAGCAGAAATCACATCACTTGAGGATTTTCAACAGTAGCAATATCTAACAGGGATAAGAGATACAACTCGAAAATAAAATAATTACATATATCGAGATATTGAGATTGCACCAGACAAAACGTTAGGAAGGAAATCTCGATCAATACTTACCAAATAGTGATCATGAAGAACTTACTTTCCTGAAAAATTGTTTTTATAGAGAAAAAATCTTATAAATACCACCCGAAAGTAGCAGTGGCTTTTCGTACATTGAATGTCGAATGTTTCCTTTTAAGGAAACGGCTAAACATTTCCATTACCTGTTTAGATTTCTGAGATGAGGTATTATGTACACATGACACAGTGGATAAAGGCTTTAGTTAGATCCAGTGACAGGACCCAAAGTGTGTGAGTTCAATACCCGGTTAAGACTGTGGAGAACTTGGAAAGCGGAATTAACGGGAGATAATTGATATCCATTAAAACATGGCACGTGGAAGTAGAATAGTCTACCCCACTGAGCGAAATATAGGGTTCAGTTCGACATTCCAACCTTCTGAAGAAGGCCGGAGCGTAGAACGATAGAGACGTTGTAATCAATATGGCGATAAAGTCAGAATAATGTAAATAGTGTAATTTCCATTACCATTAGGCAAATCAGTCAGAATAATTAAAAAGATTCTTTATTAATATAAGTGAGCATATTTTCTTAATTATAACCGTGTATTTTTAAGAGAAAAGATTTCAGTTTAGAATATCAATTTGTTTGTTCAGCTTGATATAAAATCCTTATGGGTCATTTAATTCAGAAATTTAATTTTCTTGTCAGCATTAATAATCTATTTTAGAAAAAAGTATTGCTGGTAATTTATTTTTCAAAAAAGTATTGCTGGCTTTTTTTTTTAAGTATGAAAATGTACTGCTGGTATTTTTACCACAAAAAAATGTATTTTTATACTTTCATAGTGTTTTGATCTTGGTTTGGGTGTTTAATATTTGCCCAGAGTTGGGACCTTAACAGGTGCTACCACCCTGGGTTTGGGTGGACCTGGGAATAACAGTAATTAAGATGGGGTTCCACGTCTTACAAAACCTCCCGGTCAGTGGCCTTACTGGCAAATGGAGATTATCATCATATCCAGGACGTTTGGAATAACGAAAAATGATTGTATAAATAATATACACTTAAAAATATAAATAAAATCAAAAAAACAATAAAAAATAATCGTTTCACATTCATTAATACGCGTAATTATTTCGTTTTTGTTCATTTTCCATTCGCTGATATTATTTAAATCGGGAAACTCCATAACTACAGTTTGTTTTTGTTATAGTTGGGAAATTTATACAAGAATCAATGTAAATATTACACTTAAACATATCTTTTAATTACTGTACCAAGAACACAATAATCGAAAAATTTACACAAATATCGATTATTATATTGAAAAGCAAAGTATTAGGGAAATATCCACGATCGCAAGCCAAGGCAAAATCTTAGCATGAAAATTACCTTCTGTTTTGTTCCAAGTCCTGTCACAAGCTTAGATTAAAGCTTTCCTAGAATCGAATAATATTTTTACTACTATTCTGACATCACACAGCCTCGTTTGTCCAGATACCACGTCGTAAACTTGCAGTCGAGGTAAATTGTATTTTAGGCGCAGGTGCCAGCGTAACTTAATGGCATAGCCATAACGAACGGCAATGCACGTGACGATTCTACGCATGCGCAATAATTATGACACAGTATTTCACTCGTCTATCACATCCCTGTCTAAAAATGAAAATCAACTCGTGACATTTTTTCCTCTTTGCGAAGCGACATTCTTTTTCTCTAAGTTCATTTTCGGTCTATATTACATGTCATTTTTAAGCCTACCACCTGCAGCATGCACACGATTTTGTTTTTCTTTTTTTCCTATCTTTGTTTCTTTCTTTCTTCCTTCACACACACATAAAGGTGCAAGCAATCACTCTCTCTATTTCTCAACATCTATATCATTTTTCTTTCTATGAAGCTACCTAATCCCTGGCTACATATCAATTACTCTTGCCCAGGTGTAGCGCATTTTACTAATGAACAAAAACAACGTGACGCAGAAACGGGTCTATCCGCTTATAGATATTGCGTTTCTCATGTCAGACAGAAGAAAATGTATCTCTCTGAAAAGAATATAATTTTGTTGGTTCCTTTCTGCCAAAAAGTATGGTTTATTTAATTTTTACAGTTTTATACATTAAAAGCAAAGTGAACAGAGAAACGTTACGATACGGTACTGAAACCACTTGCATGAATTGTGACATTCAGATTTCCTTACAGAGACAGCCAAAATCTTCTATGGACAAAGTAATAAAAATGACTAGTTGAATCTTTGGCAGATTGACTAAAAAAAATGGAAGCTCAAGAGATAAATTTTTATCCACTGTGCATAGGTTCCGTACTTTCTACTATAATAAAATAGATACATTATTAATCCCTGCATTGTTCCTGCAAATATAGATATATAAACAAATACAGTGGACTGAATTCATCTACAAATAAGGACATCTCTGTAGGTCTATGAAGATAAATAGACAGTCCTCTGGGGAAGATGACGATTTGTGAAGCTGAAATACTAAAGAAGAAAGCTATAGAGAACAAATGAAATAAAATTATTTGTAGGAAAGGCAAAGTGAATTTACGTTACAGCAGTAGGAATTTCACTGAAGCCGATATGCCAGATGAAGACTGACAATATTGTTCATCCTTCGTTGAATTTCGTCAAGAATCTCAAAACACATCGCAGAAGTAGCAGAAGAGATGCGGCAGTAATATTCAATGCGGTCAACGGAGACGTTCAAAAGGAGTCACTCCTCGGACCAACCCCCTTTTTGATTTACGTAAATGATCTTCTTAAGTATATTCTCAGATCATTTGTAAATATATATGCCGATGATACGAGTATACAATGATGTTACATTTAACCGTTTTGAAAATGAAAGTGTTGAACCGAGATACCAATCTAATAGCACGCTTAAAATCATGCAGTTTGGGTACCAGTGAAATTAACTAGAAAATATTTCTAGAAAAGACAGAGGAAAGCCACATTACGTTTGTGAGAAAGTGACTGTAGGCGAGATGCCAGATTAGGACCTATCAAATTGCATATCCGTCTCTGGATTTTGTAGAGGACCTCGAGAAGAACAGATTGAATGTGTGCCAACAAGAGAGACTTAATGCCCATTTATCACCCTTTGTAACATTTCTAATTCGTTTTTAAACGTTTATACAACACAATAGTGTAGTGAACGGTAACTATAATAAACAAATTCGAAAATCAGTTCTATATTGTTTACATTACGTCAGATTGTATGCTGTAAATACTGTGTTTTATTTCTAATTTTATTTCTTCATTTTATTTATGTTGTAACCTGAACAGAATAATCAAACGAAGGTTGTTAATGAACGATAATAATTGGGGCATGAACAACACGTATAAGATTCGCCAGCGGTGCGTAGAAGAACCAGTCAACTGGTAGAAGTGAGTCAAGTAAATTCTACAATGAATCTCTAATTGCAGGATAACTACCAACTGCCTCACGCGGTAAAATGTGGCACAAGGCCGAAAATATTGTGGGGTATTCGAGCCCATAGCCTCGGCCAAAAATTCCCCCTACACCCCGTACAAAATGGAGACGTGTAGCTGTTTCAGGAGACGAGACTCTGCCCTTCGACATAGACTCGTCTGTGGATCCTCTCTACCAGGACACATAGAGTTTGAACAGCACCGTTGGAGACGATTATCCAGCTGCAGGATATCTACCAACCGCCACACTCGATCAAATGTATCAGAAGGCCGAATTTAATGTGGGGTAGCCGAGCGCGTAGGCTGTGACAAATTTCCCCGTAGACCGCGTATAAAACGGGGCTGGGTAGCTGTTTCACCAGACGAGACTCTGCCCTTCGACACAACCTCGTTTGTGGATCCTCTGCCCGGATGCAAAGAATTTGATCAGCACAGCTTGAGACGAGTCTCCAACTGCAGACCAACATACAGTATTTACGACTGCATTTATATGAACAGGGACATACCCATTATCGCCCGTAGCTACACTACAACAATTTATTTTGATTGATTTTATAGAAAAAAATCAATTATGATCAAAGTGTTCATAAAACGTACAATACCTATAAAAATATATAAATAATATACAAAATAATTCTAAACGAAATAATTTGAGAAATATGTAAAAGAAAAATCATGCTTTGTATTTGCATTATTCATTTTGTGAAATTTCTTAAATGAGATCAAACTGAAGTCTATTACAAGAATTTCTTCAATGATTACTTATTAATCTTAGATCGTATTTCTACTGAAAAGGGTGTGAAAGATTCACTTTAGCTAAAGTCTGGTTAAAAATGGATGAAATCTGTAAATCTGATCTATCAAACAGCCTCAATCGGAGATTCTTTCGGGCCACTATAGATGTGGTGCTAATGTATGGTGCCTCTGTCTGGACATTTAATAAAACTCTACAGTCTAAGCTTGACGGTTCCTACACTCGGCTGCCGAGAGCTACACTTAATATCTCCCGGAGACAATTAAGTCACAGCTCTATGGACCCATCCCTGATATTTCGACAATCTTACGCGAACGCGGAATGCTCTTTGCAGGATACTGTCGGCAAATAAAACGTGAACACCCGTGATCTACTCTTCTGGACACCTAACGACAGAGGAAGACGAATTGGTCGCGCAGCAACCACCTACATTGATCAGCTATGTTGACACAGAATGTCTCCCTAATGAACTTCCGAACTTTAAGTAGAACCGTTTGGTTGGTGTGTTAGACTTATCAATGTCCGAGCTAGATCGATGTAATATATATATATATATATATATATATATATATATATATATATATATATATAGAGAGAGAGAGAGAGAGAGAGAGAAATAAAGTTTTAAGGTGTGCTATATTTATAGGATAAAGTGTTCAATATCAGAGATACAGCGTATGTAAATATAAATATAAAAGTGAACATTTAAGTCAACACTCAGAGGCGACAGGCTGTTTCATGCTGGACGCAATCGTCAGGTCGGCCCCACATTGCGTCCAGCATGAAACAGCCTGTTGACTCTGAGTGTTGACTTAAATGTTCACTTTTATATATATATATATATATATATATATATATATATATATATATATATGTGCGTGTGTGTGTGTGTGTGTGTGTGTGTAGGACCGTGATGGTTGGCGTAGTAGATTTATGACTGTCCGAGCTAGCACAACGGAATATTTGTTTTTAAATGTATTTATAGTGAAATAAACCGTTTATATACAGAAAACAATCGGCATTCATCAACCTAACAGTTAGCATTGCTGTCGTTTGAAATTCGTACAATCTCACATTTAAAACAATTTTTGAAAAATATAGCTTACTCAAATGCACTGTTATCGCGATTTACAATCTTGATGGGAGATTCTTTCGTTCACTTTTGTTTGGAATAGTGTGAAAAGTCCGTATTTGGATTATGTGATTATTTACATAGTTACATAGGCTATACATTTTAGTTGTTGCTACTGTTGAAAGTTCACAAGTGATGTGATTTCTATTATTCGGCGAGTATTTTGGGGATATATTACTGTTATTAAATGGATAGATTATAATATGATTGCTATCTTGTCTACATTCTGCATATATCTGTATATTTAAATGAGAGAAAAAACACATGGAGTAAATATTCCACTGTTCGTAGCATTTACTTTTTAAAATCACTCAATACAAAGTAGAGCAATATATTATCATTATTTTTATTATAAAAGATTATAATCACACATCTTTATTATGATAATATATTTTTGTTAAAATCTTTTATAATAATAATAATAATAATATATTTGTATATATTTATATATAGAGAGAGGGATAGACGTAAATGACATCGTCGCAACTAAGATGTCGGAACGAAATCATCGAATCGAATTCAAATTTTGATTGGATCACATTTTATTCTTTTAGGGAACCTATGAATAGTAAGTATCAAACATGCATTACGCTCAGTTATATTGCATTGTATCATGACGTGAGCTTATTCTTTTCAGTGAAAATGTGATATTCGAGTGGAAAAACGCGTATGGATATCTAATGAAGCAATGTAATATATATCATATTTAATGTTGGAAGCCAATCTTTTCATATCTGGCCGGAAGGAAATTTTTTACGGTATGTAGATGAAATTTATCTAGAAACCTCGGGCCCTTTCCTTCCAACCAAATGAAATTAGTAATAGCTAACTGATTTAATTTTCCTGTCCCCATGCGACTAAGGTGTGACACAAGGTTTTTTTTTAATATTACGCGTACAAGGAAAAAAATCGACCAGTCCCCAAGACCACAGTGGCACTGCTGTCGATCTTACACCGACTCCACCTGTCTTAGTGTTGGTATGAAGGTCTTGCTGCGGAACTGGAATCACCTGAACCAGGCGCATTGTCCAATCTAAAATAAAATTCAGGTACCACGCTCTGATCCCGACCATAATGTAAACATTTCAGGACACATTTTTTATTTATCAGAAAGAGAAATCCAAATACCAAAGGATCTGTGCCTGTGTTTTATAGATTACGCAAAAGCGTTTTAGAGAGTACGTTCAAAGGACTGCTGAAACAGCTAAATAACCTTGACATATTTGTAAAGGATATTAGAATAATCCAGAATTTATACTGGAAGTAAATCGCTTGCATAAAGACAGCTAAACTATTCATTGATGTGATTCAGTGAGAATTACAAAGCTTACCATTATTCATTATTAGCGGCCGTAATCTTAACAACATAAGATATGCAGAGGATGACATTATTTATAGAAGACACGGTAATGAAACTATCATAACTCTAACGGTAGCTAGTGAAGGAAAGCGAGAAGAATGGACTAAACATAAAGGCAAGAAGATAGAAAGCATGGTCGTTAACAAAAGGAAGAGCCCAACAAGCAAATTACCAAGAGAAGATACCAAAATCAAAAAGTACTTGATACAGGGTGGTCCGAAAGTCTTGTCATCCCTACATAATATAATTTTCTATTTCAGATGGTTGACACGAAAATGATGGTTTTCATGCATTCCTTATCAATGTGTGACAACGTCAACGATAATGAATAAACGTAATCCAGTACATGCGCTATATATTACTGTATTACTTTGTATAGTTCTACTATTGTTCTTATTACTATTTGCTAGGTGGTGACAAAACTTTCGGACCACACTGTACATTGAAAGATTTTCAAAAATTGGGAATTGTGTAAGTAGTTGTTTTTACACGCACGCTCCAACACCAACACACACATACACACACAACCACCGAAACACACATAAACACACGCACGCAAACATACACTCATACAAATATATATATATATATATATATATATATATATATATATATATATATATATATTAGGTTGGTGCAAAAATAATGACGTAATAATGTCGTTTTATGACGTTAAAAATACGTCAAAAAACGACATTGTTACGTCATTATTTTTGCACTAACCTAATATATATATATATATATATATATAAAATTATGTATATATATATATATATATATATATATATATATATATATATATATATATATATATATATATATATAAGTATGTATATATATATATATATATAAAAGATGTATGTATATATATAAAATTCAACACTCAGAGGCGATGCATACGCTCTGTCACTGATATTGAGCACTTTATCCCATAAATATAAAACACTTTATCACTATATTTCTGTATATATATATATATATATATATATATATATATATATGCTACTGAGAAGAAGTTAGCACGCCGTTAAGATTATATCAGTTTCATCATCCGTTATTTCTATATAGTTCTTTGCATATTTGATACTATTGACCAGGAGGTCCCTAGTTATAGAGTAATTGAAGTCAATTATATCATACTTAATGAACGCTACTTCATCTTATTCCTCATGTTAGTAAATCATTTAACACTATCTAACAAATCCTTCCAAACGTTAGTATAGTTGTGATTAGCAAATTCTCGGTTATTTTTTTAATTATATTATTTGAAATTCGGCCTAACCCTGAATGAGTTCACCTGGTCGAAGTGCCACAATGACGAATTCGATGTCCCCATGGGATCATATGATTCAGCCTAGGTTGCTGATCTAGTATGTTTTTATATTTTAGATGTGCTTAGTAGAATCGTAAAAACCGGAACTAACAGGTTCCCTATAGAGATGACGGACTCATCCTCATCTGTAACAATAATGGTCCACTAGCAACGAAATTACAAAAGAAAATTATCAGGACCTTCAAATTCCTAGGGTTACTTTTCCCTCTAACGTTACAATATTTGAATACCTAGGCATCACTCTTAACCTTACTGATAAAACCTTTAAACATTACCATAAGGAAAACGAAACCCTCCAACTATATTAATATCTGTTCTAACCACCCCAATGCAATCCTAAGACAAATACCCATTACCGTTTTCACCAAGACTAGTAAACTATTTTCCAATGAAAAGATATTTAATAAGAATAAAGTACTATATGAAAAGGCCCTCCATAAATGTGGTTTCAAAAATAAGCTGTCTTGCGCAACCACTATTAGTAATACAGATACACGAAAAGTGGGATGTAGGTGTAAAAATAGGAAAAGAAAAATCACATGGTTTCATTCCCCCTCTTCTGTAAACTGTCAGGTATGAACATCGGACTCTACTTCCTAAATTTAACTACTAAACACTTCAACTACTCCTGCAGTGATAAAATGTACCAACTTATTAAATACCATAACAATTGCATTTTAAGAAAATTTCATATGAAAAAAAAAATTAACTAAATCTAACATGGACACCCACTGTAATTGTAGAATTAAGAAAAACTGCCGAGCAGGGTGCAAGTGCAGATTCATTAGGGCAGTGTACCAGACATTCATTACCCCTAAAGAAAATACGACAAACTCTAATATTTACATTGGTATTTCGGCAGGAGAATTTAAAAAAAGAATCAATACACATAGACATTCATTCCCCAATCCAAAATTAAAACACCAAACAGCCCTTTCGAAAAAGAATTTCGGAATTGACGGAAAATGATCTGAATGCTCAAATAAATTGGAAAATTCTAGGTTTCGCGAACACACCCAATAGTTTTAGGGATAGGTGCAATATGTGTTTAGAAGAAAAAAATCAGGATAATAAAATATAAAGATCAATGCAAACTATTAAATCAACGGAGAGAACGAATCACGAAATGTAGACATCGGAACAGATTTAAAATTACATAAGAATATATGTGTATATATGTAGGGCTGTATGTGTGCGTATAGTGGAATATATGTATGTATATGTAAATGTGTGAAGATATGTACGCATATATAAATGTGTTGAACAGCATGATTTATTCTATTGGGTGTGCTGGTATTACCCACAATGTATAAATCTATCATTCGACTAATATACCTTTATCTTAAATGATTTTAAGGTTAAATCCCCCGTCACTTATTAATAATATCGGACCGTTGTAGTATAAAAAATATTTATTGTGAATCCCAGTAAAACACACATGGCGCTTGTATAGGAAACACCACATAGTAGGAACCGAAATTTAGCAACAAACAACTAAAGGCTCTAGCCTTAAATAAACTAAACTCCAACCCCAGACGGTTCCCCGGAATTAGATAACTTACGCGTTCTAGCAGTCGCCAATACAAGACCCTTCTTATTAACAAGGCGTCTATCAGAGGAGGACTGATATTGAAAATAGATTTAAAACAATGCTTTGAAACATACTGATATAGGGGCCCACGATAGCTGCGTACAGACCAGCGTGAAATAGACTATTCCCATTTTGAGGTGATTTTTGGATTTTTCTGTATGCATATATATATATATATATATATATATATATATATATATATATATATATATATATACACGAATTGCATGAGGATAGAATCCAGGTAGAACTTTATGTCTAGGACAAAGTAAGAATATATTATAAAAGTCTCAAATACTAATATTCCATGGTTATAATTTATTACACTGGCATCGCAATCACGATTATTTGTATGTCTGATCAACTGGTTCGTGATTACGATTCTAATGTAATAAATTATAACCATGGAATATTAGTGTTTGAGCCTTATATATATATATATATATATATATATATATATATATATATATATATATATATATATATATATAACAAACTGGAAATGTTTTCCACTTCTTCATTCCTTTTCCTAATATATATATATATACATATATATATATATATATATATATATATATACTTATTATTAATTATTAATATAAAGAATTATAAAGAAAAAGAAGAAGCCAACATTCAATAACATCACCTATGAATATGGCCTCAACGTGCCGACCGTGTTTGGAAAGTAAAACTTTCCTATAATCGTAGATACATACATAAATCAATCCACACATTCAATTAAAAGTAAAAATAAAAGCATCCTTGATAATGGCTAAAAGTATAGCCGAAAGTGTTCGGAAATACAAAACATTTGGACAATTTCTACATAATTTACGCCCAGAAAAGAAGAAAAATAAAATAACAAAAAAAATAAACGCAGTAACTTGTCAGTTGTTTTTAATGAAACTTATATAAAAGAAGGATTGCTGCCCAAATACACAATTATACATACACATATATATGCATATATATATATATATATATATATATATATATATATATATATATATATATATATATAATTTTCTATAGACATAAAAGTAATCTGAAAGTATCTCGTTTCTGTGTTCAGAATTCATTAAGAATAAAAGCTTTTACACGTAGAGAAACCAAAAAAAAAATAATGTATTATCACCAAATTACCGTATTATACGCTGATCATTCAATTTGCAATAACGCAAATGTATTCAATTTCCCGATAGTAAATGCATTATTTGTGACGTGAAGTCATTCGGATCTCGCAATATCAGCAAATCTTACAAATTACGGCTTGTTAATTTCATTATGTGCACATCTCTCTGTAATGGCATTAAGCAAAATGTACCGACTTTGAATTATGATGTCTCGATACACTCAGAGGAATTATAAGTCAATGGTCGGAAAAAGGTAATTTCCTCTTTTTCTTTCGTCGTTGTTCTTACTTTGTTACTTCCCGACATACATTCTGAAAAATGCCCTCTCTTTTCCTATTAAGTCAATGAAGATATTTTGTTAAGTACAGAAATTGAGATACTTCAAATCAGTTTATCAACACACATGCTCATTCCCATACTACCCGGGAAATATATATATATATATATATGTGTGTGTGTGTGTGTGTAAAGAAAGAAAGAAAACAGAAGAGACTGAAAAAGAAAATAAGAGGTTGAAAGAAAGAAAGAAAGAATGAGAATGACAGAAACAAAAAAAATATAAGAAAAAAAGACACAGACAGAAAGAAAGAAAGAAAGAAACGGAAAAATAATGACAAAGAAAGAATTAGAAAGAACGAAATAAAACAGGAAGAAAGAATGAGATAGACAGAAACAAAAAAACTATAAGAAAAAAGAGACAGACAAGCAGACAGACAGAAAGAAAGAAAGAAAGAAAGAAAGAAAGAAAGAAAGAAAGAAATGGAAACCCTTGCTTCTTTTTGCTTTTTTTTTTTTTTTTCTCACTAATTTTCTAATAGTTCCCCGTCCGTCTGCCTGTTTCTTTCTTTGGTCATCTTTATGTTGACTGTGTGTTAACTGTTTTCTTTTTCACTACAAAATATATAAAATTGTTACCCCAATTAAAATAGAACATACTTATTAACGCAGGAAATACTTCGAGGGAGTTGTGAAAACTATTTTACCATCTATAAACACACAGCAAACACACTTTATTATATCATCAAATTTTATAAAAAACATATTTAAATAAATCAAACACCCTAAATCAACATACGGACAGCGACCAAACAAATAAAAATGCGTACTAGACACTTAAAGGAATATACCTTATCATCCGTATCCCCAAAAGACAAACTAGAATTATGATACACTTACACGCATGAATTTTACACAGTAATTGACAAGCATAGTTGAAAGTCGTCTTAAGCAACGAAAATCAAACAATATAAAAATTTAAAATACCAGAATTTATAAATACTTTCTACTTCGTTGCTTTATCTTATCAAAACTGTTACTATAGAGAAATGGTATTTTTTTTCTAGTTCAGACATCTTGGAAGTTTATTGATATATTTTCAGAATATCTGACAATTTTTACTATTTCAAATTGTTATGAGTAATCAAGAGTGGATTCCCCTTGTTTTGTTGATCTCTCTCCTCTTTAACAGAGCAATTCCTTTTTACTGGGGCCATAAAAGGACACTATACGCGAACCTTGTATTCTCAATTGAATAAAGCTTTCTTAATGCCTACACCTGCGTACTTTTGTCATTACACAAATGTTATCTTTAGTGGACACCCACGTGTTAAATGAAGGCCCTGTTTTATTTTTAAAAAGCAACAAAAAAAAAACAGTGTATATTTATGGGCCTACGCACTGGAAAAAACGTAAATAAAGAAAATGCGATTCCCTGCACTGTTCGAATGTGCGTGCCAGGGCTTGTGTAATTATAGATTAAACGATGTTGTATCATCTTATCACTTTATATTTACTGTCTATACCAATTGAGGTCAACTTGGTACAAAGTGAATTAGTGGAAATTCGTGATAATAAGATAATGTAACACCTATCTTTTCTTTTGAGGGGCTGTTTACGGTGAGAAACAACGTGTTTTATTGTGGCTTTTACCTGCTGTCGAAAAATTATTATCTTGCAGTGGTGATAAATTACTTCTATCGCAAATCTATGCACTTGTCTTACCTGGAGATAAAGTTTGGGTTGCGTGTATTTTTTGTGAATGTTCTGTCGAATATATGAAGACACATGAAAACACACGCGCGCACTCACACAGAAACACATATCCCCTTCTTCTATGTGCCGTGTCCTTTCAGAGTATGTGCGACAGTTGGTTCTCCACAGTTCCGTGATTTCTAGGTCTCAGTATAATTTGTCGTTTTGCTATATCTTCTACTCCCTATTGTACGAAACATTTACACAACCTCGCTTGGTAGGTTTTTCTCTGCTTTCATCTCTCCCTCTTGCCTTCAATATATATCTGTGAGTGTCAAGTTTTCCAAGCCTTCTTTTTCCTTATGTCCCCAAGAAATGTCAACTGTCTCTATCTGATGCTACTGTAATACTATTTAGGTTGCTAGAAAGAAAGAAGAAGAAAAAAGAAAGAAAAAGGCGAGAATTAAATTTAGGTGATAAGAAGACATCACGAAAAGGAAACTGAACGATGTTATTTATTTTTTTCAGACAAAGGAAAGTGATAAAGATTTTATTCTCATTAGCGAGGAAAGTAAGGTCGCGGATGTGTCGGATTTAATTTGATTTATGACAGCGCATCGAGTATGGCAATGGTGAAAATTTCAGGTTGGCCAAATGACCAACGAAACAGAAACAGAGAGATAATATTAATTAGGTCATGCACTGGGTCGCGGGAAAAATGTCCGCTGGACCACCATGAAGAAAAAATTAAGCCTTTGACTATCTGCAGAATATCATTGAGAGGAGCATCTGTTTTGTGTCGGAGCTGGCTATGATAAGAAAATTATTTAATCGAAACGAAAAATTGGCTCTAGCGTCCACATCGCCAGATGACCACCCACTTGATAATTGGCGAAAATCTCGTTGACGGATTCCGTATGAAATTCGGTTAAGATAAAAGTCTAAGGACTTGTCGAGCAAAAAAAAGGAAGAAAAGAAAATGGAAGATAATTGTTTTTCATTGAGCAAGATTTTTTAAACCGAGGCTAGTCTGGCTACACCCACACTGCTGGTCGCCCATTAGCTGAATGCTGGCGTGAGCGTTAGGCGAAGGTAATCATATGAAGTAAGAGGAGAGGCCTGTTAACACACCGCTGAAGGGATCGGTATGAGATGCCACTGTAAGAGAGGGGAAACCTGTTGACACCCTCTGAGGAAATGGTGTGATACCAATGTGAGAACAGAAGAAGGTGGGAGGACAAAGACTTCCAAAAATGGAAAATAATAAATTTTCCTGACCGAAAACAAAGAAGCGGATTGTCGATTTAGAATTATCAAGGAACCTCAAACCCCGATAAGCCCACCGCGGTTTTGGTCGGCATCCATATAAGCAGAGTCGCAGAAGTGAAGAGGAGTTGGGGTTGGAGACAGACAGGCAAGCAGTTGCAGTGAGCTGAGAGCTCTGAGGACCCGCCTCGCAGAAAGCTGAAAAAGATTCCACGCAATTCCGAACTCAACTTCTAACCAAGAACAATTTATTTTTTTGAAAAACGACTTAGACTCACACCACCAAAAACAAGTTTTACGAATATCACCTGAAGATACAGCAAAAACCAATTTCCTGTAAAACAATTTAAGATGTTAAGACTCGCCTAACTAACAGAAAGTGTCACGAATCCATAATAGCGGGTTGGGAAGAAGACGCAGTCCTGTATTCAGTAACCAGATGTAAAATATTGTTATCCTTTTTAACACATTTGAACTTTTCGAGTTATCATTTTATTTTATTAGGTTGGTGCAAAAATAATTTCGTTTCCTCACATAGTAACATATGTTAAAAAACGAAATTATTTTTGCACCAACCTAATATTTTACATATATTTGTCTGGTATTACCCTTGTTCGAACTCGACTTGCATTACGGCCCGGCGACTGATTGATTTCGTCTACCTAAGATCAAGTCACAACGTGGGTAGGTTAGACTAGAAATCAAAACAGTTACTTCGGTAACCAGACGTTGGAGGCGAGCTGGGAACGACATGGCTGATACCGAATCTAACCAGATTCCCATCCGAATCAGCAAAAGCTTAGAACGTCACGTTTGGTGCCGCGACCAATACCAAGCCAGCTCGTTGTCACAGGACAGGATAGGACGGTGACGGCACAGAGACAGACGGGGTAACGTCACAACTGGTCACGTGACCGGGATAGCACGACGGACGCGGCCAGACAGACGTCACATTTGGCGCAGCGACGCCGGGGGACGTCACACTACATATAAGTGCCATTTTCGTTTCCATGTTCTATAGAAATTCTTCGTCGTTGATCAAGTCTTCAGTTCGTGGTGCTTACTTCTGTAGAACAACATTTCTGTTGCCTCAAGTCTCTTGTTAATCTGTGATGAAATTATCCAGCACTCACTGCCATATAGGCATAGCGAATTTACATAAAAGCTCAGGTCTTCTTTCTTCGTTTCTAATGACAATTTTCTGTTTCTTAATAGTTTGCTTATTTTTTGGAAGGCATTTTTGCTATTCCAATGCACCTTCGGATTTCGGTGGCGCATTTCCTATCACCTCTTAAAATAATTGCTAGATATATAAATTTTTGCCCTTGTTTAATTTTGGTAGGTCGAATTTTTAATTTGCACGTTACGGTATGGTTGTCAGCATCATGACATTTTCCACTCTGCAGTTGTGAAAAAATCGGACATATTTTACATAAATAAAGCCCTTCGTAAGGTGTAGGCCGTACTTCTGAGTACATTTTTTGTATTTCTTTAAGTCATGGGCTACCAGGGATTCCTTAAATGAGTCTATTGGGATCTTTTCCAAAAACTCCATCTTGAAATTGTTGGCTTCCTTTATTACTGAATAAAATCGCTTATAATTTTCATGTTCTTCGTCACAAATCATCACCCAGTCTTTTGTAGTTTCTAGGTATCATTGAAGACCAATTGTTGTAGTTTTGTAAGACAGTTCTAGTTGAAATAATTCTCTGTCTCCTTCGCATCAACATCAGCATTGAGATGATGCATACGGTGGCAGGTGAGAAGTTTTCTCGTTTTGGCGTCCGTTCGCTTAATGTGCAGCTATGGTCCATTTAAGAATAGTGAAACTGTATTGCATTATAGAGATTACTACTAGTACTACTATAAATGTTGTTATTTATAATTATTATAATTATTAATATAATAATAAGTATTATTATTGGTACATGTATTTAAGTTGATTTCCATGCTTTTTTGTTTTCTTAAATTAATCAAAACCAGCCTAGATTGTGAAGTCCTACAAAAGAAAAATTGTGTTTCAGAGAGGAATCGAACTTGTATATATTTTCATCAGAATAACCATTTCTGTGGCCGATAGCAACGCAGATATGTTTACCCACCAAAAATAATCTTTATATTAATAAGAAATAATGTAGGATAAAAACATCCATTCAATATATATATATATATATATATATATATATATATATATATATATATATATATATATATATATATATATATATATATATATATATCGCACACACACGCATAGAGAGAGAGAATAATTTAATTTCTACTGTCTATATATAATTTATATATTTAGCAAATTTTTTATTTACATATTATAATGTTCGATCTTTCTAAATCATAACAGAATTAAGTGAATTGACTGAAATGGTAACTATATTAAAAATAAATACTCATGAAATAGAAATGATCATTTACATCCAATGCCTGAACATTTATTGATGTAAATACACAGAGACATAGACACACACACACACACACACAAAAAAAAATGCCGTAGACAGGACAATAAAGATGTTCAAAACAGTCCGAACAATGTAAATAATAGCATTTACCTATAGTGGGTGAATGAAATGTAACTCCATGTTTTATACATGAGTGGCCAGCCAGGGAGTCTGACTTAGCTCCCTCTGACTGTTTTATCTAGGATTGGTTAAAGGAGTAAGTCTACTATGCAAAGCAAGACTTTGGAAGAACGTGAAGGGCGAATACAAGAGGTTGTGTCTTCAATAAAACAAGAGTTACTGGTGAAATCAGTTGACGCGAATCCTGGGCGGCTCGTGATGCTGGTACAGAAATCTGGTGGCCATATCGATTTTCAAATAAAATCTCATTCCAAAACGATTTCCTCATATATCCATTTCTTATAAAAGTTATAGTTAATAAATAAATTATAAGTATTTTAAATTTTATATATATATATATATATATATATATATATATATATATTACGAAATGGACAAAGTCCGACAATTTTATTTGTTAAAGACATTTTTTATGTTTAACGTTCTTTTTTTCTTATAGATACAAGTATTTAAGTAAAGGATCGTTCGGTAGTCAAGGTCGAATTTACTGCTTATAAACTTCAATCTTCTATGAATCTCGCACATTCATAACTGAGGAGCATAACGATCCTTGGTGGCCGAGCGGTTAGGCACGTCAGAGTAAATGACGGTTCCGTATAGGATGCAGGTTCGAATCCTCTCCAAGGACGAATATTTTCTATGAAAATTTCTCGGACATTCAGGCCGGTAAATGTTATTTAATACTGTTTATTATAAACAGAGCATTTACTTAAATACTTGTATCTATAAAAAATAAGTAATGTTAAGCATAAAAAATGTATTTCATAAATAATATATATATATATAAGGTTGGTACAAAAATAATGTCGTTTTTTGACGTTCAACTTCAAACGAAAAACGACATTATTTTGCACCAACCTAATATATATATATATATATATATATATATATATATATATATATATATATATATATATATATATATATATATATATATATATATATATATATATATATATATATATATCGATTCAAGATATTAGACAAGTAAAGCTGAACTGTCAAACTCAACATGACTTCCTTACTCGGCATTGGTTGGTTAATTTATAGTCAGCTGAATGGTAGAGATAAACAAATTAGCATTAAGTTAGCAATGTCGTGATTTTTGTTTATTCTTCTATCTTATTATTGGAATAGGGAAAAAAGAATGATCCCCTATAGGGAGACTTAAAAATGGATCCTTATCGCTGCTAATTAAAATGAAAAACTACATTGTCGGAGCGGCCATGACAATCAACACCGCTTATCCGTTAACAAATAAGCGGACAATATTTCAGTTTTGGAAGAAGCTGCAGTACTTATAAGAGATTCGTTTTAATTCCGTTATCGTAGACATTAACTTTGCTTATTAGATTATCCTAACAGAAAAAAATGGAAAAATATCCTTGAAGCAAGTTCATTAAAAGTATATGAAGAATGCTTAGATTTCATATTTTTCCGTTCATTAATAAAACTCTTAGAATATAATATTGAGGAATATATAAATACACAGAAATATTAAGCAAAATGGTCTCACCCGGTTTTCTTAATAGAGATCGTCCAATGAAAGGCTCAAGAACTACACAAAATTACTGAGATGTTTACTGAATATGGTGTTTGATAGAAATGTAAGATTAGGAGATCTGGAAATGGTTATTATTAGATATGAACGATAGGGAAGGAATGACCTTGACTTGATGAGGTTAAGGTATTATCTTTACAAGGAAGCATCTCCGCAGGAGTAGATTCCAGGAAGCATTGAATCTTTGGAGAAAAACTGTTTCAGTTCTTCTTAGAGTTGGAATACAGCAGGAGTGACCGAGATTCAACGAGTCATTTCTGTAATGAATCGATCTGTTCAGAACAATTGTTATAGAAATAGAGATAGAGACGTGCGACGCTTGTGAGCTTGCATCTATGGTAAAAAAAGATTTGCAAAGTGGAAATTAAGTCATCGCCCACAAAGCCGCGTAAACGACTTTAGAATCAATCAACTTTAATGACATGATTTCGTTATAAATTCTTAAACAAAAACACTTTATTAAATATATGCACACAAACACATGCGCAATGAAGAGGAGAGGAAAACAGAGTGAGACAAAAAGTCAGTAAATCCGACAGATACAAATGCATCTCTATGCAAACATATATTAAATAAAATTATATAGTTTAGATTACTTTATTTACCACTGCGAAATGTTACAGGCATCAACGTCCTTCATAATCAACCGTGGTAAGTTAGTTTAGGCTGAAATAAAGCCATATATGTACAATTTTCGTCATCAAGAATGCTTTCGGCTAATTTATTCATAGAGTTTGTTGTGCAGCTGAGAAATAAATTGTAATGTGTGAGGTTGAGAAATTTCGAAAATGTTGAATGAAACACTTTCAAGAATTTATAACAAGTGGAGAATTTTACACGATATATATATATATATATATATATATATAAATTCTCCACTTCTTATAAATTTTTTATATATATAACGAATAACAAGAATAGTGAAATTATACTTGTGTATACGTAATTAGCTTAAAAATGAAAGAAAAACTTTATAGCTTTCGTTGCTAGAATGTATATATATATATATATATATATATATATATATATATATATATATATATATATATATATATATATATGTATATGTATATATATATATATATATATATATATATATTTAAACACACATTGTTAAATATAACAGACAAGGAATGTCTATTATGTTTGATCATGAACAATTCTAAGGCTTCGTATAGTTGCTTTAATTTCCTTAAGAAAATAAAGAAAAAAATTGTACAACATTTTGATTTTTTTATTATGCTGTTTCTTGATCTAAGATTTTGGCTCAGATGAGCCATTATCAGAGTGGTTGGCAAGAGCTGTAGACATATATATGTGTGTGTGTGTGTGTGTGTGTGTGTGTGTGTGTCGGTCATTAGACTGGTATATATATATATATATATATATATATATATATATAGAGAGAGAGAGAGAGAGAGGTAAATATATATATAAGTGATGTTATAAAGTATATATATAGAGGTCTAAATATATTTTTGTTAACCTGCACACACGCGTTCAGTTGTGAATAGTTTAATGAAGTCTAATTCTGCGACACAGAAATCTGAAGGATCATTAGAATAGCGTAAGATGTCTTGCAAATGCTTAAGAAATAAATAAACAACAGGAAAATTTCATTGGATGTAAACAAAATTTTGAAGGGAATGTTGGACGGTCTTCTTACAGATAAAGAGAATGCCGGAGGCAATAGAGATGTTGTTCTGCAGAAGGTTGCGGAGGATACCATGCCGGAAACATGTGACCAACGAGGAAATATTTAGGAAAATGGGAATGGAAAACAGATTTTATGTAGTATCAGAAAAAATGTCAGTTGGAATTTTGTGGGCACGTAATGAAAAATAAAGTACGTACGGTTTTTGATACTAACAGCCATATTGACTAAATGAGAGAATGTTTGGAGTTTTTGACACGTACATGATATACTGACTAAATGAAGAAAGCGTGCATATAGTTTTTGATATGAACAGGCCATATTGACTAAATGAAGAGAGAATGCTCGGAGTTTTTTCACCCGAACAAGACCTATTGACTAACTGAAGAAAGATTGCTTTGAGTTTTTGACACTAACAGGCCTCCTGACAAAATAATGAAAGAGTGCTTGGCGTTTCTAACACAAACAAGAATTAATGATAAAATAGATTTACTTGAACAGACCTACTGACTAATTGAGGAAAGTGAGTTTACAGTTTTTACAGTAACAGTCAGTACTAACTAAATGAGGAAAGTGCGTTGAGATTTTAGGCGTACAATGCTTACTGACTCAAGCAGGAAAGATTGGCTTCGTATTTTGAAACGATCTATTGACTAAATGAGGAAAGAATGCTTAGTAATTTTTACACGAACAGCTCGTACTGACTAAATGAGGAAAGAATGTTTAAATTTTAACACGAACATGCCACTCTAACTAAATAAGGAAAAAGTGCTAGGCATTTTTGACATGAACAAGACATACGAACTAAATGTGAAAAGAGTGATTCGAGTTTTTCACACGAACAAGCCATAAAGAGTGATTGGCGTTTTTTGATACGAACCGGTCGTACTGACTAAATGAGGAAAAATTGTTTAGAGTTGCTTTGACAGGAACAGACCATACTGAGAAAGTGAGGAAACGGTTCTTGGCGTTTTTGACACGCATATGTCGTGCTGATGAAATCAGAAAACTGTGCTTAGAGTTTTTGACTACAACATGTCTTACTCTCTAAATGAGGAAAGATTGTTTGGAGTTTTTGAAACGAACAGGATATATTGACTAAATGAGGAAAGATTCCTTGTTTTTGTTTTTTATTTTATTTTATTTTTTTATTTTTTTATTTACTCGATGAGATCAGACTGACTAAATGAGGAAAGAAAGTTTGGCGTTTCTGACACGAACAAGAGCATACTAACTAAATTAGGAAAGAATGTTTAGAATTTTTGACACAAACAGTATATAATGACTAAATTAGTAAAGAGTGCTTGGGTTTTTTACATGAACAGGCCATACTGACTAAAAGAGGATTGAGTGTTTGTTGTTTTTTTTATACGAACAGGTTATATACAGTATTTACATTATGCGGACCATTGTCCCCATCTTTGTCGCCATATTTGTCACAACGTTTCGGCCGTTGTACGCTCCGGCCTTCTTCAGGTGGTTGGAATTTCGAACTGAACCCTTTATTTCGATCCCTGGGATAGACTGTTCTAGTTCCACGTGCCATGTTTGATGGATGTCAGTTGTCAGTTATCTCCTGCTAATTTTTCCCTCTGAAATAAAGGGTTCAGTTCGAAATTCCAACCACCTGAAGAAGGCCGGAGCGTACAACGGCCGAAACGTTGTGACAAATATGGTGACAAAGATGAGGACAATGGTCCGCATAATGTAAATACTGTATATAATACCTCATCTCAGAAATATAGACATACTCTGAACAGGTTATACTAAAGAAAAACAGACCGAAAAGTACTGCTAACAACCTACCTAACGAACATACGTAAACGAATAAAAGAAAATTGACTGGGAGACTAATAAAAGGATAGAAATTGCTTAGAACTATCTAAATTGAAATTTGTAGAGAGTCATGATCACACACGTCTTGACGAGACATGGCATATTTGAGATCACTTATATTTCTATACTAATAGACTTACAAACGTTAAGTAACACTTGATTACTGCTGTCTTATAACTTGGGATATTTGGCCTGATTTGAAAATCACTATCAGAAATGATAACTTCATCCTGTGTTCGTTAACTGTTTTCAGGCATTAAGTGTAAGCCACCCAAACTTTAAATCCGCTTAACATAGTGTCATATTCATAAGCCTTTTTTCATATCTATTTATCTTGTAATACTTATCTTTACATGAGTCTCACTGTGTCCTTCTGCTGTCCATGAGATAATGCCTACTTAAACATTCTATGGATTCTCACGTATTTTACATGATTCTTATCCGTGAACAAAACCTTTTAAATTGCATCTAAAAGTTAATTCAAGTTTCATTAACACTATGTAATTAAAAGATGAAGAATCGTCTGATATTTTTTTTTTAAAAGTATTTTAATCTCATATAGAGAAATGCTTGTATATTTCTTTAAAATTTACTTGTTGGTTTATGAAAAGTTAATAAAAATGAACTAATAAAGCATGACTTCAGACAACATATAATGGTGTTGTACAGAAGAATGCTGAAAATGCCATGGACAGTATATGTAAGTAATGAGGAAGTTTAAAGAAAAATGGAAGCAAATCGTGAGTTTATACTTAGACTTTGAAAGAAATAGTTGAAATATCGAGGAAATATAATGTAAAAGACGGCCTAGAGAATTTAACATACTAAATACATTAAAGGCAAGAAGAACAGAGAGAAGCTGCATGTAAGGTACCTAGCAACCTTGTGTAAATGTTTTACAGAATAGGGACTTAGGAGGCGATGAAAAGGCAAATCTAAACTAAGAACTAAGAACGAAGAAGAAGAACAACAACAACAACAAGATTAATATTTTTATAAAAAAAACTTTTCAAGTTAAACAGAAATTTGGTAAAGACTTCTGCACATATTACATCGATGGTAGATTGCATTTGCATATGATAATACCGAAGACTAACCAATAAGTTTTCAGTCAGCCACGACAAAATATTTTCTAAAAATCTGCATTTTGTTTACTTAGATTTTCCAGAGTCACGAATTTCAACTGATTTTTTTATTATTAAATGGACTCCTCATAAAAACAAATAAGTGGATATATTTTTATTCTATAGATTTATTCACTAAGCCAGATAATTCTATGCAAATTACTGAAACTTTTATTCATGTTAAAGATACTTTATTCAAGAAGAGATCGTTATTCAAGGCCATTGAAGTGATTCTTTTCTTCAGTATAAATACACTTTTTTACTATCTGAATTTCATGAATGAAGTGTTATTATTTAAACTATCTACATGCGAATTAGTGTCCTCATCTTTGTTGTTATTATCAAAACGTTTCGGTTGTTGTGTTCTCCGGCCTTCATCAAATGTAGGTTGATCCGGCTAACGTGAAATAGGTGATATTATAATTGTGAGTTCTATCTCTGGGTCATATTTGGAAAGGATATTAGAATAATCAAGTCTGCCTGCATACGGATAGAAAATAGATTTAGCTGGTATACAAAAATAGATAAGGGTGTAAGATTACCAGACTAATACAAACTATATAGCAAGGCGATTTTAATTCTAATAAGAAGTCATGACAGGATGCATTATTGGCAGAGACTATCTTAACAACATAAGATGCGCAGATGACACAGTTTTGATAACAAGCACGAAAAGGAAACTGTAAAATCTCTTACAGAAAGTAGTGAGGGATAGCGAGAAGAAATGACTAAACACTAATCACAAGACAGAATTCATGGTTGTTAGCAGGAGGATGAGCGCAAAATGCAAATTACAAAATGGAGATACCAAAATCAAACAAGTAGAAAAATTTAATTATGTGGGAAATGTTTTAACCTAGGACGGAATGTCTAATACTGGCATCTGAAAGGGAATTAGGATGACCAAATATGCATTCCAAAGGCTAAGCTGAGTATCCCGAGACAGAGAAACTTTGTTAGAAACAAAGAAAAGAGTCCTGGGTTGTTACGCGATATCTCTCCTTCTATATGACAATGAATACTGTACAATCACCTCAAAGATGAAGAAGAGCCTTGAAGAAACAGCAATATATATATATATATATATATATTATACAGAAAGATACTAAGGATACCTCGGACTGAATAAGTAAGCAACTACGAAGGATTAGAGAAAATGGAAACAAAAAGGAAACTTCTACTTAAGATCAGGAAGAGACTGTTAAAATTTATAGGGTGCATAGAATACATAATGAGGAAAGAGGGCTTGGAAAAATTGATACTCACATGACAAATTGAAGGAACAGGCTTTAGGAGAAATAAGAAAAAAACGAAATTTATTAACCACTACAAAGACAGGAAATTGTGGAGAGCCATGATCGTTTACGTCCTGAAGTAGCACAGTTCTTAAAGGAAAAGATTTCTGAACTGGGCAGGGTGTACTTGAACTTAGTAGAAACAGCAGTACTAAAAACTAACTAGACAAGATATCCCTCGACGTGAACAGTGGAACGAGAACAACCTAACCCTTGAAGGGTTCAGTTTGGAATACCCTGTAGGTTACCCGGATTGACATACACCTGATGAAGTTTGGGGGGAATGACAGCCGAAACGTATAGATATCAAATAAAAGGAGGAAAATAGCATGAATAAAGATACCTCTATTCAAATTGAAAGACACACTTATTCAAAGTTATGAGAACGTTATTTATTATGCACAATCTGGAATTCTGTGAATTGGCTGTTAGATTTGGCTACTGTAAAAATTCAATTTTATCCCAATAGAAGATCTTTTCTTTGAAATCAAAATTAAGTTTACTGTATGGTCGTGGGAGTGTAATGGGAAGGTAAGGGCAGATCATGATGCGGACGATAGATTCTAAGAAATTAAGATCGTAGTGTTCTGGGAAGCATTCGCTCGGGGTGGGGGCTGTTTCCTAAGGTAACAGCTCTTACGAAGAGGCTACCCAAAAGGAAATTCCTTCTTGCTATTACAAAGGGAAAGAGGCTTGTTCACCTTTGTGATTTGTCATAGCGGCACCTCTGTAAATATCAGATCTGGAACTAGGGAACGTAACTCGTCAGTATATTGTTCATGGAAGTAGCAACAGGATTTCAATGTTTTCTCTGGGAGATAAGAGTTGAAGGATGGAAAATATTTCATCACTTACAAGTCCACGTAAACACTTTTGAACTAGAAAGAAAGGATTGTATAGCTCCAGCTCCAGAAATTGCAGTTATGCTCTTGTAAATATAGAGCATGCCAGATGGAATTCTACAATCTGGTCATATATATATATATATAATTTACTTCAAGGAATCCTTAAGTTAAGAAAAATATGATACCCTGTACCAAATAATTAAATGCCGCAAGTTCTTCCATCGCTGATAACAAACAAAAGTTTTATAGGATCATAACATTTAGATGAAAAAGAACTATTCAAAATTGTTTTCCTATCAACGAAGTGTGAGTTATCATTCCACTGACCCTTGTTTTATAGCATCCGACCGGACCGGAACAATTAGACGATGTTTCGACCAAGAACTTTGACATCCCTTCATCAATCACCCTTTTCCGCGCATCTTTCCGCAGCGTAAGCGAGGAAAGCGTCGATGGAACGATACTGTGGCACTGGCTTTAAGCGATGATGGAAGAAAAGGAAAACAAAATAAACGCATTACCAACTATATATGGTCACAAAGGTATTTACAATTTTATGTTCATTTGAACAGAAATAATGCGGAATAGGAAAACGTATCTTCAACACTCAACGCCTATATGAAAATAATGGTTGGGAATATCTAACATTTACTATTATCTTAGTTGCACACAAGACCAAAGAGAGAACTGTCTACGAATGAGAAAATAACATAATGCCAACTCCCAAATGGATAAATACTGGTTATCATTAACATTTCAACATATATATTTATTGATGCTTTCAAGCTGTAATCAAGAGCAAGGTCATCTCCGCATCTGAAACTATGTTTTTAGTCGAAATAATTGATAATAAATACTCAAATACATCAGCTCCGAAAAAGAGCACTAATTTTATTACGTATATAAACATCAACTCATATAAGCACGATTAGTGTTATTCTCAATTGAATAGAAAGACGGATATTCTAAACAAGCATACAATAGGAAAAGAATTGTGAAGTCGTAAATACATTAGATATTTTTTAATTGGTATCACCCTATGGGATGTCAGTAAAGCGACTAAGAATAAACGGGTTACTGGGTATGGAAGAATTAATAAAACAAACAGAAATAATGAGTGGAAACAGAAAAGAGTAATCAGGACAGTAGATAGCCATTGACATTGTACTTAAATTTTTGAAGACTAAAGTTGGTTGGTAAGCATGGAGTCGGGAGCGAGAAGCGCGGGAAAAGAAAAATGTTAGCGTAAAATTTATTGCTAAATCTAGCCAGCTGAACTGTAAATTAATGAGAATCCGACGCCAGGCTTGTACTGCGCTTAAATTCAAAAGTCTAGGTACCCTATGGTACCTAGATTCAGCTATCATTCACATTTGTGGCGATTTCAATATTCACCACAAAACGTGGTTGGTCCACTCAAGAAATATTATGTAGAATATATCGCATACGAATTCACACTGATCGTAGAAAATCCCACTCATGTTACCGATGCACAACACCACGCAAATCTCCTTCGCTCTCGTTATGAACTTATTATCAAGCATTTCATTGATTATGTGTAATGATAGGATATCAGCAGTGGACCTAGAAGAGCGAAATCCATAGTGTTTGTCATTCAAGATGTTGTTTCTGTTGAGAAGATCAACAACCCTCTTGATAACAAACTCAAAACGTTTGCTGATGATACCAAGAAGCTGATGGGACGATATTATAATGGAGATGAGTGCTCAGCCGAATTTTTAAAGCTAAATCATACACCTGTCAAGTTCCATTGACCTGGAGAACATTTCTACTCTTGGCAGTGGTTAAAAACTTGGGATAACTCTGGACGTAGCAAAATCTAACAGCCAATTCACAGAATTCCAGATTGTCCATAATAAATAACGTCCTCATAACTTTGAATAAGTGTATCTTTCAATTTGAATAGAGGTATGTTTATTCATACTATTTTCCTCCTTTTATTTCGCCACAGGAATTTTATCCGGACCAGACCAGTTCCCTATGTAGGGTCAGAGATGGTTCTGGAAACTTCTCGAATCTAGACAGAGATATCACAAAGTGTATGCTCCCTGTCATTAGGGAAGTTAGGTTGATGTTTCTCTACACTTAATTTTGTTTGGTGGGTGGGGAGACGCTGATACTGTCACCCTTCTTTTCTTGCAAAAACTGCATGAGATGGAATACATTAGGTTTATGCTCATGTTTTCTTCCAAGGTGGTTTAATTCGGCAAAGATATGTCCGAATGTTGAAATTGTTTTTCAATACTATGTTGTATTGACTACAAATCTTGTGATTCATTTCATATATATATATATATATATATATATATATATATATATAGCGTGTGTGTGTGTGTGTGTGTATTTTTTATTAAATAGAACAGACGAAGTCTATTAAAAATATTTGACGTCCTTCTGGCGTCGAATTAATCGCTTTATTTCACGTAAAGAAACAATCTAAAATCTGGCCTGATCTCTCGGCCACACATTATTTTAAAATATTATGCATTTCATGGGAAGGTTGCTCAGAATCGGAGACAAGACTTTTGTACAGGAATCAACACTGCATGGTTACTGTAAGCTTCACTCCCCAAATGATCTTCAAATCATGCATTATGCTTTTCTATGTCCATTCTCTCGCATTTCTCTCTCACTCTGTATACATATACATATATATATATATATATATATATATATATATATATATATATATATATATATGTGTGTGTGTGTGTGTGAGCGTTATCAATTTTGTTGTTTTTAGAATAGATAATCATCTAATCGAGTTATGCATGTGAAAGTTAATTCTAACTTTTATAATGAAACGTTTTTATAGTAAAATTTAATGGATGTGTGTTTTAAATGAAATAGTGTTTCACATTGATTTAAAAATTTATTTCATATAAAGAAATCCGTTGAGACTTGTAAAATATCGAATAAAAATTGATGGCGAATTATGAGCTGACAACAGATTCTTTTAATAAAATGTTGTCTGTCTTACTTTAACTAGAAATCTTCAATAATAATTTCACTTAAATTATTATTTCGTCTCTTTCTTATGGAATGCAAAATAAGATTACATTAAAAAGATGCGACTTGATGCTGTTATATTTTTGCATACGAAACATTAGTAAATATTAGGTTGGTGCAAAAATAATGACGTTATAATGTCGTTTTTTGACGTATTTTAATGTCAAAAAACGACATTATTACGTCATTATTTTTGCACCAACCTAATACAAAAAACATGAATGGTAATATTTGATGAACTTCTACATGAAACTTAATTCCAGTCTGATTTTAATCTACTAATGTCCTGTAATAAAGATTCTTCATGTTATTGAACTGCATTTAAAGGGGTTTCTTGAATCTTCATTAACTTCGTTTCGTTCTTTACTTTTGCAAAGAAAAACTGTAAAAACAGACTAAATTTGGGACAAAGGACGTTTCCTCATTCGAGAATAAAACTTTGTTTTCTTTTATTCTAAGATCAAAGTGAAGTATATTTGAATTAGCCGAAATGCATCATTTCCACTCTATTGAGAATAAGTTAATTATCAACCTACTTCCAATGACTTTAAACGGTGAAAACGTAAGAACTTGGCACAATTTTACGTAAATAAAATATTACAAGTTAAAGAAAAAAAAGTAGGTCAATGGCATCAATGGTCTGAAAGTTGAACAGAGGATAAAATGCAATATAACATTAAATGATTATGGAAAATTCAAAAAGAAATGTAATAATAATAATAATAATAATAATAATAATAATGTTACAATTCTATGGGACTACACAATACACACTGACAGAACAATCAAAGCCAACCGCCCAGACATTGTTATTAGAGACCACAAACTAAAAAGTGCCTCCTTATTGATATGGCAGTCCCTGCAGACTGCAATGTATTTTTAAAGATATTCAAAAATTTGTCAAAATACAAGCACCTTGAAATAGAAATCTCAAAGATGTGGCACATGGGAACATCAACAATCCCTGTTGTAGTTGGATACCTAGCATTGGTTGGAAAAGATTCCAGTAGACTAATTGAAGGGATTCCTGGAAGTCCATGCCTCAAAGAAATACAAATAATTGTTCTCACAAGTACAGCCCACACTTTACGAAGGGCTTTATCTATGTAATATCTTCTTTTTTTTCTTTTTTTTTTTGTCAGCGGAAAGTGCTATGATGTCATTTCTAACCTTAGATGTCTTGACGGGACCCGGAAAGAAATGTGCAAACGTCAGAAATCAAAAGAAATAATAATAATAATAATAATAATAATAATAATAATAATAATAATAATAATAATTCAACAAAATAAGTAAATAGAAGGATCTATAAATTGAAATTGAGAAGATTTAACATCTCACAAGATGATTCTCTGAATATTCCCCTTTATGGGGGAAAACTGTCAAGATTCTCTACATTCCTTTATTTTGAGAAATATCAAGCGATTTTTGTTTACGTTTAGGCGTCTTTTGAAACCTTTGATCGGTCAGATCAATACTTTTAACCATAAACACGCCTTTTATATTTTTGGAAATCTATATATATTTTACCATCTATAAAATACAAGCAAGATAACTTAACAATTTCTTCAGCAAGAATAGAATTTCATGTCTTTCATATCGAAAAGATATATTAATGTTTTCTTGCATTTTCTTTTGCTATACTTTTAACAAGTCTCAGTAACAGAAAAACAATTGCTTATACGGTAAAAGGAGAACTCTAATCAACATATAAAAAGAATCAATTTCTCGAGAAACAACGCCTTGCCAGGTTGAGAATATCCTTCAATATTCATTATGAAACAAAATTAAAATTAACTCAATCCAGTGATTGAGGCAAAGGTTTGTGAGTTCAATACCTGGTCATAGCAGTGGCGAACAAAAAACTTAGAGAGTTGAGTTAATAATGGGAAATAAGTGAAATTGAGATATCCGGAAGAGATACAGCACGTGGAACTAGAAAGCCGGTGGACGAAATAAAGTGTTCGGTTCGAAATTCCAGTAACCTGAAGAAGTTTGGAGCGTAGAACGAAACGTCGTGAATATGACAACAAAGATTAAAAAAATCTGCCCGAGCAATGTAAATAGCGTAAATAGTTACAACACCTCATCTGAGAAATATAGACAAATATGACTCGAGTTTATTATGTCTTCCATGCTGTTTAAAGCTGAAAGAGACATTTTATTTTTACTGAAGAATCACTGTCAGTTTAACTTATTTTCTCATCTTGATTGTTAATAGTTATCAAAAGCACAATTTCAGGCCAAATAAAATCTTGTAATCTTAAGCTGCCTAGCATGTTCGCAGATATATGATATATTATGTAATATTTATTTGTGTACTTTCTATTCTCATTTTTCTTAAACTTTCTCATTGCTTTCATATTACGTCCATGATATTTTCAGTATCCTTCTGGAGAATCAGATTTCTATTGCCTCAAGTTACATCTTCGTCTGTGAGGAATTTCTTCAGCAGTTGCTGTCATATAGGCGAACATACGTTATTTTTGATTTTCAGTGTCACATTTTCCATCATCTATTATAAGACTTTCCAGATAGTTACATTTCTGTACTTGACTGATTCTGAGGTCAGTAAATCATAGGGCTCGCATTTTGGCCTGCCCCACCTGTTAACAAGCATGCAATATGTTTTCATGTTATTGATGGTTAGTCCTTTACTTTCATTTACTACCTTGTTTAGAATTTACTCTGGGTTCATTGCGTCGGCCACCAAGTATAATAAGTTATTAAACTTTTTATTAGTGGTACAAAACTTAATAACCGCCATAAATAGACAAATTTTATTTGTCTTTTTAATACTACCACACATGATTATAATTAAAAGAAAAAAAAAGAAGAACGAGCTAGCTAACCGGTTTCGAACTCCGCTCAACTGATCTAAACCGAGTTTAATAAATATGTATATATTATCAATAAAAGGAATTAAATGCAAAGGAAAAATAGATGGAAATCAATTGGAGGCCAAGGACAAAATCTTTCTGTTTACAGGGCGAAGGCTTTGTTGATAAAATATGTATAGTCTCCAATATCGTAAGGTGGTCTATTCAGGCTGAAAAATGAGCCCACACTTAAATTAGCCGCAAACAGCGGTTATTTATAAGGTGTTTTGCTATGGAGGACCCGTATGTGTTGGTTAGATCATATGATGGTAAGTAAGCAAGTGTTGCTTAATCCTAGCATCCAGCCTTCGGGTCGTTCTTACTCTGTAGTGTATACTGCAACTACATTTAAATAAGTAAATCAAGGAACTATTATATTTTATTAATATTATGTCCAATAAGCAGAAATGAAAGTATGGCTTTCAGTTTTCGAAGGATCACCTCGCAGTATAGTTTAATAGTTTGTACAATAGTCACGTTAGTCGCTAGTCTAATAAAGGCGAAAAGTTACTACGATATACTGTGCGCTTTCTTACTAGAAGTTTTGTATTTTAGACTCTAGTCGATATATTTATATAAATTATATTAAGCCTTCACGAGAGTACAAGAGATGAATTCCTAATTTAATATGGTTAAATATAGCATCTAGGGAGGATTGAACGAAAGGCATTATCGAAATATTATGTAGGTCGAGTTAATTTAACGGCAGTCTATGGCAAGTAACACGCAAATCGTCAACCAGAACGGTTCATTAGTTAGGCACCCAGAATTTCATTCACTATCCAAGTTAGGATTTGCAAAACCGCCTTTCAAAACACCATGCTACGTACTCTGCGGCAACATTTATTATTCGTGGAAGGCATTAAAACTTAATGAGCAGCAAGATTTGAATAAATAACTAAGCAAGCAGATTGGATATACATCATCAACTGTGTTGGCCACGTCGACGTGGTGTGAAGTTAGGAAGCTCGTCTTCCTAGATAAATTACGACTGAGTAGTGAATTTTATCCTCACTTGGTGCGCCATATATTCGGCTTTGTACCACAACGAAGCTGTGCTTTTAAAATCACTGTCATCAATTGTGTTTTAAAGCAATGACAACATAATAAATCAAAAAAATGTAAGTTTATAGTAATTGTCTGTAGACACAAATTTATAATAATATTGTTCTTTTCTGTCGTATCTCTTCAGGACGTTGAGGATTATAGCTCTCCACAATTTCCTTTCCTCTGTTGCTGCTAATAAATTTTGTATCCTAAACCCTGTTTTATCGTCCATTCAGTGAAGCTCGCTAGGTAAGTTATGCGTTGTCTCAACTGTCCATTTTGTATTCAATCTGACTTGTGAGTATCAGATTTTTCAAGTCTTCTTTCCTTATTATGTGTACAAGAAATGTGAACTGTATCTTTCTGATGATATGCATGTCTTTTTTGTCTCCATTTTCTCTAAAACTTCGCCGTGCTTCGGTCCATTGTATTCGCACATCCTTCTGTAGAACGACATTTATTTTGCTTTTATATATAAGGACATTGTCTAGCATTCACTAACATATAACAGAATTGATATAACGTAACATTCCAGTACTCTTTTTCCATGTTTCTAAGTTTTCCTGCTTCTTAATATTTTCATTAGCTTTTGAAGAGCATATTTCGTTATTCTAATGCGCCTTAAAATTTCAGTGTGGTACATTTTACATCCTCTGTTAAAACACTTCCTAGATATTTTAATTGTTTTACTTGTTTGATTCCGGTATCTCCATTTTGTAATCTGCATGTTGGGATGTTCCTTTTGCTGACAAGCATGTATTTTCTCTTGTTTAGTAAGTCTCGTAGGAAAGAAGGGTTCTTTTTTCTTTGAATTTGTAGTGTAGGTTGAAATGAAAACTGTCTGTTATCCATGTTTAATGAGTCGTAGTATCTATGTCTTGCTGGTTGCTGAAGATAACCAGGTTTGAACTCTGACATCTATGCTGTCGTGTGCTCGTTACTATTGTTGAAAGAGAGGAATTTCTTCCTGATTTCTATCTATTTATAGTAATTTTTACTTTTTAGGATTTGAAAGAGGCTCCTAGAATTATGGGGTAAAGTGTATTTTCATTGGTCAATAAATTAGTTGATATGTCATATGATCTGTTTTCTATTACGCTTGAACTTATCAGTAGTAGCTCTGTAAAAAGATGTTCAGTTGTTAAATTATATACTATTTTGAATTATGTACGTATAGCTGTGTATCTAAAAATACAAAATATATCAAACGATTTTTTTATTTATGTTAAAATTCCTCCTGTCAGTATCCTGGCACATTTTCTAAATAACACTACCTTGGCGGATTTAAGTCCTAGTTCCATAATCACCCGCTAACCTTGTATTCAGGAAATGTATCATATCAAAAGAAAAAATACTAAATTTAAGTCTGCTTAATCATTTAATTGCTCGAAGAGGATCAATGAAATATCAATCAGCTTTGTCACTATTTAAGCAGACTACCAAGTTGGTTGAGTTAACAGCTAAAAAAATAGCATATTTAAAATAATTGAATTAGTTTATTTGAACTACCAAACAACAGAACTGATCCAGCGGCAACAAACAAAATTGATTGTTCTTTGGTAATTGCTGGCTCATTCATTTTATGACATCTAATCATCTTGGCTTAGTACCTGTGGGTAAAATAGGTACAATTATGTGTACCATTTAGTATAGAAAGCAATGTAAATCTGTAATGGAACTGTATAACTATTCAGGAAGCAGTTGAACTTTAATGGATCATGATCCTATTTTATGTAAGAAGCTTATGAAGTCAATATGAATTGTTCGACCGAGGGGTATACTGATTTTGTATAAATTCTATTGAATAAACGACAATGACTGGTTACACTCGATAAATATTATGATAAGCATAATTTCGTTTTAATAATTACTGATGTAATGGACTAACCTGTCACTCCCATAAGTGACTACATTATAGGTAGTAACTGCCTATAAGTATCTGTAAGTCAATGGACACGAGAGCCTAGCTGCGACCTGTTCCAGCTAAACAGTCGAAACTCTCTGCCTCTGAGCAGAGAGGAACCCAGACGAGGCTCCACCGAAGGGCAGAGTCTCGTTCGGGGAGGTAGATTGCCCCTGAACCCGTTTATATGGGTTCAAAAAGGGAAAGTTTTTGACCGAGCCTACGGACTCGGACAACCCACGCTAAACCGGCCTTGTGCCACATGCAACCCTCGTGGGGGTAGCTAAATATACTAGCTGCGACCTGTTCCGGCTAAACAGTCGAACTCTCTGCCTCTGAGCAGAGAGGAACCCGGACGAGGCTCCACCAAAAGGCAGAGTCTCGTTCGGGGTAGTAGACTGCCCCTGAACCCGTTTATGCGGGTTCGAATGTGAGTATTTTTGGCCGAGCCTACGGGCTCGGAGAACCCAGTTTAAACCCGGCCTTGTGCTACATGCAACTCGAG
Source organism: Acanthosepion lycidas (assembly GCA_963932145.1). Lineage (NCBI taxonomy): Eukaryota > Metazoa > Mollusca > Cephalopoda > Sepiida > Sepiidae > Acanthosepion > Acanthosepion lycidas. The sequence goes on from OZ010573.1 coordinate 114,858,652, forward strand.
TGGGTGGGTGGCAGAGAGGAACCCGGACGAGGCTCTGCCGAAGGGCACAGTCTCGTTCGAGGAGGTAGACAGACACGATCCCATTTTTGCGGGGTCTACTGGGATTTTTTGACCAAGCCTACACTATCGGAAACCCCACATTAAATTCGGCCTCGTGCCACATGTTACTGCTGGGGGCAGTTGCTATATACCGTCTAGATGGCATCTGTTATCCAGCTTTCAGCAGCCGTCGAAGCAGAGAGGAACCCGGACTAGGTTATGCCGAAGGGCAGAGACTTGTCCGGGTAGGTAGACAGACCCGAACCACTTTATGCGGGGTCTATGGAGAATGCTTGGCCGAGTCTACGGGCTCAGATGCCCCACATTCAATTCGGCAGTGTGCCACATTTATCTTCGTAGGTTGGCTAGTAAATATCGTCTAGCTGAGATCTGTTACTCAGATCTTGGCTGTCGAAATCTCTGCTTTCGGGCAGAGAGCAACCCGGACGAGGGCATACCGAAGGGCAGAGTTTCGCCTGGGGAGGTAGACAAACCCGAACCCGTTTATGCGATGTTACGGGGAATCTTTGACCGAGCAATGGGCTCGGATTGCCCCACATTAAATTAGGCCTTGTGCAACATGCTTCCTTGTGGGGAGACAGGTAAATATTTCTAATTGGGATCTGGCGAGTACGACTCAGAATTACGCGAGAACTACCAACCTTCCAATAGTAGCACTTACTACTGCATTGACCTGCGACGACCTTGTGCCTAACTGTTATCTGTATTCTTACTGTACTGATTTTTTTTACAATAAACCTTTACTTATTTATTGACCTTGTTTTTCCAGTATATATTCCTATTAGCACGGAATATAACTATTACAATCCTCTTTGCGTTAATAAAACTATAATATGAAAAATGATTTAAGGTTTTTTCTCTCCATATAATTCGCTCAATTTGCTTTAAAAATTATTTTATAGCAAAACAGGGAGTATTGTTCATTGCGTTTATCACTGAAGGTATTTATCTTAAAATTTAAATGCTTGTATAAATGTTGTTTTATATGAATTCAAATAAGTGAATAATCCGCTTTTTGTCGCATTACTCTATTCCTATTACACTGGAATCTACTCTATTTGGATTAATCAAAGATTAAAGAAATATCCGTTTTTATATAGGAATTTAGTCGGATTTTCGGAATGCCACAATATAAACAGATTTTACGCACCCCAAAAATGGGAAAACATAAATATATTGATTTTGTTCTCTCTATAATTGAATGTTCTTATGTCTTACTGTTTTTCCTAAGGAAAATCCTTAATAGCAACTGCTTCGATTATTTTGATATCATTACAGAAATGCTGCATCTGTCGCACTTCCCTTCACACTTGGCCAGTTTTAACTGATATTACAATATAGTCGTTATTGCACAAGTATTTTTAGTTTTATTTTATGGCCCAGTTTCTATCTGCAGTTTTTGTTACAACCATATAGAATACCGTACACATAGTGGTGTCTAGAATATACTGTACCCACTACTGAGACATCTTCCAAAGATGTCACATTCTGGATGGACGTCTGCTCACGTCCAACCAATGTTTGTCTGTAGATCGCAACCAATGTACACTTACGTACTTAAGTATAACCCAGAGTAATACTATAAAATCAAATATAAGCTCTATCTATGTTTATCTTTTAAATTAATTACGATACGGGTTGATATCTAATTTTGAGACTCAAGTATAATCGAAACCGATATTTAACTTTAGTCTCAGTTATAAAACCGACCCAACGTTTAACAATATATACACAAGATTAAACCCAACTAGCAGACTCAAACATAAGCCAGGTGCATATTTACCAACACACTTAAATATATTCTCGAGCAAGACATGAATGTTTGCCGATAGATTCAGATATAACCAGGATCCACTGTTCAAGTATATAGACTCAGCGCTAATAAAATAAATTTATTAAAATGAGAAAAATAAACGTAGATATTAAATAACCAATCAAAGGTTTATATGCCGTAAAATCCACTAACTCCACCTTACACAGAATTGGCCATTTATTTTTCAGTTGAGGATTAGCTATCTATATATGGTGTAACAGCTTTTGAGTACTCTTTGTTCATGAATTAATATACTCTGGGTATTCTACAACATATCTACGAACTGATATAATGTTGGTGTTTGTGTGTTTATATGTATCTGAGAGTGTCTGTATGAGTGTGTGTGTGTGTGCTCGAACGAATGCGTGTTCTGATGTCCGCTCCTGATAGGAAGTTTAAAAGTTGTTTAGTCTGAGAGTGGTTGGAATCGTAGTTTAGATAACATGCAGTGAATGCCGATTTATGGGATATGGATGACCTAAAACCATATTCTCTGCGGGATATTAATATATGCCAGATGTCTAATGCACTGATACTTCCCCTCCCCAATATAGTATTGAGGTTCTTATAAATTCGTCTATTCAGACAATCCCTTTCATATTTTTCTGGTGAAGCCAGATTATTAAATGTCAGCTACCTCAACCAAAGTGATGGTCTCAGTGGTGTAGCCCTGAGGGTCATTTTCTCTGAGTACACTTTAAATATGTTTAGCATTACTAGAGAGAATGGCAGCTATCAGTTATACCATTTTCTTGTCGATATATTTCAGAACCCAGCTGTAATTAAGTCCTTTGTATTGAAATTGTTAGCATTCCCATTAGTTACACTGTTGCGACAATTTTCCATTCCATAAGTGTAAGGGTGGATTCTTATTTTCTCCTAAACCATCAAAGAGCCTAATCTATAGAAACTTAATCAAATAAGCTCATTAATGCTAAGGCGATACGCAGTTTTGTTTTGTTTTTGTTTTGTTTTTTTGTTTTGTTTTGTATTGTTTTTTGTTTTGTTTTTTGTTTTGTTTTTTTTTTGGTATTTTTTTGGTTTTGTTTTGTTTTATTTTGTACTTTTTTGTTTTGTTTTGTATTTTTTTGTTTTGTTTTGTTTTGTTTATTTTTTTTCAATAAGACTAGGTATATTTATTTCTATGAATTGATCTGAGTTCTTTATATATAAAGATTAAACCGCGTCGCAAATGCGTAACGGTTATTTGAAACGAATTCCTGCCAAAATGCGACTTATTTAGTATATATATATATATATATATATATATATATATATATATATATATATATGGTTTCCTAAAATAATGTATACACTCTTTAAATATTAATAGTTAATAATACATTACGTTGATGTGAGAAAATATATGGATGAAAATATGCAAAACAGATGGATTGGAAGAAGGGGGATAGTTGAATACCCCCACCCACACACCTAGATCACCAGATTCCAGACGCTTGGATTTCTTTTTGTGCGCATTCCTAAAAGACAAAGTTTTCATCAGTAAACCTGAAATAATGGCTGAAATGAGAGTATCAAATGAAGAAGAATGGGCTCAATTACCAGAGGAAATGTTACTGAACTTTTGTAGGTCTATTTCTTCAAGATATGAAAAGTGTATTGAACTGAACGGCAACCAGTTTGAGCACTTGATGTAAACTCATTATATATACCCTGTATATATATATATATATATATATATATATATATATATATATATATATATATATATATATATATGTGTGTGTGTGTATATATATATATATATATATATATATATATATATATATGTATGTATGTATGTATGTATGTATGTGTGTATATTAGGGTTATGATTTTTTGTAACGTTATGTTCCTTTGCAATTATTTACATGTAATGAAAAAGGCATTAATTTGTTTTAGTACTTGAAAATGGTCTCCTCAAAATCGAAAATTTGATTTTACCATATCTCTCTAGATAAAGTTGTAGCCTCTGTCTGTTATTTTTCGAACTCCTCCTAGGGTTTTCAAGATAGACACCCATGACCTTGTATATTCTGAAACTACATTAATCAGGGTACATGAATAGGTATATTTCATTTTGATCAAAGGGTGCACCCTGGGGTCACAACCCACCAAACACTGAATTTTTCTTCCCTAAGATTTAAATTAAATTTGAACAAGGGAATGACTCCTATACAAAATATAGAAGGAGAAAGCCAGAAGATGGAGGTCACATCGGCTAGTTGATTGAGTAATAATGAAATGCATAATTTTTCTTCACAAATAATAAAAATAATTTAAAATCAATCATCATTTTCATAGAAAAAATATGTGACACACAGCAAAGCGCGGTTTATTCAGCTAGTACACATTAACGGTAAAAACTTAAAATACTTCAGATGTTTTATTTTTCAATGATAGCGATTTTCTAGGCAGAGCTTAGATGTGGCACAAGGCCGAAAGTATGGGGCACCCAGTGAGGATCGAACTCACTACTCAGTCGTAATTGTTCTAGCCAGACAAGCTTGCTAACCATTACATCACGCCGAGGTGCCTTGTATTGATTTTCCAAGCGTAGCTTCGATGTGGTACAAGGCCGAAAGTATGGGGCACCCAGTGAGGATCGAACTCACTACTTACTATGGGGCACACAATGAGAATCGAACTCACTACTGATCTAGCAAGACAAGCTTTCTACCCATTACACCACCCATATTTTCTAATGATATAATTGGATAGTACTTATGTATTTTCACGCATTTAACAATTTATAGCCATATCAAAAAATACAATTTTAAAACTAAGCAAACTTGAAAACTTGCAGACACTTTATCTCTTTAGTACTTATGCAATTTTTAACGCATTCAACAGTTTATAGCTATAGCATAATATACAAGCTTACAAATAAAGAAAAACAAGTTATAGAAGTTTCCAGAAAGTTCAAGAAGCCTCCAGAAATTCATAGTACTATATTTATATACGATTTTAGAAATTACAAGTTGGGATGTACATTTAATATCTATACATACACTTCAAGATACCACCTCATGTGGTGAATGGTATTTTATTTTTATGTGGCTTGTTTATTTTGTATACAGTGTAACCCGGATATAAGAGACCCTGATATAAGAGAAATTTTATCTGGTCCCAAATTAGACCCATACTTACCTAAACAAAATAGACCAAACCCGGATATAAGAGAAATCCGGATATAAGAGAAACCCGGATATAAGATAATTTTTTCTGGTCCCAAATTAGAGCCATACTTACCTAAATAAATAGACCAAACCCGGATATAAGAGAAACCCGTATATAAGAGAAACCCGGATATAAGATACTTCTTCTCCGGTCCCGACAACTCTCTTATATCCGGGTTACACTGTAATAATAGTTTCTAGGGTTTTGAGCCTTTCCTTTCATTGGGTGTTGTAGAGTATTTTGGTATTATCCATTAATATTTGCCTTATGTTGTTAGTTTTAATTTGGTCGTTCCTGGTGTTCTCTTGATATATAAGAATGTAATGCAGTTTCAGAGTTTATTAATGTGGTAAATGAAATCTTCGAAAATTAATAACCAGGAAGCTGTATTCACCAGGCCCACATGCTGCACACGTTCTCACAGGTGAAACTGTCACCTGTTGAAACTCGAAATTCATGCATATATTGACATGCACATCACGAAAAATCAAGATACAAATTAACATAAGCCAAATAACAAAATACTTTAGAGTACACAATGCAAGGAAAGAGTTGGACTCTTATAAGTTATTATTATGCAAAAAAAAAACACAAAACAAAAAAGAACACATAAAATAGAAAATACAAAACGGTATCTTGAAGTGCATATGATATATTTAATACACACACACACACACATACATATATATATATATATATATATATATATATATATATATATATAGAACGTTAGCTTTCTGACCATGAAATTCGAGTTCGAATCTCAACATGGTCGATTTGTCAAGAAGTAGTCTTTCTGATGTTATCTGTCTGGAGGGGCCGATCCAACGTGTGGCACGCTTTGAAAGAGCCTGAAAACCATACCATGGCTAGTGAGTGAAATTGGGTAGATAGGGGCTGTCGATAGCTGTGCTAGCACGAAGTCAAAAGTCATCGTAGCCGAGGGTTTGAGCGTGCTGGCCTTGATCAGATTGTTGATCACGCTAGATAACACGCTCATTCCCAGAAACTGTAACTAAGGTCTGCTCAGCATAGGTGAGCTCTGTGGGTGTTGAAGAACCAAAAATGTGCCTGAGAAAACGCTCTAGTAGACAGGTATCCTTGAATACGAGTGGCGCGCTATATATATATATATATATATATATATATATATATATATATATATATATATATATATATATAAACACAACCGTTCAAAGTTTAAATACACCCCAGAAAAATGGAAAAAAATATATACTACTGATATGTTGAGATCTCGGAATTTGAAAATATTTTCGGCTGATATTTCTCTAAGCATTGCATTTCAAATACGGTTGTTCTCCTTCGTTTGAAAGATTTCTTCTGGCAGTTCATAAATATAAGACTTATTCATTTCATCGATTTACTTCTAGAATGTAAAACGGCATTTTTCCTGCTAAGCCACCGAAAGGTTAAATCAAAATTCTTATCCATTTTTGTCGTATTCTCATATCTCCCGACACCTTCCCTCATTTCTTTCCATTATTTTTACGCCAGTATCGATTTTCATTCCCATTATTCAAATCAACAGTAATATTAATTAATTTCAATATTTTCTTCTTTTTTTTAATCGATCGTTTTCGTTCGCCTTGATTTCATTTTTAATGATTTGAAAAATGTTCATATGCAAAACATATTTTGCGTTCAGTCTTTTTTTTTTTTTTTTTTTTGTTTTAACGTTGATTCCTAACGAATTTTAAGTCATTGTTTATTTCTCATATTTCTAATTACTTTAATTTTTCTATCTTTCTCCCTCCTGTTTTTTGCATTTTTATTTTCTCAATTATTTTATTTTAGCATTCTATTCGTGTCTTCCATTTTGTTTTCATATCGCTATTCCCTTCTGTGCTTTTCATTATCTTTTTATTTTATCATTTTTGCCATTCAATTTATTTCACTTTCAGTTTTATGTTTCTCAAATTAATTTCATTTCTTTTCTTCGTTTCTTTTTTTGTTCTTCTTTTTTTTATGTCTGATTTACTTATTCTCATTCTTTCCCTTATCGATTCTCATTATTCTTCCTGCATATTCATTTTTCGTCATTTTCTTTTCGATTATCTGTTTCACTTGCTTTCTCCTTTTATTCTGCGCTCTTATTGTCATACTTTCTCTCGTTCTTTCTTTCTTTTTCTCTTTCCAATTATCATTTGCTTTCTTTCGTTTCTCTATTTATGTTTCGTCTACTCTTTTTACCTTTCTATTATCATTCTGACTTCTTTTCATTATGCATTCCTTTTTTCCATTTTCCTTCCTTTTTTCAATTTACTTGTTACTTTTTCATTCTCTTTCATATTTCCCTTTATACTCTTTGATTTTCTCTCTTTTACTTTCTATATATTTTTTGTTATTCTTTCCATTCTCTTCCTTGCGTTTTCATTTTCTGTCTCATTATTTTCTTTCGTTTTCTCTTTCTTTCTTTATTTCACTTCTTTTTCTCTTCTCTCTTGTACCTTTCTTTCTTCCGCTCCCGCCTTTGCCTTTGTTCTCCTGTTTTATTCATTTTGTCTTTAGCCATTATTTCTTCTTTTAGCTCTTTTTCTATTTTCGTATCTTTCCTTCTATATTTTCTTTTCTTTTTATTTTTCCGTATCCTTTTGTTTTCTTTTAGTCATTATCTCTTTCTTTTTTTTCCTCCCACATCAGCTCCCGTACTCATCTTCTTTCTATTTACTTGACATTCTTTTCTTTCATCCTTTTCTAGTTTATTTTCTCTTTTTTTAAAAAAAAAACATCGCTTTACTTCTCTTCTTTCTCGCTTTCTTTCTTTCTTTCTTTCTTTCTTTCTTTCTTTCTTTCTTTATTTCTTTCTTTCTGTGATTCTCTTCTTTTTACTGTTTCTTGCTTAATTGTCTCCTTCTTTATTTCTTGTTGGCTTGCTTTCTTTCTTTTAGTCTGTCATCGTTTTCTTCTATGTTTCTATTTCTAGTTAAATGGAGACTTTCCCTCTTAATGTCTTGAGTTTTTCAATATCGTCTTCGTTTTTCAATTCCTAACGAACTTATTTTTATTCTTCTTCATCTTTCCTTTCACTTTCACTTTCACTTTCACTTTCACTATTTTTTCTTTATTCTTTCACCTCTCATTTTCTACATGCTGATTCCCCTTCACCCCATCGTATTTCTCTACTTTTTCACCTCAGTTTATTCTGATATTTCCAAATTTCATTGACGTTTCTCTTTCCTGCAAATTCATTCAAACTTCATATTCTTGTCACGTTTATTTATAACAATCTCCTTCCACTTTTCTTACAGATTTTCTATTTTTCAATATAATTTTATGTTTTACGTTAATTCCTTTCTAATTCTTTCTCAACTTTATCGTGGAGTCTATCTCTTTTTACAAGGTTTTCCTTCGTTTTTTTTTCTTTCTTCGTAGTCTTTCGTAGATTACTCATCGTCTTTTTCAAGTTACATACTTATTTCTAATGTCTTCATTCTCGTCAGATATTTCTTCTTATTACATATAAATATTTCCTTGAAACCTCTTTGTATTTATTTCTGAACTTTTCTTCTTATCTTTCAACATTCTATTTTTTTCCGTTTTTCATTTTCACTTTCTCTTATCGAATCTCCACTTTCGGTGAAAAAATCATCCAGAGGGCTGAAGGTGTTCCTGGTTTCTCTCACCTGAAAATATACGCCGATCAGAGATACAAGGTTATATTGAACCATGAATCTTTTCAAAAATATTAAACATTTATAAATAAAAATATCGGTTAAATACGACATTGAAAAGAACATGTTCTTATTTATGTATCATGTTTTAGTTCGAATCTAAGCGCAACATTATTATTTGTCGCAAGAAACACATTCTGGGAAAAGGCAAGTACACGTGATGAAAAACCAATGAGTACAACTTTAATCAATATTTAGAATTCATCTTTTTTTTTTTCCTGTTTTCATTTGGTCATATATTTTTTAGTTCACATTGCAAAAGTTTATCGATAAATCTTCGATTATAAATAACTTTTAATTATTAAAATCTTACACATTTATATAATGAATCACAAGTGCATTACGATGCCAAACCTGCCGATTTCTCTTTTGATTAATGTTAGCACATAAATACTTCATGAAATTCATTTCAGCAGGTAAGCACATCGATCGATTAGAATTTAGCTATCAACAGATAGATAGATAAACAGATTAGAATAGATAGATAGATAGATAGATAGATAGATAGATAGATAGATAGATAGATAGATAGGCTTTTAATAAATATTCGTCCAATACAAAACCCAAGAGCTACACTTAAGTATGAAAGTAAGAGGAAGAATTAACTGCAGATTATGAGGATATGTGTGATAGATAACGGTTCTTCCTAGACTTGAAGAGAGTAAGTTTGTATTCTTCAGGAAGCATCCTCTTGGGAGATTCTCCGAAAACTTAGCAGGTTTCGCTAAGAATTGCCTGAGTATAACTTCCTTCTTACCGAATACGAAGGGAATAATGATGATCCTCACGTTACATGCGGCATGGTGGGTCCTAACTGTCTAATGGCAGGTCCTAACTGTCTAATGGCGGGTCCTAACTGTCTGAAATTGGCGGATCTAATCAACGTAACTCGTCTGAAAATTTGGCTTGATAATATCGGAGAACTAGCGATAGGGTTACGCCTTTTTTTTCGCTTGATTTTTCTTTTTTTTTTTGTCGCTGGGAAAGGTGGTGTATGGTTGAAAATAATACATCACTCACCATGCTATGTGAATACTTTTGAACTCCGTCAAGGCTAGAAAGTGACAGAAGTAGTTTTTGGTCTGACCTGACTATTGTAATGATAGGACATCATAGAAGTCACGTACTTTCTGGAGAGGCACAAGGAATCGGCCTCTTTAGAGATGGATCTTATAGATGAGTACCCCTCCAGATCTGCAGTAAACTATAATCGCAATAAACTAAAGTTAGGAGTCTATTTGAAAGTCCAACCACCTATCATGACTGGAGAAAATTCTAACTTGATCAGTTATAGATAGATAAAATTATACATGGGAACGGACATAGATAGATAGATAGATAGATAGATAGATAGATAGATAGATAGATATGAAGAGATTATTAAATAGATAGATAGATAGATAGATAGATAGATAGATAGATATGAAGAGGTTATTAAATAGATAGATAGATAGATAGATAGATAGATAGATAGATAGATATGAAGAGGTTATTAAATAGATAGATAGATAGATAGATAGATAGATAGATAGATAGATAGATAGATAGATAGATAGATAGATATGAAAAGGCTATGAGATAAATACATGGATAGATACATCGAGCGATAGATAGATAGACAGATAGATAGACATGAAGAGGCTATGAGATAGATAGATCGATAGATAGATAGATAGATAGATAGATAGATAGATAGATATGAAAAGTCTATGAGATAGATAGATAGATAGATAGATAGATAGATAGATAGATAGATAGATATGAATAGACAGGTATAGACGATAGTTATTTCCGTTATTATAAATATATGTGAAACGTAGAAAATATATTCTGTATATAAGGTATCATTTTTTAATAAATGCGCTCTCGATACTATACTAACAAATCTTGCTCATTACGAAAAAATAATAGATTATTGCATACATGGTGTTGATTGTCACATCTTACTCAGACTTGAGCCGCCTCCTCCCACTTCATTTGTATTGACTTTCGTCTCATTTCGGTGTCTATAAGACCCTAAGATGACTCTTCTTACTAAGATTCGATTTCATAGGTATCATGCATATATGATTGATAAACTCTATATCCTTGATTAGGCTGATTGGATCTGAAAGCCCTACAACTCTCATGTCTACTACCATGCGCTTTGTCAGTCCAGATGATGACCTGCAATTCCTGTTGCAAACAACGCAGTTATTGTTAGCCGGACGTTGAATCATGTTGTCATAGTTGACGTTCTTCTGGTTGATATGATGAACTTTCAATGGTTTACCTAAAATGCCATCGAGAACAGCATGCGCTTACACACAACACTTTTCCAAGACTGCGAATCAGAGGGATTGCCTCCTCGGAGATCACGCTTGATCTGAGAAGTTCATCCTCAATGACATTGCACATAAAGTACATCGACCCTGTACAATTTAAAGTCAGTTCTTTTCACTGCTGTACATCCAAGTGCAATGCATTTAGATTATCCTTCAAATTATCTTTACACCTCTTCCTAAGCTTGTGTTGTGGACGCCTTCCTGTCTCAATTTCCCCATAGAAAAGTTGTTAGGGAATCCTGTTATTTTTCCCATTCTCACAACGTGTTCTGCCCATTGCATCTAGTTGAGGATTATTATTGTTTCAATGCTGTTGCATTCAGATCTTTGGGTGATAAGAGTATCTGGAATAAAAGACTGTCATCTGATGTTAAATGTGCATCTAAGGTGTTTTGTGTTGTCTTAATTTATTCTATATGCCTTCAGTATGTTGACAATGTTTCAGAAGAGTACACCAGAGATATTATGGCACAAGCCGTATACAATTAACTTAGTCTTAATGCTAATGCCTCTATCTGACCAAAATCTACTTCACAATTTACTAAATGAAGTTGCATTCTGAATGCGTAGAATCTTAGTATCCAGGACATCTTCTTTTGGTAGAGTACTTTCACGTTATGAAAAAGTATCAATAACCCCAAGCTGATATTTTTCACAAATAGTTTTTGACTCTTTGTAGTTTAAGTGAAATATATAAAACCAATTTTTCACTTCACAACTGTGTATCTGGTTAAAACGAGTGAAAAATAAATAATTCGCAAGTATACTAAAGGGACAGGCTACAAAAGGTTCATCTCTTTGTCGAGTTAAAAGACTGAATTGTTTCAAAGTCTGTCTCGTGATAACGAACTTATGGATGTCAACATCAGAACTCACATTTTAGACAGATGTAAGCAAAACAGCCTTCGATTGTTCGAAGATCTTGAATGAAACTTTGAGAGGTCGTTTTTATATTCTGCTACCGTTAAGTAATCATTATGAAAATATATAATCTCTTACAAAAATATTTATTAACCATGTGTAAATAAAGTTGGAAGATAATCCAACGTAATCTGATATTAGGTTGGTGCAAAAATAATGACGTAATAATGTCTTTTTTTGACGTATTTTTAACGTCAAAAAACGACATTATTACGTCATTATTTTTGCACCAACCTAATATAATTTGGCAAAAGTTTAACCTGATATTGAACTGGCTTCATCAGAAATATATTTTCAGAAGAAAATCTACATTAGGGAAACAAAACGTGATTCAGGTTAGGTGGCTGAATTGTTGTTTTTTTCTTTATCAGCATCATTAGAGGAAATAGGTTTTATTTAACTCAATTTTTATTTCTACTATTTTTTTCTTATTTATTTATTTAACTATATTGTTCATGGTTTTTGTATCCTATATTATTATTATTATTGAAATAGTCTTCTTGTATTTAAATCTTAGTAAATTCGTATATATAGCACTTTTATCATATCGTCAGTTCAGTAAATTATATTCATACCTCGATTTTATTAGAACGGCGTTTTCCTTACAAAAACTTTGGGCATGAAGTTTTCGAGGATACACCAGACCCTTATATAGTTATCATTCTCTTAAATGTATTTCAAAGTATTGCGATAAAAAGAAAAAAAGAATAACAGATAATGGATAAAATCGTAAAATAATATTAATTATAAAGATACACAGATAACTTTCTTAAACTATGGCTAATAGATAGCTAGCTAGCTAGCTAGCTAGATAGATAGATAAATAGATAGATAGATAGATAGATAGATAGATAGATAGATAGATAGATAGATAGAATTTAAGTGCTGTGCTAGATTAATAGCAAGATCTCATTTTACATTTGAATTGGCTAGAAGAAACTGTAAGGTATATGCTAAAAGTTTCTTTTCTCACACTTGTCGCATATGGAACAGACTTCCGGATTCTTATTTTCTGCTCAACTTTGCTCGACAAAAATTCAAATGCAACGTCAATCTTTAAATTTTGTCATCTTAATTCCTGTTCTTTTATTGATCGACCGGATTAATATTTTTTTTTTCATATTCTCTCACACTCAGTAACCTCTTTGCTTGGATGAAATGATTAAAAAAATGTAGATAGATAAATGAAAACAGCGTGCAATTTGTGTAACATCATTAATGATATAACTGCATGAGTGTAGCTAGATGCATTAATGCCCACTACAAATAAAAGAATACAATGATTCCTATTTTTTTTTTAATAAATGTCACTAATTTTGTTTTGACATCGCTCTTGTGCATTGAATTGTTCTTTCCGACGAAAATGGTGCGTCATTGGAGCGGAAGTGTAACAGGATGCAGTTGTCAGGCTGAAATAAGAGGAGTGCACCCTGTTTTTTTTTCTTTCTGTTCAGTTCCTCCAGCAATTGGCGTTTGTGTTTTTGGTTTGGTTTTATTTCTTGGGTTTGTCTTTTATTTTCTTGTAATATTTAAATGGCATTTCGTTCAGCAAAATAATGTTAAGCAATGTCATTTGGAATTTTCACAAATTTGGGGAAGTAGCTGTTTGATCTATTTCTATGAAGATGCATTCAGTAAAATAAAATCATTTTGCTAAAATAAAAACATGTGCGTTCCCACACCCTTATATATATATATATATATATATATATATATATATATATATTATATAGATAGATAGATAGATAGATAGATAGATAGATAGATAGATAGATAAGCATATATTTATGCAATAATACATATTAATACATAAAATATGCATTTACATACACGTACATACATGCTTATATATATGTATGTGTGTGTGTGTTTTTCGGGTGTAAGTAAAGCCCATATTGCATCATAAAGGAATATCTTTTTTCTTAAAACTCAAAGAGTAAGTACAATTACTATTCCTCAACAGACAAGCCAAATTTGAAATGTTTTGAGACACAACATAATAACAGTTTGTCGCACTTAAAATGATAATGAACTTACCGTTCTTTAATGAAAGTTTGAGACTCTATACGTATCAATTTTTTCCTGTATTTTAAGGTGAAAAGAAAAAAAGGACAGAATAATTATCACTGTAAACTGGAAGGTTAACCAGACTACAGCATAATGTAGCCAGCTGAATGCCCACTGGAAGTAAATAGAGACCTATGCATGCACGACATGGCAGGTTAAATATCCCGTTATTATGAGGCTGTTAACCAGAGTAGACTCTCTCAGCGCTACCAGAATCTTTGGATTCCTTGTTGCAAGTCGGGATGCAGTAGCCAGATAACTGCCAACCCGATTTTCTCAAAATGGAAATTCATAATGACTGATCAGTCACCAAAAATTATGAGAGTTAAAATCATTAAAGCCATAACTTGAGTCTTAGTGGTTTTATCGATATTTAATGTATTTTTAATATGCTTTTCCACAAAAAAATATCTGGAGGTGAGACATGAAATAAATCTGTTGACCAAATTAGTGATCCTGTTCTCCCAAACCATCGTTTTTGTTAATTTTCTTACAAAACTTACGACAATTGCATCGTAGTAGTCGTACGCTGTTTTTTCTGATTGGAATTCTCTTCTTGAGAGTTAAGAAAAAGTGATAATTCAAAAGGTTTTAACTTATACTAATTCCAATAATGAAGTAAGGTCCATAAATTCTTGATTATGAACAGCGCATCCGGGTAATTAGCATTTGTGCGTGGGTAACATTTAACAGTTGTTTGTGTGGTTGGTTAAATATTTCTTAGGATATTTCTCATTATTTGAGCTCATTATTAAACACACACACACACATATATATATATATATATATATATATATATATATATATATATATATATATATATATATATATATATATATATATAGCGTTGGAATACACTCATTGATAAAAATTACATTGTGCTGAAAAATAAATAGATGAATAATTTAAATCTGTTTTCTTAATTAGTGTATGAACTTATTTATTGACCTACATAATTATGCATTTATGCAAATCTAAGATAAATACATTTTTGCATCATTATTTCGGAATATATATATATTCAACTGTCCCTCTTCTTTCAATCCATCTGTTTTGCATATTTTCATCCATATAAGTTCTCGCATCAAGGTAATGTATTATTAGCTATTAATATTTAAAGAGTGTATATATTATTTTAGGACACATTTTATATATATATATATATATATATATATATATATATATATATATATATATATATATATATATATATATATATAAATATAAGTATTTGTTTCGGAAAAGAGTTACTTTTCAGCTTCTTCTCACTTATTTTAGTTTATCGATAATATCAATCGAATATGTGCAGGAAGAATTTCTGGTTCGAATGTACCCATAATTATCTTCCAGGGTATGGTTTCATTAATCCATATCCATAATATACATATATGGAATGATGTTAAAAAAATTTCCTGACTCGACGATGAAACCTTTCCTCCGCCCACCAAATTTGTTGGTTATATACTCAGATTTCAAGATCACTAATGGACCGACAATATTTCATCATCTCTTTTCACACGCACACACGAACACACACACGCACACGAACACACACACACACACACACACACACACACACATATATATATATATATATATATATATATATATAAAGTTAAGTGAATGAATTCTTGGAGAAAAAATAAATATTGATATATCAACGAGGATTGTACTCCTTTTTAGCAAATGGATGTATTCACGAGAATGAAAATGGGTAATATTGTATTTGCTTATATACATATATATATATATATATATATATATATATATATACATACATACATACATATATATATATATATATATATATATATATATATATATATATATATATATATATATATATGTGGGGGGTGATTGTGTGCTTGCGTGTGATTGTCTGTGCGCGTGCGTGTGTGTGTGATTGTGTGTAGGTGTTTGCGTGCTTGTGCGTGTCTGTGTGTAAATGTAATGTATTAGTGCTTAAGTAATAATAACAAACAAAATAAGAAAAAAAAATTTGAATACAGAAAAGCTTCAAGATATTTTTTTTCAAAAGACAACACCGAAAGGGCTCTTAATCAGAGTGACATAAGAATCTGTTGTTCTTGTGCTATCAATACCTACTTTTCAATGCATAAATATAAAGCACGTTTTTGGTGTTTCGTTGTGTTTTTTGACGATCGAAATATTTATTGAAACGGTACAAACCTATATATTTCAAAAACCAGCATGTAGCTCCACTCAACTTTAGAATTATTTTTCTTTTATTTGTTGCAAGAATTACCAGTTTTAGCTATCATCTTTATTTCTGTACATTCATAGCATCAGTGTACGTTCTCCGGAGAAAACTTACTGATAATTTGTCCAGTCAAGAAGCGAATTATCTTGGTTTTGATATAATTACTTTTTTGTTTATATTGTAAATTAATATAACCTGATACCTGTAAAGGTGTGACCAAGGAGTGACACAACTAGGTGTCTAGAGAATCTCTCGGAAATATTTTTCTTGATGAAGAATGATCACTGTTACTTGTAAACGTGTGACCAACGAGTGACACAACTAGGTGTCAAGTGAATCTCTGTGAAATATTTTTCTTGGTAAAGAATGATCACGATACAACCAAATCTGGTAATGACCAAGTTTTTTTTCTTTATATTGTAAATTAAAATAACCTAATACCTGTAAAGTTGTGACGAACGAGTGACACAACTTGGGGTCTAGAGAATCTCTCTGAAATTTTCTTCTGGACATCATATTTCAGGTTTATAAGATTTTTTTCTTATTTAAAGCATGTGAATGCACGTCATCATGCAGAAAAATCACACACCTAATTACGTGCTAATATATTCTTTTCCCTCATTTCAAACGACCTTATTTCTACCTAAAAGTTTATGGGGGAAATAATTTATCGTACATGCTAGAAATTCGTAATGAAAACGAATCGCTTTGAGACTCAGCAAACACACTGGAAGATTTTTTGCTCGGCGTTTCAATTTTAGAGAAATGGGATAAACAGCATGAACGTCTAGCCAAGGTAGTAAAGAGAAAGCAGGAAGAAAGGACTAACTGTAAAAGTTTTATTGTTAGCAGAAAGAGTATCCAAAAATGACAGCTACAATTTGAAGATAATGAAATCAAGTAAGTCTTTTTCTATTTATGTGCCATCCTCTTTTCAGGACGAAGGCGTTCATGGCTCTCCACCTATGCCTTGCAGCTCACAACAAGTTCCTTCCCACTGCTTCCTCCCCCAGACCAAGTTCTGTTATCCACTTGCTGGCAGATATGTTATGCGTTGTTTTCCCTTGTTTCTCTTTCCCTCTATTCTACTGGTGAGTATCAGATTCTCCAGACCTTCCTTCCTCATTATGTGTCCTAGAAAATTCAGCTGCCTCTTCCTGATATATAAGACTCCTCCTTGTTTGCATCCTCTCTAAGACCTCACCTTGCTCACACGCTCGGTCCATGATATCCTTAGCATCATCCTGTAGAACCACATGTACGTCGCCTCGAGGCTCTTCTTCATCTTTGAGGAAATCGTCCAAAATTCGCTGCCGTAAAGAGGACAGATGTCACGTAAAAGTTCAGTATTTTTTTTTCTTTGTTACCAAAGAAATCCTCTTGTCTCTGCCCAGCTTTTGGAATGTGTGCTTGGACATCCCAATACGCCCACGGATCTCAGTGTCGCACTTACCGTCCTCTGTCAAGAAGCTACCCAGATATTTAAATTTCCGCGTCTGCTTGATTCTAGTGTTCCCGACTTTCAAATCACATTTCGGACACATTTTCTTACTGACAACAATGCATTCCGTCTTCTTGCAATTTATGCTTAGACCTTTCTTCTCACTCTCCGTCGCTACCTTCTGTAGGAGATTTTGTAATTTCTTTTCTGTGTCTGCAACGTTGAGTTTAAGCAAGCGAATGAGCCAATTGGAGTAAAGTGCCATGCAGATTTAAATTTTTCCCACTTGCGACGAATGCAGCTATCGATTTTCTTTTTTTTTTTTTGCATGCTAGCATGCTAGTTAACATTCGTGTCAGTCAGCTGTTGGCTCTCGCGCTGGCCAATAGAATCTTCCTGCCTATTCGTGGCAGCCAGCTATAGGCTCTCACTCCGGCCAGTAGAAAGTGGCCGCAAACTACATGAAAACTGCCGTATACGCATGAAAATATCGATTATTTCCACTATCGATGGGAGTTGGGAAATGCAAAGTTGGTCTTGGCCTTTCCGCTAACCTGGAGCATGTGCATGTACATTTTGGTGTAAATCCCTCGAAAATTGGGACCGTGCATTCGTTACACAAACACGCACACACACACACACACACACACACACATATCCTGCCTTTTTTAGATAGAGATAATCAAACAAATACGGCACAACGCCTAAAACTAGGAAAGGAGAAGGTTGGTCAACTGTGACTTGCCTTTTAACTCATCTCTTCAAAAACACTGAAGCATTCATTCGATAATTTTTCCTTTCGTCAAATCACCACATTTAACCTTTAGAGTCCTGCGTTCCTAAACAATTTTAACCCTTCTGTCTGAGGTCCTGAGTCAAAATTCGCAAATAATTGGTATGTAATATATCACGGTAGATATAAAAATACTTACATGTGTTTACCCACTGTTCAACTGGTGGCTGGGCATTACGCCATTTTTCTCAGCCAACGGTAAAGTGGTGGTCAAGGCCCAAAGTTTTAAACTTCTCTCTCATAATAAACTCGCTAAAATTCTAGGATTTCTCTAGGTAAGTCCTAACAAGTTTGAGGTGGACAATCTTTTACAAAGTGGGGTGATAATAAAGACTATATTTGAAAAGTTCATTACAAATCCACATTTACAACGAAAAATATTGATATTTACAAGAAACAAAAATCTTAGGATTTTTAAGATTAGAATCCCAGTACAGTCTTATGCCACAACTAAAAAAAACAAAAAACTTTACTAAGAGCGATAAATGATAGGAAGACATAGTCGCTCACTATATGAAGGGTCGCAGTTCATAGATGATGAACAATATGGCGCAATGTTTTTCTGAATCATCTTCCTGATTAAATCGATATTCGTGTAAATTCAATACTCATCCTTGATCTGCGTTGAGTAAGACTAGATTCTGAATCTTGAAAACAAATAAGCATAGAGTAACAATGAGGAAAATTATCTCTGCGGTTTAGAATTAATGCGTTAGCATTCTCTATGTGACACTTTTCAGGACTATAAAAGCACTGATATAATATCACACTTCCTCTTTTGCACTAGATATAGTAACAACAACACGACACTCTTCCCTCAACCGAGTAGATTTGACCGGTAAACTTCATTTCAAACAAACAAGTCGGCCGGTAAACTTAATTTCAAACAAACCACGTAAACATCACACACATTGTGTAACAGCAACCCTTACTTTTTTCTCCTTTTTCAGCTATATAGGTATATACATTCTTTCTTATTGTGTTGTTACTCCTTTTATATATATATATATATATATATATATATATATATATATGTATATATATATATATATATATATATATATATATATATATGTGTGTGTGTGTGTGTGTGTGTGTGTGTGTGTGTTTGTGTGTGTGTGTGTGTGTGTGTGTGTGTGTGTGTGTGTGAAAAATATATAGAAAATAGGAAAGAACTCGTTAGGTAAATAATCCAAAGTTCTTTAGTATTTTAGTTATTATTTTTAAAAAATAGGGGTCGATACAAAAGTAGAGTATAAGTATAATTATTTATTTAAAAATATGATCCCAACACGCTACATAAGAGTTCTCATGTTTCAAAACAAGAGCCGAAAATATAATTATTTGAATTAAATTGAATTAAAGTAAGCTCTGTTTCATCTTCAAGCAAAATTTTTTTGGGGAATAATTTATTTCTGAAATTTACGTGTTTTATAAGCATATTCATTATTGAAATCAAAATTTATATGGTAACGGCTAGAGCAATTGTTTAAATAAACAGGGGTGTAGGGTGTTAATAATTTGTATCAGTATAAAGTTACATTCACATATGTCAAGTCAGGGTAAGGTTGGGGGTGTCTAAATTTAAAACGGAAGATGATTTCGTCTAGTCTGGTTTACGTGTCTATGGAGATTTATTTATTTCTTTTATTTTGTGTATATGAAAACTACCGTAACATTTGTTTTTTGACGACTTCATAAAGGGTTATCTTTTTTAAAGGGCATTTAAACTATTTATTAGGACTATGGATTTTAAAAATTATTTTATTGTTTGTTTGTTTTTATGCTAATTATTCAATGCAAAAATTTGATGATGTCGGATAAAACCGTTAACTCTTGTCTATTGTTTAATAGATTTTTATAAAATAAAATGTCATGTTGGTGATATAAATTATACTCCATCTTATAGTGTGAAAACGTAAAATTTTTTTTTTTTACACGGTAATGTAATCTACAACCAAATTATTTAGTTTAAGCCGATGTATCAAAGGTGGTAATATGAAGTAGAAAACTAAAACAAAAATAAAACAGTGAAATAATGTTGGAACTTTTCACTTAAAACAACTTTAATATTTCCATATATTTTTTCTGTGATAAGGAGAACATATTTGTTTACTTTTTATACTGATAAGAAAATGCATGTGCAGAAAATAGATAAGGAGGCGCGTTTAATCATCCAATCAATATGAAAATTTTTTAAAATATAAAATTAACTTTATTCCATCGTATGACTTTTTTACATTGACAAGTACCGCATGTTCAGTTTGATCACCTACTGGAGTATTCATTGGTAAATGACTTAGATGTATCTTCTGCAATTTTGTTTCTCATACAATTAATGCTGAATCATTTCAAACCAATTTCTGCCTGCTCTTTCTTGATATTTTCATCAGTAATTGAATAAGTATTGCAGTGAAAAGAAAATGATAAATTGTTCAAAGATTCACTGTCAAGTCTACCGCAAAATCCAAGTAAACTAGTTTGTTTTCCAAAGACACCTTTAAATAATTTACTGTGGGCTTGTGCGAGGACACATATACATACATACATATATATGTTTGGTTTAATTTGCTTAGTTTTACGGCATATCAACCGCAATGGGTTATTTAATGCCGAGAACTTTTTTTTCTGGTAATATTTTGCTTTGTCAAAAATTTATTTCAGGTAATATTTTTTCCCTCAAAAATGGATTGTTGGTAATATTATTTAAAAAAGTGTATTAGTGGTAATATTGTTTTCAAAAATGTATTGCTGGTAATAGTTTTTTATTTCTTGTAATGATTTTTTTACAAAATATTTATTTTTTATTAAAACTTATTTTTGCACTTTGATAATGCGTTTGAACTCAGTTTCGGGGTTAACTATTTGTCCATAGCTAGGACCCTAACAGGTGCTACCATCCCGGGTCAGGGTGGATCTGGGAACACAATCAAATAAGAGGTGGTTCCACGCTTCTCAAAATCCCCCGATCTGAGGCCTTGCTGCTGGACGTAGTTTATCGTCTTAGCCTGGACGCGGATGTAGTTTATCGTCATACCCAAGGCGACATTGTACACACACACACACACATATATATATATATATATATATATATATATATATATATATATATATATATATATATATATATATATACTTACACACACTGGTATGTATATATATATATATATATATATATATATATATATATATATATATATATATATACATACCAGTGTGTGTAAGTATATATATATATATTTATATATATATATGTGTGTGTGCATGTGCTTGTGTATACAATACGAACATACACACACACACACACACACACACACACACATATATATATATATATATATATATATATATATATATATATATATATATATATATATATATGACATTGTGCTATAACTATACTACGCTTAGAAAATTACCATATATATACATACATAATATATGTGTGTGTATATATAAATAAGCATGGGTGGGTGTGCGTGTGTGTGTGCGTGTGTGTATGTGTGTGTGTGAGGTAAAGAGTTAAAAAATGTTATAACATTAGGACAGACTTTGTGATGTTATTTGGGTTTATAACATTTCAGAACATCTCCTGTGTGTAGATAGATAGATAGATAGATAGATAGATAGATAGATAGATAGATAGATAAAGGTTGTACATAGAAAGTTAGAAATAGAAATCAACATCGAAGCAGGCAGCAGGGTGCTGTGCAAGACACCGGCGGCTCTGTAATGGTGGTCTATACGAGTCTGAAAATACTATTAACGTTCTTATTATTTTTATAATATTTGTTCTTCGTCTTGGTCGACTTTTTATCCCGACAGATGATATTTTTATTACCAAGATAGCACAAATGCCACGCCGAGCCTGGCTGAAAAAAATGGCTTGAAACTAGTGATCTTCCGGATGTTTCTTGGCTCACCAAAGTGTAACTTTATGACGGAGATACGCCGAAGACATCAGTAAATTCTATGCAATCACACTCAACAAACAGTAATTTTGGTCACCTTTCTCTGGAACGCGTCAGAACAGATCTACCCAGGCAACAAATCCAGTATTATTCCATAGACCATATACTAAATTGCATATCCATTGGTATTCAGGAGAAGCAAAGCTATACACACTAACAGGTATATCACTAGATTCTCGCATCAGTTATATATATATATATATATATATATATATATATATATATATATATATATATATAATTATCACGCAGCAGACACCACATCCTTTCTTGATGCTGATGCGAAAGTCGACAGTACTTGAACAAAAATATCAAAAATAACAA
Source organism: Acanthosepion lycidas (assembly GCA_963932145.1). NCBI lineage: Eukaryota > Metazoa > Mollusca > Cephalopoda > Sepiida > Sepiidae > Acanthosepion > Acanthosepion lycidas. The sequence continues at coordinate 114,881,459 of OZ010573.1, forward strand.
AATATGACATTCGAACATTTTAACTACAACTTCGAAGACAATATTCTGCAATTTATCTAGAAATTGGAAAAATACAATAAAAAAAATTAAAGACACATACCTTGTCAGTTCTTTTAATCAAACGTGTATGGATTAATACTTGCTAGCTAAATATACCTGATATACATATATATATATATATATATATATATATATATAAATGTGCAATCGTCAGGACTCGTGTGCTGTTATTTTTCTCAGCTATTTATATATGTATATATGACAGCACACGTCGCCTGACGATTGCATATAGCATGAAACAGACTGTCGCCTGTAAGTGCTGACTCCTATGTTCACTTTTATATTTACATACGCTCTATCTCTGATATTTAGCACTTTATTCCATAAATATAGCACACCTTAAGACTATATTTCTTCATACATACATACATATATATATATATATATATATATATATATATATATATATATGAAGTAACATAAAACAGAAAAAATATATTATGCTAAATAATTGTCGGACTTAATCCTTTTCATAATATATACACACACACACATATATATATACATATATATATATATATATGTGAATAGTCATTTCATATGAAGTGCTTTTAATGTTTAACAGTACGTTAGATGAAATGTCGGTTTATATGGCCGATTGCTGACGGAAAGCGCATATTTTCTACGAAATGCATAGAAAATCCAGGAATGTAAATATAATTAATACTGCTTGATAAAAAAAACAGTGCATTTATTTAAATAAATTAACATATAAACAGAATGTATGTATGTATGTATATATATATATATATATATATATATATATATATATATATATATATATATATATATATATACACACACACATTTTATTGTAGGATATTACGTCGAAAACATCAAAATCGCTGCACAATTGCAGTCGTGTTTCGAGGCGTATCAAATGCAATCAGGCGATTGTAAATTAATGGCAAGGGGACGATTTATTAAGAATTAAAGGCAAAATATTGTATAATATATATCCATTTATTAGGTTGGTGCAAAAATAATGACGTAATAATCACGCATTTATGAAAAATATGTTCTTAATTTTTGCTTCTTCCCTAAGTTCAGATTTAACTGGATATATACAAATATCTATCTATCTATCTATCTATCTATCTATATATATATATATATATATATATATATATATATATATATATACATATATATATGTATATATATATATATATATATATATATATATATATATATATATATATATATTTATATATATATATATATATATATGTATAAAATCAGTAATAAAATAAATATATACAACATACAATAGATAAACACATATTTGATATTGTTCACAAGTACAGACCAATCATATTTAATTTATGGAAATATACACAGCGGTTAATCATTTTCCATCCTCAGCCCGTAAATGTTGTTATAACAAACGTTCACACATTCCAAGAGGTATATCGAAATTAATTGATATATTCAGGCTTAGATTTTTTTTTAAATGGCAAACGTTTCAATGTCGTTATGTTCCTTTTGCGTCTTAGAGAGATAGATAGAGAGAGAACAAAAAATTGTGGTGGGTAGAATAATGAAACTAATGTCATTTATTTCAAGAAACGAAAAGAATTATGCAGGGTAAGCGTATTCACTTCCCACTAGTGCATTTAATATCAGCAAAAAGTACTCCACTATACTAAATGCAACTGACTTCATATGCATTAAAGCAATAATATTTATTATTATTATTCACAGTAAATTCAGATTGTTTTTGTTTCCCCTTTTACTTTTCACCGTTGAAAATGCAGTAAAAGTATTGCTGATATGAGTTGAGACTCTCTCTCCTCTCCCTATCTCTCTCGCACACACACACAGATTTACTTTGGACTAATTGGTATGATTAATGATAGAATGTTGTACATATATATATATATATATATATATATATATATATATATATATATATATATATATATATATATATATATATATATATATATATATATTTGAAGGTACAAAATCTAATTACTGAAATAAAAGTGTGTAGCTTAATATTACAAGACATTTTAAAAGCAAAGCAACCGGTTTCGCTCGCGCGCTTCAGGACTCTACGGGAGATTTAATTTAAATTAAAACAAGAGAAAAATGTTTAATGAGAAAGAGAAGGGGGAAAATAATTGAACGCAAAGAGCTAGAGACAAATAACAGCGAGCCCCAACAAACAGTCACGCTGTTTACACAGGGAAGGTTTGCGGGACCAGTTATAAAGTGCCTCCAGCATTTCATGATGAAATAACGACTTTGACCGGGACAGAACAGTGAACTAGTCAGCACTAAAATTAGTAGCACACCCTCTGTTATTTAAGAGGTGCTAATTTTGAACTTTTTTGACCAGATGCTTCTCTGTAGCTAAATGGTATAGCACGTCAGATCAATTGACGGTTTCTGCATAGGAACAGAGGTTCGATTCCTGATGCAGAACGCATATTTATTATGAAATATCTCGAAAAATCATTCCGGCAAATGTAATTAATACGTCTTAATTATAAAGAGAGCATTTACTTTAATAAATTCTATCTATAAAAAAATTAACGTAAAAAAGAAAATATATAATAATTGTCGGACATAATCCTTTTCATTATATATATATCTATATATATATATATATATATATATATATATATATATATATATATATATATATATATATAGGTAACTACACTCGTCTCGGAAAACCTTCGATTTCTTGATTTGCTAATGATCAAATCAATCATGAAAGAAAAAAAGGTTTTAAAAGAAGAAAGAGCTATGAACATGAACGTCTGTTGAAAATAATCGTACAGCATACAGGTCCAAAGCCCAAAGAAAAAATAAACGATACGAGTAATCAACTAAATTAAAAGTGCTCAATACAAAAGTAGAGCAGTCATAGTTAAACCTAGAGAACCAGACAAACTTACCACGTTTTCACCTCAGCGGATAGTCAGGGAAAAGCTGGCAGCTGACGATCAACTTAAGTGAATACTTGGTAGGTTTGTCTGGCTCCCTGGGTTTGAATATACGTGTGAATTTCTTTTCATTTTTCATTTCAACCTTTGGAAGTAAAGTCTGATGATCCAGAGCCCTGTTAAAGGGTTTGTGATGAAATAACTTATTACATGGAACCTTAAAGTGGTCTGTTTTTATTCAAACAATATATATATATATATATATATATATATATATATATATATATGCATGTGCATATGTGTGATTCGTAAATATATAAGACAATATTTCCTTTGTAATTTTCTGCTAATGAACAAACGTCATAAAATATATTTCACTCTATCAATATTTGCATTAGCGATACCAAAAGTATGGCTATATATATATATGTGTGTGTGTGTCTGTGCGCATTCGTTTATTATAAGTACATAATTTTCATTAGTGATACCAAAAGTATCGCCATATATATATATATATATATATATATATATATATATATATATATATATATATATATATATATATATGTGTGTGTGTGTGTGTGTGTTTGTGTGTCTGTGTCTGTGTGTGTCTGTGTACGCATTCGTTTATAAATAAAAATATAAATACATAAGTAAACTTTTATACAATAATAAAAAATGCATTATATAATAAAAATCGCCGCTCTTTTCTTGGGTCTGACAAGTGAGAAATCTCGAAACACACAGTTGACCTTTGATAAGTATTTTGAACTTCTGATTGCTCAAGATAATTACTGAATACGTTATTGGCAGAAATTCTGTTTGACTTGCTTTACGTTTAATCATATAATTTTACGTATATCAATAGTTTCTATTATAAATTCTTATATTATTATATACACACACGCATAAACAAGTACACACACAAACACACACATACACACACACACACACACACACACACACACACATATATATATATATATATATATATATATATATATTTATATGTATATATATATATACTATCAGCATGGCCCGGCGTTGCCCGTACTTGATTCAAAAATCGTACGCTATCACTTGACTTAAAATATTTTTGCCCTTCCTTGCCTTTAAAGGAGTGCACTTTGCCGTCCTGATGTTGCTGCATGCCTTACTCCTTGCCTATCTCACACTGCGAATTTTTTCTAAGCTCTATACTAAATATTAAATCTGTTACGAAAAAAAAACTAAACAAAAGCAACACAAAACGATCAGCTTAAAAAAGGACTCGTAACTGGAAAAACCGAATGAAAAAAGAATGTTAACAACAAATACTTTTTCACACCCAACCCAGTTCTGCGGAATCAGAATCAACATTGAGTTTAAGCAAGCGAATGAGCCAATGGGAGTAATGCAGATTTAAATTTTTCCCACTTGTGACGAATGCAGCTATCGATTTTTTTTTTTTGCAAGCTAACATGCTAGTTAACATTCGTGTCAGTCAGCTGTTGGCTCTCACGCTAGCCAACAGAATCTTCCTGCATATTCGTGGCAGTCAGCTATAGGCTCTCACATAAGTACATGAAAACTGTTGTAGAAGCATGACAAAATCGATTATTTCCACTATCGATGGGAGTTGGGAAATGCAAAGTCGGTCTTGGATTTCCCACTCACTTGGAGCATGTGCATGTAAATTTTGGTGCAAATCCGTCGAAAATTGCGGCCGTGCATTCGATACACACACACACACATCCTGCCTTATATATATATATATATATATATATATATATATATATATATATATATATATATATATATATATATATATAGCTTAATTTTCTATTTAGTGTAGATGATATTTAATTGGTTGATCAAGACAAACCCACGAGTTCATTTTTATTTCTGACCATGTTTTCTCCCCCACTTATATTTCCAAAAAAAGATAGCATTTTGCTTTAATTTTTTTTCTAAAGATTATTTAATCACCAGTCACTTACTGTTCGCCTGAGGAGGTACAGCATAATATCGAAAGACGAAAACTATTGTGTAGCGATGTCAACATGTTTTTGTCCTAATATACAAAATAAAATAATAATATATTGCTCTAATTTGTATTGAGCACTCTTTTAAAAAGTAAATGCTACGAACAGCGGAATTTTACGCAATCTGTACTTTCACACATTTGGATATATATATGAAAAACTACATGAAAAACTACACATTATTAAGTTTCTAGATAATAAAAATCTATTAAACAATAGACATGAGTTAACTGTTTTTTGCCGACATCATCAAATTTTTGCATTAAATAATTAGCATAAAAACAAACAATAAAATATTTTTTTAAATCCATAGTCCTAATAAATTGTTTAAATGCCCTACAAAAAAAGATAACCCTTTATGAAGTTGTCAAAAAACAAATGTTAACGATTTACGACAGTTTTTATATACACAAAACCGTTTCAGAAAAAAATAAAATAAAAAAATAAATAAATCTCCATAGACACTCAACCAGAATAGCATTGTCATCTTCCGCTTTAAAGTTAGACACCCCAACCTTACCCTGACTTGACATCTGTGGATGTAACTGAGATATTGATACAAATTATTAACACCTTACGCCCCTTTTTCTTTAACCAATTGCTCTAGCCGTTACCATATAAATTTTGATTTCAATAATGAATATGCTTATAAAACACGTAAATTTCAGAAATAAGTTATTCAAAAAAAATTTCGCTTGATGATGAAACAGAGCTTAGTACTTTAATTCAATTTAATTCAAATAATTATATTGAAGTTTTCGGCTCTTGTTTTGAAACATGTGAACTCTTATGTAGCGCGTGGAAATCATATTTTTAAATAAATAATTATATTTATGCTTTACTTTTGTATCGAGCACTATTTTTTAAAAATAATAACAAAAATACTAAAGAACTTTGGATTATTTACCTAACAAGTTCTTTCCTATTTTCTATATATTTTTCATATATATATATATCGTACGTGTGTGTGTGTGTGTCATATCATATGAAAAGTTTATTAATTTTTCTTATTAATAATACATTCGGTTTGCTCAACTGTTTACTAATTATTTTCTATAAAATAAATTCTCTACAGATTTCACTTTGAACCTCTAGATACATATTCATTTATTACTTCTTTTACAATCTTTTTGCTGCGTGCGCATGAAAAAACATACATGCTTATACAGATGTCCTTAAGAATAGATATACACTCACTACATAATTTCCCCAATACATGCATCATTTCTTCCCGACTGATCTTCGTTTCGTATCTTATTCATTTCATTATCTTATACTATCATTAATGACACTCACCCTGGTTGCCCCATCTAATTTCTTCCTTATTATCTTGTCTTCCCTTCTTAATCATCTCATCAACTAGCGTTATTTATTTTCTTTGCCCAATTATCGCTTTACGTGTAACCTTCCCTGAAATTTGCATCTTAGAATTCGTTTCTCACTTATTAATTTTCCATTTATATCAATTACATTATGCATCGCATTTGCTTTAAATAGTTTTTCTTGAGAACTCATTGTTTGCTTTGGCTTCGTGACTGAATGATTAGAACGTTGGCTTTCAAACCATTAAATCGAGGTTCGAATTTCGTCATGATCGATTTGTCTTGATGGTAATTTCTTGATATTAACGAACTGGGAAGACGATCCTAATATGTGGCACTATTGAGAATGCCTGAAAATGCACTTCTGTGTGAAATTTCGTACACGAAACTGTTCGGAATCTGTCGATACTTGTGCACGCAGGAAGTTAACAATCATCGTGACCGAGGTGTTGAGCCGACTATCCTTGTTCATATTGATGGTCACACCAGATTATTCTCTCTCCTGAAAAAAATGTAAGAAAGATCCGCTTATGGTATGGGTGATTATGGCTTTCCACAACTTCCTATATTTTTTAACTCTTGGCAAGGTCTTTTCTACCATACCTATGACTCTATTTTCCACTATCCACCAACTTGTAATTTATGCTGCTCGCCATTTATCCCAGGTTGGTTCTGTGAGTATCACGAAAATAAAAATGTGCCTGAGCAGGCGTCTACAACAAGGATTATCTGGCCATATTAACAGACGGCAGTACTCACAAACGAGCAGCCACCCATTGTTTGATTTTATCCCTTTTCTTCACTGGAAATAAGGCTTGAATTTTTTTTTCTCCCTTTTATTTTTCTTCTGCCAGTTTCATTATCAGATTCCATAGAATTCCTTCGTTTATTTTTCCAAACATTTTTGACAAAATCGTCACCATTCTTCTTGGAAATTAAAGTTTGCCTTCATTAAACATTTTACAAGACTGCTCGATGGATATCAAATTTTCATTGAAGAACTCCAGGACAATGTTAAAGGAAAAAAATTAGAGACGACTACCTATAGTAACAAGAATTCATGGTCGACAGCAAGGAGGATAACTCAAGCTGGCAGCCACGAACTGGAGTCATCAGAATCCAACAGGTAGAGAAATTAAATGTAGTGCCGTGACACAAAAATCCAAAGCTGTGTTGGAATATCGAAAGATGACTACGCAAAATAATAGAGATGGAAAAAGTTCGTTAGAAACAAAGAAAATAATGCTTAACTGTTATGTCACACCTTTATGACTGTGAATGTTGGACAATATCCTACAAGTGAAGATAGGATTTAAAACGACAAAGTTTCTACAGAGGGATGCTTAGAATATTATCAAGAACAGAAGTGGGAAACGAGAAAGATTTGAAGAAAATGGAAACGTAGAATACACATGCCTACTTACAAGACTGATCAAGACGAAAGTCCTTACAATTATTCACCATATTTACTATAACTATGATTTTTGATCAGTTTGCTAGATTGGGGGTGGAATTTTCAGCAGTCCTCGTCACTGTAAATATAGCAATTTGTTATTATTAATAATAACCATGGACAAAACGGTGTTCGGGCGAATATTCATGGCAAATGTTTGAATGAACATTTCTTGCGTCCTGGCTACGACAATAAACTACTTCTGACAGCAAAGCCTTTGATCAGGAGTTTTTGAGGAGCGTGCAACCACCTCTTAATTGCTGGTGTTCCCAGGTCCACTCAGACCCGGGGTGGTAGCACCTGTTAGGGTCCCAAATATGAGCAAATAATTAACTCACCAAAAGTGGTCAAAACATTATGAAAGTATAAAAATAAGTTTTAAAACCAGCAATATTTTTGTGGGGGGAAACTTAATACCGGCAATACATTTTTGAAGAGAAAATTATTCCCTGCAATATATTATTACTAGCAGTAGATTTTTAAGAAATAAAAATATTACCAGCAATACATTTTTGAAAAAAAAATATTATCAGCAATACATTTTTGAAAAAAATATTACTAGCAATACATTTTTAAAAAATTAATAGCAATACATTTTTGAAAAACAATATTAACAGCAATATATTAAAAACATTATGTACCAGCAATGCATTTTTGGAGAAAAGAAAATGTAACCAGCAATACAAAACAAAAACAAATATTACCAGCAATGCATTTTTTGAAAAAATATTACCATCAATAAAATCTTGTCTGCACTAAATAACCCATTGAGGTTGATATGCCGTAAAACAAACCAGACCGAACTAAACATTTCTTTGATTCCATCAGTTCAGACGTTCGAATCCAGGACTCGCCATGCCAAGTACACTGAGATGACTCTTCCTCATTCCTTTCATATACCTGAATTTCTGTCTAATAAACAGGCGATCTTTCAAGAAGGACCTTCGCTTTGAACGGTTATTGGGACTTAGGTTCACTCCAAGTGGAACTCATATATACCAGCAGTCGGCAACCTTTTCCTATGTGCTGACTTAAGGTTTTAAAATCATTCAGTGTGCCAAGAGCATACGTATTTTATACACGTCAAGGTCAACATACCTATTCTACAACATATATTATATAGTAAAATATAGTATATATATTTCAGTATATATTAAAATTCAAACAGCTAAATATCTTCTTTCCGTTGTAGTAGTTATTAGTTCGGACCTCGTGATATCATTTGCGGCTGTGTACCACTGGAAATTGCTTGGTGTGGCACGCATACCGTAGGTTGCTGACCCCTAGTATATACGATCCATCGCGAAAAATGCTGAAAAAATGATCGGTTACCTGTCCCGTTCCAGTATGTACCTGACTCCTTTACAAGATGCAGATCAGACCCAAAAAAGAGTACTGGTGCCATATCTGGCTGTCATATCTTCACTTTCTAGCTTTGATAGAATCCAAAAGCCTCTACACGACTTGTGCCTGATGAATCGTTTTCCAGCTTTCAACCCATTTTCCCACAGACGAAACGTTGCAAGCCACTTGCTACGCTATAGCTATTTTCATGGAAAATGTTCAGATGAGCTAATTTTCTTTGTTCCCCTCGAACTAATTTTTCCAGCTAAGACCCATTACTCCGTGTACATTGAGGTAAAACACATCCATTCTCTTCGTATTTCTTTAGTAACGATAAGTGCCACTCAGGTAGCTTCTTAAGAAGTGTTGCTTTGTGGATCAGAATACCGGGAGGGTGCTTTTCCAATCACTACAATCTTAACCTCTACAATTTTAGGGTTAACTATAATCTTTCATACATATCCACATAAAACTCATATTTTTATCAGTCACACAACAAGCGACTTCAGGAATGCCTCATACGGAGTGGTCCTCGGGTCTTGTACATAGTGAATATTAATAAAAAAAATCAGTAAAGTGAATAAAAGCTGAGCTATACACAAACAGATAAATTGGCAAAATTATTAATATGTATGATGGATGTTAGTCTTTGTTACTGTTGCAACAGAAGTCAATACAGTCGCATTCAGATTCTTACGAAAGGATTGTTGAAATTCTCCGAGAGTATCGCTTTTAAACTTGACTCTTTACAATAGCAAACATTTAAAATTCGCTCCTAGAAACAGTATTTATCTAGCATGTTTTCGTCTCTTGTGTCCTAAGTTTATTTCAGACCTCAAGTGGAACTCAGATATACATTGTGCGGTGGGTAAATTGTCGCTAAGAGAAAAAAAGCGCCATGACGCGATTCAATCCGCCAAAAATGTGGAAAATTGGTGTTGCACTGCTTGACATCCGCATTGGAAAATCCAATACGAACATTTCAGAGTGTTGGGGTGTCACTCTGAAGAGAGTGCATAGTATTCGAATGAGTTGAATGCGTTTAATGGTGATTTCGAAGGTACGGCAGGTCGAAAAATTCACTCTGATCGTTCTGATTAGAAAAGAACTCCTGAATTTGTAGGTGAAAGCCTCAGATTCAATAGGGAAAATCTACATCAAGTGCCTTGAGGAGGTAGCGCATATTTAGGTCAATAGGTTGGCTGCTGGAAGACCCTGTGTCTAGCAACAGGACTCTACACTATACCACACAAGCAGGAGAACCCAGTCATGGCTCTTCAAACAATTTCTGCGACCACATCACCCGTTACATCTCATCACTTAACTCCCAAGACTGCAACCTCCTTGATTATTATGTGTGGGGCGCAGTTAAGCGAGAGACCAAGAAAACTCTTTGTAACACCAAAAATGAATTGAAGTATTATGGTAGCATTCACCAACTTAAGGCGACCGTCCAGAATAGTTGCAAGAAATTACGAGGTTTTCTGGAGGCCGTGGTCAAAGCCAATAGAGATTTTATTGAATAAATTTACACTTTATTATTTGAAGATATTTTTTGTGTAATTTTTGGTAAAATGAGATGTCAAAGTTATTTTCATTTTTGCGTAATTTATACGATTATTTATTCATCGCATTCTGCATAATCCATTACTAAAGAAACTGGGGAATGGTTGCTGCATTCTATCGGTTCAGTAAGTATTTGTCATTTTCTGTCATACCTTGTCTTCAGATTATCTGCCTCCTGTAGAATCAGATAAGATGAGTATTGATGTCACATCTGAGTACCGCCTTTCAAAACTCCCTTCCCAGGTTTGATAGAGTCGAAAGTCGTTTACGGTGCATTGGGAGGGATGACATATTCCATCTTACATCTTTCCCACAAAAGCAACGTCGCAAGACTATTGCTACTCTATCGCTGTTTCTATGACAAATGTACAGATAAGATCCATTCTTTAGTTCCGCTAGTTCAGACCTTTACAACTATTAAGCATCATGCCATTTCCACAGTGTCGAGTCACCATAATTTCCCCCGTGTTATGTAACATCATAAGAAAGTTTCACTCAGACAGCATTTTACCACGGAACAGTGAGTGCTTCGTTAATCAGTTCGATCTTCCTCTCTTCAATGTAACGATCAATCTTTATCTTCCCTCCTTATCCTCATAACCTTTGCTTCATGCCGCATTCACTTCCTTCCATATTACAAACCTCATTCAAAGTTTTAGATAGTGTCCTTCTACATCGTGTTGCGCTCGAGCCCTGTACTAGTTAAAAGTTCCTAAAAAAACAATTTCAAAATGTCTGATAGGACAAACCTGCTAACCATTGCCCTATAGAAGGAATACCTTTTAGCTTTTCTAGATACGCGTGGCAGCGAACACACTGTCTTCTTGTAGAAAAAGAATCTCTCAATCCGACATTTTAATCAGGGTATACATTCGAAAAGTTTATTCAGTGATTACAAGCCGATCGGCCAGAGTCCATCGTTTGCCAACTCTGACGTTAGAGTGATTCCCATGGGAACGTCGTTTCGATTGGAAAGATTTGATGGAAAAGAGAGGGCAATCGAGAATAATTGTCACGCACACGACCACATCATGTGTGTACAAATGAAACAACGCTTCCTGTAAATTATCTTCCTTTCAGACGCTTCTGTCGATCCGCTCACAGTCGACTATTTGCCATTTACCGATGACATGGAACCTGTTTGCCAAAGTGGTTAAGTAATCGATTTTTCTATTGTTAGAATGTTTAAAATATATTCGTCTTGTAATAAAAGCAAGGAAAGTAAGTAAAAGACTTGGCCGTTGCTTTTATCTCGACACACGTGAACGTTTTAATTCTGTGCAATTTACTGAATACACCATGTTGAGGATGGACGATTATGTTAAACTGAAGTGCCAAAAATTTAAAGACATCTACCTAAAAATGCATAGTTCTTCGCTTCCCTTGAAAAGCACCAGTTACATGTTGTGACTTGGAGTGCCCGTTGTACCGGTGTAACAGCGTTGGTATATATATATATATATACATATATATATATATATATATATATATATATATATATATATATATATATACATATATATATATATATATATATATATATATATATATATATATATATATATGTGTGTGTGTGTGTATGTGTATGTGTGTGTGTGTGTGTGTATGTATCCAGGAACATTTCATAAATGCCGATAATTAAACTGGTTATGAATGCAGTCAGTCAGTTATGTGCCATGCGTGATACAAGCTTAGATGATCGTGCATCTTTCGCAGCAGATATTTTTTTCCCGCAGTAGGTTGCTATTTCTTTCTGCTGTAGACCAGTTGCCATCGAAGGCTATAGAATCCGGTCTGTTCATAGCTGCGAGGGAAGAAGAAGAGAATTCATATCTTTCCCAAGGGTATTAGCACAAAAATGAATGCAATCGATTCGATTTCATCTCGACTCTCCGATTCCTCAATGCGAACAGCTATCCATTAATCTACGGGGCCTACTGGATGGATGTAGAGATTTTAATAATTCCACATAAAAAATAATTTAAGCAAAACTCAATGTCGTTAGAATCTAACGAGCACTGACACGAATGGTTTTACTGTAAGTCAGCCTTGTGTTAGTGAAACCAGTTTTCTGTCACCGGCATGCAATATGTAATCGCGTTATGTTGCTAGTGAAAAAGATCACTACCATAAAACATGGCGGGCATTAAGGAGTACAAATGGCCTGCAGAGATTTCTGTGAATGCCTCACGATTTAAGAGGGACTTCAGTTTCACTAATGGTCCATGTGAACTCCAGTAAAGAAATCCCCATATGATTACAGACCCACTACCAGTTTGCAGAACAACTTAAGGACAAGTTCTTTGCATAGTGATATGCGAATTCCCCTACGCATGAACAGTAGCGGCTTCACCTAATTTTTTTCTTGCTACCACCCCCTTGGTTCCCAGCCTGTATCACTAAAGCCTCCGTCCGAAAGAATATGAAACAGTTTTTTTTTCCTGGTAATATATACAAAGAAAATACAAAACAACAATTCAATAAACACAGATACATTTCGACTTTACTTAAATGCCATTAGATCAGTTGAGCATCCTTAAGAACGTTGGCGATGATGGCTCTCAACAACTGTGTCCTTTCTTTTTGCCATCTCATCCAAACCCTGCTCCGACATACTTTCGATTTGCTTTCCTCTGGCCCTCTTACCTTCAATCTGCCCTGTGAGTAGCATATTTTCCAAACCCTCTTTCCTCATTATGCACCCCAAAAATTTCAGCAGGTCTCTTCCTGATGTTAAGCATAAGTGTCCTTTCTAACTAGAACGTTTCTCACGGTCCATAGTATTCTCAGTATCCATCTATACATTTCTGTTTCTTAAAGTTCCTTCTTCGTCTGTAAGGATATCGTCAAGGATCCATATAAGAGGACTGATAGTACATAACATTTAAGTTAGACGTTTCATTTACACGACATGTAGTGCGGCCTGTGTAGAAATCGTCAGTAAGATATTATAGACCAACATTCAGATTTCTATTTCGGACAACTAAATAAAATAAGACTTTACTTTCGTTCGTAACTCTTATTCCGATCTGATTATTTCTAAAATACAGGTTGTTGCAGCAAAATCCGACACTTGACAAAAAGAAAACGAAATGGGCAATAAAAACAAAAGTTGAATATGCAGAGACCCGACAGTTTATTTAGCAACAATTAGAGTTACATACTACATTATTTTTTCAATGTAACCCCGGCCGGCAGCGACAACCATCTCAAGGTGGGCAAGAAATGAGTCACATGCTTTGGCAACCATGTCCATAGCAGCATGTTGTGGGTGTGCTTGTTGGTCTTGGCTTTGATCACGCCCCAGAAGAAATAGTCAAGGGGGTTGCAGTCAGGTGAGGCGGGATGCCACAAGTTCGGCGACCAGTGCTGAGGAACATTGTTGAGCAGCCACACTAGGGTTGTCTTGGACTTGTGTGCAGCAAGGGGGATGTCATGCCTGTGTTCTTCTTTCAACTTTCCACTGAGATCTACCAGGAAGTTCTGAAGAGCGTGGTGAAGCCCTGGTTGGACAAGATCGCCACCGGACACCCACTATGTCTTCCAGCAGGACTCCACTCCTGCACACAAGGCCAAGACGGCCCAAGCGTGGCTGCTCAACAATGTTCCTCACCACTGGTCGCTGGACTTGTGGCCACCCTCCTCACCTGACTGCAACCCCTTTTACTATTTCTTTCGTCTCATCAAGAATAATAATGGAAACTATTTTTTCACATTTGACTCATGTACAGGGTGTTTCAGCAAAATCCATCACTTGACAAAAAGAAAACGAAATAGGCAATAAAAACAAAAGTTGTATATGCAGAGACCCGACAGTTTATTTAGCAACAGTTAGAGTTCCATATTACATTATTTTCTAATGTAACCGCCGGCGGAGCTGACGACCATCTCAAAGTGGGCGCGAAATGAGTCACACGCTTTGGCCACCATGTCCTTGTTCATAGCGGCGAACACCTCCACTGTGGTATCCCCCCATAGAGTCGACCGTGTTGTGGGCGTGCTTGTTGCTCTTGGCGTCGATCACGCCCCAGAAGAAATAGTCAAGGGGGTTGCAGTCAGTTGAAGAGGGCGGCCACAAGTCCGGGCGACCAGTGGTGAGGAACGTTGTTGAGCAGCCATCCCTAGGTCGTCTTGGCATTCTGTGCAAGAACGGAGTCTTGCTGGAAGACATAGAGACGATCGGCGGCGTTCTCGTCCATCCAGGGCTTCACCACGCTCCTCAGCATCTCCTAGTATATCTCAGCGGTGACTCTCAGGCCCTTTTGAAAGAAGAACAGAGGATGACGCCAAGGACCATGACGGAGGAGGGAAAATTCGTATGCTTCACGACGGGAACCACCTCGATGTCTTTGCAGATCAACCTGTCGTTCTGCCTAACGTTAGTTGACAAACTGTCGGGTATCTGCATATACACATTTTGTTTTTATTGCCTATTTCGTTTACTTTTTGTCAAGTGTCCGATTTTGCTGCAACAGCCTGTACATATGTTTCTTTTCTATGACTTAGATTTTATCGTTTTTTTTTTATATTAAATAGAAAAAATATTACTTAGTTTTAATGCTACACTGCTTCACCCTACCAATCACTTTTAGTCAAATTTTTTTACTCTGAATTTTCCACTGCTACAAATGGGGCGATAACGACCAATTTGTGAATGAATCGTAGATAGAACTGAACGCGTATCATACGAAGCCATACAAAAACGGCGTTTACAATTTCACATTGAAAACGATACCGGGACGCTTAGCTTTAAATTCCCTTTTAAGTTTGACGTTTGATGTATTGAGATGCCTAATTTTGCTGACATCATTTAGTTTTCCATCGCTTTTGTATTTATTTTCATTGCTTTTACTCTTAGATATTTCACAATACATCAGCATTGTTTTTTGAGAGAGGACGTATGTAATATGATCCTAGAGGTAAATTTATCATAGTTGATTCTGAATTTAGTTAAATTTCTAAATAATTTTGCCACTTAAAAATTACTTAATCTTTTAATTAAAAGTTAAAATTAAAGATATACTTATTAAAACGAACGACTAATTCATTGAATGTTTTATATTTTTAAATAATGTTAGTATAATTTATGACGTTCAAGGAGAGAAGACAACTCGTCCTTCCGTATATTTATATGTATATTCATAAGCGTCCTTAATTTTAAAAATTCTGAAAAAGAAACATTTTAATTTTGTTAATGAATAACTGATGCTAAATGAAAATTCTCATATTTGCATTGATAAAGCCTATCAGAAGATGAAACGCATCGGCTAAGATGTTTTTCTTTTTCCTCTCTCTCTCTCTCTCTCTCTCTCTCTCTATATATATATATATATATATATATATATATATATATATATATATATGTGGGGGTGTTTGTGTGTGTGTGTGTTTAATCTTAATGATCTTAAAACAACTTGAAAGAGAACGTTTGACCAAAGCAAGGACTGGCCAAAATTAACGATAAAAACAAATGAAAGCTACAGATAGAATACACTTTCTCCAGAAACAACCCTTCACTCCTGGAGTTCATTGCTACTAACAAGCAGGGTTATTTTTTTTACCTGATGATGGACATGTTGGCCGAAACTAGTCGAGGAAACTAATTGAACTAATATAACAAAAATAATTAATATACAACACAGTATGTCCGAAAATTTTAATTTTTTAATATTTTTATTATTCAAAACATATATATATATATATATATATGTGTGTGCGCGTGTGTGTGTGTACAGTGCAGACTCGGTTCTCGCATGCCTCACATGTCGAACAAATCAGTTTTCGAACAGGAAATTCGAGATGAAATTGCCTCGGTTATCGAACAAATTTTCTGTTCTCGAACAACATTGCCGAACCAAATTTAACCCGAACAGAATAATTTCCGAGTCGACCGCCGTATTGTATACATTAGTGTCTTATGTTGTGCTTTCTTTTCCAGTTTTATTGAACTGTGACTTTTTTTTTTATCTACATTGATTCGTATTAGAAAAATAGTTTCGGTTTACGAACGCCCTTCAGGAACGAATTAAATTCGTGAATGGAATTTTCACAGTATATGTATAAATATACATAAATATACGTAAATAAATATGTATATGCATATATATATATACCGTCTTTAAATATATATACATATATATATATATATATATATATATATATATATATATATATATATATATATATATATATATATATATATATATATATTAGGTTGGTGCAAAAATAATATCGTTTTTTGACGTATTTTTTAACGTCAAAAAACGAGATTATTGTTGCACCAACCTAATACATATATATATATATATATATATATATATATTTATATATATATATCTATATATCTATATATATATATATATATATATATATATATATATATATAAACATATGGGTGTGTGTGTGCATTAATACTAATATTAATAAATATATTTTTTTTTACACACCATTTGGTACAACACTGACTTTCACGCGGTTGACAATCGTCAGCCACGGACTATATACAGACCGTCTTAAAATTAAAATATAAATGTTTACGAGTATAACCAAATGTTAAGATGGCGGTGAGAAGGTAAATGTATATTTTTTTTAAATATATGTAAATAGATATTGTAAAATATCCTTTTTTATGCAAAGTATATGTAAATAGATATTATAAAATATCCCTTTTTTATGTAAAATATATGTAAATAGATATTGTAAAATATCCCTTTTTTATTTATATAATATTGTATTTAAATTCCGAGAAAAATTAAAGTTTATTTTTTGGGGGTGGGGCGGATTTTATTACAAAATATTTCAATGTTTTTCTTTCAGGTACAATGTTATTATTTTTCCATTTTCTCATTCGGTTACCAGCAATCAATCTGATATATAAATTTGTATATATATTTCACACTATGTAAGATAATATGCGCTGGACAGTGATTAACTGCTGAGTTGAGGGACAACTGCTTTAAATTGAAAAGTGATCTAATGCAATGTTTTCCTTTATTTGATGGTCCTTTTCTTCGTCAGTCACCCCTATTTCGTCGCCTATAGGCATCCGCAGTTTTCAAGCGCCGCTAGTTATGCCAATGAAAAGTTTCCATCACTGAGCTTAGTATATCTTTCCTTTGGCTGCAATAAACATTCCGTGATCAAATCGTCTTAAATCCAGGCTGTGTTCAATGGCCACCATAGCAACAACAGCTACGCTAACTCTTTCTTAATTACATCGAGCACACACCATCCATTCGAGTCTATTTCGACCAATTGAGGAATACAATACCCTCAGGAGTAAGCTTTTTTTTTTTTGGTACTTAAACATAGCAAAATAGAAAAACGAAAACAAAATAATATCTAGTTCTTATATTTTGTCAAGCTCTTTTCGGCCAGGCCATTCACCATTTTCAATACGACCTAGAGTCAAACACAGGGACGTATATTAACATTTTAACACCAAACACTTTGGAAATTACTAATGAATTGGCTGAATGCGCTCGGAATATAATTATTGTTCCAAACGCATACGGCCAATTCATTACGGAACGTTTCTACACACCTCTTAGCCAAACACCAACAAAAAAAAAGGAATATCGTAAGAACATTGGGAAATTTATTTAGAAATAATATAAAATACTAGTAATGAACTCAGAAAGATTTGTCTTGTCTGTCACGTGAAACGTGTATAAAAGAAAAGATGTTGCCCAAATAGACAATATTCTAATGACATATCGATAGAGGAGAATCGCCATTGTGAAAAAGGTGATTGAGTGCTTTCAATGCAATGAGTTGTACACGCATATTTTTCTCGGGGCAGAATTGAAGGAGTGGTATAGCTATTATTTAATTTTTATTTTACATTCTTTCGTAGATCCTACTATCAGACAGTTTATTAGAAGTGGTTTTAATAAGAAAGAAAGAAAGAAAGAAAGAAAGAATAGTTAGCGTACGCTGTGACCGAAAAAACAATTTCAAAGATATTTATCTTCGAATCAATTAGTTGTTTTGAGGACTAACGCATCCGTTTTTTTCACCTGATACAATTCCATTCATCTTTTTCTCATATTCTCTTCTATTCAATGTCCAGTTCCAATTTGTTTTGAAACCCTGCTTCTAGCCTGTTTTGTTTAATTCATTAATTTCCCCGTCCATACATAACAGATAAATTACTCAGTCATGTAAATAATAAATGATAACCTTAAACACATCAAGCGTTGACCACAAAACTGATCTATATACCAATTTAAGATATGAAAACTATGTGTGGTTGTTGTAATTGTATAGAAGCTCGTAATGACAAATCGGATAAACGAATTCGAATTCCATTTAGTTTCATTACATTCCTTTATGCGTGAATACCCCGTTTAAAGCTATTGGCTAAATAGTAGGATTTGCATCTGATTAAATCACTGTTATTCTCAAAAAAAATGTTAATCTAGTAGTCACTCGCTAAAAATAAATATTAGGGTTGATAAGCCATAAAATATCAAAGACTTTGAATTTGTTTCAAATCTTTACTTTTAGATATACTATGGATTTTTAATGTCATGTAGCTTCAAGGGTTTACCATCTATGGCTTTCCATAGATTCCTTCTCTTCGTAAATTGTGAATTGTTATGAATTCTTAATAAAGTCAATGGAGTAGTTTCCTGTTGCATTTCCCTCTATTTGGAAGGAATTCAGAATGTTCCTTCTCTTAGACTGCTTGCTCCCAAGCTATAGTGTCTACTGTGCTAGGATAGAATTATAATACATGCACACACACACATACACACACACACACACACACACACACACACACACACATATATATATATATATATATATATATATATATATATATATATATATATATATATATATATATATATATATATATTTATATACATATATAAATATACATACGTATATATATATATATATATATATATATATATATATATATATATATATATATATAACATTCACATACAGAAATGTTTCGCTGTATCACAGCTCCTCAGTGCAACCCAATGCCTCAGGCTCGATGGAAAACCCAACCGATTTGTGTGTCAGTCAGAGCTTCTACCACTGAGCTATATTTACTCGAAAGAACCTGTCAGCTAAATCTAGCGTATTGTTTTTACAAACATAGACAAACAACAAGTAGCTATAGTGATCCATTCATTTCACTGAAGAGCTCCTCATTTACGCAGTTGACCGTTGTTTTTAGTATTGACTTGTCATTCAACAGTGTCCAATTGAAAAGATATTTTCAAGAGCTAAATTATGTTATTCACAGTACAGTTTCGCTGTATCACAGCTCTTCAGTGCGACAAGACAACCGAATTCCTCAAGCCGAGATCGAAGCCCAACCGATTTACACACACACGCACACACACACACACACATATATATATATATATATATATATATATATATATATATATATATATATTATATATATATATATATATATATATATATATATATATATATATATATATATATATATATATTCCAATTACTTATATTAATTCTCTGAATTTATCTTGACGCATTCATGAACTTCGAAGAAACCTGTAGTTTAACGATCTATAACACCACCTCCGAGATGTACATTTCTAAATAATGTTGGTTGACTACTCCCACGAACTCTAGCACAACCACCAGGTTCATTCAATATAGCTCTACAATCATCGTGAAAAATTACTCCTGAGTAATCAGCTTTCATCTAATTCTTCGCCCAGTTTTCAAGTTCTAACCTGGTGGTCAATAATCCAATACCGTATACGACACCTGCCCGCCAGACTAAAAAGAACAGAATCAAATAATTACGTAGATGTTTGCCTTGACAATCGAAGAAAAAAAAAACTACCTACAGGTAAAAAGACATTTTTTATTAATTATTTTGTAAAATAAATGGTATCATCATTATCTTAATTATTATCACAGCATAAGTTTTGAACCTAAGGTCACTGCGCAGCCGAAAACCTGACCACTCCTCTCTTCATACCAATGTTGAAACCCGGAAATTTATTAATTCATGCATTCGTGTGTCTCGAGCAAGTGGCCCTAGCATAGCTCATCATTGCCTGGTAAATGGTAACATACGCTGGAATAATAATTATTCAATCGTTAAACGAATTCCAAGTGTTGATATTGCACATGATCCATTAATGACTGCTTTTGCTTTAAAAACAGATACAATCTTTTTAGATTCGTTTCTAGTAGAGATTTAGTTTTTAAATCACTGATAATCTTCCTAAATTCAAAACCACCATCATATTTTTTCTTTTAAAAGAATGGCCAGCGATTGTGCTATTTTAGAAATGTCAGCCTCACTCAACGAACAAAAAGGTAGTTTACTATGTTTCGGCGGGCAATCTGTGTATTGTACAGTTTACAAAAAAAAGAATAAGTAATTAACAGACACACACATATATACATATGCTGGACTTTTCTATCGCGAATGATAAGTAAGGGTCAGCATTGGACAGTACCTTTCGTACTACACTTATGCATGACAGCAGGGGCTACTGTGGAGAAAATCAGGTAACAGAAATACATATTTCCTCTGTGGTATCTTAAGTGTGATACTAGCCCATCATTTTTGCCGGCGACAAAGCCACTCTGACAGATGAATTTTTTTAAAGCAGGATTTTGATGACGAAGCTGAGCACGGTGCTTCAGTTTCCAAAACCCTTTAACTTAATGAAACATGTCTTACGTCACTCTTTTCGGTGTGATGCTTGGGCTTCCCAGGTTTTCAGATGAAAGTTGGCACGTTTCAATTTGTCTCTAAATTTGTCTTTGTACCGTAAGAGTGGACGTCCAACTGAACACTTGGAGTTTGCTAGTTCTCCACACAGCACCTGTTTTGGAAGCCTATGACTGGAGAGGGAGAGAGGGAGACATTGGACAAAAAATTAATATTGCTTGAGGTGTGAAACCTGTAGTGTTGATAACTATATCCACACTGTATGTCTAGATAGATAGATAGATAGATAGATAGATAGATAGATAGATAGATAGATAGATTGTGAACGAATAATCAACGCTACATGGTGACTTGGTCTGAAGATCGCTAGAGGCGTGAAACTGACAGTAACCACGCAAGGTTCAAACTGCCTCTATCTATAAACTCTCTGACTCCGACATTGATTACTCTTCTATGAATATAGCAAATTTTAAATAATATATCATGTGAGAAAGAATGGAGGTCCCATTTATTTACTGACTTATTGACAACAGTCTTCTAAAAATGTATGCTCCATAAGATCACATTTAAGCCTAGTATAGAAAGAGGCGTAAGGCAAAGATGTGTCTTCTCACCCGACCTGTTCGACCGATACAGCGAGTCAATTCTTAGATAATTATAAACCCTACCGGTATTTAGCGCTGGCTGCCACAATCTTAACAACATAAGATACGCAGATGAGACAGTACTGATGACAGACACGGAAAAGTAATTACAAAATCTCCTACAGAAGGTACCGTCGGAGGGTGAGAAGAAAGGACTAAGTATAAACTACAAGAAGAGAGTGTGCATGGTCATCGGTAAGAGGAAGAACCCGAAAGGCGATTTTCTGGTCGGGAACACTAGAATCAAGTAGAAGTTTAAATATCTGGGAAGCGTTTTGACAGAGGACAATAAGTGCGACACTGGCATCCGTAGACGTATTGGGATGGCCAAGGACACATTCCAAAAGCTGGACAGAGTACTGCGAGACAGGAGGACGTCTTTGGTAAGAAAGAAAAATTAACTGTTACGTGACATCTGTCGTTCTTACGGCAGCGAATATTGGAAGGTTTCCTCAAGGATGATGAAAACACTGGAGGCGACAGAAGGATGCTAAGGATATCATGGACCGAGCGTGTGAGCAACGATGAGGTCTTAGAGAAGATGCAAACAAGGAGGAGGCTTATGCTTAACATCAGGAAGAGGCAGCTGAACTTTCTGGGACACATAATGAGGTAGGAGGGCCTGGAGAATTTGACACTCACGTGTCGAATACAGAGAAAGACAGACAAGGGAATGCAGCGCGTGACATTCGTGGCGAGCTTGAGCAGGTGGATGACAGAACGTAGTCTGGGGGTAGGGGTGGTGATAGCAGAGCTGCAAGGAATAGAAGGAGGTGGAGAGGTATGATCGCCTACGTCCTGAAAGGACATGGCACATAAAAAAGATATTAACATTTCATTATATGTAATTAATTCAAATGTTAAACAAATGATATAAGGAAACCATTACGTTTTAACGAAATAAATCATTTATTTTTATTTTTATTTTATTTTTTTTAAATTAAATATTTACAATTTCCTCTCAAAGTGGTTTTTACATTTACATTCTTCCACATAAACAGTAAAATATAAAATGTTCATCTACGCTTGCCTGGATAAAGAGATTAAAAACACCGATAATAGCGATGACAGGAG
Organism: Acanthosepion lycidas; assembly: GCA_963932145.1. Lineage (NCBI taxonomy): Eukaryota > Metazoa > Mollusca > Cephalopoda > Sepiida > Sepiidae > Acanthosepion > Acanthosepion lycidas. The sequence goes on from OZ010573.1 coordinate 114,904,527, forward strand.
ATTGAAAATTTCTCTCGTGTTTGAGAACACAGATTATTAAGAAAAGCGTTAGGATGAAGTCTGATGTGGCGCTCTTTGATCTTCTGACACGAATGTGGCATACACAAAAGACAAAGACACTTAAAAGTGCAGTCGTCAAAACTACCTGTTCTCTAAAGCTCTTGTCTTTATTTGTACGTCACGAACAACGCTACACCTGCGGCTGAGCATGCAAAACGATAACATTTTAGGCAATATTCCACTATAGGAAGTCCGGTTATTTAGAAGTAGACAGAAAAGACGCAAGTATACCCACATGTCATGAACAGTTAAAATTGATTTGGGAAATTAATCCTCTAAAGTGAGAGATTACACTTTTGAAACTTAGCCATCCGTGATAGGATATAAGGTAAGAAAATCCGCAGACAAATATTACCTTACACGAACGAAGAAAATTCGCTTGAAAAGCAGTTACCTAGCAGACCCACCTATGAACTGACTTTATATATATATATATATATATATATATATATATATATATATATATATATTATATATATATATATATAATACTAATAAGTATAAGCATCTATACTCGTTCGGCAAAACTTTAGGTGTTTAGGTCTTTTAGCTTGTAAATGAACAAACTAATACCCAAGGTGAAAAAAGGTATGGGGGGGGAAAGAGAGAACTAAGAACATGTACTTCCGGCGAAATAATCGTCTAAAATCTAAGTTCAGAGTCCGAAGAAAAAACCTCCGACACGTGTAAAGTAAAAATAACTAAACAAAGTACTCAATACGCTAAGTAGAGCAAACTAAGTAAAACTAAAGAGCCAAACAAACCTACCTAGGTTTCACCTACGCGGTTCGTCAGGGTAAACTGACGATCCGCGTATATATGTATCGCAAACCTAAAGAGCCAGACAAGCACATATACATGAGTCGAACCAAAGCACAACACATAGCCTATAGTTTGTGTTGAAGCAAGCAACAAACTGTTGCCGCGTAGCGTTGGCCTTAATGTCCACATTTAAATATATAAAATATATATGAAGAAGTTTTGTGGACTTATTGAGTCTAGAAAATGACAAAATTATTGTTGGTTTCGTCAATAATGTGGCTAACGTATTAGTATTTTAATTGTAATTTCCTGAATGTAGACTTACTTTTAATTCTCGAATACAGCAAGTAAATTTTGAACGCGTTCGTCGTTGATATTGTTATTTTATTTATTTATTTTTTAAGCATTCCACCCCAAGCAAGGCGGGAAGCCACTAGCACGCAAGGGGTTACAGAGAGTTGGAACAAGAGCAAAGAGGAATGATAGAGGAAAGGATGAAGAGAAGGGTATGGTATAGATCAGGTCATCTGGAGACGTCGATTAACATTGCATTTGAATAGTTGCAGATTATAGCTATCAGTAAAACAAGAAACAGGGAGGGAGTTTCACAGGCGAGAAGTGCGAGACATGAAACTATTGGAGTAGAAGAGACGGCTACATTTAACTTTTTCGACAGTGAAAGGGTGAGAGCGAGATGCCAGCCTAGCTGAACGCTTAAATCAGCGAAAGCAGCTCATCGGAGTAATTATCGTGAAAGTATTTGTAAAAGAAAAACAGAGAGAGGCGATGGCATGCCTGTGAGAGAGCGACTGCAGACGAGATGCCAGATCTGGGCCAATTACTTTGCATATCAGTCTCTGGATTTTATCAACGACCTTGAGACAAACAGAAGGGGCTCCAGACCATATATGGCAGCAATACTCCATGCAAGAGCGAATGGTTGATTTGTAGATTTGAAGGATTGACTCCGGCGAGAAAAAAATTCCTGTCGACATTCCTTGCGGTGGACGAAGCTATTGACTCAATGTATTCGTTCCATTTGAGATCAGCAGACAATGTGAGACCGAGCAGTCGCAAAAAGGTGTTCTCCTGGAGTTGAACGTCAGACATTGTAATGGGAGGCATAGATGGTTCTAACTGGTGAGTAATAGCGAGCAGTTTTCTTTTATTTGTGTGTGTGTGTGTGTGTGTGTGTGTGTGTGTGTGTGTGTGTGTGTGTGTGTGTGTGTGTGTGATAATAGCCTTATTTTCAGTTAGATGTATTCATCAGATTTGTGTCCTGGACTAAAATATTGTTTATCGAAGTTGATTAGTCTTCATGCTAGTTTAAATGGTCCCTTATGCAGTTGTAGTCTGAAAGATGTTGGGTCAGCCGATTGGTAAGTAAGTGATTATATATCTAATATAATTACGTATTAATTTGTTTTGTTTTTTTCGGGAATGCAGTTCTCTATGAGAATTTTACTTCAAAAATTTATGTTGAGCTCATGTATTTTTTTATTTCGCTGAAGAGTTGTTGCCGATGACAAGGTTAGCTGTTTTTTTTGGGAGGGGGTTGTTTTTTTTTTTTTTTTTTTTTTTTTTTTTGCAATGAATAATTAATTAATTACTTTTGAATTTCAACTGGAATAATGCATATTCGCCGAAGGTACATATGTCATACTGACATTAAGGGCTCAAAATAATAAATGCCTATATTAAGTTCGGAATTTTAAATGTATACCCTTAAAACATTTTGTTATATATAATATTATGTTACACTAAATATTTCATTATTGTTTTTCATATTTATATCACATTTCTTTATAATATTATATGGCTTTATTTAATAAAGATTAATCATAACAAATAGTGTTGATAATAAATATATTATGATGAATAATAATGTTGATAATTTTAGGGATGGCATTTTATCTGATAAATAGTTACTGATATTAACGTAGATATTACTTTTACAAAGTCTGTAGAGCAAGTCGTAAGTGCAGGTAACTATAACCTCACGGAGTATCTTATATTTTGTTCTTTTCATTCTAAGTATTCAGACATAACACATAACTTCTAGCTGATCTCTCACGCCTTATTCAACATTAGAAGAACTTCATTAAACGGTAAAATAGCCATTCCTGTCCGTGAAAGATCCATACTTAAATTTATGTTTAATATATGCCTTTTAAACATGAAATTAGCAAGTTTCACAAACAACTTCTTATGTTTTTTTCCAAAAATGGTTCGATATGTTGAAATCAATAGATAATTTTAAAATTGTTTATTCTTAACTTTCTGTTAAAATTAAAACATTGCAGCTGATTTATTCTGCAACATTCTTCGGATAAACAATCCGTAGGGAAAGAAAAAAATCTTGATTTCTAGATTGTACATTTAAAGAAAAACAGTGCAATTAAACTCACTAGGAGACTCACAAAGACACTTACGGTTTTCTACTATACAAGCTTAGTAACTATTAGGTTGTTACATATATTCATTCGATGTTAATATTCATTGATTTTTTGCGAAATATATTATAAGTTTCTGTGGCATTTTTTTGCTTCATAGGAACTCTGTTCATCCTCGGAAACTGTTATTTATTTATGTTTAATATATGCATTTTAAACATGTAATTAGCAAGTTTCACAAACAACTACTATTGTTTTTCCAAAAATGGTTCGATATGTTGAAATCAATAGATAATTTTAAAATTGTTTATTCTTAGTTTCCTGTTAAAATTAAATCAGTGCAGCTGATTTATTCTGCAACTTTCTTCGGATAAACAATCCGTAGGGAAAGAAAAAACCTTGCTTTCTAGCTTTCTGTTCATCCTCGGAAACTGTTGTCTAACGTTATAGAAATTTTATTCCCGATTCGACACACATTTGAGAAGGAATATCAAGTAGACAAGATTAATCATGTACGATATCTTCTTACATTTGATTTTAATAAAGGTCATAAAGCTGCCAAAGTTACTCGAGACATTTCCTTCATTACAGACAGAAAGACACAGAAAGGGCTTCCTTGTTTCAAGGAGGCAGCGTTCAAACTCACAGATTATCCATGTTCTGTTTGCTGGGAACCAATTGGACGCGATAATTAAAGAAGAACCACAACAAAGTACGAGGGAATTAACTTGGAAGATGGCAAGCCATATTTATTGTCGCTAAGCGTCACACAATGGTTAAGGCCCAGAAACATGGCGCATGCGTGCCACACGCATTTACCGAGTGAAACAAACTCCATCACCCTTCTGTCGCAAATAGTTTACTCGATCGATTCCAGGTTTCGCGCGTATTAAAAGAATGATTCTTTTATCCTATTTATCGTGGACGAAACATGGCGTCTTTTCGTGAAGCAAAAAAAAAATGGGCGAGTCCCACCAAGCAGCCAACACCTCGCCCCAAACCAAGCCATAGCTAGATCCACGCAAGCGAACAGTCTGCGTTTGGTTGGATTGGCATGGAATAATTTACTGAGAAATGCTTCAAAATAACCAAACTGTCAGTGTTATGCTTCATGTTGAACAAATGGGCTTAAAGATGTCATTCAGCTAAAAAGTTGTGACTGACTAAACAGTATAAAAATTCAACATAAAAATGCTCGTCCCAGGTCGCTAACATGATCGAGCATGCAATTAAAGTGCTCGTTTAAGAAATCTGACACTCACCACATTCTGATTAAGACCCTTCACATATGTTAGTAAGTAGATTGACGTGCCGACTTCCATCAGCATATTCTCGTAGGCATCAGAGTTAGATAGATAGATAGATAGATAGATAGATAGATAGATAGATAGATAGATAGATATGAACAGACTGGGATAGATAGATAGATAGATAGATAGATAGATAGATAGATAGATAGATAGATAGATAGATAGGTGAAATGGTGCAAATAATGAGATACGCCATCCTAACGCTTATCGGTTTTTAAACTACTCTTTCTTTTTTATTTCGTTTTATTATTATTTTTTCTTTTCTTTACCCATATTCTTTGTACCTACCCAAGCGTTTTTTGTGTGTAGTAACCTAGTGAAGGTTACTGAATAGAAGACTCAATCGAAAGTTAGTAATGATCGATAATACTTAGGACAAGAACAACACATAAGATTAGCCAGCGTCGCGTACAAGAAGTAGTCTACTGCTAAAGCGAGTCAAGAGAATTACACTGCAGGATATCTAATAACCGCCCCACGCTGCCAGATGTGGCACAAGGTCGAATTTAATGTGGGGTATTCGAGTCAGTAGCCTCGGCCCAAAATACTACGTAGACCCCGTATAAAACGGGGTCGGTTAGCTGTTTCGCGAGACGAGACTCTGCCCTTCGACATGGCTTCGTCTGGGGAACCTCTCTGCCAGGAGGCAGGGAGTTTGACCAGCACAGCTGGAGATGAATCTCCAACTGCAGACCAACATGCAGTATTTACTACTGTATTTATCTGAATAGAGACATAATCATTATCGTCCATAGATATACTACAACAATTTGACAACTGCTCACTTTTTCAGTTCGTATTGCAATAATCTTATCCATTGACTCAATACACATTAACGGATCAATATCCCTATTAAACTTACTATTTATAACATTTATTTTTCGATATCCTCCTACTGACACTCTATATTTTAAATTTATACCCCAATATTGTATTATATTTATAATAATCTTGAACATTGATGAAATGTAGCTTTGCTCACATGAGACCCAGAAATTAAAAAAAAAACATTAACCATATTGAACAGTTCGTAATCTGATGATTGGCTAAACCATGTAACTCTGAGTCGTACTGCAAACGTAAGTATGTATATATATATATATATATATATATATATATATATATATATATATATATATATGAAAATTTCTCCGAATTAACCAGTAGAGAGACAATATTTATGAATTAAAATGGCAACTGGTAATTGCTGACGCGTCAGCAATTACCAGTTTTCCTATTGTCATTTTTATTCATAAATATATATACATATATATATATATATATATATATATATATATATATATATATATTAAGGCAAGTTTCGTTAAATAATTTAGACATATTCGGTCTACTTTTTCTCGAGAGGATCCTTTCATACTCGCGAATCAGCTTTTTGTGTGGCAGTATTGGTTCATATCGTATTTATGTCCAAGTACTTTCGATATAGCCTAAGTCATCATCAGGGTATTGTTAATTATAGGATAAGTATTCTAGTGTTCTTAGTTTTGGAAAACAAAATTGTTTGTGTCATGTTGTGGAGAGAGGGCACCGATTAAATAATAGCAAGTATGTATTGTTATGGCAGATTTTCCGACGCAAGTATTCGAAAAATAAAGGAAAATCTATTAGTACAAACATTAACATTTAGTGAATATCTATTGTACACATTTTAAAATGTTTCTTCAGTATTCATAGTTGATTTTATTATGGTTTGGTTTCAGTTTTTTTATGTAAATATCTTCAAGGTTTATTAGCTTGTGTTTATTCTTTTCTTGGAATAGTATGGCGGTGTTTTCAATTAGGATTTTCCTGAACTGCGAATGGGGACATGTATGCTGTTGTAAATGTTTAGAAATGTTATATGTTTAATATAATACACTCATAAATAAAACACGTTGCCAATATACTTAAATCCTAAAGATTGTGATGATGAATGTGTAATACCAAATATAGTATATGACTGCAAAACATTAATACTAACAATATCATTAGAAAACAAAACTGGAATTTCACAACGATGAATGGAAAAAGAAAGTTCAGAAAATCTATGAAAGATAGAACGATAGCAAAGTGACATTAACAGAAAATAACAGTGGCCCACCGGTGGCTGTCACCAAAGCTTTGTTATAATTCAATGTCATAGATAATGGTCTCTCCTTAGAGCAGAATTTAACATTCAGTCGTAAGGATACTAGAAACCAGAATGCTAACGATATATCTCAGCCAAGCACCAAGTTTGTTTAATCTAGATATGTAGGTTTTCCATGTTGATTTCATCAGATTAAAATGTTTTCGCGAAAAGAAGTCTATATTCGTAAATAGATTATAGCTATTAATATGATAGCGAATTCACGAAAGAAATTTCACTCAAATCTCAGATCTCCTGCTGCTTAAAGAAACAAATATAGAAATTAATGTTGGATTTTTTTTTTATTTAAGAATAATATCTTTTAAATGTCATTACCCATAATTTACCGGCTTTCTGCAGCTGTACAGTCGATGTGATAAAGATTAAATATTAAAGGTAAATATTAAAAAGAGGGATAAAACCGCAATTCCTAACTTTATATCAATTCACAATTTTATTTGATGAAACTTTTTTTACTGAAACCGTAATTACATTTCAGCGTATTCACAATATTTCAGGAAATCTTGACAAACAGGCTGAACACGCTTATCAATATTTCCATAGAAAATATACTTAACATACTTATTTTCACACAGACATATATATATATATATATATATATATATATATATATATATATATATATATATACTCAACTCTCCCGTCGAATTCAACGTATGAGGGTAAAGCAGATCAGTACCCAGGAAACCGACAGCCCGACAACAGAACATGAGATTTGATAATAGTGGTGAAGGTTTCATGCAAGACCATCCACACTTTTTGAAGGGCCGAATACAGAGACCTGGTGCACTACGTGCCACAGGCTCCCCAAACAACCCTCCGCAGGTTTTGAATTCAGAGTTGTCCTTCTCCTAGGCCAATTGCCATCCAAGGATATAGAACCAAGTGTGTCCTGCTATTTACCCATAGCTGGAGCTGGAGGGAGAAGGAGAGAATTCACACCTTTCCCAAGGGTATTAGCACGTAAGTGAATGTAATCGATTCGACTGGAATTCGAACTCGGCTCTCCGATTGCTTATATATATATATATATATATATATATATATATATATATATGTGTGTGTGTGTGTGTGTGTCTGTGTGTGTGTGTGTGTGTGTGTGTGTGTGTGTGTGTGTGTGTAAATATATAGAAAATAGGGAAGAACTCGTTAGGTAAATAATCCAAAGTTCTTTAGTATTATTATTTTTTTTTAAAAATAGTGCTCGATACAGAAGTAGAGCATAAATATAATTATTTATTTAAAAATATGATTCCATCGCTACATAAGAGTTCTCATGTTTCAATTTAAAACATGAGAACTCTTATGTAACGATGGAATCATATTTTTAAATAAGTAATTACACACACATATATATATATATATATATATATATATATATATATATATATATATATATATATATATCTGAGGCATTATAGGAGTTAAATTATATATATATATATATATATATATATATATATATATATACATATATATATATATACACATATATATATATATATATATATATATATATATATATATATATATAGATAGATAGATAGATAGATAGATAGATAGATAGATAGATAGATAGATACATATATATATATATATATGTATATATATTCCTGGGAAAACTTTGTTGTCAGTTTAACAGACCTCCGCAACAATAAGTATAAAAAACGATTACAAATCTTAGAACAACTTACATTAAATCACTGTCATTATAATTTATGTCACTGTTCGCGCTCTTGACTTCAGGTGCCTTTGTACTGTAGGAATATTTTTTCCTAGTGACGCTAACATTTGGTTCATAATCATTTTAATTTCAATCTTTTACCTGTTAACAATACAAATATTATCCTCACTATTTCTCGGCATTTTTTTTAAATGAAAGAGGATGGTTGAAAGTCCTAGAACTTTAACACGTCATTTTTCTCAAGTTTTTACATCTATTGTCCATAAACTTATTCGACACCAGTAGAATCTAATCAAAAAGTCTGAAAAAACATTACTTGTCCTTTCTATTTAAAATGTTTATACGAAAGATATGAAGTTTTCGTTTTAACTTTTGAAAATATACTTTGCCTTTCTTCTACCCAAAAATTTCCCCTGATTCCCCTCTCTACCATATTCTAAATTTTGATGAAATACAGGAATATATACAGAGTTTCCCGGAAGTTGCGCACCAACCTCGTCGCAGATCACCACTGAGACCCTCAGGAGAGTGAAAGTGTTTGATGAAGAGAATTGATGTTCGTTTTATCGCACCGGGTTCACAATTTGAGCATCTGTTATTATTATGATCAATAAAGGCGTTTTTTTACATATTTTTTATGAAAAGCTCGCTCCCCATTTCTGGATTTTTTTTTTTTTTTTGGAAACTTTATCATTCATTGACTGTTTTAATAATCCTGTAAAATTGTTGTAATTTTACAAGATGAAATTGATCATTTCCAGAATGCTATCTTAATTCCGATTGTATGACTGATATATATATATATATATATATATATATATATATATATATATATATATATATGTATATATATATATGTATATATATATATATATATATATCGTTCGGTTTGGTTTGGTTTGGTTTAGTTTACGGCATATTAACCTCAATGGGTTATTTAATGCCGACAAGATTTTTATTGCTGTTAATACTTTTTTTTTTCAACAATGTATTGCTGGTAATATTTTTTTTCAAAAATTTATTGCTGTTAATGATTTTTTTACAAAGTATTTCTGGTACTAAAACCTATTTTTACACTTTCATAATATTTTGAACCAAGTTTGGGGTTAATTATTTACCCATAGCTGAGACACTAACAGGTGCAGTTTATCGTCTTACCCAGGACACGGTGTAGTTTATCGCCATACCAAGGATGGTATATCGTGTTCGTTACCTTCACATACGCGCAAAGAACCTAAAGAAATGTAGGAATCCATCTCCACCATCAGCTATGGATTAAGAACATTGTTATCATCAAAACATTTTTAATGGAATATTCATATAAAAAACACAATTATTCTTAACGGTTTGCTCCCCGCTTTTTAAAAAAGAGTAGATGTTTATCCCTTGTTTATTATTTAGGATTAAGTATCTGGTTCTTTCTACTGCCTTATGTATTTTCACTTTGACGAACCAATTGCGTCTTAGTGGCATTATCGCCTTCCTTACGTTGAAATGATTGAATAAAATACAAAATATTTTCCTCTTTAAATAAACCACAAGATGGGGCTTTCAGTTACGTCCAAAACCTTATTTTCTATCACTTTCACTAACCAATAGCATTTTAGGGGCATTATTGTCTTGCTTGGTGTGAAATGATTGAAAAAAAATCCAAAATATTTTCCATTGTAAGAACCCACGGGATTGCGCTTACAATTCATTCTAAATCCATATCTCCTTTCACTTCAACAAAATAATTGCGACTTAGTGGAAGTATCGTCTTCCTTGCTGTGAAATGAATGAAAAAAATCCGATATATTTTTCCTCTTTAAATAACCCAAATGATTGGGATTACAGTTTCCTCTAAAGCCTTTATCTCGTAGACTTCGACTAATCAATTGCGTCTTACTGACATTATCGCCTTGCTTGGATTGAAATGATTGAAAAAATCCAAAATAATTTTACGCGGTAAATAACACAGCATATCTGTAAACCGTAAAAACAGATAATTTAGTTCCTATATATATATATATATATATATATATATATATATATATATATATATATATATATATTATAATAAAAAGAAAGAACAGTAAGAGATATAATCCGTGGTTCTTATCGATATTTTTATTTTTTACAAAACTGTGCTCAATGTGAATTTACATAGCATAAATATTTTAAATTAACTCATTAATAATATGGTTTCTTTGCTACACAGAAATTACTATGTTTCAAAAACCGAAGCTAAAAACTTCAAATTTAATTATATAATTAAATTAAAAGCATTAGTTCTATTTAACCTTCAAGCAAATTTTGAAATAACTTATTTTTAAATTACTGAGTTTTAAATGCACATGCAATTCATATTTTTTTGTTTCCAAGGATACAGAGAAATCCAATTATTTAGACTGAGGTGATAGCGTGTTCATTTTTATTAAATATTATTGTATCAATTATGAGTTACGTTCGAAAATGAGGTTAAGTCTATATATATATATATATATATATATATATATATATATATATATATATATATATATATATATATACCAACAACACAGATTAAGGGCAGGCAAAAAGTCTAGACGAGAATTCGAATGCTGATTTTCCCCGAAAGAATATTCCCAGCCGATGTTTATGACTGAGGCTACCGAAAATATATCAAAAAATTGATACACACGATTTTGAATGATGCCTTTTAAGACACAATAATAATCTACCTACTTTTGCGATTGTGCGTACTCAATTTCATCAACAACTTATTTTTTTTTCATATGGTCTTTTTAAATGTCTTTTTTTTACTTTTATGTGTCTATGCTTCAATATGTGCAACTCTAAATTACGCCGTAATAAATCATAAAATGGTTGCTATATTCTAATCAAATAAATAGAAAATTAACGACGCAATCCCAATGAGAACAATCAACAATAAACGCGCATTTTTTATCACTTAATTGCTGTCCATTGTTTCTACTTTCGTGAAAATTCAAATCTATCGGCATACTCATACTATCATTACGTGTTTACGACTACTTGGTCTAAGGGAGACAACCGAATATTCCAACCTGTTAAATGCAATCGTCTTTCTTTTCAAATAGAGTTAAAATAATATTTCGCCTTAGTATAATAATCAGTAAACTCATATCGTAAACAGAATCATTATCGTTGTACATCCAATCCTTAGATATTCTGGCGTCTTATACCATTTAATTCTAAGATTAATAAATCATAATATAACAAATTAATTTAACGTGTCGTAAATGATAATTATCATTTACTCCACGTTAAATTAATCTTTCTTAGAGTGACAAATTCGAATAAATCCAGGTAACTCCACTCCACCCATGTGTACCTATTAGGAGCGAGAAAGACTGTTTACAAATTGTTGTGTCATAACCGCCAGGGATTAAGTCGGGAGGTCGACAATTTTTAGTTCCTCTTAAGTATTATTGACTAAGTTTAGCTCGTAGTCCAGATAGGATTTGAAAATTTGATGAAGCTAATTTTCCGAGTAGGACTGATTTGGCTGCCCAGAAAAACAGTATTCAATATCCGTATTTATTCATTTTTATTTTTTTCATATTATTGAATGTTGAATTTCTATTACACCGTGAAATATTTGACTATTCCAAATACAAATATATATATATATATATATATATATGTGTGTGTGTGTGTGTGTGTGTGTGTGTGTATATATACAGTGCAACCTTGGTTCTCGAACGTCTCACATGTCGAACAAATCAGTTTTCGAACAGGAAATTCGAGATGAAATTGCCTCGGTTATCGAACAAATTTTCTGTTCTCGAACAACATTGCCGAACCAAATTTAACCCGAACGGAATAATTTCCGAGTCGACCGCCGTATTGTATACCTTCGTGTCTTATGTTGTGCTTTCTTTTCCAGTTTTATTGAACTGTGACTTTTTTTTCTCTACATTGATTCGTATTAGAAAAATAGTGTCGGTTTACGAACATTTCGGCTTACGAACGTCCTTCAGTAACGAATTAAATTCGTGAACGGAATTTCCGCTGTATATGTATAAATAGATAAATACATAAATAAATATGTATATGCATATATATACTGTCTTTAAATATATATATATATATTTCCTTACATACTGTCTACTGGAAATACAAACCTGAATTCACTTTATATCCATATATTTGCTTACATAGATAGATATACAGATAGTGAGAATTTGTGCGTATAAGAGAGTGAAAGCATAGGAGTGAACACTGATATTCGCATCAAGTACTTTTACTTCATTAATGTGAGATATATATATGTCATTAAAGGATTAAGTTAAGTGGAGGAAGAATGAAGCCTTTACTTATTTCTTCAGCTTAGCGCTAATGATTTATTTTATTTAAACTTATGTCCATCATTTTGTATTCTATTTATCTATTATTTTAAATATATTACGTTATTTATTTATTTATTTTTATAGTTATTTAATATCTTTTTGCATTACTACTAATATTAATAATTTTTTTTTTCCTCACCATTTGGTACAACTCTGATTTTCATGCGGTTGACAATCGTCAGCCACGGACTATATACTGACCGTCTTAAAATTAAAATATCAATGTTTACGAGTATAACCAAATGTTAAGATAGCGGTGAGAAGGTAAATGTATATTTTTTTATTATTAGGTCGGTGCAAAAATAATGACGTAATAATGTCATTTTTTGACGTAGCGTCAAAAAACGACATTATTACGCCATCATTTTTGCACCAACCTAATATATATATATTATTCTCACTATCTGTATATCTATCTATGTAAGCAAATATATGGATATAAAGTGAATTCAGGTTTGTATTTCCAGTAGACAGTATGTAAGCAAATATATATATATATATATATATATATATATATATATATAACGTAGACCTGTTTAACAGGTGTAATAGTGAAGGAATCGAGACATTTATCATACAGTCTCAGTTACGGTGGACTGGTCATGTCTTGAGAATGTCTGATGACAGGATATCCAAGATCCTAATGTACAGGGACTTAGATCAGGGCTACAGGAATGTAGGACGCCCATGGCTAAGATACAAAGACAAGCTGAAAAGCAACTTATCAGCAGTTAATATACTATATAACACCCTTGAGCGCTTAGCTTTGGAGCGGGTAGAATGGATATCAACGTGTTTTAGTGGACTCAGCAATTTTCAATCTGCTTGTCTGAATCATCTTCAAGAAGCGAGAGCAAAATCTAAAAGCCCAGCCAATCTAACAGTGATATCATCTCACAATTCCCACGCCTGCTCCATATGTGGTCTCCTTTGTAAATCACTAGTGGATCTTAAATGCCACTTAAGATTATCGTATAAACTTTCATAACTGAATTAATAAGCTGGCAGGTCCTCATACATCGAAACCGACGGGAGAGTCCATTATATATATATATATATATATATATATATATATATATATATATATATAAGAAGAAGAAGAAGAAGAAGAAGAAGAAGAAGAAGAAGAAGAAGAAGAAATCCCCGTTCAGAGGTCTCTGGTGCTATCTTTTTTACAATTTTTCCTCGGATGCCAATTCGTTTGAAAATTGTACTAAGTATTTTCACCCACCAAGTTTAAACAGATTTATATATATATATATATATATATATATATATATATATATATATATATACATACATATACATACATATGAGAGAGAGAGAGAGATAAACGGAGGAGAGAGAGAAAGACAGAGAGCAAGTGTTAAAAAGAAAGTGCATTTGTGCTGATTTCAGTTTTTATTGACAACTATTTTCAAATATATATATATATATACAACTCTTTATATATATATATATATATATATATATATATATATATATATATATATAAGTAAACATTGAAGTCAACACTCAGAAGCGACAGACAGATATTCCAAAGTTTGAATAAATTAATAGTTTCTATAAATTTTTATATCTTGAATGTAATTAACAATTTTAATTCTTGAAATGTTATTAATTGCAGTTAGAAATATTCAAATTTCATATTCCAGCCCGTTCGGTTAATATTCGGCCATAATCACTTATTCTTCTTTAACTCTTTAAATCTGAAGCCTTTCATATGAAATCAATATAATGACTCATGTAGTAAAGGAAAGAGGCAATTTATGCACACAATTAAGTTTACAAATTACTACTAAGAATTAAGATGTTATTCAGGCCAATTAAATCATCACTCTGTACCTCGAGCAATGAAAAGTCATTAAAGTCGGCTTCTTCCGAGACATACTTTTACAGTTTGAACCAGTGTATCTATCCAAGGGACGAAACAGATTTAGCCAGAATATAGCCCCAGAAATAGCGGGCAAATGATCATTACTTCATTCAATTAGCAATGTATTTATTGATCTACTAAATCTTTATTTAAGTTTTAACTTACATATTATTTAACTTTTATATTTAACCGTAATTTCAGCTGAGCCTGGGTTATTATTCCAGTATCTAACCAGTTCGATAGTTTATTTTTTAAATGAGTTTAAAATATTATTAAGTGTACAATATCTCAGTTTTTATTAATATCTTTACAATTCTATTGGTATTAAACAATCAAAGTTGGTAAATGTCTAGATATATTTTTTTATGCAATAAAATTATAATTTCTATATTTATTAGAAATTTCGTTAATATTTTTCGGTGTGAATTTGAGACCCGATTTCTACGAGAGGTAGGAGTGAACTTGAGGCCCGATTTCTGCTAGAGGTAGAAGTGAACTTGAGACCCGGTTTCTACGATAGGTAGATGTGAACTTAAGTCCCGATTTCTGCTAGAGGTAAGAGTGAACTTGAGACCCGGTATCTACGAGAGGTAGGACTGAAATTGAGGGCCGATTTCTGCTAGAGGTAGGAGTGAACTTGAGACCCGGTTTCTACGAGAGGCAGGAGTGAACTTGAAGCCCAATTTCTGCTAGAGGTAAGAGTGAACTTGAGACCCGGTTTCTACGAGAGGTAGGAGTGAAATTGAGACAGAATTTCTGCTACGGGTAGGAGTGAACTTGAGACCCGGTTTCTACGAGAGGTAGGATTGAACTTGAGGCCCGATTTCTGCTAGAGGTAGGAGTGAATTGAGACCCGTTTTTTACGATAGGTAGGAGTGAACTTCAGGCCCGATTTCTGCTAGAGGTAAGAGTGAACTTGAGACCCGGTTTTTACGAGAAGTAGGGGTGAACTTGTGGAACGATTTCTGCGAGAGGTAGAAGTGAACTTCAGACCTGGTTTCTACGAGGGGTAGGAGTGAACTTGAGGCCAGATTTCTACTAGAGGTAGGAGTGAACTTGAGACCCGGTTCCTACGAGAGGTAGGAATGAACTTGTGGCCCGATGTCTGCTAGAGGTAAGAGTGAACTTGAGACCCGGTATCTACGAGAGGTAGTAGGAAACTTGAGGCCGGATTTTTACTAGGGGTAGGAGTGAACTTGAGAAACGCTTTCTACGAGAGGTAGGAGTGAACTTGAAAGCCCGATTTCTGCTAGAAGTAGGAGTGAACTTGAGACCTTGTTTCTACGAGAGGTAGGAGTGAACTTGAGGCCCGATTTCTGCTAGAGGTAGGAGTGAACTTGAGACCCGGTTTCTACGAGAAGTAGGAGTGAACTTGAGGCCCGATTTCTGCTAGAGGTAGGAGTGAACTTGAGACCCGGTTTCTACGAGAGGTAGGAGTGAACTTGAGGCCCGATTTCGGCTACAGGTAGGAGTGAATTGAGACCCGGTTTCTACGAGAGGTAGGAGTGAACTTGAGGCCCGATTTCTGCTAGAGGTAAAAGTGAACTTGAGACCCGGTTTCTACGACAGGTAGGAGTGAACTTGAGGCCCGATTCCTGCTAGAGGTAAGAGTGAACTTGAGACCCGATTTCTACGAGAGGTAGGAGTGAACTTGATGCCCGATTTCTGCTTGAGGTAGGAGTGAACTTGAGACCCGGTTTCTACGAGAGGTAGGAGTGAACTTGAGGCCCGATTTCTGCTAGAGGTAGGAGTGAATTGAGACCCGGTTTCTACGAGAGGTAGGAGTGAACTTGAGGGCCAATTTCTGTTACAGGTAAGATTGAACTTGAGACCCGGTTTCTACGAGAGGTTGGAGTGAACTTGAGGCCTGATTTCTGCTAGACGTAGGAGTGAACTTGATACCATGTTTCTACGAGAGGTAGGAGTGAACTTCAGGCCCGATTGCTGCTAGAGGTAAGAGTGAACTTGAGAAACGATTTCTACGAGAGGTAGTAGGGAACTTGAGGCCTGATTTCTACTAGAGGTAGGAGTGAACTTGAGACCCGGTTTCTACCAGAGGTAGCAGTGAACTTGAGACCCTATTTCTGCTAGAGGTAAGAGTGAACTTGAGACCCGGTTTCTACGAGAGGTAGAAGTGAACATGTGGCCTAATTTCTGCTAGAGGTAAGAGTGAACTTGAGACCCGGTTTCTACGAGAGGTAGGAGTGAACTTCAGGACCGATTTCTGCTAGAGGTAAGAGTGAGCTTGAGACCCGGTTCCTACGGGAGGTAGGAGTGAGATTGACGCCCGATTTCTGCCAGAGGTAGGAGTGAACTTGAGACCCGGTTTCTACGAGAGGTAGGAGTGAACTTGAGGCCCGATTTCTGCTAGAGGTAAGAGTGAACTTGAGACCCGGTTTCTACGAGAGGTAAAAGTGAACTTGAGACCCGGTTTCTACGACAGGTAGGAGTGAACTTGAGGCCCGATTCCTGCTAGAGGTAAGAGTGAACATGAGACCCGATTTCTACGAGAGGTAGGAGTGAACTTGATGCCCGATTTCTGCTTGAGGTAGGAGTGAACTTGAGACCCGGTTTCTACGAGAGGTAGGAGTGAACTTGAGGCCCGATTTCTGCTAGAGGTAGGAGTGAATTGAGACCCGGTTTCTACGAGAGGTAGGAGTGAACTTGAGGGCCAATTTCTGTTACAGGTAAGATTGAACTTGAGACCCGGTTTCTACGAGAGGTTGGAGTGAACTTGAGGCCTGATTTCTGCTAGACGTAGGAGTGAACTTGATACCATGTTGCTACGAGAGGTAGGAGTGAACTTCAGGCCCGATTGCTGCTAGAGGTAAGAGTGAACTTGAGAAACGATTTCTACGAGAGGTAGTAGGGAACTTGAGGCCGGATTTCTGCTAGAGATAGGAGTGATCTGAGACCCGGTTTCTACGAGAGGTAGGAGTGAACTTGAGGACCGATTTCTGCTAGAGGTAAGAGTGAACTTGAGACCCGGTTTCTACGAGAGGTAGAAGTGAACATGTGGCCTAATTTCTGCTAGAGGTAAGAGTGAACTTGAGACCCGGTTTCTACGAGAGGTAGGAGTGAACTTCAGGACCGATTTCTGCTAGAGGTAAGAGTGAGCTTGAGACCCGGTTCCTACGGGAGGTAGGAGTGAGATTGACGCCCGATTTCTGCTAGAGGTAGGAGTGAACTTGAGACCCGGTTTCTACGAGAGGTAAAAGTGAACTTGAGGCCCGGTTTCTACGAGAGGTAGGAGTGAACTTGAGGCCCGATTGCTGCTAGAGGTAAGAGTGAACTTGAGACCCGGTTTCTACGAGAGGTAGGAGTGAACTTGAGGACCGATTTCTGCTAGAGGTAAGAGTGAGCTTGAGACCCGGTTTCTACGAGAGGTAGAAGTGAACATGAGGCCTAATTTCTGCTAGAGATAAGAGTGAACTTGAGACCCGGTTTCTACGAGAGGTAGGAGTGAACTTGAGGGCCAATTTCTGTTACAGGTAAGATTGAACTTGAGACCCGGTTTCTACGAGAGGTTGGAGTGAACTTGAGGCCTGATTTCTGCTAGACGTAGGAGTGAACTTGATACCATGTTTCTACGAGAGGTAGGAGTGAACTTGAGGCCCGATTGCTGCTAGAGGTAAGAGTGAACTTGAGAAACGATTTCTACCAGAGGTAGTAGGGTACTTGAGGCCGGATTTCTGCTAGAGATAGGAGTGATCTGAGACCCGGTTTCTACGAGAGGTAGGAGTGAACTTGAGGACCGATTTCTGCTAGTGGTAAGAGTGAACTTGAGAAACGATTTCTACGAGAGGTAGTAGGGAAGTTGAGGCCTGATTTCTACTAGAGGTAGGAGTGAACTTGAGACCCGGTTTCTACCAGAGGTAGCAGTGAACTTGAGACCCTATTTCTGCTAGAGGTAAGAGTGAACTTGAGACCCGGTTTCTACGAGAGGTAGAAGTGAACATGTGGCCTAATTTCTGCTAGAGGTAAGAGTGAACTTGAGACCCGGTTTCTACGAGAGGTAGGAGTGAACTTCAGGACCGATTTCGGCTACAGGTAGGAGTGAATTGAGACCCGGTTTCTACGAGAGGTAGGAGTGAACTTGAGGCCCGATTTCTGCTAGAGGTAAAAGTGAACTTGAGACCCGGTTTCTACGACAGGTAGGAGTGAACTTGAGGCCCGATTCCTGCTAGAGGTAAGAGTGAACTTGAGACCCGATTTCTACGAGAGGTAGGAGTGAACTTGATGCCCGATTTCTGCTTGAGGTAGGAGTGAATTGAGACCCGGTTTCTACGAGAGGTAGGAGTGAACTTGAGGCCCGATTTCTGCTAGAGGTAGGAGTGAATTGAGACCCGGTTTCTACGAGAGGTAGGAGTGAACTTGAGGGCCAATTTCTGTTACAGGTAAGATTGAACTTGAGACCCGGTTTCTACGAGAGGTTGGAGTGAACTTGAGGCCTGATTTCTGCTAGACGTAGGAGTGAACTTGATACCATGTTTCTACGAGAGGCAGGAGTGAACTTGAGGCCCGATTGCTGCTAGAGGTAAGAGTGAACTTGAGACCCGGTTTCTACGAGAGGTAGGAGTGAGATTGACGGCCGATTTCTGCTAGAGGTAGGAGTGAACTTGAGACCCGGTTTCTACGAGAGGTAGGAGTGAACTTGTGACCCGATTTCTGCTAGAGGTAAGAGTGAACTTCAGACCCGGTTTCTACGAGAGGTAGGAGTGAACTTGAGGGCCAATTTCTGTTACAGGTAAGATTGAACTTGAGACCCGGTTTCTACGAGAGGTTGGAGTGAACTTGAGGCCTGATTTCTGCTAGACGTAGGAGTGAACTTGATACCATGTTTCTACGAGAGGTAGGAGTGAACTTCAGGCCCGATTGCTGCTAGAGGTAAGAGTGAGCTTGAGACCCGGTTTCTACGAGATGTAGGAGTGAGATTGATGCCCGATTTCTGCTAGAGGTAGGAGTGAACTTGAGACCCGGTTTCTGCTAGAGGTAGGAGTGAACTTGAGGGCCAATTTCTGCTAGAGGTAAGAGTGAACTTGAGACCCGGTTTCTACGAGAGGTAGTAGGGAAGTTGAGGCCTGATTTCTACTAGAGGTAGGAGTGAACTTGAGTCCCGGTTTCTACCAGAGGTAGCAGTGAACTTGAGACCCTATTTCTGCTAGAGGTAAGAGTGAACTTGAGACCCGGTTTCTACGAGAGGTAGAAGTGAACATGTGGCCTAATTTCTGCTAGAGGTAAGAGTGAACTTGAGACCCGGTTTCTACGAGAGGTAGGAGTGAACTTCAGGACCGATTTCTGCTAGAGGTAAGAGTGAGCTTGAGACCCGGTTCCTACGGGAGGTAGGAGTGAGATTGACGCCCGATTTCTGCTAGAGGTAGGAGTGAACTTGAGACCCGGTTTCTACGAGAGGTAAAAGTGAACTTGAGACCCGGTTTCTACGAGAGGTAGGAGTGAACTTGAGGTCCGATTCCTGCTAGAGGTAAGAGTGAACTTGAGACCCGATTTCTACGAGAGGTAGGAGTGAACTTGATGCCCGATTTCTGCTTGAGGTAGGAGTGAACTTGAGACCCGGTTTCTACGAGAGGTAGGAGTGAACTTGAGGCCCGATTTCTGCTAGAGGTAGGAGTGAATTGAGACCCGGTTTCTATGAGAGGTAGGAGTGAACTTGAGGGCCAATTTCTGTTACAGGTAAGATTGAACTTGAGACCCGGTTTCTACGAGAGGTTGGAGTGAACTTGAGGCCTGATTTCTGCTAGACGTAGGAGTGAACTTGATACCATGTTTCTACGAGAGGTAGGAGTGAACTTGAGGCCTGATTGCTGCTAGAGGTAAGAGTGAACTTGAGACCCGGTTTCTACGAGAGGTAGGAGTGAACTTCAGGACCGATTTCTGCTAGAGGTAAGAGTGAGCTTGAGACCCGGTTTCTACGAGATGTAGGAGTGAGATTGATGCCCGATTTCTGCTAGAGGTAGGAGTGAACTTGAGACCCGGTTTCTGCTAGAGGTAGGAGTGAATTGAGACCCGGTTTCTACGAGAGGTAGGAGTGAACTTGAGGGCCAATTTCTGTTACATGTAAGATTGAACTTGAGACCCGGTTTCTACGAGAGGTTGGAGTGAACTTGAGGCCTGATTTCTGCTAGACGTAGGAGTGAACTTGATACCATGTTTCTACGAGAGGTAGGAGTGAACTTGAGGCCCGATTGCTGCTAGAGGTAAGAGTGAACTTGAGAAACGATTTCTACGAGAGGTAGTAGGGAAGTTGAGGCCTGATTTCTACTAGAGGTAGGAGTGAACTTGAGACCCGGTTTCTACCAGAGGTAGCAGTGAACTTGAGACCCTATTTCTGCTAGAGGTAAGAGTGAACTTGAGACCCGGTTTCTACGAGAGGTAGAAGTGAACATGTGGCCTAATTTCTGCTAGAGGTAAGAGTGAACTTGAGACCCGGTTTCTACGAGAGGTAGGAGTGAACTTCAGGACCGATTTCTGCTAGAGGTAAGAGTGAGCTTGAGACCCGGTTCCTACGGGAGGTAGGAGTGAGATTGACGCCCGATTTCTGCTAGAGGTAGGAGTGAACTTGAGACCCGGTTTCTACGAGAGGTAAAAGTGAACTTGAGACCCGGTTTCTACGAGAGGTAGGAGTGAACTTGAGGTCCGATTCCTGCTAGAGGTAAGAGTGAACTTGAGACCCGATTTCTACGAGAGGTAGGAGTGAACTTGATGCCCGATTTCTGCTTGAGGTAGGAGTGAACTTGAGACCCGGTTTCTACGAGAGGTAGGAGTGAACTTGAGGCCCGATTTCTGCTAGAGGTAGGAGTGAATTGAGACCCGGTTTCTATGAGAGGTAGGAGTGAACTTGTGGGCCAATTTCTGTTACAGGTAAGATTGAACTTGAGACCCGGTTTCTACGAGAGGTTGGAGTGAACTTGAGGCCTGATTTCTGCTAGACGTAGGAGTGAACTTGATACCATGTTTCTACGAGAGGTAGGAGTGAACTTGAGGCCCGATTGCTGCTAGAGGTAAGAGTGAACTTGAGACCTGGTTTCTACGAGAGGTAGGAGTGAACTTCAGGACCGATTTCTGCTAGAGGTAAGAGTGAGCTTGAGACCCGGTTCCTACGGGAGGTAGGAGTGAGATTGACGCCCGATTTCTGCTAGAGGTAGGAGTGAACTTGAGACCCGGTTTCTACGAGAGGTAGGAGTGAACTTGAGGCCCGATTTCTGCTAGAGGTAAGAGTGAACTTGAGACCCGGTTTCTACGAGAGGTAGGAGTGAACTTGAGGACCGATTTCTGCTAGAGGTAAGAGTGAGCTTGAGACCCGGTTTCTACGAGAGGTAGGAGTGAGATTGATGCCCGATTTCTGCTAGAGGTAGGAGTGAACTTGAGACCCGGTTTCTACGAGAGGTAGGAGTGAACTTGAGGCCCGATTTCTGCTAGAGGTAGGAGTGAATTGAGACCCGGTTTCTACGAGAGGTAGGAGTGAACTTGAGGGCCAATTTCTGTTACATGTAAGATTGAACTTGAGACCCGCTTTCTACGAGAGGTAGGAGTGAACTTGTGACCCGATTTCTGCTAGAGGTAAGAGTGAACTTGAGACCCGGTTTTTACGAGAGGTAGAAGGGAACATGAGGCCTAATTTCTGCTAGAGGTAAGAGTGAACTTGAGACCCGGTTTCTACGAGAGGTAGGAGTGAACTTGAGGGCCAATTTCTGTTACAGGTAAGATTGAACTTGAGACCCGGTTTCTACGAGAGGTTGGAGTGAACTTGAGGCCTGATTTCTGCTAGACGTAGGAGTGAACTTGATACCATGTTTCTACGAGAGGTAGGAGTGAACTTCAGGCCCGATTGCTGCTAGAGGTAAGAGTGAACTTGAGAAACGATTTCTACGAGAGGTAGTAGGGAACTTGAGGCCTGATTTCTACTAGAGGTAGGAGTGAACTTGAGACCCGGTTTCTACGAGCGGTAGGAGTGAACTTGAGGCCCGATTTCTGCTAGAGGTAGGAGTGAATTCAGACCCGGTTTCTACGAGAGGTAGGAGTGAACTTGAGGGCCAATTTCTGTTACAGGTAAGATTGAACTTGAGACCCGGTTTCTACGAGAGGTTGGAGTGAACTTGAGGCCTGATTTCTGCTAGACGTAGGAGTGAACTTGATACCATGTTTCTACGAGAGGCAGGAGTGAACTTGAGGCCCGATTGCTGCTAGAGGTAAGAGTGAACTTGAGACCCGGTTTCTACGAGAGGTAGGAGTGAGATTGACGGCCGATTTCTGCTAGAGGTAGGAGTGAACTTGAGACCCGGTTTCTACGAGAGGTAGGAGTGAACTTGTGACCCGATTTCTGCTAGAGGTAAGAGTGAACTTCAGACCCGGTTTCTACGAGAGGTAGGAGTGAACTTGAGGGCCAATTTCTGTTACAGGTAAGATTGAACTTGAGAGCCGGTTTCTACGAGAGGTTGGAGTGAACTTGAGGCCTGATTTCTGCTAGACGTAGGAGTGAACTTGATACCATGTTTCTACGAGAGGTAGGAGTGAACTTCAGGCCCGATTGCTGCTAGAGGTAAGAGTGAACTTGAGAAACGATTTCTACGAGAGGTAGGAGTGAACTTGAGGACCGATTTCTGCTAGAGGTAAGAGTGAGCTTGAGACCCGGTTTCTACGAGATGTAGGAGTGAGATTGATGCCCGATTTCTGCTAGAGGTAGGAGTGAACTTGAGACCCGGTTTCTGCTAGAGGTAGGAGTGAATTGAGACCCGGTTTCTACGAGAGGTAGGAGTGAACTTGAGGGCCAATTTCTGTTACATGTAAGATTGAACTTGAGACCCGGTTTCTACGAGAGGTTGGAGTGAACTTGAGGCCTGATTTCTGCTAGACGTAGGAGTGAACTTGATACCATGTTTCTACGAGAGGTAGGAGTGAACTTGAGGCCCGATTGCTGCTAGAGGTAAGAGTGAACTTGAGAAACGATTTCTACGAGAGGTAGTAGGGAAGTTGAGGCCTGATTTCTACTAGAGGTAGGAGTGAACTTGAGACCCGGTTTCTACCAGAGGTAGCAGTGAACTTGAGACCCTATTTCTGCTAGAGGTAAGAGTGAACTTGAGACCCGGTTTCTACGAGAGGTAGAAGTGAACATGTGGCCTAATTTCTGCTAGAGGTAAGAGTGAACTTGAGACCCGGTTTCTACGAGAGGTAGGAGTGAACTTCAGGACCGATTTCTGCTAGAGGTAAGAGTGAGCTTGAGACCCGGTTCCTACGGGAGGTAGGAGTGAGATTGACGCCCGATTTCTGCTAGAGGTAGGAGTGAACTTGAGACCCGGTTTCTACGAGAGGTAAAAGTGAACTTGAGACCCGGTTTCTACGAGAGGTAGGAGTGAACTTGAGGTCCGATTCCTGCTAGAGGTAAGAGTGAACTTGAGACCCGATTTCTACGAGAGGTAGGAGTGAACTTGATGCCCGATTTCTGCTTGAGGTAGGAGTGAACTTGAGACCCGGTTTCTACGAGAGGTAGGAGTGAACTTGAGGCCCGATTTCTGCTAGAGGTAGGAGTGAATTGAGACCCGGTTTCTATGAGAGGTAGGAGTGAACTTGTGGGCCAATTTCTGTTACAGGTAAGATTGAACTTGAGACCCGGTTTCTACGAGAGGTTGGAGTGAACTTGAGGCCTGATTTCTGCTAGACGTAGGAGTGAACTTGATACCATGTTTCTACGAGAGGTAGGAGTGAACTTGAGGCCCGATTGCTGCTAGAGGTAAGAGTGAACTTGAGACCCGGTTTCTACGAGAGGTAGGAGTGAACTTGAGACCCGATTTCTGCTAGAGGTAAGAGTGAACTTGAGACCCGGTTTCTACGAGAGGTAGAAGTGAACATGAGGCCTAATTTCTGCTAGAGGTAAGAGTGAAATTGAGACCCGGTTTCTACGAGAAGTAGGAGTGAACTTGTGGAACGATTTCTACGAGAGGTAGGAGTGAACTTGAGGCCGGATTTCTGCTAGAGATAGGAGTGATCTGAGACCCGGTTTCTACGAGATGTAGGAGTTAACTTGAGGACCGATTTCTGCTAGTTGTAAGAGTGAACTTGAGAAACGATTTCTACGAGAGGTAGCAGTGAAGTTGAGGCCCAATAATATCTTCTCCTTACAATAATATATAACTGGAAATGTTTATTTTTACAAAAATGTATTTCTGATATTTTTACTATAAAATCTTTGATATTTTTATCGTGTCTTGACCCAGTTTGCGAATCAACTAACAGGTGCTATCACTAGCCGTCTGGGTGGATGTGGAAACACCAGAATTAAGAGATGGTTCCATGCTAGTCAAAGCTTTCCAATCAGGGGCCTAGCTGCCGGATATAGTTTATCGTCATACCCAGAACGGCTGCTAAATTGTAAAAGAACTATTCCAGTTTTGCTTTAATAAATACTTCGAAGAGCTTTCCTGTCGAAACTGCTGACTAAATAACGTTTATTTCATGGAATCAAATGCGTGTGTATGGAATCAACCATTTCGGTTGATTTTACGAAACATCAACTTTTGCAAGTAGTTAAATAAGTGATAATTTTTAGGTTACACGTTTAAGGAACAGAGCTCCTGAAAAATACTACGTAGAATTTGCAACATGAGAACGACTTTGTCATCTCATACTGCAAAATCACAGTTCGATTTCTTTTACAAGCATAAATGTATTTTTTTACTATTCTATCATTCAAACAATTAAAAATTTTTTCTGCAATTAGAAAGTGCTGTGAAACTTTCTACACGACATGATTTTTCTAGTTTTCCTGTCTTCCACGATTTTGCTTTCGTCCTTGCGATCAAACATCTATGTTTTAAACATCGCAAATTTTCTGGACACGTATTTTCAGGTGTTTCATTATTTTTATCTTTAAAGTTTTCACTTTTAATTAAAAACGTGTTATGAGATGAAGGAAAAGCTTTCAGCTTTTTATATAGATTTTTTTTTTTATTCCAACCGATCCATAGCATCTTTTTCCTGTTATTTTTCTACCTTATCTGATACTGCATTTCAGCTGAGTTGTGTATTGCCTCGTAAAAGAGGGATTCCAGTTTAATTGAAATAGCCTTTTAATATGAAGAGTTTCCTAAAGGGGACGCTCTCTAAGCCTATAAATAGGCAGGAAAACGCTTTCTCCACTGGGGAATGGAGACACACGTACACATACACACGCGCGCACACTTCCTCTTCACTTTCCATTACTATTCTCTCGGACACCTACAAAACTTCACACACCCAAACAATTCACTAATTTGAATGTTTTCTTCTTTCATATTCATTGTCTTGTCCCACGCAACATTCTACTATTGTTTATGTATACCTTTTTATTAATACATACTTATCGATTGTATATATATATATATATATATATATATATATATTATATAAACATTGCGTATTTAAGGATGACCTAATACAGCTTATAAATTTTTAAAAAATGGTCATAACATTCGAGTGATTGGTAGGTTAATTTAAAATTTTGTTAGCGAACGAATTTCGCCATTTGATATCATTAACTAATTTACTTTTTGTATGAAATGTTCATTGTAATTAATATATATATATATATATATATATATATATATATATATATATATATATATATATATATATATATATTTGTTGCTAGTTTGGTTTTAATTACCCTGGCTCATATTCCGAGTCCGCCAATTTTGTTGTGGGATAAATATACCAGGAGACATGTGTTTTCCAATTTAATCAGTCAACCAGCACAGGCCCGCAAAAAAATATTATTGCACATTTTAGAACCATTTCACACAGAGGAAGTGTTGCCTCGAGTGAAACCAGAGAGAGTTTGAATGTAACAGTTTAAGAGATAAACTTCATCATCATCATCATCAGCAGCAGGCGCACAATCATCAGTAGCAACAACTGCGTTTTTCATCAGCATCATTATCTTTATAATCTTGATGATCATCATCATGTTACATGACTGATGGTTGTTGGTGTGTTGCTGTACAGCTGACTAGTTCATTTCATATATCTGTGTTGAAAGCCAAAGAGGTAGTCATTCATGTAAAGCGTGTCTTGCCTCGAGTGAATTCGAAATAGTTTTAATGTGGCAGGGTGAGAGATCATCATCATTAGCTTCATCCTCATCATTATCACCAACATCATCATGTTATATGACGAGGCGTGTTTGTAGGGTTGCCAGCGTGAGCATCTGAGTAGTTCGCTCTACATATTTGAGTTGAAAGCCAAAGAGGTAGTCATTCATGCAAGGCGTGTCTTAGGCAAATAGACCGTGCGGGGTCCATTGCTTTCAAATCAGAACTGATGTGCTTCAACTTTCCTTTTTCACAGACCAGTGGCCGATAATTCCATTGAAGGAACACTTCGATCTCATCGTTGGCTTCAGTCTCTGCCGTCTTATCATCGCGCGAAATGAGTACATAACCATGGAGCACAGTATACCTCTTTGTGCTAGGTCGCTGTAAACCCCACAAGAAGATGCATACACATTTTGAGAGATTTTTTTATAAAATCATGCGGTGTGTCTAGACACCTACCTTATTGATGATCGGAAAGAGACAAGTGAAAAGTTTTGCGTAGGCTTAGTGAATGTAACATTCACAGTAACTATCGATGTCAAGAGAAGCAGAGAAAAGCAAAGAGAAGTTTGAGCAAATGAATAGTGAAACAAGTACTACAAAGAGAAAAATGGGCCGTAAAGGAGCAAGCATTGATAAAAGCTATAATCAAGCAACAACTTTTGCCATATAGGATCGACAGAGAGGAAGCACAGTCGACCTCATCTTGTAATAATTAGATCACGTGACGAGCAAAAGAAAAATATATATATGAGAAAATGAGGCGACTGACTTAGGATTGTTACTATAATTGTATCTGTGATTTACAAAGTCTTTCCTATAAGCGGGCATTGCAAAAATCTTATGGAGAAATATGATCGTTCTTTTCTTGACACGTAAAGAAGCAGAGAGGAATAAAGTGATTCAAGATATAGGCATTTTAATCATATTCATGATTATTATCATGGGTCCTTACCTATAACTACAGAATGAACTCTTCCTAACACGATGTATACTAAGTCTCTCAAGAGAGAGGGACTAATCGAGTCGAGCCGATAGTATTTGGTTGGTGCAAAAATAATGACGTAATAATGTTGTTTTTTGACGTATTTTTTAAGTCAAAAAACGACATTATTACGTCATTATTTTTGCACCAACCTAATAGTTCACTCCAAACCAGACTGACAGTCATGCTAACACCTTCCACATCTTGTATTATTATTTCGTGTAATATACCTTCGTTATTTCTACTCTTGTGTTCGTGTTGTTCTTCCTTGGTCCTAACCTGGACCATAACAATTATTTTGAAAAGAAAAGCAATAGGAAAAAAAGAATGTTTTATTTCTAATACTATCTAAATGTTTGGAAATCAATTACTTTCGCCTTCTAATTTTAACGGGCTACTATACAAGCCCCACCCCCAAAAATTTCCTTTCGGAAGCTGTAGATAGCGTAAATGTTGGATGATTAAATGAGAAAAATAGACAAATACAGAAAACCGCCAAGTTAACAAATTCTGCTATCATTCACTAAAAACAATTTTTTTTTTTATTAAAAAAAGATATAATATAATTCTTCCAAATTTATTCCAAAAATCAGAGAAGATTTTGTTGAAAGAATGTCAATGGCATAGAAATATGCTGAAATGTTTCTATAATTAAAATTGTTTATTTTTTTAAATTATGCATTTAGTTATATAATTGGCGCTTTGAAAATTATTTTCTTGTTTCATGTAATCTATCAGATTTAAAGAGAAAACTTGGGTAACACTACTTACACCTGTTTCTACAAAGATATTTTCAGTAAAGATTCATAGTTTAAATAAAGACACTTTAGAAATTAAATAAACGTACTTAAATTTTATGACATACGGTGGCCGTTATTGATTAAATAAAACTCAAGACTTCAATGTTAACTAAACAGTATTTAATTGCAACTGCAGATAAATACTTAACAAGAACAAAGAAGTAAGAGTCAACCAAAGATAATTAACCATTTCAGTGAATACCTTGTTAGTAGCGCGGCTCGGCTTAACGTCCGGTAAATCATTAATCAAAACCCAAATCATCGACTCACAGTAATTCACACTAATTCGACTGGATAGTTCCATTCAATATTCACTCAATAATCACTTCAGTCAGTTGCCTGACACCGCTATCTATACACCTGGCGGAAAACATATATTCATTCGTCCAGAGTGTCATGCTCGAACCTCGGTGTCGGTAGTTACTCATTTTCTTCCTATATGACATCAAGATTAATGTACTTAAAATTAAAGTACTTAAGATTAGTGTTTTGAATAAAGATGCTATAAAGATATTTTGGTTTGGCAGAAACGTTCGTTTCATTTATTAAGTAAATTTCTTGCTTAATAAGAGAACTGAAACTTTCGCCAACGCAATAGTTTGAATAAATTTTAATATAGAGAAAATGGGAGTGACCTGTTTGGTACAATTTCACTCCTTTTGCGAGCAACGTCTCGGACCATGTTATGCTCTCACCGGGTGATGTGACTGGACTAACTTCTCTTCAGCGCGCAGGAGACTTACGCTGTCACCAAAAAAAAATCTAAGAGCGTAATATTGGATAGTACAAATTACTAGCATTGGAGGCAACAAATATTATGAAAATGGTTTTATCATCAATGGCAATTTGAAGAATAACATCACTAGATATGGGACGGACTATGAATAAAATTACATTATATTCCGTAAAACGTTGAAGAGCTTGGAAGACTTGCATCTCTTTAACGAGTTAGCACACGACAGGCAGTTTTGGGGATGACTGATAAGAGGTTTTTTTCAAAGTTGCTGAAGATAAGAAAACAAACTGATTTGTAGTGTGCCTTCAAGTCATAAAACAGCCACGACGACGGTTTGGTTTGCTAATTTTTGCCTCGCGTTAATCGTTAATTGTTCAAACCTCCACGAAATTCAAAAAAAGATTCAAAAATCATATAGGTTGATTTTCAACGGAAAAGTCAGGTAGCAGCCTGAACTCATTTGGAAGGCTGATGCCATAATCTATATTCCATTTTGTGTTGTGCTTGAACAGTAGTCAGCAAATAATTTTTTACGTCATTACGATTATTTACCTCGAATCTTTACATATTTTCATATAGTCATATAACATTGGCTGAGAAAGATAAAGAAAGCGATTTCTGTTATGATATACACCAACGGGTGTGTAGGATCGTCTCACCAGTGATGTTATTGTTTCGTGTCTTTCAGCATCCTACCCAAGCAATCCTACCCGAATAATACCTATTCCAAGGAAAAGTGCTCTAGCCTGTTTGTTACTGTCAAACTCTCTGCCTTAAGCAGAGAGGAACCCGGACAAGGATTTGCCGAAGGGCAAAGTTGCGTCCGAGGAGTAAGACAGGCCCGGATCCGTTTATGTGGGTTCTACGGGAATATTTTTGGGCGATGCTACGAGCTCGGAGAACCCACGGTAAACTCGGCCTTGTGCCACATACATCCCTCATGGGGAGTGCTGTTAAATATTAACAATATATATTCCAGCTGGCAATCCTGAAGCAAATGCTCGACAAGCACACAATAGCTAACATCTTCAGATTCTGAAATTTCTCTGATAGCCTTTCTCTTTTTTTACTCCCCTAAATCCAAATCGACAAGATTCTGCTTAAAGATCTTCCTGCAAAACCACGATATCCGACTTTAGTCAGAAGACAGGTGGTCCGCTATTAGCTGGACCTGCATTTCTCTACCAGCTCCTGGTATATTTTGAGCTTTCTTTGAAAGGCATCTTTCAATTTCTCTTCCCAAGGTTCCGTAAGTTCGAGCATTACAACTTATCTGAAGACAATTGACCAGATTATTAAATCCGGGCACAAATAGATATTATTATCTGCTCTGGAAATTTCAAATGACTCCCGAGCTTACTCTCTACTGCCAGGGAGCATATAAGCTGATGGTTTACAAACTGCTTTGACGAAATTAATCACCTTCATTTCAGGCTTTAAACTGCTAACACTGATTGCTGCGGCCACTACTTCGACCAATGACTTAAGAACCTAGTCTCCTTCCGTACTTCGCATCATCAAGGGCCCTCGAATAGGCGATTAGAACGCGTTTCAGCGTACCTTTCCTAGCACAGAGTGGTCCTAAAGGTGTCTCATTCATCCCCCAAGTACGCAGGTTTGCAGGACTCGGTTGTATATCATACACTTATTTTACAAGAAATTTAATCCGACTGACGTTAGAGTGCCAGATCTCCGACCAGCTTATTTTCTGCCGTAAAAATTCTCCCATCGTGTTCATCCACCCGGCTTTCTTAGTCCTACCATCTTGCATATTCTTTTTTCCTCCACGTTGGCTCGGACATCCTCCTGAATTAATTGCCTTCTCTGCTTACACCTGGATTTTTCGATTCGAGTGCGAGGTATGAAGCCTATGCCAACCTGGCCTGTTGCCACAGTCCCTATGAGAGACTTAATCCTCCTTAAGTCATAAACACTCCTCCGCTATATTTAGTTCACTCCATGTAACCCATTTCCTTCCAGTGCAAAAAACAATGCCTGTTGCAGCCAGTTTTGGGTCCTTAGACTCCCTATACTGTAGGAATTCTCTTATCCGATAGACCACAAATTCTCCCACCAAACATTTAAAGGGGAGTTGTAGTGCGTTGAGGCGCCATTTAACGCGTCACTACTCAAATTTCTTGGCTGCTGTAGCCATCTCTGGAGGTAGTTGTTAATTCTATTTTTCATGGACTCCACTGATGTCATTGGGAAGTCATAAATAAACAACGGCTAGAGAATTGTGGGAAGCATAGCGTGCTGATAAATCTACGCTTTGAAACGGCTTGGAAGTCTGGATTTTTCCACCTTGGTTAACCATAATTCTAGTTCGGAGATCAACGCTCAAATGGTTAAAATATCGTTTAAGGAGCTGTTAAAATTTTTCCCTAATAACTAGGTATTGATATCTTTTTAACAATAAGAAAAAAAAGAACATTACTTACAAAAAAAAATCGAATATTGATTTGAAAAAAAACAAAAAAGCAATGAAATTTAAAAGTGAACAAAAGGAAAAAAATGTAACTTTTAAACTTTGTTTCAAAACCTTATTTGGCTTAAGCTCCAGAAAATATCCCGCTCAGTCTTCGCCTCCTCAGACATCGATATCTTATAAGGAATGATTTACCGTCTAATTCACATATTTTGAGGCAAATTTGTTTTTTTAATATGACAAGATATCGAACCATCATGATTTTGCGTTCATCAAAATTAATTAAAATATGAAGGCTTATTGCAACGGGTATCTGTGAAGAACGGAGAAACGGCGAATCGATATCATATTCCGGTCTCGTATGTTCCATTCAATATAAAACTGATAACTTTGGAAATAGCATAACATCTCTTCTCCTATATCTTTGAATTAGATAGTACAGAGCCTAAGCTTTCAAGCCTTTGATGCATTCCAGTCTAGGATATGACTGAATTCAAGACTGTCAAAACCAACGGGAAACAATTCCACTATATTTCTGATGAGGTTACAAAAATCCACATATAATAAAGCGTAAGTAATATGTGGAGAACCATGATCACCCACGTCTTGAATGGACAAGTTACTAAAAATTAATTTGATCAGGATGTTTCCAAAGTACCTGCAAGTTGAATAAGTACGATTTCCTTTTATCCGTCAGCATGTTGGTTCTAGTAGTCAAGTTTATACTCAAAATCAAAATGTTTTTCGGTTGTGGAGATGATATCCAGTTGTCTCCCTTGTAATTGTTTGGTCAATAAATTAATGTGCCCGAATTTTTCAAATATTTCAGGTAAGCCATCCAAGTGAAATTGAAGAATTTCTCAAAAATTAATTCTGTTTATTTATTTATTTATCACGTTTTCATCTTTAAGATTCCACATTTACAATATTGCTGTGAGAATTCCACTACACATCAGAGATAAACAGATGGAATAGCCAATTTCACATTAATCACGAAAAAGCAGCATGTTCAAAGCGCTATCTTTTATGAAACTATTTCGGTGTTTGTTCAGTACAAGGCGCAAGAGCCACTCATGGTAGAGGGTTTAGAAATTATGTTGTATGAGTGTCAGAAGAGGAGGAAAGAAATGCAGGTTATGTAGAAGAGAAAACAGTTTGGGGGTCTGTTACACAAAGTAGCAGTTCATAAGAAGAAGCTGTTTCTATATGAAATTCGTTCTTATTAATGGGATACATAAGGAATGAGGATAATTCGTCCCAGTGTGCCTGTCATGATAGGTCTTTGCTACAAAGAAGGGACTAAGGAATGTATCTCTTCGGAACATTTGCCGTGGAAATACTTATAGCGGAACGAAGTGGAAATACTTATAGAGGAACGAAGGCCTTGCCACGTTACTTCGGTCGGAAAGGTCTTCTATGGAGGGAAATAACTCATCATCGACAAAACCGCGTAGACGTTTTTTTTTTTAACTCTATCATGGCAAGGCAAGTGAGTCCTCAGCCCAGATACGGCAGCATTACTCTAGTTTTGATCCGATTCGTCCCTTGTCAAGGTAAAGCATAGCAGAACGGGATATTTACAGGAACAGTAAAGATTATCTCTCAACATCTTTAGAGATGGATCGTATATATTCTCCATTTGAGGTCTGGGTGAACTTGGGTCCCAACAAATGTTTAAGGCAAGGAGCAACCCCATCATGACAGACGAAAATTCAGGGCCTGCTTGGAAATGTTGAAACGTTACTAGTTTGTTTTCGAAGTATCGAGTGTAACAAGCCAATCTTTCCCCCATCGAACCGCCTGAGTTAGGTCAGAGTTCATTTACCAGCCTCTGGTCATGTAGATGTTTGGAGGTGCATTTATACACTGTTGTATTATGTACATAATCACTATAGACCCCAGTATGTTCTTTGGCAGATCGTTAATATGCCACATAATTCCTGATATTTACTATCCCAGGTTCCAACTTCTTAACAACCAGCGCTTGGCGTTGAATCATAAAATGTCTAACTTGCGTACATTTTTTCCACCATTTACACGATCAATCATTGCTAAAGTTTATCTACCTACTCAACAACGTAATTCTTCCGTTTCAAATCATCCTCTTAGAAGCCGGGTTGCTTCAGTTCGTTGGCGATCATTGCTCTCCATAATTTTCTGTCCTTGTAGCTCTTAATATATTTTCTATTTTTTTACTTCTCCTAAACCTCGCCCCACCATTTACTCAGACTAGATAGGTAGGTTATGTGTTGTTTTCCTCTGTTCCTTCTAACTACAATCTTTTCTGTGAGTATCAAATTTTCCAAACCCTCTATCCTCGTTATGTGCCATAGAAATTTCAACAGTCCTTCCTGATGTTAAGTATACGTGTCCTTTGTTTCCATTTTCCTAAAACTTCATCGTTGCTCACATGTTCCGTCCATATTATTCTCAGTTTCTTTCCGTAGAACCACTATTCTGTTGGTTCAAGTCTCTTCTTCATCCGTTAAGACATTGTCCACTATTCACTGCCATAACCAAGAGTATACTCTTTCAAACACATCAATTCTTCAAATGTTTAATTAAGTCCAAAATCAGTCTTATGTAATGATATCCTTGTCTCGCTATAACAATTGCACTATGAGTTGGGAGTCATTGTTAATTTCTGTCGTTTCCTCAGAGCAAAATTCACGCTGTTCCTGGTGCAAGCAATCATTTGCTCTCTCAGGTTCTCTGAAAGTTTGGAAATACAGGTTTAGTAAATTTGGCAGATAAAGGAACAGTCTCCAGCTGCTTGGAATATTTTAGTCTCCACATAATTTCAGCTATTTCAACTGTTGTTTGCTTGGTCAGTGTCTGGACAATTGTTTATGGCTTCTTGTTTGCTTTAAGTAGCCACTCGACTTCAAGGCTGGTATGAGATGTTGTGCCTTGATCAAATTTTGAATTCTCCATATTTTTTACTCTCTGCTTCTTTACGCCAACAAATTCTCAAAATACCCCACAGGCTTCGAAGATAGAAGATGAACATTGTTAAGATATTTTTCAACTGATTTTCCTTGAATGTTTTGGCTGTTAATACATTCCAGCACACAATACATTGTGCAGATTCTGATACATTCGATCGTTTATTTCAGTAAGGTCCCATTTGAAGAAGTCAGATTAATTCGTCCTTTCCTTGTTTGATGACATCTGTAGAAAGAGAAAATATGAATCACATATGTGTGCCATTCGTACTTAAAATAGACAGAAATTTATCTTTGAAAATAGGAATAGAAACCCATAGCTTCAAATCCTATTATGATTTGTCACCAAAACGCACTCATCACCATGAAAGAGTTAGTAGAAATAGCAGATAACATCAAGAAGCGTCTTTGAAAAGACATCGAAAAAATTAAACAATTAATATTCAATGTAAAATCCGGTATTATAAGTTATCATAAACAAACTGTATTATGGATTTATAAAACAAATCGGTATCAATTATATTTCTATAAGGCACCACTGTCTCAAAAATGTAACAAAGACAGTTATGATGTAAAACGAATAGTAATGAGGTAAAATTGATATTAATGGGTTAAAATGGATATTATTAGGTTTAAAATGTTAGTAGTTGAGTAAAATGGATAGTAATAGGTTATACTGAATAGTAATGTATTAAAATTGATAGTAAGGGGATAACATGGATATTAACGGGTTAAAATGGATTGTAATGGATTAAAATAGATAGCAATTCTTAGCAAGAGGGTAAAATGGATTATCTTCTTTTGATCTGTTTATGCCTCCATTAAGACTTAAAAAAAAAAAAAGAGAATATATGCTGATTGGTAGTGCGGCTATCGGGAATTTCCGATTCAATTTGTTCAGTCATAATGCAGTTACACATTAATTAACCCTAAAAATGTCACACATCCCAATCTTTGGGATAATTTCCCCGATTTGCCGAACGTTGGTAGACTAATCTGACTTAAAAAATGTTTTAATATTTTCAAATTTTCTTACATTTCTTATACTCTTATTTCTTTTTCTACATCTGTTTTTCCCATAAAATTGTACACTTGAACATTGACCGGTTCGGGCATCAATAATTGTTTATATATATATATATATATATATATATATATATATATATATATATATTCAGTTTTTTATTATAAAAAACTAAAAAAACATAAATGATAAAATAAAAACGAGGTGAGGATTAAAATTTTATACCATTACAAATCTTTAATTATCCTGTCATGAATGGTGGAAATCGACGTGTGAGTTCATCATATATATATATATATATATATATATATTCGACTGGATATATACATACATATATATATATATATATAGCGATAGAGAGAGAAAGAGATAGATAGATAGATAGATAGATAGATAGATAGATAGATAGATAGATAGATAGATAGATAGATAGATAGATAGATGTTTGGGTGTGTGTCTGCATTGTTTTGTATCTATGTGTGTGTGAGACAGAGAGACTTTGTGTCCATGTGCATATTTATAATTATACTGTCTACAATGTGCTACATTCATGGATAATATTCTCAACAGACCGTTTGTGGATTTAAACCTAAATAAGTAAACTAAGTAAAGCGACGTGATTTATCGAATTCGTGTTTCAGTTTGTGGAGTTTGTGTCTCCAACTACTATCCTTATATTGGCTTTCTGTTCTTGAGATTGTGTTTCTATTTGGGATTTAGGCTTTTAAGCAATCTTTACCTTGTAAGTATGTCGCTTAATTGTGTTTGATAATTGTTTCTATTTCGCAGCTTTTGTTCGTTTTTTTTTTCTTTCTTTCTTTCTTTCTTTTGGTTTCATTTATCTTGGAGTATATATATATATATATATATATATATATATATATATATATATATATATATATATATATATATATCCTAATGTACAGCCAGTTAGATCAGGGCTACAGGAATGTAGGACGCCCGTGGCTAAGATACAAAGACAAGCTGAAAAGCAATTTGTCAGCAGTTAATATACCACATAACACCCTTGAGTGCTTAGCTTTGGAGCGGGTAGAATGTAGATCTACGTGTTTTAGTGGACTCAGCCATTTTCAATTTGCTTGTCTGAATCATCTTAAAGAAGCGAGGGCAAGATCTAAAAGGTCAACCAATCTAACAGTGATCTCGTCTCACAATACTCATACTTGCTCCATATGTGGCCTCTTTTGTAAATCACTAGCGGGTCTTAAATGCCGCATAAACTTTCATAACTGAATCAGTAAGCTGACAGATCCTCATACGTCGAATCCGACGGGAGAGTCCATTATTATTATTATTATTATTATTATTATTATTATTTATGTGTTATTTCTGTAGATTCAATTTATTTAAGTAAATGCTTTTTAATTAGACAGTATTAATTACATTTTTGCAGTATCAGTTACATTTACATATTTTAATGTTCGAGAAATTTCGTGGAAAATATGCGTATGTATATGAATATAGGTCCCAATTCTGTCGGAGAACGCATTTTGCCACGAAATTTCTCGAACATTCAGCCCGGGAAATGTAATTAATACTGTTTATTTAAAAACAGACCATTTACTTA
Source organism: Acanthosepion lycidas (assembly GCA_963932145.1). Lineage (NCBI taxonomy): Eukaryota > Metazoa > Mollusca > Cephalopoda > Sepiida > Sepiidae > Acanthosepion > Acanthosepion lycidas. Next base: position 114,941,702 of record OZ010573.1, read on the forward strand.
AATAATCTGTCCCTATGAAAATAACATATAAACAGAAAATATATTAAATAATTGTCTGATCTATTTCATTACATGTTATCATTGTTTACGTTATGATACGTTTCATGACCAGACATGATAGATCGTGAAAAATCTTTGAACATTGTGTTTAAAAACATTAAATTGGACTTTGCTTACCAGACGCTTTCCTGTACATAAATGGTATAGCACGTCAGATCGAATGAAGGTTTCCATACAGGAATATAGGTTCCAAAAACGAAAGAAAGAAATGTGTATTTATGCGTTTGGTTTGTGGATCTGAAGAGGCCTAGAATGGGGAAACGAGTAATCTAATCTATTTTCAATTAAACGTTTTTCAATTGTCAAATTTCTGTAAAAAATGTCGGGAATGTATACCCTAATTAAGAAATATATAAAAATATTATAAACATATATATATATATATATATATATATATATATATATATATATATTATGCATTTCACCACAAGCAAAACGGGAGTGTCACTAGCACTAGCACTCAAGGGGTTACAGAGGGTGAAAGTAAGAGAAAAGAGGGCTGTTTGAGAAAAGGATAGAAAGGATGTCAGGGATCAAGATATCGCTTGACATTACATTTAAATTTTTGAAGATTATAGTTATCAAGGAAGTAAGTAAGAGGAAGGGGGTTCCGCCGTCGAGAAGTGTGATAGAAGATGTTGTAGTAGAATAGGCGGTTACATTTAACTTTTTCGGCAGTAAAAATGTGGGACCAAGATACCAACCTAGTAGCACGCTTAGATTCAGGCAGATGGGGCACCAGTGAAAATAGATCATCAGTGAATGGATAAAGATCAAATTTAGATCAAGTTTTCGTATCTTCCAGTGATGTTCTCTGTCTATTATTTCAACGTCATCCCAGAGGGGGCAGTGATCTCCCTTTTCTCTCCATAAATGGTCAGCTATGCCTGATTTTTCTATTTCCCCTCGTGTTACAGCTTTACGATGTTCTTGCATTCTTACCTTAAAGGGGCGGCCTGTTTCACCTGCACGGGATGGCGTAGACACAATCATTAGTTCTACTCTAAGGTGGGGAGGTCTTACTGGAAAGATATGCCTGCGAATATCGAACTACTTTTGAAGGTCGTCCGATGATATGGGCCATAGATATTTTGTATTTTCTCCGATAACCCCATTCACGTAGGGTAGGTAGACGGAAGCTGTTTTCTGAGTGTTGTTATCCTCTTGTACAGTTCTATCCCAGTTTGTCGGAGCTGCTGCCATGTACAACTGGCTACTGTAGTGATAAACAAAAATTTGGAGAGTTGAGTTAAAAGGAATCCGGAAGAGGCATGGCACATGGAACTAGAACAATCTATCACGGTGGACGATATAATGGGTTCAGTTCGAAATTCCGATCATCTGAAGAAGGCCGGAGACAATAAAGATGAGGACAGCAGTTCGAACAGTGTATATAATGTAGGGTGTTTTCAGCACATTCATGAAATCATTTTTCCTCTTCTTATAATATTGTTTGTATGTAGTTTTGGTTTGTTGCCAGAAATGAAATTTGGCTTTTATCTTTAATTAAATCTTTTGCCTTGTTGTTTGTGCTCAGTTTGTTCGTCACCGTCTTATCTTTTGAACAATTTTGTTTGGAAACCTTTCTTTAACACAGTCACCAAAACAATAGATATGAACAGTGTGAGATAGATAGATAGATAGATAGATAGATAGATAGATAGATAGATAGATAGATAGATATGATCAAGCTGGGATAAATAGATTTATACATACATAGACAGAAGTTTAAACAATTATAGACTGCGACCTAAGAAATTGTATCTCTTCTTTTTGCATGAAAGCTGTTACCCGACAGGATATTGAACCCTTGAGTTGCTGGAATATTTACCTGGGTATATCTGCCAGGATATATTCCACCTCTGTGCATAGATAAGTAGCTTACTCTGAATGCAAGGAATTTAGTAACATCTGCAACATGCCTCATATATATATATATATATATATATATATATATATATATATATATATATATATATATATATATATATATATATATATATATATATATATATATATGTCGAGCGCGTTGTCAAATGGATTACCTGGAAGTCAGCCGAGTACTTCTGGAACCAATTTCGCTTAATCCATGCAGGATGTGTGGTTGTCTTCTCTTGCTGAAACAAGCAATCACTGACGGAAAATATGGCACGTAAAGGGGTTCAAATTATCTACAACAAATTCTAGATATGTTAGACATGGCAAGATAAAAGAAATACATACTGTGTGTTTGTTATGGAGCAAGAATATTTCTAAAGATTATTCATCTGACGACATTGACTGTTCTCTGCCATTTATAACAAGCAACCCGCTCTATCTGATTTCTACGTTCTGTAAGGTCTTTTGGTCGAGTGTTTGCTACTATCTAGGCAAGAATGAAGCAACGTTTTTCTTCATCTGTTATCTTTTTCATTTATTATACGTTTCGTCTACATCCATTTTTAATGTTTTTATTTTTGCTATTTTAATAATTCTCATCTGTTCCCTGTCCATTTTCACCTTATTCTACCTCTTATCCATAGAATGGTACTTTCAAGCGATCTTTGCGCTATTCTGTTCTATTTACTTATAATTTCCTTGTTTGAATCCAGTCCAACCTACCTACCATTATATAGTTATTGTACTCTACTTTTTAAATATATTTGTATGATGTTTTTCATTATATCTCTATTTTTGTAAAATTTCTTCCGCGATAGTGTTATATAGGTGCGGGCTGCCACAATAAATCGATAACCTAATGAAGAAAGCGGAAGCGCACCTAATCAGACAGATACCTTCGCAGGAAAATGGAGTCGACGATCCGAGTTCAAACTACTTCCGTGTCTGTTCTTCATTTTCGCCCTTGGAAAAGCTAGGAATCTGCCTCCTTTTCATGCACGTACAGGTTAATTAGCAGCATACATTGGACGTGAATAGTAACATGTCTAAACGAAGAAAACCTCTGAATTAGAGGCAGCGGGGGACCACGGCTCTATCTTTCCAAAAAATGCATAGCAGTTGATTTATAATAAAGAAAAGGATCATAAATTTATGGGTCCAGAATGGACATGACAGTTTTTAACAATAGTTGAAAAGCATTTCATTTAAGTAAATATTTATTTTTCAGCATGACCCCCCCACTTACTTGTCATTACTTTTTGTTTGTCTTGTTTTGTTTTACAGCATAACAGACTGAATGTGTTATTTAATGCCAATAAGATTTTTATTGCTGGTAATATTTTTTCTTTTCAAAAATGTATTGCTGGTAATAATGTATTGCTGATAATAAATTTTTCCTCAAAAATTTATTGCCGGTATTAATACCTATTTTTACACTTTCATAGTGCTTTGACTCCAGATTGTGGTTTAACCATTTGCCCATAGCTGGGACCTTAACAGGTGCTATCACCCCAGGTCATTGTGAACCTAGGAACGCCAGCAATTAAGACGTCGTTCCACGCTCCTCAAAACCTCTTGATCAGAGGGCTTGCTGTCAGATGTAGTTTATCGTCATACCCAGGACGGCTTGTCAGTGCATTTAACACAGCATTTCTATGCCATTGAGCAAAACATATACAATGAAAGATTTAGATCAAATTTAAACTAATAACTACGCAGTATTTGTCCCAAATTACTTAATAATCAGGAGATATTACACACATTAAACCTGTGAATGAATAGAGTAAACATGAATAGAAAATAATAAAATAACGTAACAGAGTTGCAGATGTTTGCATTCTGAGATTATCATGTTTTTTTGTTTCTTGCTGATTGATATTTTATTTCATTTGATTATTCCATTTGGATGATTCGTATTTGCGAAATTAAAATGGAGTGGGGAAAAAGAAATGAAAGTTTTAAACAAGCCCATTTCATTTGTCAAACAACAAATTAAAGCTTATGGAATCAAGATGGAAGACACAGAGATATAAAAAGATGTTTTCTTTTGATTCTTTTTTTAACCAGAGGATTGAAATCTTTTTAAAATAATTTAATATCATAAATTGACATCGAAAAGGCAATCCCTCGAAATATTCTCTTTGAATTAGGAAATAAAAATCGTCACCGCTGAAGTTGTTGTTGTTGTTATTATTATTATTATTATTATTATTATTATTATTATTATTATTATTATTATTATTCTGAAAATGAATTTCTGAGAATGACTTTTCATTAGGATGACTAACAGCAAGGTTAAAAATAAAAGTGGAAATCGTTCGCTTCGATTTTTCTACCAATTCGTGCATTTTGGTAAATGATATTGTAAGTATGAAAAGTGTTATCAAATAAAAAATGGAAGAAATCTATTACAAAGCCAAATTCAGAGAATGTCACATGATGTAAGAAAGAACAAAAAGAAATCAGTCAGATTAACGTGTTCGACGCTGCCGGGGTTAAGAGGTCATTCTTGCAGACATTCTTCATTTTTACATTTGAATCCCGATAATTATATATTCACCTGAAGATCGCTCTCGTGATATTTTGCCAACTCTCGCGAATATATTGAATTGAACATAGTTTAAAATAAAAATATGAAAAGACACTACAAGTGGACGATTATAGCGGCGATATTTGACTGACACGTGAAGACGCAATACTCAAAAATGGCCAGCGTAGCTCAATGCAAATTAATTCAAACAAAAAGAATACTACCGTTATTTACATTTTTTCATATTTATCCAATGAAACATGACCCAATGCACATGTTAGTACTTCGTATGTCCATTCCACGAAGTCATCCCTGGCAGATTGACCACAGATTCTCGATTGGATTTAAATCAGGAGAGTTTCCGGGCCAATCTAGTACTTTAATTTGCTCACTGGTAAGTCTTGTCCTTGCGTTCGTGCAGCATTAAAATTTTCATACACTTTCTTGGAGTAACGTCCATCGCAGACAATGGCCGTAGGACAACTAATCGACAGTCGAGATAATCGTGTTTGGGCGGGATCAAAATCTGATGCAATCATGGATGACGCAATATTTTTCAAGGCCAAACAAATTTCATCATACACCTCGAAAATAGATTCATATTGCCGCACACTCCTGCAAATGACCTAATGTGAGGAAAAATAGAAATCGATAACATCCTGTCACACCAATGGGTCTAAAACTGACCGTACGGCGAAAGAAGGAAATTAAAGCGGCTGTTTCAATTAATTTGCGCAAGGGCGTACCTGCCGATACATTTATATAAACATACAAACAATTCTTTTTCCGTTTCTTTTTGCTAGTTATTGAAGCGTAAAATTGAGATATTAAAGTTAATTTTGCCCGGCGTATTTTTTTTTTTTTTTTTTTCATTATTATTAATCTCTCAGTATTTCTATTCAAAGCAAGCTGGCCAGCTTGCTAGCTATCTGGGTGAATGATCTTTATGATGCATCTGGAATGCATCAGAATGTTTAAGCATTTACAGATATTTTTTTATTGATTTAATCATTAATTTAGTGGATTTGAAGTAGTAAAATGATGTCGGTGTTATGAATAATCAAGAGTGGTCTCCTCTTCAATATCTGTCTATATATCTGAGGTAATGTGTTATGTACACTATTTACATTATTCGAATTATTGTTCTCATGTTTATTGCCATATTTATCACAACGGTCCGGCCTTCTTCAGGTGGTTGAAATGTGTAACTGAAGCCTTTATTTCAATTCTATGTCTAATGGATGTTAGTTATCTCCTGATAAGTCCCCTCTCCAAGTTCTCCACTGCCTTAACCAGCTATTGAACTCACACTCTTTGGGTCCTGTCACTCGATCTAACTAACGCCTTTATCCACTGTGCCATCTGTGTGCACATATCTGTATGAATTTCTGTGTATTATAAACCTAATGTCTTCATAAACATTTTTTACCAGTACTCATATTGCAATTTTTGCTGTTATAATTACATGTTTTTTACCAGAGATTATATTGCAATTATTGTTGTTATTAACACCTTGTTTTGTTACTCTCCTTTTTGAGGGAATTATTTCCGTTTACTGGGGCTATAAAAGGACACTGTACGTGACCCTTGTATTCTCAGTTGAATAAAGTTTTCTTAAACCCTACACCTGCGTACTTCTGTCATTACAGTCGGATTAAAATATAAAATCCATTAATTCTTTAGAAATTTATTGACACACGCACACACACACACACACACACACACACATATATATATATATATATATATATATATATATATATATATATAGCAGCAAATGTTATTATGTTGTTTCAAAACAAAAGAGACTGGAATTACCGTATCTCTTATTCTTGTATATTAATTCTCTTTTATCAAATAGCATATAAACAGTTAGTTGCATATAAACCTTTCTTTCTGGATCTTTTTTTTTTAATTTTCATTCGTAAAGATATATCAAACTCTTTTACTTCGAAATTTCTCAATGAAAAGTTTTGTTGAAAGTTTTAATTCATAGCAACTGAAGGGAAAATTATCCTCTCGAAATTATAATCGAATAAATATCTCATTGCAAAAGTAAAATAAAGGATCAAAACACCAAAAATTTTTAGGTCACCAACGTTAAAAATACAATCACTGACAAAACTGAACTGCGCAATATATTTTTAAATCGGTAAAATTAAAAAGACCAAAAGTAATCGTTTCTGGAGGCCATAAATAGTTTTAAATAAATATTCTGAAATTGGTTAATCAGTGAACATGATTGTATGTCACTAAAAGTACATATAAATTGCACTTGAGTCGATTTAGTAAATCTAACGTCATTATTTCTTGATTAAAATCAAGGTTGCGTTTAAAGTAAATCTCTGATTATTACCTGAACTGCAATTAAAAAAATGTGTACGCAATAAATAAATTTGTAAAGGTAAATTTTAAGTTAGAGATCAGCTGGGGTTGAGTATAAGACTTTTATTAAATTAGTCTATTTTTGCCGAAGACATCTAGACAATTACAGGCCCATAACTCTGAGTTAAAGATTTGGGCCAAGATCCTGATGGAGCGTTTGCAATCAGCTGTCGAGATTCTTTTGGGGCCGGAGCTGTGAAGGGCCGAACAATTCAGAGCAATCTGCATCTGAGTGAGTAAAAGACGACAAGAAAGCCGGGCCGATCAATTTGGATCATCCAAGGCAGGACATGCAGTCTGGCCCTATGTGGAATCGCTAGCCGTGGTGGGATCGAGCCAGGGTTTCCACGTACGTGGATGATGTCTCTACTCCAGGTGTCGTCCCGCAGTGACAATGAGATGGTACTGAAGACGCTTGAACGGTACGAAAATATTACGGAGTCCAATATTAACCGCAACAAGCTTTCCCACTTGCCTGGAAGGGGGTCGATCTTCCGGCGCCCTTTGCTTGGACGGACGCTCCTGTACTCATTCTCGGATTGTGGCTTTGGCCAGACCACAAGCTGGAGAAAAACTGGTCAGAAGTGTAGGCGTAGGTCGGCACGGCGTTCGGGACTTGGCGCCGAAGGAGGTTGTCCTTGAAGAGTACGGCGTAAGCGAGTGCCGCTTACGTCTTTTCTCTTATGCTTTACCTCTTGTCTGTACTTCCTCTCTGTAAGGAACGTAAGAATTCCATCTTGTGAGCGGGAAGCAAGCATCATGTTGACATAAAAGTATGTTCCAGAACGTTCTTGGAGAGTCAAAAGCTAGTCTCGAGGCTGGCTTTCCTACGCTCGGCGTTGGCGAGAGACTCGATTTTGGCGGGAGACTCGATTTTGGCAGGAGACTCGATTTTGGCGGGAGACTTGATTTTGGCGGGGGAGTGTAAGGGGTGCCTTCTCTTATCTTACTATCACCCCTCCAGTGGCGAGGACTGGGCGCTATCGTAGGTCCTGGGATCAAATAAGTTTCCTCCCTTAGTGTCGATCAGGCTTGAAAATAATTCCTAGATCCAGAAACCTTTCTTGGCTTAGAAGAGTCATCTGTTGTGAACTGGTGGAGGGGTTCGCGAAGGATCCACTACATGCCGGGCTCGGCTTGTCGGCGGACGAGTTTCGCTCGTTTTGGTCTTGGGCACCAGCAAGCTTGAGTTTTCGCTTACTCAGTGATAAGGCCTTCATATGGTGGATTTGCCAGACTGCGAACGTTGTGACGTTGGCTTAGTAGAAACTGCTACTCACGCCTTCTACCATAGTCCACGGGTGCGCCCATCATTGGACTTTGTCGGCTTGTTCACGGCTCGTATAGCTCCCAAAAAGCTAGTGCTCATTGATCGCACATACGCATGTGACAATGTGTCCCCTATCCCATATTCTTGGATGAAATGGATGGTGTTTCTGTCGCTGTTTGCAACGCCTCGAATGGTGATTTGGAAGGAGGAAATGTGAATGCTATTCTCATCAGAATCTGGTCAGATCCTTTGAGTATCAGCTCAAGATGAAGATCAGAACATAGAAAGCGTTTTCTATCGACAGATTTTAGCGAAAGTCGGGTAACTGCGTCGAGCCTGTTTCGCATGAACGGCGCTAGTCTTGATTTTCTTTTTAAAGTCTCCATCGAAGCGGTTTCCTGTGGGCCCAGCCCCTGGATAGGATAGACCCTTCTTGTGTACCTAATCAATGTAAGGGTTGTTACTGGCCTTTTTCCAGCTCTTTCTTCGGTTATGGTCCAAGCCGAGATTCCCAACCTCCCCAGTTTATTTTTTTGGGACACTTTTTTCATCCCGACTTGTCCGTATTTATTTTATCTGTCCATCTCCCTTAGCGAGAGACCCTCTTGATTTTATCTGAAGACAGAATACAGCGGCCTTTCTCACTTCTTTTGAGGGTACGACAGGTCCTACTAAAACCAATAAATTTTAGTTTGTGTGGTTTATTATATTTTAGTTTGGTTTCGGGTTCATTTCCTCCTTATTCACTGCTTATCATCAATAATTTTTTATGTATAATTTTATATTCACAAATTCTTTATGTCATGCGATGTTTTATAGGTTCCCCTGCGTCTGTGCGGTATTGTGGTTCATGGAGGAATGAATGATGACGGACAGTTTTTTGTGGTGGCTGTGTAAATTGTAACGAATGAATGGATCGTGAATCGGGTCAACTAGCCTCAACCATTTCCCTCTTTTGGGCTTTTTGGCTACTAGTGTTGTATTTATAGTAATAAATCTCGTATATTATAGAACCATGTCAACCTCACTGTGGTGTAATAGTTAGCAAGCTTGTCTAGCCAGAACAATTACGACTGAATAGTAATTTCTATCCTCACTGGGTGCACCATATTGTCGGCCTTGTGCCACATTTAAGATACGCTTAGAAAATCATTTAGGGTCTCTCCCCCCACACCGGATTCTTCCGAGAGGATTGACAGAGGAGGAGAAGGGGTTTTTCCCACCGGAATGGATGCTGCAGATGTAATATCTGTTCCGTGTCAGAGGCCTTCTCCCCTCTCATGCGTTCTCACACCGTCGCTTAACAACTAACTGCTCGAGTGGAAACACCCGGGTCCTCACGTTAATAAATGACTTTGTGTCACAACCTGATTTAGTTGTGGGGGAGGTTAAGATAAATCTCGGGCACCTCGGCGCGATGGGGAAACTCGACGTGGTGTAATGGTTAGAAAGCTTGTCTTGCTAGATCATTCACACCTGGCTAGTGAATTCGATCCTCCCTGGGTGCCCCCATACTTTCGGACTTGTGCCATATCTAAGCTTAGCTTAGAAAATCAGGGCCTGCCCCCACCCGGATTCTTCGGGAGGGGTTTGCAGAGAAGAAGAATAGGTTTTTCCCATCGGAGTAGATGCTACTGTTGTAGTGTCAGTTCCGTACAGGAGGCCTTGTCTCCTCCCTGGCGTTCCACCGAACGGTTGCGTGACATCTATTACGTAGCGGTAGAATGACCGGCTATAAAACCAGCGGCCCGAGTGGAAATACTCATGTCGCTACGTTAAAAACCGACCTTTTGTCACAACCTGACTCACTGGGAGAGGGGAAGCTGAAATGATAAATCTGAGGCACCTCAGCGTGGTGTAATGGTTAGAACAATTACGACTGAGTAGTGAGTTTGATCTCCACTGGGTACCCGATAAAAATCACCTTACTCTTATTTCTTTTGAGGATTCATGGGTCCTAGTAACATCAGTTATATTTAGTTTGTGGCTTTTGTTATATTTTACTTTGTTTTCGGGTTCATCCTCCCTTATTGTTTACTATCAAGAGATTGTTAATTATAATTCTATACACAACATTTTTTTTATGTAAGAGTGAACGATGACGGACGAGTTTTATGGTAGTTCTTTAAATTGTAACGAATAAATGGGTCGTGAATCTGATTAGCTAGATATAAGATAGTTAATATCTCCCAGCCTCTACCCAATTCCCCCTTTGGAACTTGTGCTACAATTTCTGTATTATATACGCAATAAATCTCGTATAGTATATAGCACCCTGTCAACATAACTCTCAGACACTAATACTAATCTATCGAGACTGACTAATTGTCTATCAACAAATAACGCCTTTATAAAATTAAAACCTATATACATATCAATTCTATGCAGTGTATGCTGCTTTGATTGTAATTCACTAATATCATAAGGGAAGTTACATTTAATATAAAATGATTATTTCCTAGTTTTATGTATTTTCTAACGTACTGCCTGTATTCCTTTCGCAGTGGTTCAAATCAATTTAAATTCAGTCCATGATTAATATTTAACGTGACAGCAAATATAATTTTAACCGTTAATTTGATATTGATATCCGTTAACAGAATTTTTTTTTTAATTTCTAGCAATAGGAAACATAAATCACGAAAGAAAGCTGTATATACAGTAAATAACAACGGTAAACAGCGAAACGTATTTAGACATGGTGGAGTAATGGATAGCGGTTTTGATTGAGAGATCGGAGAGCCGAGTTCGAATTCCAGTAGAGTTCACTGCATTCACTTACATACAAATACCATTAGGAAAGGTAATAAATCCTTCACTTCTTCTCCCCATCTATGGGTAAAGATTGATATTTATAGTCTTAGTTGGCAACCGGTCTAGGAGAAGGACAGCTTTGAATTTCAACAAAATCCAAATCCGGATATACAATGTGATCGGTTCTGACTTGGGATCTCGACTCCATTTACTTTATCATCGACGTAATGTGATTTCCCTCTGTCTTTTCTACAAATATTTTCATGACATCTGCTCTGACGAACTATTTTCACTGGTACCTCGACTGCAAAAATTTAAGCGTGCTACTAGGTTGGCACCTCGGTCCCACTATTTCATTATTGAAACAGTTAAATGTAACCGCCACTTTTGCTCCAACAGCTTGTGCTCTCGCACTTCCCGACAGTGGAACTCCCTTCCTCTTACTTGCTTCACTGATAACTATAATCTTGAAAAATTATAATGTAATTTCAATCGACATTTTCTGTTGCCTTGATCCCCATTCTTCGTTTTATCCTCCTTCGTTCTTCTTTTTATTCTTTCCTCCCCACCATATACCCAGTCTTTTCCCTCTGTAGCCCTTGCGTAGTAGTGAAACGCCCCCCTTGCTTGGGGTGAAATGCTTAAAAACAAGGTATCTCTGCTTACTATGCCACTAAGGAACGACTCCATGATACCGATTACGGTCTACCATCATACTTTTATGTACGAACAATCAAACAAACAACGTATGCAAATAAGCATTCATTATTCTTCTTCTATGAGCCATGTCTCTTTGGGACGTGGATGATCATGGCTCTCCACAATTTCCTGTTCTTTGCGGCTCTTAGTAAAGCTTGTCCTTTTGTTACCTCGCCTAATCCTTGTCCTGGCAATCATTCCCAGGAGTGATTGGAATATAATGGTTGACTACTCATAGTTGAGTATGCCTGTCTAATATGGCGTCTAGCTAATCTCTGTTGCAGACACCTGCTCAGGCACGTTTCTGCTTGTCCAACAACCCACAGAGCCCACCTGTGGTTTATACTGCAATTATGCTGAGCGAACCTTAGTTATATTTTCTGGGAGAGAGCGTGATCAACAGTCGGAACAAGGCTAGCATGCTCATATGCTCGGTCACGATGACTTGTGACTTCGTGCTAGAACAACCATCGACAGCTCCAAAATAGTTCCATTTACGCAATTTCATTCACAAGGATTAGGTCAACCCGTGGTATGTTTTTTCAGCCATTTTCCAAAAGTGCCGCATGTCGTTGAATGCTTCCAAATGCCGATAACCTCAAGAAGTCTACTTTCTGAAAAATCGACCGTAGTGAGATTCGAACCCGAGTCTTATTCTAATCCGATTCTCATGATCATAAATCGAGCGTTCTAACCTCTCGTAGCCATTACTGCCATATTGGAGGACTGGTCTTAAATAACATTTCAGTACCCTTTTCTTTTTTTTTTATAGAAAAAATTACCTGTTTCTTAATACTTTGCTTAGCTTTTGAAAGTGATCTTTCGCTATTACAATATGCCATCGGATTTCGGTGTCGCATTTTCCGTCCTCTGATAAAGCAATCTGATAAACCCTCTGACCTTATTTTATATTTTACCGTATACCTGACGTTCATTGGTTAATCTAGATATTCTCATAAGTATATTTTTAATTCAGAGCTTATGACCTCGCTTAACTTATGAAAAGAGATAAAGATTTTTTTTTCAA
>OZ010573.1:114956804-115042041 GCA_963932145.1 Acanthosepion lycidas
ATATATATATATACATACACATACATATATATATATATATATATATATACCCACACATACATGCACACATACACATACATGCACACATACATACATACATATATATATATATATATATATATATATATATATATATATATATATACATACACATACATACACATACACCTACACACACATATATATATATACACATACACACATACATATATATACACAACTACATAACCATGCAGACACTTACATATATACACACATAAAGAAATATATATACATGCATATAAGGATACATACTTACATATATATACACACACATACCCACATCCACAAATACATATACATACTCATACACACCAATATTTTTAACCTCTTTTCTTCTTCTTCTCCTTTTCACCTTCTTACTTTATATATATATATATATATATATACACATACACACATATATATATACATACATACACGCACATACACACATATATCTATAAACACACAAACAAATACACACACATACATATATACATATATATATATATATACAAAACTTAGCAACATATTAATACATTAAAATACAAACATACACATTTCGCAGTACAAACACACATAACTACACATAAATATATAGATATATATACATACACATACAGAAAAATGAGTAACATTATGTAGTTATACCATACACATTCATATCGTCAGATTGACCATCAGGTAATAAAAGTTATAATCTATTCAACTTACAGCTACGTATCATTATCATTTAAAGTATACGACCCCTATAATAAGTTAAATTTATAACGGTGTTTACAATTAACCGTTAGTTCATATCTCTGATTTAAGAGATCAGCCTTGTTTTTAAATCTAATAATTTCAAACTTTTCGTTAACACACAGGTAACACGGGGAATATAGGGATTTACATGTCCGGGATTTCTTAATCAATGTCCAATTAAACAAGGCTGATCTCTTCTCCCATTTCCCCCCCACCTTTTTTTTTTCATGACAGACGGTGGAAATGTTCTCTGTCTTGTCCCCTTTTTTGTGTGTGTATATGTCTTGGTGCTTATGTATTAGAATCTGACTGCGTTTGTTTTACGCGTGAGTTTGGGATCCCATTTACACATCATGAGGATTAAAATGTATACATTGTAAAAAGACCGGATATTAAATATAGCTAAAGTAACTTCAATGAAAAAATAAATTGAATAACATATATATTTCTTCTTTTCTCCTCAGTAATTTTATAGTTGTAAACTTGATAGCGAATAAATGTTAAATTTTGATTTTGTAATTAGCAGTTTTAAATTTTAATATTAAATTTTATCATATAATTTAGTAATTATTCGTTGGAATAAATTATTTTTTAATCCTAAACATCTGAATAGATATTATAACATGACTTCGTTATCGAGCTTTTTGAATTTTCATGTACTTGTGTTCTGATTGGTCCACCTAGCCTTTGTAACAACGTTTTCCCCTTGCGTAGAATATTAATTAATTTGAAACTTTTAAAACCATTTATTTTACATTCAACGTCATCACTTGATAAGACACCGAAGGTGTTAAAACAAAATGGCTATTTTTGTAGTGATTTTATAACATATTTATGTTATAAATTTTTTTTTCTTTAAAAATAAATAATTATATCTGCTCTACTTTGTATTGAGCACTCTTTTAAGAATAGTAATTGTTGGTTATTGGAATTCATTCCATATACACCAATCATATACTTGTATATATATATATATATATATATATATATATATATATATATATATATATATATATATATAGTTAAAGTATGTGTTTCATAATCCGTACGGATAATTCCGTGGAGGATATAATCCAGAGAGCTTAATCTGAAAACAAAGCTAATATTAATTATTTTAACATTTTTTTAAACATTAATATTGAAGTCTCATAATGCGTTCGTAGCCATTTTTCGTCTGTGTCCCGAATATATATTTTCCTTTTCTTTTTTCCCTGCCTTTTTCTAGATATATTTTCTTCTCCTCTCTGTCTTTTTTCTACACTTTTATTTCTTAGTTCTTCTTCGACTTCTAAGTGGATATACTTGATAAATAGGTCAGCATGTCTAACAAAATCTCGCACTACCACTGTCATTATATTTCTCTTTATTAAGATGACTGTGAATACATCTCTCTATCTCTTTTTTTTTCTTTAACACCTTTCTTCCTTTCCTAATTTCGTTTGCCTATCTTTTGTCTTCCACTCTCTCACCTTACCCCTCCTGCCACCAATTTGACGTTGGTTAGATCCAGTGACAGGACCCAAAGTGTGTTAGTTCAATACTCGGTTAAGGCAGTGGAGAACTTTCAGAGGGAAATTAACAGGAGAAAACTGATAACTGACATTCATCAAACATGGCACGTAGAACTAGAACAGTCTTCCCCAGTGAGCGAAATAAAGGGTTCAGTTCGACATTCCAACCACCTGAAAAAGGCCGGAGCGTACAATGGCCGAAACGTTGTGATAAATATAGCGAAAAAGGTCAGGACAATAGTCCAAATAATGTAAATAATGTACCTTTCTTCCTTTCCTAATTTTGTTTGCAAGGCTTTTGTCTTCCACTCTCTCACCTTAACCCTCTGCCACCAATTTAAACCTGCCCTCTTCAAACAAATTTATATATAATTTAAAAATGATATTACATAAGTCTTCTTATGCCTGGAATATTTTTGTCACCCATTTATTTGTATGAAAATGTTGATCTGAGGAATTATAATCGAATTTCGATTCTAAGGGAATAAATTATAATTATGAAACCTGAAAGTTATCTGTTTCTTATTAATAATTTATATATATATATATATATATATATATATATATATATATATATATATATTTCAGTGATATTTTAACTTTTTAAAATTATAGTTTATGAGTATATTTCATATATATGTAGAGAAAAGAGGACTTCTGTTTATCTAACAGCAGGACGATAAGTGTTATGCTGAAGGTGATTTTTTTATCGCAGCAAAAAAAAGCTGTTCGACGTAAATCTAACGCATGTAGTTCACTCAAGTAGAGCTAGCGAGTATTTTTTATACCCCAACAGAGAAAGACATCTGCAAGCCGAATCGGATTTTCAGCGAAAGAATTCCCAAGATCCATTTCTACTAATGCCCTTGGGGAAAATTATTATAATTCTTCCTTCGAGTCAAATCGCTAGATTATCTTGATAGGTCTCACATGCATAACATTGCACGAAAGTTGTTCAATGAGCAATTGCGTAATTGTTATATCTTCTTATTATTATTATTCTTCTTCTTCTTGTCCCACGTGGCCGACCATTGCTCTCCGCAATATTCTAAGTAAAGCTTGTACTTTTATACCGCCTAATTCCAGTTCTGCCAACCATTTACACAAGCTTCTTAGGTAGGTTATTCGCAGGCTTTCCTCTATCTTTCTGGCCTTCAGTATATCATGTGAGTGTGAAATTCCTTAAGGTCTCTTTCCTCATTATCAGCGCTAGAAATTTCAATCACTTTCTGATTCTAAGTGTCCATTTGGTTAGCATTGCCTTAAAAGATCGTTGTTACTCACGTGTTCATACCAGTCTACCATAGCTACCTTATCTGTCCATCGTCAGATATGATAATATGAGTCCACTCAAGTTGTCTCAATAGATTGGCTATAACTTTATGCGTCTTACTGTGACCGAGTTGTCATTCCACTTACTGAAATTGTTATGTATGAAATAGGATTTTGAGTTTGTTTTTATATGTAGATCTATCTATAGATCTATGTCACTCTGTTCCTTCCTACCTTCCTCTCTCTCTTCATATATATATATATATATATATATATATATATATATATATATATATCAGTCTGTCCCTCCTTCCTTCCTCTCTATCTATCTATATATATATATATAACAATCTGTTCCCTTTTCTTTCCTCTCTTTCTCTCTCTCTCTCTCTCTCTCTCTCTATATATATATATATATATATATATATATATATATATATATATATAAATTTATATATATATATATGTGTGTGTGTGTGTGTGTGTGTTTGTGTGTGTGTATGTGTGTGTGTGTGTGTGTGTAAGTATTCTCAGTTGTAAAAATGTCCTCACTGTCCGAAGAAAGCTGACATTCACACGTGCTTTCAAATACACACCATGCCGGATAGGCGAGAATAAATGTGTCTTTTGAAGTATGGGAAAGAAATACCTTAGCTACGTACGTAAATGCTGAGAATTACAGACAAGAACGTCGACTTGGATGTGAATGAATTAATTTCCCACAAATATACAAAGATATATATTCAGTGTGTTAAATACTGAATAAGGACAGAACTAATCAACGTAGCAATGTTAGCCATCATTTGACAAATTTCATACATAAGGTTAAAGTAATCTGTGTAGATAGATAGATAGATAGATAGATAGATAGATAGATAGATAAAAAGAAAGAAGGATTGTTTAACAGATATGAATGGGCAAAATCATATATCTATACAAGTCATAGATGTCTGCTAAATTTTAAATATAATTTAATACAGTGGTTTGCACATTATTTGAATATTCAAATAGTATAAAAACCAGTTGATTTAATTACTTATTGCAGACAGGAACGTCGAGAATATCTCAAAACTAATATTGAAAATCATTAATAACTTGGACAATGATCAATTGCGCTGAAGTTGTGACGCTCTAATAAAGTAGATAGATAGATAGACAGAGAGAGAGAGAGAGTGATAGATGTAGGTGAAGATAGATGTAGTTGAATTGAGATAGATGTTGGTGAACTTAGATAGATAGATAGATAGATAGATAGATAGATAGATGTAGGTGAACATAGGTTGGTATATATATATATATATATATATATATATATATATATATATATATATATATATATATATATATTCTTGTGTATGAAGACAAACTTCATCCGCCCACAAAGCAACTGAGCGTGAGATTCGAGGTTATGAGGAGCGTAATCTCACCTCTTAATTGCTGTTGTTCCAAAGTCTACGCTGATCCGTTGTGGTAGCACCTGTTCGGGACCCAGCTATTAACCCGCAAACACTAAGAAAGTATAAAATACATTTTATAGGAAAAAAATACCAGCAATACTTTTTTTATATTAAAAATTTACCAAGAATACATTTTTAAAGCAGAATTAAGAACAATACATTTTATAGCAAAATGACCAGCAATATATTTTATCTATAGTTGAAGCCATAAGACTATGTTCAAAATATTTAGGTTTCATCATTAAATAACCCATACGCCGCTAAACAAAATCAACTAATGCATTGCTCTTCTACTCGAGTCGAGCTCGCCTAGCTACTGACTATATATATATATATATATATATATATATATATATACATATATATATATATATATATATATATATATATATATATATATATATATATAGAGAGAGAGAGAGAGAGAGAGATATCTTACAACAATTAAGTTTTTTTCTTTCTGTTTTAAATTTATCTCACTTACACCAGCGGCTTAATTATATATCTAGAATCTTACATGCAAAAATATTCAAATAATTGTCAAAACTTAACAAAATATACTGTTACTTTCAAAAACATTAACTAGTCTAAAATGTGTGAGAAGAGAAAACATGTGATTTTATCCATGAGCACGCGGCATGAAAATAGTTTCGGAAAAAAAAAACGTGCCTACGATTTTGGTGTAGATGAAAGCCACTAGACATAAAGCCTACGAATGATTTGACATTGTTTCCCAGGCATTTTCCCGCCATTTCATCTCCGATTAGCGCCATTTCTAGAGCTTAGGAAGGAGTTCGGCATGGCTTTTCCGTGATATTTGGGGAGTTTATGGCAGATGAAAATTCAACACAGCGTAACAATCTTAACCATTCAAAATGTGCACACTCACATGAATAAATGAACACGCTTATCTAACGTACAAAATCACAAGCACAAACGCACACACGCTTCCACGGCTATAGATACCTATGTACGATATACTTTATATTTATTTTATTTTTATACATTTTTAATTTAATACGCATACCTGGTACGAAAAAATGAATGATTAGTCATTGTAAAAGAGGTATACGGGTGTGTAAGAGGGTGTGATGAGCTTGTATGTGTATGTGTATGTTTCTGTGCATTAGTGTGAGGAACAGTTTAACATTCCAATTAACTTGTCATATTGGTATTTCGATGTGCGCTTTACATATGTCTCAAAATGAGTTCAATGGTAAATGAAGAAGTAAACTTGCTATCATTTTAGCAAGGATTTAAATAGTTACGTATCATTAAGTGACTTGACATTCTGTGTAGAATCTCGGATACACACATATATCTATCTATTCATCAATCTATATATCTAACTATATATATATGTATATATATACACGCACACTCATATATATATATATATATATATATATATATATATATATATATATATATATATATATATATTGATAATATCAGTGGTCAATATATATATATATATATATATATATATATATATACATGTATATATATATATATATATATATATATATATATACATGTATATATATATATATATATATATATATATATATATATATATATATATATATATATATATATACAGAAATTCCATGAGGATAGAATCCAGGTAGAACTTTATGTTTAGGACAAAGTAAGAATATATTATAAAAGTCTCAAATACTAATATTCCATGGTAAGTGAACATTGAAGTCAACACTCAGAGGCAACAGGCTGTTTTATGATGGACGCAATCGCCAGGCGGCCTGACGATTGTGTCTAGCATTAAACAGCCTGTCGCCTCTGAGTGTTGACTTCAATGTTCACTTTTATATTTATATTTACATACACTCTATCTCTGATGTTGAGCACTTTATCCCATAAATATAGCACACTTTAAAACTATATTTCTTCATATATATATATATATATATATATATATATATATATATATATATATATATATATATATATAAATACATACAAATTGATTTCTAAATATTTTTGACACTTAAAAGAAGTTAACAAAACTTCTACGATCAAATGGAAAATATTAAAAATAGCTAGAATCTGTAAATCCTTACATGATCTATGTCCCTTATGTTTACAAGAAAAAATGCGTATTATAAAATTTCCTAACAATGTTGGACTCTTCCGCCTACTATAAGACTAGGTGGAGAGAAGGCCTTGGGCAATAGTCAAATGCATGAAAGATTTTGTGACCAAGTAAATGTTTAAGAAATCACAAAAACCAGGTTTGCAGATATATCATATATTAAACAGGAAGTACAGCTGAAGAGTACTACACGATTAGTGAGTGGTGTCGGTTGGCCAGCGTTTAATCTACTCGACTATTCCTCAAGGCCTTGTCTCCTAAGCTTATAGTAGGCGGAAGAGTCAAACATAGACTCTTTAGAGGTAGGACACCACAACAATAACGAAACATGAAAGTTTTTTTTGTGTAGCAATGTAAAATGTTTTATTGTAATTTATTATAATAAAGATATAATATATATATATATATATATATATATATATATATATATATATATATATATTAACGATATAAAATTGTATGTGTAATAGGTCGATTAAAGAAATTCAAAAAAGAAAAATAATAATAATAATCATAATAATTTAAACTGCGTGAAGAAATACAAGTAAAGCATAATATACCGACTAAAGTTGCATAATACTTAAATAAAAAAGCAAAGGCAAATACAACCTACCAGATAGGAAAACGATAGCAAGATAAACCACTTCATATTCAATACTATGCTCGTATCAATCAAACTGATATCGACAAACCCTGTACCCATTAGTGGCTACGTAGTACAAGGGTAAAAACTGAAACTGGGTGGTTTATTCTTGCTGCACAAGACCAATGTCTGCTAACTGAAAATTACCAAGCATACATACTGAATAATTTTGTTAGTTCAAAATGCAGATTCTGTAATAACTGATCATCTTGTATCAGGTTGCGTGGTATTGGTATACAGTGAATAAAAAACACGGTACGACAGAGTGAGTCAATAAGTGCAGTGGAAAATCTGCAACTTCTATGGAAAGGAAAGTGCAAAAATTAGTATGGACAACACTAAAACCCGGTTACAGAGATAGAACTTGTAACAATATTATCGGATTACACAATACATGCAGACAGAACGATCAAGTCTCACGGCCCAGAAATCGTGATTAGAGAGAGCAAAAACAAAATATGTTTTTTTTTGTTTTTTTTTTTTACATGGAAGTCCCTTCAAAATGTAATATATCTTTGAAGATCTTCAAAAAAAGTATCAAAATACAAGGAGCTTGAAATCGAAATCTCAAAAATTTGGCGCATAAGGACATTGACAATTCCAGTTGTAGCTGGAGCACTCGGATTGATTAGAAAACATTCCAATAGACTGATTGAAGGTATTCCTGGTAACCCATGCCTTAGAGACATACAAAAATGTACTAATATGAAATTAAAAATATACTATGATGATAATAATAATAATAATAATAATAATAATAATAATAATAATAATAATAATAATGTATGCTATTAGGCTATTAGACAAAATAGAAGCAAGATGAGAAAGTTGTTAAAATCGAAGAGTTTTGAGAGGATTCTTTCCTTTCACAGCGAAATATAAAATCTAGTTCGATACTTTTCGGTAGAAAAAAGGTTGTCCTGTCCACGTGTAGTTTTTTTTTTTTTTTTCTCTTAAGTGTTAGTCTATAATCCTTACCCTGGCTAGAGTGTGTAAGGCCGTTTTTTTATATATATATTTGATTTCCCTCGATGTGTAGACGTCCTGGGTATGACGGTAAACTACATCCGCGTCCTTGGTATGGCGATAAACTGCATCCAACAGCAAGTTTTCAGATAATGTTTTCAGAAAAATAATGTTGCCAGCTCTAAGTTTTTGAAACAATAATGTTGCCAGCTCTACGTTTTTGAAACAATATTGTTGCCAGCTCTACGTTTTTTATTCTATACAAAATAGGGATTTAAAATTCATATAAACTGGATTTGGCATTAAATAACCCACAGTCGTTGATATGCCATAAAACCCAAACAAACAAACTCGATGTGTGGTGGAAACTACATTTGCCTAGTGCGTGCAGTATTATGTATCCATTAATGTATCCGAATGCATGTATGATAGTATACGTGTCTGCGTGAGTGATATATTTTACTCATTCAATCTTGTACTTTCTCGGCTAGTTGTACACATTTGTGATCGTAGGGGAGTCATGGATGGCCTTTTGTGGAAATTATATTCATTGAGTATGCCTAAATTTCTATTTAAATCTCAAATGCATATCAAGTGCATTAAGGCATCGATGTTTTTTATTCATGGGGGTTTAGTGGAAGAGTAGCAAAATATGATTGATTAAGTTTTTTGTATTTAATTGTTCTAGGGTAAATTTGAACTTTAATCCTACAATACCATGAATGTCAAACGGTTTCGATTTTCATAAATTTTTATCAAAATTGTTATTTTTATTTTGTGTCTCGGAGCAACTAAGCAACAAAAAAGTCCCATGGAGAATGGCAACAGAAAGAAAACATACACAGCATCGGGAAAGGACATCTGAAATAACATATAAAGAGGAAGGAGGGCTTGAAAAAATTAACATTCACGGGGCATGTCGGCAAGAGAGATAGAAAGTAGCAAGCCACTTATCTGACGAGCTTGTGTGAATGAATGGCGGAGTGGAGAGAAAATTGGGAATGGCGGAGCAAAGGGAGAAAACTGCTAAGAGTCACACGAGATCAGCGACGATCGCTCTCGAGAACTTCTTTTGTACTGAAGGGGAGCATCACATAGAAGATATTTAAAGAATGCATTTTCAATACAATATTTACACATAGACTTGTCTATAATGTAGTTACTGTCATTTTGCAAACTATTAGTTTGGTGCAAAAATAATGTCGTTTTCTCACATATGTTACTATGTGATAAAACGACATTATTTTTGCACCAACCTAATACATAGACAGAAACTCATACATACACAAGCATATGTCTCTCTCTCCGCCTCTCCCTCTATCATATATATATATATATATATATATATATATATATATATATATATATATATATATATATATATGACGATCCGCGTAGGTGAAACCTAGGAAGCTTTGTCTGGCTCTTTAGGTTTACTTAGTTTGGTCTACTTAATTATTTTTACTTTACTTGTGCCGAAGGATTTTTTCTTTAGGCTCTATACTTAGATTCAAGACGATTATTTTCGCCGGAAGTATATGTTCTTAGTTCTTTCTTATTTTTTTCCCCTTGGCTATTGGTTTGTTCATTCACAAGATTAAACACCTAATGTTTTGCCGAACGAGTATAGCTGCTTATATTTATAAGAGTATTAGTATTATATATATATATATATATATATATATATATATATATATATATACTAGCTATCGGCCGACCAAATAGTATGTTGTGTACCACATACAAGATTGCGTAATCCTTATCTACGGACGCGGTAAATTTTTACTATAGGTCCGGGACAACATTGGGAACCAAGGCTGGAATAGGAATATCTTCATTAAAATGAAGAACATTGTCGGCAACTTTAACAGCAGGTTTGTTGAATAGTAAAACTGGTGAATAAAATGTCTCTATTATCAAGCGCTAGCAGGATGTAAAATATACCAGTAATTGCAATAATTTGCAGGAAGTAAAATTGCTTGCCGCCTCTTCCTTGCTTCTCCTGTTCCAGATGTGTCTTTGTGTTCGCTCCTGCCACAAAAATGTAGGCATGTTCTTGTGAAGCGATTGCTGTCCACGCATCCAGGAGTAAATCTCTGACGATGCTGTTCTAAGCCCGACTTACTTTGTTTGTCATTGGGGAACTATGGGCTTTTCTTTCTATAAAATCCCCAGTAAACTTTCACATTTATGCATCTAATTTCTTCACTTCTGACCGCCATAATTCCAGGGGATCTTTTAACAAAACACATGATTCGGTCACACTCTTTCTGCATGCATATCTGGGTTTTGGGCGGATAGTACTAATATAAACAAACTCCAGGTTTAGCATTTAGACATAAACTACATACCCACTTTGATTAAGAGAAATATTGAAGGATAATATTAATGTAAACAAATTTAGTTTCTCAGGACGAAGAAAATCAAACAATGTATTCTACATATCAAAGAAAAGTGGATCGGTTAGGGGAAATTTGGTTAATTTTCATTATAAGCACCAAAAGACTCCGGTATTAAGTCTGGTGTGAAATTAGCTGGTTATTTCGAAAATGATATAAAAACATTGCGCTCGATTACCGTTTAGAAATTATGGACAATGTAAGTTCGACTTCTTTCTCCTCACGTACACAGAACGTCCACCATTACTGGCTTTGTTTATATACATTTGCCTCGAGTATTCAGGCTTCTCTTGTCTTGATTGCTCGCAATGCCCCACGTTTGAAACGAATTCGTGAAACAGTGCGCGTAAAAACGTATAATCTGATACTTAAAATAAAATAAAGTAAATATTACGTGCCTGAAAAGTCAAAATAGAATTTTTTACCTTTTTTCAACGATGTTTTTTTTATGTCGTGAAATTTTCTTGAATTTAAAGATCCATAAATTACATTTTAAGATGATATCCGGTTTCATTAGCTATAAGTAGATTTATTAAGGACAATAAAAAAAATACTATTCATTTAAAAATTATTTTTAAAAATATGCGTATTTTAAAATAACATCTGCAAAAATTGCGCAGTAATCAAAATCAGTAAGATGCGAAAAGCTGTAAAAAGGCCGTTAACTAAGTAAGCATCGTTTATGCAAACAACGCCAGTAATGGCGGCCGGACAACATGAAATAGATCGAACTTACATTGACGAAAAAATTGAAAACGGTAATCAAGAGCGATTATGTAAAGTCATTTTCAAAATAATCAGGCATTTTACAGCAGAATGGTACATTCTTAATACCGGTTTCTTTTGGTGCTTATAATGCAAATTAACCGAAAATTTCGTTTGTTCAATGTTATTGATTCTTGCTAGTTATTTCTAGGTTTGTTTATCTTTGCTAAAGTTCTTAAAATCATTTTATTGTTTAAATATATTTATTAACTCCTTTCTATTTCCATCTTTGTCTCAACATTTCAATCAACTCTTCTGAGTATTTCAATAATTTTTAACCGATTAGTAGTCCTTCCAGATCACCATCCTGTGATTTCATGCAGCTAAACACTTGAACAGAGTCAGTGCCCTGTTATATATATATAAGCATGTATGTAGGTCTATGTATATGCTGTCACCAAATACCATCTTAATGGTGAGTACATATTTCTTTTCTGGATATTCTTGTCACGTTGACCTGTAAAAACATTAAAAAAAATCTCATTTACAGGTCAACTACAAATCACTTTTTGGCAGTCAAGGAAAACGACGAGTAACATATAAGAAGTACCACGTCAGCCATATATATATATATATATATATATATATATATATATATACATACATACATACATATATATGTGTGTGTGTGTGTGTGTGTAATTGTGCATGTGCGTGTAATTTAAAGTAAATGACAAGATATGTTATTCAAAACAATAATTATATAATTTTATTCCTGACGAGTGGACCGCTGATTACAAAAATGTTCGTCTACGAAACTCCGGAATCAAAGTTCAGATTCATCGATCAGCTAAGTGACAAATTTTATATTTGTATTAATCCTGTATGCTAAACTATACATTTTATATATATATATATATATATATATATATATATATATATATATATATATATATATATATATGACTAAAATAATCCTAAAGACCCAGACAAAGCTAACTCGGTTTCACCTAAATGGATCTTCAGGGTAAAGTTTTACAATGAAGATCCGTTTAAGTGAAACCTAGTTAGGTTTTCCTGGCTCCTTAGGATTATTTTAGTTTTTGCTCTACTTGGTTTATTGAGCACTTTACGTTTAGTGTTTTACTCGTTTTTTTTTTTTTTTCTTTCGACTTGGAACTCAAGCACTTGACTAGTTGTATGTTCTTGGTTCTTTCTTTTTTTATATCCAATTTTTTCCTCGGACATCAATTTGTTATATTACAAGTTGAGCTTACCACTGTTTTTCAAAACGAGTATTACCATTCATATATATATATATATAGATATATATATATATATAGATATATATATAGATAGATATATATACATATGTGTGTGTGTGTGTGTGTGTATGTGTGTGTGTGTGTGTGTACTTAATACAGGTAGCAATCCGTTGGTATAATGCAGGCGAGTATTATTAAAACAACATAGAATTTGAAATATTTTAAAACTAAAACATAAAAGACCGGTCAACGTTTATTTTCATTAAAATGAGCAAGTTTTCTTTACAGTTGGAATTAAGATAACTTTAGTTATTGACCTTACAATTGGAATTATTATATATCCAAGCATGTTTATTTGAATAATGTAGACATATTATGTATATTTATTTTAATCCTCTCAAATTCACGGATCAATTTCTTAGTGCTGTTACTAAACTGAGTATGTAAGGTGCCTTAGTTTCAGCTATTCCTTTTATTTTTCCCAAGTACTTTCAATCTCATTCAAGATCATCTTGATAGGTGACTTTCAAGACAAAAAATAAATGTAATTGGTAATTGTGTTTTTTTTAATTTTTTGTAAATGCGGATGAAACGTGCTTCGTTGCCGTCAATTTACGTTAAGAATATGTAAGAGGAGATAACTTAGTTTAAATTTTGTATTATATATATAGCTTAAATACCAACAAGAGATCTCTTTTTAGACTTATTCTATGTCAAAATTATCTAAACAAGCTTTTTTATTACTACGGGGAATGCAATGCAAAAAGTGGCAGGATAATAAAACAATTTAAATTGGGAACGGCTAGAAACAACAATAAAAGCAAGACTTAAAACTGTTGTGGTTGGTTTATGCAACGGAAAAGGTATCGTCACCTGAGAGAGATTAATTGCTTGGGCAAGAGAAGAAGAATTTGTAATTTGAACTCAAAACCGACAATAAGCAATTATATATATATATGCGAACATTGAAGTCAACACTCAGGCGACAGGCTGTTTTATGTTAGGCGACCTGACGATTGCGTCTAGCATGAAACAGTCTGTCGCCTCTGAGTGTTGACTTCAATGTTCCCTTTTATATTTATATTTACATACGTTTTATCTCTGATACTGAGCACTTTATACCATAAATATAGCCAACCCTAAAACTATATTTCTTATAGATAGATAGATAATATTACTTTATATTACTTTATATAACTTAAGCATGCTCACTTAAATAGGGAAGTATTCTAAGACTCACTGCACAGACTTCCAAAAGCTAAAAGAAATATTAAATATCAGAAAAAATTCCTTAAAAGCAAAGAAAAGGGTACTGAATTCTTACGTAATATCTATCTTCCTATATGGCTGTGAATGCTGAACAATCACCTCGAAGATGAGATTCGAAGCAACAGAAATGTGATTCTACGGAAGGATGCTGATAATACCATGAACTAAATATGTGAACAATGGTGAGGATTTGTAGAAAGTGGAAACAAATTGGATGATTATACTTAACATCAGGAAGATATAGCTGAATTTTTTAGAGAACATATGCGTAAAGAGGCTTTAGAAAATTGTATATTCGCAGGACAGTTTGAAGGCAAGAGAGACATAGGAAAAACCACGCATAGCCTAGCGTTCTTGAGTAAATGGATCGCCAAGCAAGGTTTAGTACAGATATCAATGACAAAATTTACTAAGATCTACAAAGGTCAGGAAATTGTGGAAAGCCATGATTGCCAACGCTACATAGTTGAAGAATTTCATTACGGTCTTCCCTTTCTTATATGAATTATTTTGAAATATTTTATCTTAATACATTCTTTATTTCTTGATGAAACTAGCACAGAATACAGCAATGGATAAAATATTCCTGTATGTCATGGGTATGAAATACGCAACACAGCTGTAAATAAGAAAATCGATTATTACGATTTGATTAACAAGATTCACGAATCCTCAAAAATTGACAATAGTGAATAATTTTTGTCGGAATTTCTGAGATGTCGCTGTAACATTATTCACATTATTTTTATTCAATTTAATATCGTCGTTGTTGTTGATACTATCACAAAATTTCG
Source organism: Acanthosepion lycidas (assembly GCA_963932145.1). Taxonomy (NCBI): domain Eukaryota; kingdom Metazoa; phylum Mollusca; class Cephalopoda; order Sepiida; family Sepiidae; genus Acanthosepion; species Acanthosepion lycidas. Next base: position 114,971,964 of record OZ010573.1, read on the forward strand.
TTGTGGTTTGTGGCTTACTGCTGTGACGTCGTCCCCTGGTCGCAGCGCCAACCGTGTCGTTGTATCCCAGTCTACCACGGCACCAACTGTGACGTCCTACTTTGACTCCCAGTCTGCCTACCCACGTTGTGATTTGATCTAGGCAGAGGAAATCAATCTGTCATCGGGGCCGTACTGCAAACCGAGTCCAACGGGGGTGATACCACAAAAATACGCATAAAAGGCAATAAAATGAAAACTCAAAAGTTCGAAGTATCAAAGAAAAAGGTAACAAACTTTATGTCTAGTTGTTCGATACATAGGACTCCATCTATCTCCCGACCCGTTCTATGGATTGTGGCACGTCGTTTTCCGCTAGGCAAGATTTAACACTTCAATTCGTCTGCTCTTCAAGAAATTGGTGTTTCGGTGGGTCTTTGGACGAAAGTCAAAAGAAAAACTTAATTCGGTGATCTGGATCTAAGTCGCTCTTCAGAATAATTGTTCTTGGTTTGAAGAGATGGTCTGGAAAATGTGCGGGAATCCTGGTCAGCTATCTGCGAGGCTTGCCTTAACCGAAGACTGCTGGAACTCGACTCATTTCTGCTCGTTGTGGCTTCGTTTATATGGGCGCCGACCAAAACCGGGGTGGGTTTGTCGGCGCCGGGGGGTTCCTCGATAATTCTAAATACATATCCACCTCTCTGGTTAGGAATTTCCACCTTTTTCCATTTTTGGGAACCTTTCCTCACTCCCACCTTCTCATCATACTTCAGAGGGGCGTGAACTGCCCTCCCCACATCTTCGTGGCAACCTCTCTTACTCATCCTCCAGATGGGCGGCAACAGCCTCCCTCGTGCATCACGTGATCACCACTCGACCAATGATGTCTTAGTCGGGCGTGGACGAATCTGCGGCTTTGTTTCAGGAAAAAAAAATATCTTGCTTAAAAAAAAATTATCTCTTTTTTCTTTCCTTTTTCTTCCCCTTAATGGTTTATCATTTCTCCAGCCGCGAACGGGACAATATGACAATGGCGGTCATAACTCTTGTTCTACACGTGGTTTACTTCAAGTATTTCATCGCTAATTATCAGAATGTGTGGTCTTCTCGACATGGTCTCAAAAAAGGACATCTCCAAAGTTCCAGTCGGTCTGTCGCCTCGAAGAAAGAAAAAAAAAATTTATTTTCTTTTGGCACAATTCCCGACAACAAAATTTTATTATCGCAGGCCAAGGATGCTCATGGGTGTTCTTTTTAATTTTTCATATCTGTCTAAGTCTTTTTAGTTGTCACTTAACGAAATAACATTCTCATTTGAATTTTTCTTTCTCTCTCTCTCTGGCCAGCCGGTCTGTTGTTGATAATAAGATGTCTTCCGTACCAATAGTTTGTTTTCATATCCTTAGATAACACGGCCGATGCCAAAACATATCTGATTCTTTCCTTCTTTCCTTTTCTTTTTACTCAGAATTTCCGTCATTGTAATGACACTCTTTCGCCATTTGTTACTTATCAAAATATCCTTTGATCCATTGTCTCTTAGCTGTGTGTGTGTTCTTGCTTAACACTCACGATTCGGTTCTTAGCCTCTCCTTTTCTTCCTCTCTTTCCTTTTCTCTTTCTGCCTCGTTAAATGGTGCCACAATCCTCCCCTAACCGATTTGTCATTTACCCGTAAATGACACCTAAAACCAAATACGCCATTTAACATACATCATGCATTTGTCCCATGCAATTCTATACTACTTTCCTACATGCAACGTAATGTTCTCTTTCAAGTTCTTCTGTTCTACATGCAAGTGTAATGTTCTTTTTCATCTTCTTCTGTTCTACATGCAATGTAATGTTCTTTTTCTTCTTCTGTTTTACATGCAAGTGTAATGTTCTTTTTCATCTTCTTCTGTTCTACATGCAATGTAATGTTCTTTTTCTTCTTCTGTTTTACATGCAAGTGTAATGTTCTTTTTTCAAGTTCTTCTATTCTATATGTAATGTCATGTGTGCGTGTGCCTGTGGGTGCAGATGTGGTTACTATGGTTTGTTCTTCTTGGTCAATGTTTTCCTCTCCGCTGTGGGAGGTTTTTCCGCCGCACGTGGCGGTCTCACGCCAGCCTCCTCCGCTGGTCTTCCTGCAATTTCTTCGCCGATTCTGTATGAGTAAGGAACACTGCTCGGCATATCCCTCTCGAGTTGCTCCATGCGCATTGGATTGTCGTTCGTTAATCTCCTCTTACTCTTAATCTTCCACACTACTATACCCCCGATGGCTATAACTATGAATGTACCCATCACTATTGACCAACTTATCGCGATCTGCTCATCGCCTTCCCAAGCCATACCTTCATTTCCCAACGCACTTAACTTGTCCTCAATTGATCCATATCGATCTTTTCTATCGGCTTCATTAGTTCTGGCATTTTATTCAAGGTAACATTGGGGAATCCCTTCACTATTGGCTCCCATAATTCTGTACAATTGACTAAGCCTCTGCCAATCATTTTTATGATTGAATCTTTCTCTTCATATCTTTCTTCTTCCTGGTAATAGGGGGGTAAGGACATAGATATCCCAAATGCCCAACATCCCATGGGTAACTTTAACAGGGATAATGGTAGCCTTACTCTTAATGTCCTTGTGGACTCTCCCCCACACACCCTAGACAAGCTGATAGGTTTCTGTGCGGCTACTGCCCACACCCCGTCTGAAACACTGATAGCTTGTGGTAATGCCGTGTTTGCTAATACCTCCACTTGGCAAGTTCTTTTAATTCCCTCTCTCTTCCCTTCAAACAATTCTAGTATGCATATCTTGTGGTTACCAGTTATATATATAGATATTCTTTCCTTCTTTCCTTTTCTTTTTACTCAGAATTTCCCTGTCATTGTAATGACACTCTTTCGTCATTTGTTACTTATCAAAATATCCTTTTATCCATTGTCTCTTAGCTGTGTGTGTGTTCTTGCTTAACACTCACGATTCGGTTCTTAGCCTCTCCTTTTCTTCCTCTCTTTCCTTTTCTCTTTCTGCCTCGTTAAATGGTACCACACTGCCTTCATCATTCTTGTTATTCCTTCCTTCTTCAGGAAAGATACAACTGTTGTACACTCCGGTCTAATATCTACTTCTTTCTTGCTACTCCAACCTTCTTCGGAGAAGTTTCGACAGTTGGTCTCTCCGATGTAATGATTTCATCGTTCTTGTTACTCCAGTCTAATTCATTGAACTCTGTTCTAGCGTCTTCAGTGTTTTTCTTATTCCTGCATTCTCTAGGGAGGTTTCGACAGTTGTGCTCTCCGGTTTAATATCTTCATTATTCCTGTTACTCCAGACTTCTTCAGATGTCTATCTAAACCTCTCATATCCAGAGAATTTCGAAAAGTTCTCGAAATGTGAACATGTTTTATTTCCTGACATCTAATCATTTTTCCTTATTTAATCAAAGTTGGTCTATTGTTCTAACCATTCCCATTTGTTGTTCTTCACTAATATGAAACATTTCAAGTTGAACATATTAACTAACATTTTCTTCGCTCACACTTTTTATTCATTTTCTGTCTAGTTATTTAAATCTTTATTTTTGAAAGTTATTTGTTCAATGCAAATTACAAACTGCAAATGAAACTATTATCTTTTGCAGTTGCAGCAATGTCTCCAAATGTTAAAGTTTTCGTTTTCACGTGAAATGTGTCATTTTAAATGTTATCTATCGTACATCTTTACCTTACAAATTTAGCTAAAATTAATGGAATGAAAATAAAAATTTTATTCAATGAATATTGTATCAGTTAAATAGACTAATATTAAAATGTAAGCTGTTTTAAAAATAAAAATATATCCATATTTTAAAGCAATTTGTTTTTGCACATCATGTAGCAAAAACGTAATAGAAAGTTATTTGTAACCCTGCCTTCGTAATATTTTCTCTCGTAGAATCCGGGTCTTTTAATGACTTCTCACTACCCAACGTTTTCTCAGTTACTATTGCTCTCAGTAAGCACTATTTATATTCGGACCATTGCCCTCGACTTTGCTGTTTTAATCACATTTCGACTATTGTGCTCTCCGAGTTTTCTCAGGTGTGTATCGATCTTGGTAACCTACAGGAAATTCTGAACTTAACCTTTTATTTAATCTACGAAGGTAGACTCTTCCCGTTTCACTGCTCATGTCTTGGTATATCGTCTATCAACATTGGCAGATTAGATAATGCGTTTAGTTCAAAATTCCCTGTAGGTTACCCAGATCGCTATACATCTGAGGCAGGCCGGAGGGTACAACGGTCAAAACATTGACAAAGATGATGAAAATAGTCCGAATATAAATAATGATCTCCTAAATCCCCCAAAATAAGACAGAAATGAGTAATAAATCTTTAAAAGAAAAATACCAGATCTTGCAATCTCATATCTAGCAACAAAAAACAATACGAATAGGTTCAGTTTTCTGCTGCTTCATTAAAAATTGCGAATGGATCTCTAGGAATACATTTCATATATATGTGAGTTGTAAAGACACTCTATTCCCTGTGTGTATATGATAGCATTAAATAGATATAAAATAGTAGTTCAGTACTCTGAACTTTGATTCTTAGAAAAAAGAAAATTGATGAAGAAATAATGATCGATATATTTTTGGAATAAAGTAAATAAAAAGGCCAATGGGCAATTCAACAGATGAAAGAACATAGCAAATATATTGAATATTACATTTACTAGTATTACTTCCGTTATTGCTAAATATAAAAGATGAAACTGTTGAGAACAAATCGAGATCTGGTGGCAATATCATGGTTTGGAGATTTCTTTTCTGCTAACGGTACGGGTAATTTAGAGATAATAGATGGTAGAATGAATTAAAAAATATACCAAGATGTTTTGGATTCTAATTTTTGGGGGTCAGTAGTAAAGCTTTGACTCGCAAATGAATGGGTTTTGCAACAAGATAATGACCCTAGAAATACGGCTAAATCTACGAAAAAATCACGTATTGAAAAAAAATGTCTATACACTCGAATGGCCAAAGCAATCTCCAGACTTGAATTCATTGGAGGATTTGTGGTGTTTATTAAAAATTCAAGTTAATAAAAGAGCGCTAAAAAACATCCTGGCCTAATGAGAATATGCAAATAAGGCAATATTTAAGTTTTTGAAACAGGAAAAAAGCACTAGTTGATGTGTTTCTCAAAGTGTTTCATACTTCAGGATGCACTTGTAGAACAGTAAGCACTCTTCGGTGTACTTTCAATTTTAATAAGCGAAAATAGTCATAAAATCTGGATATAAAAAAATAATAGATGTCTCATGAAATAAGCATTTATTTTTATGAAATTGCATTATATATTTAAGTGTGCTTATGGGGAATACTGTGCTTGATGCGTCTTGGTAACTTGACAGGCCTTCAATGTTACGCCTTGAAAAATGTTTATCCTCTCCTTATTAATGATTAAGGAATTTAACATCCATTTTAAAATATCAAATGACAAAACTTGACTCAAACAAGGAAATCATGGGCTTGGTGTCTGTAGCATTTTTTTTATAAATAAAGGATTTTTTAAATATAAAAATAATTAATAAATTGCTCTCCTGTTAATTTGAGGCGCACCTTGCTACTTTTCAGAGCGTGTCAATGTGCCTTAGAGAGAGATAAAAAAAAAAGGGAGAGAGAAAGAGAAAGTGTGCAAAAGAATATTAGTGTGTGTGTGTGTGTGTGTGTGTGTGTATTTACTGAATCTATCAATTTGTTCGATCGACTGAATAAATATTCTTCCATCGAAGTATTTTATCATACTAATGTGTTGATTAACGTGTTGATAGAACCGAAGGAAAGACGTGAAAATAGATGCCATGCTGTCGCCTCGTATATTCGGTACCCTATCTTTAATCATCTATTGGTGCTACTGATGCCTACTCGAACACTTTGTCTATGCTCGATTCTCAAAGTACTCTGGCGAAACAGCATCAGAAATATTGATGAACGCAATAATACTAATCACATTCTAAACTGAAGCAACGCGTCAAACTAAAAAAAAAATACAGATGTAGACCACATATCCAAAATGGCACATTAGATAAAGTGTTCAGTTCAAAATTCCCTGTAAGAGAAGGCCAGTGTGTACAAAGGTGTGACGGCCTCTGGTCAACTCAACTGAAGGGATGTCACGGAATAGATACAGAGATGACATATATTTTGGTTCTTTTTATGGAATCTCGAAAAATCAACTACGACAATTTGGGGACAGAGGGTTCTGACCGGCTTCATAATATCTAAGCAACACCTCCTCCGAACCAACGGAAGACTCAGAAGGTAGAAATCAGTGGTGTAGAAAAGAAAAAAAAACTATTAGGTTGGTGCAAAAATAATGACGTAATAATGTCGATTTTTGACGTATTAACGTCAAAAAACGACATTATTACGTCATTATTACGTTATTACGTCATTATTTTTGCACCAACCTAATCCGTGGTTCCCATACGCCGTTACAAATCTTGGTATTCATGTGGCAGACGTTGCTTCAGTCCAAATTTTTTCCTGTACAACAGGAATATTATGATGATGGTCATCTCTCTCTCTCTATTCTCTCTCTTCTCTCTCGCTCTATCTATCTATCTATCTATCTATATATATATATATATATATATATATATATATATATATATATATATATATATATATATATTCAAACAATGAATACAATGGGGGAAATTTATTCGTGCAAAATATGTCTTTACTATCAAAAGTTATTACCTTTATTTATATGATTCATTGTAAGATTTTGCTAGAGTCTTCTAATTATCTTATTACTGGAACAATCTCGAACATTCCACATTTTGTTATATTATGTTATCTCCGCATACAAATTATACACAATAATTATCATCATGGCGAAAGGAAAGGAATTATCAAATTCACAAAAAGGATTGATCATCAGTCAGTGGAAGGAAGCCAAAAGCTATAGAAAAATAGCAAATATCTTAAATATAGCATTTCCTAGTATTAGTTTCGTTATTGCTAATTACAAAAGGTGAAACTGTTGAGAACAAATTGAGATCTAGTGCACCACGCAAGATGTTGGTGGCAATATCATGGTTTGGAGATATATTTTTTCAGCTAATGGTACGGGTAATTTAGAGATAATATATGGTAGAATGAATTAAAAAAATTACCAAGACATTTTGGATTCTAATTGTTTGGGGTCAGTAGTAAAGCTTTGACTCGCAAATGAATGGGTTTTGCAAATACAAATACGGCTAAATCTACGAAAAAAATCACTTATTGAAAAAAAGTCTATACACTCGAATGGCCAACACAATCTTCACACTTGAATCCACTAGAGAATTTGTGGCGAATTTTTAAAAAAATAAAAGAGCGTTAAAAACATCCTGGGCCTAATGTTAAACCTGCAAATCATTGATTTCAGAAAGAAACTGTATGATGTTTAATTGAGTAAGGGATACGCTACAAAGTATGAAATAATTATTATAATTTTGTACGAATACTTTTCCACCTACATTTTTTTTTTTAAATTTGAAATAATTTCATTAATATAACAAAATTTTCTGAACCTTTTTTTACATATTACATAGTTATGCCATGTTATACAAATATATATATATATATATATATATATATATATATATATATATATATATATATATATATATATAGAAGAAGGACAATTCTGAATTCGAGCTATTGCTTCCTTGGAACTGATCTGGGTGTATATATATATATACACATAGGTAGGATTAATAAAAAATATATAAATTTGTCACTCCAGAGTTTCAAAAACAAATAGAAAAATATTTTATGCGCTTTTTAATTTTGTTATGTTCATTTTCCTCTTTATTGTGTACGTGTGCGTACATGTATATAGATAGATATATATACATATATGTGTGTGTGTGTGTGTGTGTGTACATGTGTATGATATCATGATTTTTTTTTCTTCTTTTCATAATCTACTTGTCTTCTTATATTCACTTATTATTCCATTAGTTTCTTTTTTTTCTATCTTTCCACTCTGTGGATCAAATGTAATGTAACAATATTATTTACCACGTCAGAAACAAGACTCATTTTTCTTGAATATTCAGCAGTTTTCTAAAAAACACTTGAAAATTTAGGCGTAGTTTATTTTTTAAATTTATTTATTTTATAATAAAGTTTTTTTTATTTAATGCTTAAATGCCAAAATAAATGTTTATATATATATATGTGTGTGTGTGTGCAATTAGGAAATAAATTCTCTTTTACGTATGTCTGGTTGAATAGATTACAAACACTATGTCTGCTTATTTTTATCATAATCCTTTCATATTTACGAATATTTTTCGGTAAATTACAATCATACGAGGCAAGAAATGCACTGTAACAGTGAAAACCACTTTTAAACTAGAAAGAAAAATAATTACTAATGGATAGCTACACATAGTTTTTGCCTAACCAATTGCACCCCTGATGATGATCTCAGAGATGGAAAGTACTTAGAAAATAAAAGTGATTTTCACTCTTACAGTGCATTTCTTACCTTATTCAATTGTAATATGTCAGGCGGTTTGCTGCGAGTATAGATTCTAGATTATCTATATAATAAATGCGAATGTCAGTGCGTCACTCTGCCATAATTTTTCAAATTTATCCTAGAGGCCATATGACACTATTTTTGAATGAGGTGGACTCCATGAGCATAATTAAAACATCAGGGCCGGATCTGGACCAACAATCCTGAAATTTTGGATTCCCAATCTTCATTACAGCTACTGATTTTGGTTTCCGCCATCTTGGCGTATACTGGTAAAAACAATTAAAGGGACACAAGTCTCTAATTTTTAATAGAAAAAAAAATACCGTTCTCAAATAAAAGTGTCAGCGTTTTCAACTTTACTCCTATAGCCCGTAGCTCCACATAGCATACAATTTTGGAATCAGGCCGATTCTGTGGTCAAATTAAAAACATTCCGGGCTGGATCCAGACCGGCAATCCTGGAATTTTGGATTGCTAAGTTTTCATTACTCCGATTGTTTTCGGCGACTTTTTACAACAAATATTTTTTGTACGATAACAGTTTTTATAACTTGGAAATAAATTTGGGAATAATGAAATTAATTGCGAAATCCAGCGAAAGTCAGTCATGAAATAAAAAATAATTTTTTGTACGGAAAGTAATGACCTATGTACATCATATTATCTTTACATTATGTGGCGACAGAAAAAATATCGTTGCACTTTTAAAAGGTAATTTTATATGTTAATATAATACTTAAATGTAACGATCATTTTTGAGTTTTTTTCTGTAGTTTATTGTTGCCTATCGCATCGACTATTCCCTAACTATTGTGATGAAGGCCCAATCAAGAACTTTCCGCAGGAGCTAGCTTAATTGCCACCCGGTAGGACGGCTTTTAAGCTAGTTCTAATGATAATTCCTTCACAAATATATCAAGGTTTCCTAGCAGTTCCAAAACTTCTTTATGACTTACTTTATCAATCACTTACACATCCTTTTGCATTTACGGGTATCATTCTAAGTATAAACATCACAGTCCCTTCTCCAGTGCCTATTTCCGTTTTGATTCTATTGCGCACTCTATTCATCAAAATATGTCATGAGTCTTATTGTTCGATCTGGTTCATATTCGTTTGAACCAGGCTTATCAGGCAGTATAATAGATCTATTTAGGTCTTCTGGTATATCACCACTGTTATATATTACATTTATTATGTCTGTAATTTTTTCAATGCCGGAATCATCTCAGGATGCCAGTTATCTCTATTAAAGTTATGTCTGGTGTCGCTAATTTGCTTCTGTTCAATTTGACCACGGCTGATTCCAGTTAGATTTTTATATTACTAGTACTTTGATTATTCTGTGTATTGCCGGTTGTTCTCTTTCATCGTGGAAGTGTTTGCCAATGTATTCGTTCTTTCTCTGAAGTATTTTTCTTCCTCTACTATCAGTTTTCCGTCTTTGGATCTTATGCATCTGTTGATGAGCGCGCCTTTTGTCCTGTTCTCTTATCTTTATGCATGCCTGCTTTATCTGAGTTACCCATTCTTTCTATTTTTTACACATGTTTTGTTCAGCCATTCTTCTTTATCCTGCCTACGTTTCTTCCTAATTTCTTTGCGCAAGGTTCTATATTCTGTGACGTATCCTGGCATTTTTTTTGTCTCCTTTCCATGATGCCAGGAATTTAATCTGTTATCCATTCTATTTTTCATTATCTGTTTTTCATCTGTCATCCTGTTTATTTTCTTATTGTCTATTTTTCTCGATTGCTGATCAACTTTCCATAAAAACAAAAACCGACAGAAAATCTGTGATATGCTAGCCAATAAATATTGTTCTTATCTTACAAACTAATCAATGATGCACATATTTTTTTTTTATGTGAGAAACTAATATGAAAGAAAAAAATGCATGAATTGCACTGAATGACATTTAGACATATTTCTACGCCTTTATTTATTAATTAATGCCAGCTGTTACGCTTTCCACATTCTGGAAGTTTTCCCTAGATTTAGCATCTCCGATTTTATTGTATATATTTTGCATAATCTAAGAAACATAGACGTATGTCCTTACGACACCAGAAGGTAATGAAAGAAAGTGAGAAGAAAGGATTAAATGTCAACGGCAAAAAGACTTAGTTGTTAGTCAAATGAACAACACAATATGAAAATTACAATTTGTAGATACCAAAATCAAATAAATACAACAATTTAAATACGTGAGAAGTGTTTTAACCGAGGACAGAATGAAGGATGTCTTCCAAAAGCTAAGCAAATATTAAAAAAAACAAAAAAATCGTTAAAAACAACGAAAAAAGTACTGAAAATGTACGTAATATCAGTCTTCCTATATAGCCGTGAATGCTGAACAATCTCAGATTTGTCTTTCTACAGGAGGATGCTGAGAATACCACGAAACGATCATGTGAACAACGACGGAGATTTAGAGAAAATGGGAAAAATGACACTTATACTTAACATTAGAAAGAGACGGTTGGAAATTCTTGGGCAGATAATGGGGAAAGAGAGTTTGGAAAACTTTATACTCACAGGGCATACTGAAGGTTAGGCGAACATGAGAAATGAACGCATTTAAGATTTAAGAAAAATGATTGAAAAAACAGAATTTATTAAGAGTTACGAAGAACTGAAAATTGTGGTGAGACATGGTCACTCATACCCTGAAGAAGAAACAGAGGAAACAGAAGAAGAAGCAGAAGAAGAAACAGAAGAAACGGAAAAAGAAACAGAAGAAAGAAATAAAAAAGAGAAGAAACAGAAGAAACGGAAAAAGAAACAGAAGAAGAAAGAAAAAAGAGAAAAGCAGAAGAAAAAACACAAGTACCGGAAAAAGAAACAGAAGAAGGAGATAAAAGTGAAGAAACAGAAAAAGAATATGAGAAACGGAAAAAGAACCAGAAGAAACAGATGAAGAAAGAGAAAAAAAGAGAAGAAACAGAAGAAGAAAAGAAGAAACGGAAAAAGAAACAGAAGAAACAGATGAAGAAAGAGAAAAAAAGAGAAGAAACAGAAGAGGAAACAGAAGAAACGGAAAAGAAACAGAAGGAACAGAAGAAGAAAGAGAAAAAGAGACAAAACAGGAGAAAAGAAGGAACGGAAAAAGAAACAGAAGAAAGAGGAAAAAGAGAAGAAACAGAAGAGGAAACAGAAGAAACGGAAAAAGAAACAGAAGGAACAGAAGAAGAAAGAGAAAAAGAGACAAAACAGGAGAAAAGAAGGAACGGAAAAAGAAACAGAAGAAAGAGGAAAAAGAGAAGAAACAGAAAAAGAAATAAAAGAAACGGAAAAAGCAAGAGAAGAAACAGAAGAAAAAAGAGAAAAATGAGAAGAAACAGAAGAAACAGAAGAAGCGAAAAAAAGAAACAGAAGAAGAAAGAGAAAAAAGAGAAGAAACAGAAGAAGAAACAGAAGAAACGGAAAAAAAACTGAAGAAACAGAAGAAGAAAGAGAAAAAAGAGAAGAAACAGAAGAAGAAAAGAAGAAACGGAAAAAGAAACAGAAGAAACAGAAGACGAAACAGAAGAAGAAAAGAAGAAACGGAAGAAGAAAAGAAGAAATGGAAAAAGAAACAAAAGAAGAAAGAGAAAAAAGTGAAAAACCAGAAGAAGGAAAAGAAGAAACGGAAAAAGAAACAGAAGAACGAGAAAAAAGAGAAGAAACAGAAAAAGAAACAGAAGAAGAAACAGGAGAAACAGAAAAAGAAACAGCAGAAGAAAGAAAAAAGAGAAGAAAAAGAAACAAAAGAAACAGAAGAGAAAAAAGAGAAGAAACAAAAGAAGAAAAGAAGATTCGGAAAAGAAACAGAAGAAGAAAGAGAAAAAAGATAAGAAACAGAAAAAGAAACAGAAGAAATGGAAAAAGAAACAGAAGAAGAAAGAGATAAAAGTGAAGAAACAGAAGAAGAAAAGAAGAAACGGAAAAAGAAACAGAAGAAACAGAAGAAGAAAGAGAAAAAAGAAAAGAAACAGAATAAGAAAAAGAGAAGAAACAGAAGAAACGGAAAAAGAAACAGCAGAACCAGAAGAAGAAAGAGAAAAAAAAGAAGAATCAGAAGAAAAGAAGAAACGGAAAAAGAAAGAAATGAAAGAGAAAAAAGAGAAGAAACGGAAAAAGAAACAGAAGAAACAGAAGTAGAAAGAGATCAAAGTGAAGAAACAGAAGAAGAAACAGAAGAAACGGAAAAAGAAACAGAAGAAACAGAAGATGAAATAGTAAAAAGAGAAGAAACAAAAGAAGAAAAGAAGATTCGGAAAAGAAACAGAAGAAGAAAGAAAAAAAGAGAAGAAACAGAAGAAGAAACGGAAAAAGAAACAGAAGAAACAGAAGAAGAAAGAGAAAAAAGAGAAGAAACCGAACAAGAAACAGAAGAAATGGAAAAAAAACAGAAGAAAGAGAAAAAAGAGAAGAAACAGAAGAAACGGAAAAAGAAACAGAAGAAAGAGAAAAAAGAGAAGAAAAAGAGAAGAAACAGAAGAAACGGAAAAAGAAACAGCAGAACTAGAAGAAGAAAGAGAAAAAGAAGAAGAATCAGAAGAAAAGAAGAAACGGAAAAAGAAACAAATGAAAGAGAAAAAAGAGAAGAAACGGAAAAAGAAACAGAAGAAACAGAAGAAGAAAGAGATAAAAGTGAAGAAACAGAAAAAGAAACAGAAGAAACGGAAAAAGAAACAGAAGAAACATAAGAAGAAAGAGAAAAAAGAGAGGAAACAAAAGAAGAAAAGAAGATTCGGAAAAGAAACAGAAGAAGAAAGAAAAAATTGAAGAAACAGAAGAAGAAAATAAGAAACGGAAAAAGAAACAGAAGAAAGAGAAAAAAGAGAAGAAACAGAAGAACAAACAGAAGAAACGGAAAAAGAAACAGAAGAAGAAAGAGAAAAAAGAGAAGAAAGTGAAGAAGAAACAGAAGAAACGGAAAAATAAACAGAAGAAAGAGAAAAAAGAGAAGAAACAGAAGAATCGGAAAAAGAAACAGAGGAAACAGAAGAAGAAAGAGAAAAAAGAGAAGAAACAGAAGAAGAAACAGAAGAAACGGAAAAAGAAACAGAAGAAACAGAAGAAGAAACAGAAAAAAGAGAAGAAACAGAAGAAGAAAGAGAAGAAACAGATGAAACTGAAGTAGAAGCAGAAGCAGAAAAAGAAGAATCCAAAGAAACAGAAGAAAAAACGGAATATGAAAGAGAAGAAATAGAAGAAGAAAGAGGAGAAAAAAAGATGAAACCGAAGAAACAACAACATGGACATAAGTTTCTTTTGACACATAAACCGACTTAAAATACTATAAAAGCTTGGTTTACATGGGAAAGATTTTCGAGTAATCCGTAACCTCTGCTGGTAACAAAAAACAAATTGAATATCGAAAACCAGTCCAGTGAATAGACAAAAATAGAAAGGGAGTTAACACAAGTATTTTCACACGGAATTTATTCAACCTACATAGAGTTTATCCTCCTAAATTACGTGAATCATGATTTAATATAATCCGGCCATAATGTAATTTTACGTCGATGAAATTGTTTTGACTCGGAAAGAAAACAGAAAGAACTTTTCGCGATTATATTAAAGAGGGAAAGCAAGAAAAAATAATTGACGAATAACAAATGCGAAATGCATCAGTCTGAAGAATTATTGAACAGCTGCTACTAGTGATATTGGCGTTGTTCCATTGAAAACATTACGTACTGCACTGGATTCTATATTCAAAGACTACGGCAAACATAGTCAACAGATCATTCCTTCTATCATAATCGTGAGGACATAAAACTTCCTTGAGGAAAACAATTTACTACCAGCAGAACAGAAGGGATGTCAAAGAGGAAGTTACGGGTGCAAGGACTAATTAATTATCAACCAAACAATATTGAAAGAGGTTTAAAAAAAAGAAAAGAAACTTATCGATAGCATGGATCGACTACAGAAAGGCTTTCGACAGTGTACCACACTCATGGATAGAGAAGAGCCTAAAAATATACAGAATCACCTTTTGTATATTAATGATCTTAAAATGTTTGTCAAGCATGACAACCAGCCGAAAAACCTACTCACCATTATCAAATTCTTCAAGACAAATGTGCCAAAATCAACTTCAAAGGCGGTAACCTACAGATTCAGACCTTGATATCAACAACAAGAAACTAGACCAATAGGTGAAAACAAGGAAAGGCAACTTGTCGATAGCATAATCAACTAAGGAAATGTGTTCGAAAGTGTTCCACACCCGTGTATAGAAAAAAGCCTAAAATAAACAGAGTATGTCCCACAATGGTTAAAGTCATAACGGAGAAGGTTAAAAACTAGAAGACTAAACTAAACCTAAACCATACAAACGGGTGATTAACATCGAAACCAATCAACATCAAAAACGGAATATTACAAGGTGATTCATTGTCACCAATACTCAGCTGCCTACTGAACATCAGTAGCTACGGATACAAGTAACAGAATGTCAAACTGAATCACCTACTCTATAGTGATGATCTTAAATCGTTTGTCAAAGATGACAAACAGCAGAAAAACCTACTCACCTTTGTCAAAACCTTCATCGAAGATATTAGGATAGAATTTGGAATCCACAAATGTGTCAGAGCCACTTTCAAAGGAGGCAAATTAATGAAAACTACAGATTTACATCTTGATATCAACAAGAAGATTAAGGAATCTGACCAAGATGCTACATACAAATAATTAAAAATTGATGAAGGAAACGGAATACAACATTCAATTATGAAGCAAAAGATCCGAGATGATTATGATAGGAGAGTGCGTTTGATACCAGAAAGCGAACTTAATGAGGCCAATCAAATGAAGGCTATCAACACCTTAGCTATACACGTAATAACGTACAGCTTCAACATTATTAAATGGAAGTTGAATGATTTTAAATGATTGGACGCCAAGATCAGAAGAATTCTTACCCTAATGAAGATGTACCACCCGAGATCAGATGTTAACAGGCTATAGGAGGTCGAGGTCCAACTTGAACTAACTATAAAACTACAACAACCGGATTATAAGCATATCTGACAAAAAACAATGACCCTCTTCTACAAATAGTAAAACATCAAATCCACTCGATTAACAAAGAAGCTGCACTCT
This sequence comes from Acanthosepion lycidas, assembly GCA_963932145.1. Taxonomy (NCBI): domain Eukaryota; kingdom Metazoa; phylum Mollusca; class Cephalopoda; order Sepiida; family Sepiidae; genus Acanthosepion; species Acanthosepion lycidas. The sequence continues at coordinate 114,987,571 of OZ010573.1, forward strand.
TCAAGTATTAGTTCAATATACCTGAAACCCTACCAACAAAAAACGAATTGAATGCAATCTATGCCAAACGAGTAAAACAGAATGCAAAATAAATTGGCCAAATGAAATTACAAAAAAAGACTGGGTAGAAAAGGGGTTACATGGCAAATACCTGAAAAGAAAGAAAGAAGCAAATATGAACCAACAGTAAACACATCAGTGGCTGAGGAGGACCGGGTTGAAAGCTGAGATAGAACACTTAATTATTGCAGCTCAGGACCAAAGACTCGCAACCAGATCCTATCAATGTCATATGGTCAATGATAGAAGTAACCCGAAATGCAGAAACATATGATGAAATGTCGACTATATTACCTCAGGATATCCAGAACAAGCTGAAAATTAATATACCCACATACATAAAGCTGGAAGATATGCAAGAAGCACAAAATCGAAACCACTGAGATATGGTATGGACAGAAACCTTACACATTTACCCAAAATAAAGATGTAACTATCCAGTGGGTCATGCCAATCCAAACTAACAGGCAAATAATTGTCAACAGACTTGATATTATCATAAAAGGCAAGACATTCAAGACGTGTTTGCTTATTGACATAGCAGCACCATCTGAGCGAAACAACTTCATGAAAATCGTCGAGAAATTTTCCAAATACAAGGACTTGGAGATCTAGATTAACAGGATATGGAGAATGAAGACTGAGACTGTACCAATAGTAATAGGAGTACTGGGCCTCTTGAGAAAAGGAATGGACAATGTTATTAACAGTGTCCCAGGTGGCATCAACATTCAAATTGCCCAGAAGATTCTCTTACTACGATCATCCCATATACTAAGAAAAGTGCTATCAATAAATGACAATTCTCCTATACGGCTTGAGGACTATGGTTTCGGTCCGGCTCTACAGGATACAAAGCAGGAAACATAACATACTCAAATAATAATAATAATAATAATAATAATAATAATAATAATAATAAATCTGCAACTTCTACGGGAAGGAAACTGAAAGAAACTGGTATGAACACCACCCAGATCCGGTTACGGAGATAGGACCTGTTACAATTCTATGGGACTACACAATACACACTGACAGAACAATCAAGGCCAACCACCCAGATATTGTTATTAAGACCACAAACAAAAACGGTGCCTCCTTATTGATATGGCAGTCCCTGCTGACTGCAATGTATCTTTGAAGATATTCAAAAAGCTGTCAAAATACAAGGACCTTGAAATAGAAATCTCGAAAATGTGGCATATGGGAACATCAACAATCCCTGTTATAGTTGGATCCCTAGGACTGGTTGGAAAAGATTGCAGTAGACTAATTGAAGGGATTCCTGGAAGTCCATGCCTCGAGAAGATACAAAAAATTGTTCTGACAAGTACAGCCCACACTTTACGAAGGACTTTATCTATGTAATATATATTTTTTTTTGTCAGTGGAAAGTGTCATGATGCCATCTCTAACCTTAGGTCCCTGGGCGGGACCCGGAAAGAAATGTGTAAACGCCAGAAATCAAAGATAATAATAATAATTCGTGAATCGTAAATACGCTTTTAAGTAGGCGCACAAGGGGGTCGTCAGTGATGTTTTGACTTGGCTCATCAGGGAGTTTCGGGTCTTTCAACATCATACTCCCCATCACCAAGTCGACCCAATCAGGGGAGATCAACCCCTGATTCCCCCTTTTGATTGAACACTAACAGCTACTCTGGCCTTTTTTAAAGAATAAGAGGAAGAATGACCACGTGTTCCGCACATCTGATTGGATGTTAGTAACAACCAATCTGCTGCGCGGACTAAGTTTTAAATGGCCCGCGGTTGAGACTGGTTTCTTTTCTTATTTCGGTGGATTGCAGTTTCGATGGATAACTGAGGAGGTAATCTTAATATTCCTAAATCTTACCCTATTTCCTTGAGTATTTAAGGTTTAATTATTTGCCGTTTTCATTTTGTACTTTTTTCCTTTTGACGGGGTTACTTGAACTCAACGCTATTATCACATTTTATCGTTAGCCTGTTTCTTAATACAAATAATATATACAAAAGAGGGAAATGTTCGTATAAATAAAGATAAAATAAATTAGCCAAATGTCTTACGTTCGAATAAACATTTTTTAAATTATATTTATATATATGTATCGCTAAAAACCGATGACAAACTGATAAAATAAAATGATATATATACAAACGATATATGGTAATGATCAAGAAGAAAAACACTATATACGCGTTATGGTTCCGATTTAAAATATACAAAAATGTGAAATGTTCGTCTAAAATAAAATTAAATAAATAAATTAGACAAAAGGTCCGACGTTCGAATAAGGCCTTACGTTCGAATAAAAATTAAATAAATAAAAAGACAAAAAGTCTTACGTTCGAATAAAAAAAAAAAAAAAAAAAAAAAGACGAAAGGTCTTACGTTCGAATAAAAATTAAATAAATAAATAAATAGACAAAAAGTCTTACGTTCGAATAAAAAAAAAAAATATAAATAAATAAATAAAATAGACGAAAGGCCTTACGTTCGAATAAAGGTAAAAAAGTCTTGCGTTCGAAAAAAAAAAAAAAAAAAATTATGAGAAAAATGGACAAAAAGTCTTACGAGATTTGTCGCGCCGGAACCGCTAAAAAAGGTAAATAGTAACATAAAGGGTACCGCGTATAATACGGGTTTGACATAAAAACATATTTACAAATAATACAATTTACAAATTGACGAGATATATTCTTTGGCAGTACTTGTACAATTCAATTACTCACATTCGCACGCACAAAAAAAAAAAAAAATTATAAATGCTTTAAATTAAAATGTTTATAATATTGCCATGTTGCAATTATATTAAAATTATTTACAAATTTACCCGGCTTGATAATTATTTGTTACATTGATGTCCATGAGCTATCACGCTTAATCCATAACCATTTTGCTGTCCTTTCTGCTGTATTAGTTATGGTCCGAATCGCCTTTCTTTTGTTAGCACCTACTACGCCAATATCAGTTAGAGCTTTGCATAGGGACCTTGCAACAAAACCCCTTACTCCCACCTCGATTGGCAAACAGCTTGACTTCCACCCATTGTTTTTGCAACTCGCTAATAGTTCGTCATATTTTAACATCTTCCGTTCATGGGCTTCTTCTGCATGCTCTTCCCAAGGCACTGTCAGTTTCCACATTATAACCTTTTTAATATTGTTAGAGTAGAACACTAAATCGGGGCGTAATAATGTTTGCACGATATGGTTAGGGAATTTTAGTCTTTTCCCTAAGTCGACCCTTAATTCCCAGTCTGTTGCCTGTGACAGAATATTTGCTATGTTCTTGTGCTTTTTGGGGGGTTTCTCACCAGCTCTATGGAACTCTATGGCTCTTTTATCTGTGTTTAAAGTATTGGTGCTGATGGCCATATTAACTATCTTTGCTATCTCTTTTAATATTTCATCATGCCTCCATCTATACCGGCCTTCCGTTAGTGCTGTCTTACAGCTACTTAGAATATGTTTTAGGCTTCCTGGACGCGAACACAAGTGGCATAGTGGCGATTCTGTCTCGTACCATCGATGGAGGTTGGTAGGACTGGGAAGTGTGTCGTATACAGATTGAATCAGGAATTTTATGTTGATGTCATTGCTCCATATATCCGACCATTTGATTTTCCTATAAATCATGGATTCCCAATTGGTCCACGCACCTTGTTGCCTTAGTCCTACCATCTTTGCCACCCTTTTCTCCTCCTCGCCCTTACGTACTTCTTCTTGTATTAAAATGTTCTTTTCTTTACCTTTGGCTCTGTCCACCCGAATGGTAGGAAAGAACCCTAGGCCAGCTCGTCCAGTAGCTACGGCGCCTAATATGGCCTTTTCGCGGAGTCTTTCTTTAGCGACACGCAATGCGTTCTCTGCTCTCCATTTTCTTCCTGAGTAGACTTCAATGCCTGCTCCAGCCACCTTAATAATAATAATAATAATAATAATAATAATAATAATAACAATAATAATAATGAATCTGTGTGTATGATCTTCAGTTGACTATTTTATTTTGATTTTTTACAAAGACGCTTAGTGAAAAATGGCATGATGCCATTCTTGAACTTAGGCCTCTAGATGGGACTCGGAAGAAAGTGAGTATACAACAGAAATTGGTGCTTTTATTTGCACCCTGTACAACCTTAGTACGTAATTATTTCATATCATTATCCCCTGTTAAAAACTCTGGAATTTGAAGTTCAGGAAATCCTCAGATCTTGTTCATTCTTACACCGCTTTCCTTTGATGCAATCCATCATGTATAAAACATTTGCTGAAGGCCCTCTAAAACGTGGATCACCTTCAATAAAGCTCCGATCAAATATAAAGTTAGATACCAAAACTTTATCATCCTGAAATCAAGTAAATAATTTCCGTGGAAAAATGCTAAAGTTTTAAGCAAAACATTTTAGTCATTAAGGTCATTAAGAATGTGATGTTCACAAAGTACATAGGCTCATTCCGTACCGTCTCACTGACAACTAAGAAAGACGAAAGGACATTTTCTGTCCATGCATGCACAGCAAGATCACTTATGATCGCTTAAAGAAAAGAAACCTAGCTGGTTTTCTAGAAGATCAAAAATTTCAGAAAAACACCTGTTTTTTTTTTATTTTTTGCATTTTTCATCAAATTCACCCCAAGCAAGGTAATAAAGCCACTAAGACAGAAGGGGTTACTGAGTGTGAAAGAATTTGAAAACAGAAAACAATATGAAAGAGCGTGAACAATAAAAGAGTAATCAGAAGACAGTAGACGACGATTGACATTGCATTTAAATATTTGTAGATCCAAACAGATCAGAAATCATGGAAGAGAGTTCCACAAGCAAAATGTGTGAAAAAATAAACTGTTAGCATAGAACGTACAGTTACATCTAGCCAATTCAAATATAAATTAATGAAACCTTTCTACCAACCTAGTACTGCCCTTAAATTCCTAAAGACTTGGTGCCATAGCAAAGATTTCATCCGAACAATTACCATGAATGTGTTTATAGAAAAGGCAGAGAGAAGCAACTTTAAGGTGATGGGAAAGTGACTAAAATTAAGACGTCAGGTCAAGACCAATAATATTTCTGATTCTTCTTTGGATTATATCAAGAATATTTAAATAAATAGCTGGATGAGTGGACCAAATCTGGCAGAAATATTGTCAGCCTGGTTGAATGGTAAACATATCCAAGATAAATTCTGGAGAGAAAAAATATCTGGCACAACACAGCAGCTGACCTATCATATGTATGGTAATATGGATATATATGTATAAATAGATATACACATGTGTGAGTATAAATATACTAATATGAGGCATGTTTAAATACTGAAATTTTTTTTTTTTAACGTATATGCTGCATGGGTATGGATGTATATGTATAAATGTTTTTATGTTTGTTTTTTATGTATATGTATATTATATGTGTATGTACGAGTATATGTGTGTGTACATGTACTTAAATATGTGTGTTTTTATGGATTTAACTACTTGTAATCTATATATGTATATAGACATAATTACCTTAGAATTAATATTTGGAAAATGTACTTATGTATATGTATATGTATGTATATATATATATATATATGTGTGTGTTCTTTTTATATCTTTTTTTGTATGTAGGGTTTTGTGCTTATATATGAATGTATATGTATTTAAGGGTGTGTATGTGTATATGAGTATGTCTCTATATATATGTATATATATATGGATGATTAAATGGTTAGATTAATTTTTTGATATATAGATTTGTATATGGATATATGAATTGTATATGTATGTATATGTGTATGTATATGTGTATATATATATATGGATGTATATATGTGTGTGTGTGTATGTATATATGCATATATATATATATATATATATATATGTGTGTGTGTGTGTGTGTGTGTATGTATATATGTGCGAACGTGCATGAATTGATTTTAAATGAAATATTGGGTCTTTCTAATGACATTTTAAATTTATTTTCTTAATTTCTAATCTCCTTCTTTTGTAATATTCTATAGTTTGAATTTTGTTTTCTTCTGAAGGGAGTTTCATTTCTAAATTGATAATTTAAATTTAAATATACCATTCTTTGACTATTAATAATAGTAATAATATTAGCTAAATTCCTTTAAAATGAAACACTTCCGAAATCACATAAAATTAAATTTTAACTGTGGAATTTAACCAAAATCTATATATATTTCAAATATTAAAATATAGATAAAGATAGTAAAATGTATATATAGTTTATGTACGAGGATAAATGAATTTTTGTGTAAATTATCTCAAGTGTTTCTATGGTTTTTTTTTTTTTTTTTTTTGTTAATGATCGTATGTATGTAGGGATTCACATGAATACATTTGTGAGACATATATGAACAAATGAAAATTAATATTACCCTCAAATACTATTAAATAATGAAACGTAATCTTTAATTTAGTTTACCAATATAATAAATAAATTTCATTCATAAATTAATTTTAAATATTAAAATAGATGTTATTGTTATTTTTATTTTTTTTTTATTGTGTAAATACAATTAGTCGGGTGAATAAACTATTAAAATTTTAAATATTTCTTTATGTCCTAGATAAATGTGTTTATTACAATAATAGTTATATTTAGTCCTGAAACTATTTACTTAAAAAAATTAAAGATTTAAGTTAATAACAAATTTTTTTTCAGACATCGAATTTTCTATCAAACATTGTAAACTATCTTTTACATAATTTTGTTAAAACAAAATTATAACAACTCCATCTCTTTTTCCCCCCACTATCTCTCTTTTTACCATAAGACTCACTTGTATACATTTTCTACAATTCATTTACGTTTTATTAACCATCTAAAGAGGTCAAGGTTCTGTCACTCCTCCTACTCCAATATAAAACATACCTAAGAGAGATATGAAATTAACCCCTCCCTATACTTTATATTGTCTGTTTAACTACCACTCTCAACCCCCTCTATTAAATTACAAAAATTACACTACCCACCAATTTCTAATCCCATTTTTCCTCTCAATTCGTTGTTGGAAGTTTTACCTGATGATCCTGAATCCTTAAAAAAGGATTTAGGTGAAATAAATTATCGTAATGGTACCTTAAAGTGGTTTGTTTTTCATTACATATTAGCTCTGTCCTCACATTGAGCTCTCAGGATTTCATCCTCTTTGGATTTACCAATTCGGTTTACCAAGTTCCTTATAACTTATATATATATATATATATATATATATATATATATATATATATATATATATATATCAATCCCAGACGATGTCTACCCAATTGAAACTCCTGTCTTGCACACGGTTACATGGTTGTGTTCTTCCCGATGAAATGGATGCGCTCTGCCTTGTCTGTAGACTTCGGGCTTCTTAGCTTCCGTCATTGCAATGACTGCTTGGATAGGTATGGAGGTCAGTTTACTCCATTGTGAAAGATGGCTATTGACCCTACAAGAATTTTTATCTTGCTTTTGACATATGTTTTTAATCTTGCTACGTGTCTAGCCTGGGTGGAACTTATTTAGTCACCGGTGACCCGTCCATGCATTAGGTCTTACTGGATTACATGTTGAAGTGACTCGAGATATTTCAGTACACATCACATAAATATTGTATACTAATTATTTTAGTAACATTGTTTGTGATGGTTTAAAACCATTAACATTGCATTTTTCTTAAATATGATATGCATGATTGATATTTGCCACAACATAGCGAAACTCAATAAATATTTGGCAAACTTAGCAAAATTCACTTTTTTAATAATTTATATATGCTACCGCTAGAAATATTTAGTTTCTTAATGAAGTCACTGTATATATAGCTAATAAGATGAACCAGCAATTAAGCCTGAGGCTATCGTGTCCTGATGTAATAAACGCTTAAATAACTTTTAGATTTTTTATTAATCCTTTCCTTTAATTTTAGAATTTATCGTGACACTATGTAATAAGTGAAGTCAATTAAAATGTTTAGCTTTTTTTATAATTAATGTAAGTTACAACAATGTTTAAAATTATCTAACACACACACACACACATGCACAGAGAGAGAGACACACATACACACACACAGAGACACACATACACACATACACACACGCACATACACACACACAGACACACATACACACACGCACATACACACACACAGACACACATACACAGAGACACACAGAGACACACAGACACACACACAGACACACACACACACATACACAGACACACACACATATTATCCAGATAAAATGTAATTCACGTTAAACCTCTGAAGGCTTTATGTTTACGTTTTCCTTTCGTGCATTTCAAATCCTTTTTATTTTTTATCTATTATTTATACACTCACACGAACCAAACACACATGCACACATATATATTATATTATATTAAGCAAATATTTGACTAGCTCAAAATATGTGCGTCCAATCTAGTATAATATATCGATTCAATTTTTTATTTATCATATAAAATTAAAAATTAGTTTGACCACTCTAATCTAATAAAATATCAGTTTGACCACACTAATCTAATATATTAGGTTGGTGCAAAAATAATGTCGTTTTCTCACATATGTTACTATGTAAGAAAACGACATTATTTTTACACCAACCTAATACAATCCTGAAAATCGTCCTACTGATTTAATATGTAAAGTTCAATATCTGATTGTGTCGACTATAATATATAGTTCAAAACCTAATTTCTAATTTAATATATAAAGTTCAAAATATATGTCTTCTATATTCTTCATAAGCTCACGTTTTGTTGATGGTTTTTATATTGAAATTACTTTGCTAGTTCTGCTGCTTGATTTATAGAAATTATACTAGGAGCAAGCCGCCTGCATATGGATAGAAAACGAATTCAGTAAATGCACAAAAATAAAAACAGTCGTAAGTGAAGGCTGTGTCTTTTCAACCGACTTATTTAACCTTTACGATGGAACGATACCCGATGGAATTACAATTACAACCAGGATTAATTATCAGCGACCACAATCTTAACAACATTAGAAATACAGATGACACAATGTTGATAGCAGAGACTAAAAGGAAATTACAGGAAACCCTACAGAACATATCTTAAGCCGAGATATCAGGTCAGGAAAGCAAAGCAAGACCAAACATTAATTGTAAGAAGACAGAATGTATGTTTGAAAATAAAAGAAATAGACCAAGATTCGACGAATTAGGTTGGTGCAAAAATAATGTTGTTTTCTCACATATGTTATTTTTATATATGATTTCTGAATTAATTCATTGATATATATAGCTATGTTATATATCATTTTGAAGCGAGTTTTTTCCTCTATCGAATCGTGTTATACGTTACCGTTCTCAATCTCTTCATTCATTTTTTTTTTGCAGGATTTTCGACAGCATGGACAAAATTCAAATCCGCACGATTTTCTTGTTCCAGTTCAAACTAGGCCGAAAAGCTGCTGAGACAGCTCGTGATATCAATAATGCGTTTGGCCCAGGAACCACTAACGAACGTGTGGCACAACGGTGGGTCAAGAAATTTCGCAATGGTGACGAGAGCCTCGAAGATGAAGACGGTCGCGGCCAGCCGGCCGGCCGACTGCGGTTGATAACGAACATTTGAAAGCTTTAATTGAAGCCGATCCTCGCAAAACCACACGAGAAGTTACTGTTGAACTCGAGGTCGACTACTCAACAGTCGTTCGCCATTTAAAGCAAATAGGGAAGTCAAAAAAGTTGGATAAATGGGTGAACGATAATCAAAAAAGTCGTCAAAAAACGACATTATTTTTTCACCAACCTAATACAAACATTTAAAAGTGTTTTAACTTCCTAGGTATTTAGATTTAATTTCGGCTAAGAAAGCTGGTTCATGCTAAACAATTGCCAGAATCGTTCATATTTATAAGTTTACCATTTTTGCTTTTATATTGCTGCTAGATCTGGTCCTGTGCATCTCCTACATCGTTAGTGATACTTGATAAAATCCAAAGAAGAATGTGCAATGTTAATGATCCTGACCTGACATCTCAGCTTCAATATCATTCCCATCGCATTAACGTAGATTCGCTGTGCTTTTTCTATAAATGCTTTCATGGTAATTGTTCTGATGAACTTTCCGCTATGTTACATAGAATTTATTATTATATTTGAAATGGTTAAACGTAACCGTTAGTTCTACGCTAACAATTAATTCTATCGCACTTCACACTCTTGGATTTCTCTTCCAGCTTCTTGCTTCCCAGTCAACTTTGATCTTCAAAAAATTGAAATGCAATATCAATCATTATTTTTTTCTCTTCTTAATTCTTCTTCTTTTATTGTATTCTCTACTTAATAGTAAAAAAAAACAGCGGTCGGAAAATTAAACTACGAAATCCAAAGACAACAAATTAAATAAGAAGAATATTTCTTTAGGATCAAAGAAAAGAGTGATTAACTGCTATGTTATATCGTTCCTACTATATCACAGTGTATGCTGGGAAATCTCATTACAGATGAAGAAACAACTTGAGGCAAGAGAAATGTGGTTTTTCGTAAGATGCTGACAATCTCACGGACTAAACATGTGCGTAACGGAGAATTTTCAGGGGAAATAGAAACAAAAAGGACACACTTAATTTTACAGTGAGGTTCACAATTTACAAGGCCTGCGAGCCGCTCGCGGTAGAAGGTTTCATAGTAAGACACAGTTTATGTGGATATATGGGAAATATCGCGGTTGAGTAATGGATAGCGGCTCGAATTGAGAAATCAGAGAGCCGATTTCGAATTCCAGTCGAATCCATTATCTTCACTTACATTCTAATACCCTTGGGAAAGGTATGAATCCTCTTATTCTCCTCCAGCTATGGGTAAATAGCAGGACAGACCGGGTTCCATAGCCTCGGATGGCAACTGGTCTACTGCAGAAAGTAATGGCAACCTACTGCAGGAAAAAAATCTGCCTCGTTAAGATACATGATCGCCTACGCGAGTATCACGCATGGCATATAACTAACTGATCGGTTAACCCTAACCTTAGCTTTGAAAATGCTAAGATTGTAGTGATCGGGGAAAAAATTCCCTTGAGTATCGGCTTCACAAATCAGTGGTTTGTGGAAAGAAGCTCCCTCTGTGTAACTTACTTCTCACCAACGGAAGACAGAACGAACGAAGGTGTTTTGCTACAATGTGATTGGTATGGCGGGTCAAAGTCGTAAAGGTTGAAACTGGCATAATCAAGAGATGTACATATCGAAATATTTTCAATGGGAGTAGGGATAGAGTTTCTGGCCGGCTTTCCACATTCCGTTTGTAAGAGATGGGTTGAAGAGTGGAAAATAATTTGTCACCCACAAGGACATAGAGACTCTATCGAGACTGGTAAGTGATGAATTTCCATGGAAAGTCCTCGGAAGAACTACATTCTCTGGTCCCGCCAATAAAAAAAACTTCATGGCAAGAACACGCCATGCCACTTACATAGTAGCAAAACACACACATTCTTTCTATATTCCATCGGTGAGAAGTAAGTTCTACTCGAGCATCTTCTTCCCGCTAACCACTGCTCTGTGAAACCGACTCTCAACAGAATGTTTCCATGATGACTACAATCTTAACTTGTTCAAGGCTAGGGTTAATTTGTTATCTCACAAACCTATAGACAAAAATGGACTCTCTACCTCGAGTAACACCCGGATCTTGTAAAGGGTTTCCTCTGCTGTAAAATAAACTGGCTCATGTAAAGTTAGAGGAATCAGGTACGTACAGGAGCAGCACAGGGAACTGAACAATTTCCTGCAACTTTAGCAATGGATCGTATGTACGATTTGCACTTAAGGTCTGGGATGTTTAAGTCTTAATAGACACTCAAAGAACGGGGCCTGCCCGAGGGGACCTTCATTCATTGTGACTGGTGGTAGTCTGGTGTCCAACCGTCAATGATGGAATATAACAAATTTGGTTCTCGATGAATTAATGTAACCAGCTAGATTTGCCCCATTTTGTTGTTAGAGCTAGATCAAATGATAGATCAGTTGCCAATTTCTGGACATCACGATTTTTGGAGGTGTACCCATATGTCGTTGTATCATCGGCATAGTTATCCACAAATTATCTTAGTATACTCTTACGCAGATCATTTATATAAAGTAAAAAGAGGGTTAGTCCGAGAAGTGACTCATTGGGAAGCCTGCGTTGATTGCTAGGGCCCCGTGTGACAGGGCGTTAACAACTATATTCAGAGACATATTCGTTCGGAAGGACTTTAGAATCAGAAAGAGATAGTTGAAATTTCTAGGAAAAATGATGAAGACAGAAGTCTTGGAGAAGCTGATATTGACAGGACATCCAAGAAGGATAGAGAACAGTAACCATAACCTACCTAATGTCTGTGTGTAAATTGTTAGTAGAACTGGGATAAGGAAATATAGCAAAAAGAAAAAACTTAATCAGAGCTACAAAGGGCAAGAAGTTTTGGAGATCCATGATCACCCACGTCCTGAAGGTATGCAGCATATAAAAGAAGCTTAGTCAGTCAAATAAAGTCATTTTCCATCTTGAGGCCAAGATTAGGAATATGAGTTTGTATGTATGAACTAACATGAATAAGCCTGAATGTATGTCTGCCTATGTATACGTGAAAGCCAGCCCAAAACAGAACATAAATATTTCCCCCTCCCACCACACACCAAGAAACAAACACAAATAATGCATAAATAGATCCATTTTTGAAAAAATAAACCAGTTTGTCTGAAGATCGTTGAAGCGTGAAATCTAAGACCACCAACAACTCTCCATGCAAATCAAGGATGGAGAGCAATTTCCACTAAATACAGCACGCACGCACGCGCACACACACATATGCTTTACAATTTTTTTTTATATGCACTTGTCATTGGTGCATTTTTTTATAGTGAGTATGAGTTCTTTTGCGCACGTGCACCCGTCTGTGCGGATGTGCGTTCGTGTGCATTCTCCCGTCTGCGGGGATGTGCGTACGTGTAGGATTTCGTGATTTTTTTTTCTCCACTTTACACTCACTAATTAGCCTTTTTTTTCTTTTCTTTTCTTTTTTCTTTGCCTCTTTTCTTTCAGTTTTTGCCATTTCCTGCTATTTGGTTTCCGGTTTTATCTAGACATGTTTTTAATTTTTGAGCATTCTAGTTTTTCTTGAGTTAGAAAATTCTATTTCGTTTTTTTACATAAATCATTGATTTGTAATATTGCGGAAGATTTCCTTCGACTTTGTAAATACTATCAGTATTACTCACACATTTTACTTCCATTCAATTTCATTAATGATTTCTTAACAAAAAAGTGTGCAAGGATGTAAAGAGTAAACATCAGTTCATATTGATCCATGAAACAGATAAAATAGATTGAACTGTTATATTTCTGGGCGTAAGTTGTTTAACGTATGCTGCATCGGTTTGTCAGCTGTTATTGATGTAAAGAAGGAAGAGGGCAACATATTAACATTATGTGCCGGAAAATATATGTTAAACTTTTTTGGAAAAAAATCATGAGAGAAGTTAAGATTATTTAACATAAGGAATTGATCTCTACGAGACGTTCTACAGTGTTAGTCTCATGGAAAGACTTTGAAAAGTTCGCATCCTCCCTGCCTCTGTCACATCGTCAGATATCTTGACATTTATCTTGTCACTGTTTTACTAAGGTACTGAGCGGGACAAACAGTGAATGTGCTACTAAAATACTCTCTCCTATCTTAACGTGCTAAGTTACAATATTAAGTTATTATCGCGATTTTCAACCATGACTAAAATTTTTCTTCTTCTTCTTCTTCTGTGACGTGTTCCTTCAGGGCTTGGGGAATCATGGCTCTCCTCGTCCTTTATTACTCTCAGTAAGCTTTTTCTCATCACTGTCTCTGCCATCCATTTACACAAATTCATTAGTTGAATTACTCGCTCTTTTCTTTTGTCTTTCTTGCCTTCAATATGTCTTGTGCATGTCAATTTTCGCTACGCTGTTTTTCCCTCCTTATATATCACAGAAGTTCCACCCATCACTTATTTGATTTTTCAGTATGCTTAAACTATCGACAACTTTACGATTACATGTGAGAGAAAGTTAATTTTTTAAATTAAATATCACGTTTCTTCGGGTAGAAGATAATCATGACTCTTCACAGATTCGTTTTCTTTATTATTTTGTGATTTTAATTTTTGGAAAACATAGTGGAGTGATTTCCCCTTGCTTCGGTACGATTTTGAAATACAAAGATTTCCTTCTCTTACAATGATTGCCACAAAAGTTTAGAAAACGTAGTCTTTTCTGTTATTAAATTTAAATTTTTGGGGTGAAATTTTGAACTCATACATTTTCCAGGGGTATTTGTGCAAGCGTGAACACAATAGCACTGGCTATATTTGAACTCGGCTAGACAATACCAATTTATACGCCTATCCTCTAGGCTAATCGAACATCCTGTATATTAGCGTTGTTCTAAATCTGAAAGTCATAAATATACATTTAATATAAGCCGTTTATTAAAGCTTAATAAGAATTATGGACATTTCATAAAAGTTAGTTAATGTTTTAATCACTGAAATAAACAATCGGTTAACGTGATTCATTCTATGGTAATATTAGGTCAAATGAGCAGGATTCGGCCGAATATATTATTTTAAAATAAGTTATTAATTTTATAAATTGCCTGGTATTTCCCACCATTAATATCATCTCTTCCAAAAACCTTGAGATCGCCATGTTTCTCTATGTTTTTTATATTAAATAATAATTCTTACTTGATTTCCAGGATAGCTGCTATTGTGACGCACATTTGTTTTTTATCTAGGGATGTCAGTTATGTTTGTTCTTTGAAATTTTCATTTAAGATAATTCCATCTCAAAGCAAACCATCTTTTAAAATCTCAGAAAGGAAAAGTGAAAGAAAACCGGAGAAAAAAAAAAACATTGATTAAGATAGGGACTCAAGATGTTTTGAAAACGTCAAGGAAATAAAAGAAATTAAATGAACATGGAGTTTAGGAATCAAACGGAGAAAAGACTGATTAAGACCGCGTTAAGAATCGTAAGATTTGAAAAAGAAACACATAGAAGAACGAAGGAAAAAACAATGAAGAATTAAAGATCAATTGTAAAGGGAAAAAGTCAGAATGATAAGGAACTAGAAGAACTAAGCGAGAAACGATTAAATTTTAAACAAGATGAAACAAAAAAAAGCAAAAAAAAAAACAAATATCAAATTGACAATCTGAAAACATCAAAAGTGAAGACTTTCATTTAAAGAGACATCACTGTCATGGCGATAGGCGGTGTTAATCTGGTTAAAAGAACAAAAATGACAGTTTTACGTAAAACGTGCCGTTTCTCAGCAAGCTACTTTCACTGATGACGGCCTTTTAACAGCTCCGCTGCGAAGCTTCGTTGTCATCGTTACAGCTTCTTCGTAAAGTTGCATTTGAAACTTTCCAATTCTGTTACATAGTAACCAGCATTGAAGTTATAAAATGGATAGGAAGCATGAAAAAAAATTGAAATACGAAAAAGTGAGACTAACCATAAAGCATTAAATTCATTTTGAGTTACGAATACAAACTCAAAATCAAAAGATCTCAAAAGAATTTAAACAAAATGGACGCAAACAGTAATATCAATGTTACAAGTTAAACCATTGCTTTGAATGCTTCGAGATAAATGTTTGAGATTGTCTTCTTGGAGTAACAACTCAATTAAGTCTGAAAGTTGAGAGACAAATGAATCCTATTTGTTTTCTTAAAACACAATAGGCTAGTTACTAAGAAAGGTAGAGTTATATTCAACATGAGGTATCCTTGAAGCACACAATCGTCGAAAATAACGCACTTCCTACGAATGACGCTGTTCCAGCCAATATTAGTTCCATGATTTAGATATTTTTTTCGCTACACTATGTGTTTATTATTGTCAAGCAAGTAAAAAGTTCCATTAACAACCGCTGTTACAATTTGTTTCACCTCCGTAATTCAAAACTTGCGGTGCCGTAAGACATTCATTGAAAAGATAATTATTTATATTATTTACATTATTTGGACTGTTATTCTCATCTTCATTGCCATATTCCCAACGTTTCAGCCGTTGTACGCTGCAGCCTTCTTCAAGTGATTGGAATTTCGAATCGAAACCTTTATTTCGTCTACCGGAGTAGATTATTCTAGTTCCACGTGTCAAGCCTCTTCCGGATTTCTCAGTTATTTCCCTTTAACTCAACTCTCCAAGATTTGATTCATCACTGCTGTAGCCTGGTATTAAGTTCACACTTCATTGGGTCTAGTCACTGGATCTAACCAACATCTTTATCCACTGCGCTGTGTCCACGGTTCCAATCATCTGAAGAAAGCCGGAGCGTGCAACGACAGAAACGTTGTGAAGGTGGCAATGAAGATGAGGATAACAGTATGAATAATGCAAATAATGTAAGTAATCATAATACCTCATCTCAGAGACATAGACAGAAAAGATCCATTTTTTCCGAGCCTGATCTTGACGTGAAAATTCGTTCCCCGCTCAACTGAAAAAAATGTAAAATAATCTACACAGAGAAACTCTATTTTTTTTAATTATCACTATTAAGAAGTGTTTAACCACTCTGTGGTTAACCAACCTTTAATAAAAATAAATCCTACAAATTAGTAAAATATAGTTTATTTCATTTCCAAATTTACACGTCATCTGACGAAGAAGAAACTGTTTTGATTTTTTCCCCATATATTTGATCGGAACAAAATTTTGTATGTTTTTTTTTTTTTTAAATGAATTCCAAAGAAAATATTTAGATAATTGTACGCACATTTATTCAACCACATGTGTGTCATTTTCTTGCATTAAATTTTCCTATCATAGAGACAGCTTTATGTTCCCACTCCGATATAATTTCCCATCGTTTTTGAGAGGGGAGACTAGTCCTAGTTGTTTTTTATATACTAGCAGAGAGTTGAAGTTCTACACTTTAAGAGGATTTTGTAGTAATCGAAATAAATGGTAATACGAATATGCAACAACTGAAGAGTATGTTAGGTGAAAGTCTATCCGAGCCAAGATATGCCAATTCTTTCTGATGGGTACGCAAGGAGACATATGTTTGGCGTCGTTCTGATGGAAAGCGACACGATTCCGATTGGCTAATATTGGGTGCTTTTCATCGATTGATGCCTTTAATAATTCCAGCTGGAAGCTGTCTGTTAGTGTAGGTGGATTTTGGAACCGTAGTACTGCACACAATTTAAAAGTTGGAATCATACATATTTTTTTTTTCAATCGTTACTCTTTTTTGAGGAACGAGTTTAAAGATTACGTTTAGATTCAAAAATGTATATTTCCTAAAGCTTTACAAATTGAATATAGACAAAATGCATGGCACAAACACATTATTAATAAACCATTGTGTCATCAAATAAGACCTTTACTTCAAAGGGAAATTATACTGAATAATGTAGCTATATTATGATGTAATATGTTATACAGTTTGGTCTAGTTTGGTTGGTTTTACGACGTATCAATCTCAATGGGTTATTTAATGCCGACAAACTTTTTATTGGTGGTAATATTTTTTTTAAAAAATCTATTTCTATTAATATTTTCCCTTCAGAACATCTGTTTTTGGCAATATTTCTCTGCAAGGAATCTATTTCTGGTATTTTTTTTTACTTCAAACATTTATTTCTGGTAATAATTTTCTTTTAAATATGTAATGATGGTAATATTTTTTCTTTTTTTTTTATCCAAAAATGTATAGCTGGTGATATTCTTTTACAATTATTTCTGTTATTAAAACCTATTTTTAAACTTTCATAATGTTTTGTCCCCAGTTTAGGCGTTAACTATTTGCCCATAGCTGGGACCCTAACAGATGTTAACACCCTGGATCAGGGTGGACTCTGGAACACCAGCAATTACGAGGTGATTCCACGCTCCTCAAAAGCTCCTGATCAAAGGCCTTGTTGTTTATCGTCTTATCCAGGACGTGGATGTTGTTTATCGTCATACCCAGAACAGATGTTATACAGAGTTATTTTAGTGTACTTTTAATAAACAATGTAAATTTAAGAAGTTTGTTTATAATTTGTGCCCAGCAGTATTATGGTGTTATATAGACTTTATCTATTTTTTGTTTTTTTTATTATTATGATTCAGCAAATGAGCTAACAAATCTTATTCATTGAAAAAACTTTTTTTTAATCTTTTACAATTGTTTTCACTCATGGAATTAATTAGAATTCTCATTTGAATATATTTCCATTGAAACTATCTAATACAAAAGATATTAATTTCATTTGGATTTATTCTTAAAATAGTAAAATTTTAAAGTCATTTTATAATCAAAATCCTGCGGAAATTAGCTATTACTATAGAATTTTTCTAAGGTGAGTCTTGAAACTAAATGCTCAAAAACTGTATTTAACTTTTTGGAGGCAGTACTTATTACATCAAACTCCAGCTTTTACACAGATAGCAATGTTGAAAAATCAACCATCCCTACTGTACATGTGTGAATACAACGCCTAATTCGTGGAAGAAGCTTTCAATACCCAATGCCCTTCCAATATCATCAGACACGCAACATTACCTTCTTATTATTATTGGAATTATCAACAGTGAATCATTTCGTTTTCCTAATCATATTTTCCTGTGACATTGTTCTAAACAATGCATTTTAGATCGTTTGTAAAGTTTTTTGTTTTTTTTAAATTAGTCGATTTTGCGTTTGAAGTTAATAAATTACAAATATACTACAAAAATGCATCAATTAATGTTATTAGCGTTTACCATTTTCAAATATATATTTCCTTAGTTCCTGGATACTTGTCTAGCTAAAGATAAAAATACATACCTGTTTTGTCTGCTCTTTAAAGCAAAATCATATCAAATAAAATATTCTGAAAATATAAGATTGAAATCGTTAAATCGCTCTATGATACGAACGATAACATCGTCTTCTACTGGGCATAATTCGTCTGTCCTCAAAAGACTGCATACTGTATCGTATGTCAGTATGACTGCTTCAATTCATGTAGCATTTTAAACAAATTACTTCGACGTAAATTTGTTAGAAATTGTGAAACTTAATTTCAAACTGGTAATTTATTATTTAAATTTAAATAAATTAAAATTACACTGTTTACATTATTCGGGCTATTGTCCTCATCTTTGTCGTCATATTTATCACAACGTTTCTTCAGTTGATTGATTGAAATGGAGTAGACTGTTCTAGTTCAACATGCCACGTATAATGGAGGTCAGTTATCTCCTGTTAATTCCAATGCGAAAGTTATCCAATGCCCTAACCAGGTATTGAACTGACATTCTTTGGGTCCTGTCACTGGATTTAACTAACACCTTTATTCACCGTACCATATATCCTTGAGGATATCCACGCATGAATTTCTGGGTATTATAAACCTAATGTCTTCAGAAACCATTTTTTTTACCAGTGCTCATATTGCAATTTTTGCTGTTATCATTGGATTTGTTTTTTTACCAGAGCTCATATTGCATTTTTTGTTGTTATTATCGCTTTTTTCTTGCACTCCTTATTAAGGTTTCCCATATTGTATTAATTTCTATATAGACAGAAACTAAAATTATATTCATTGGAAAATATTACCAATAGATGTCCACTCAGAAGAATGAATTAATTGTTACTCTTGCTTTTCCTATACAACTCACGACAAGGTTAGAAAGTAAAAATACGATGGCTAAACCCAGAGATTTATAGTCAGAAAACTGTCCTTCTTGATTTGATCTAATATTCCTGTTTGAGAACTAATATTTTGGTACAGATGTGAACAATCGGTTATATTTTATTGAAATATGATTGGCGTGCCGAGTTCAAATTCCAGTCGATGCCTTTGAACGACAAAATATCAATTGACGGTATTTCATTTGACATTGTATACATTTTGAGAAAAATCTCTGGATATTTTCATTTACATCAGTGACCGTAACGTGAACTTCTAAATCACTTTGTTTAGCTGTTCCTCCATCTTTTGCAATTACAGAGAAAAGGTAAGGACATATTTCTTCTTTATCTAAATCAACTTCTAATACTATACCTAGTTAATTAACATTTGAAAATTATGGCTTTCTCTCAGCTTGGAAATGCTGACTATTGAAAAATAAAAGGGAAACTCAACTGCAGCGGGTTTTTTTAACTTTTTTTACTGTGACACACAGCAAAAACAACGCTTTACCTTTCGATATATTATAAATATATGTAATAAATCAAAAGAAACACGGTTAACTAGGTTAATCTATTTAGGATTAATAATTTATATATATATATATATATATATATATATATATATATATATATATATATATATATATATATTTCTTATGATCCGCACATATTGGAATTGCATGTATCTATTTTTATTTCAAATTGTATGTATAAGCATTATTACTTTTAAAACATAGCTTGTCCTTAAATGTCGCCAAAAAAACAACCAACTTACTGAAAATTTTGAGACTCTAAATAAACACAACACATCATCTTAGTACCACAGAAAGAATGTGCCGGTACTCTTCTTCGAAATTGAATCGGGAAATTAGCCCTGACTTCATACGCAATTGAAATATTCAACAATCTTAACGACTTTCATCGGCCAGGATGACGAACGCACAGCACACATTCATAGCTTTAACGCGAGGTCTCTTTGTGAGAGAGAACTCAGTCCGAACGAGTTTGATAAACAAGATACAAAAACGCAATGATAACACACCATATATATATATATATATATATATATATATATATATATATATAATACAAGAAAAACCAAAGAGGATTTGTGAGTGCTTTGCAATATTTAGAGCTGTTTATATTATACACTTTTCTCTCACTTGCGTTATTATTTTCTTTATTTCATTTTTTCGCGACCCATTTTAATTATCACGCGACCCACTGAAGTGTTGGGACCCACAGTTTGAAAAAACTTTCTAAGGGGTTCCAATCTTTAGGTTCTCATTTAAAAAAGTAATGATGTTTATACAATACGTTGTGGATTTATCTTGCTCCATATAGAACTTCCATTGTGATTCAATTCTGATAATTACTTGACCCTTTTGTCGTGGAGATTTATGTATATGAGTTTGTTCTGTAAATGGCATCTTGCTGAAATCTTTAAAGTGAGTCAATTTATTATCAATCTGAGTCAAGTAATTACCAATTGTAGACATATAAATCGGTTCCTCTGCTTGATTAAACCGGTATTTTATATTTGAATTATGGAATGGAAATATTTGGATATTCTGCTTGGACAGCAAGGAAGAAAATAATCCGCGTACATTTACCATTTCTTTCTTATTACTTCCTCGAAAAATTCTTCCTTCACAGAAACTTACACAATGAGTAATCCTATTTGTGAGGCGACTCGACACAGGATCTTCCCACAGCGAAACATCAAAAGAGAAAAACTGGGAAAACCAAAATAAGAAATAAAATTAGTACATTTTTTATTTGTCCAGCACCTTTAGATTCAATAATCAATAGTATATAAAGTAACACGCATACTTCACAAGCGTGCATGAAACATATTCCCAGTTTAAATCAATGGTCTATAGAATACATGGTCTATCCGGAAAGTATCCAGCCATTTTTAATAATCTCATATAAGGAATACAAACCACGATCGTAATGGTCTCCGAGATTTGTCAATTTGAAGCGTAACCATTGTTTAGAGTTTTGTTGGATACTGTTATGGTACGGTTCCTTGTACCACTGTGATGGTCCAAGGCAGAACCAACAAAGAAAAACTCGAACACGTATATGGAATAACACAGATATATTACAAACAGGAATCTATACAGAGAATTAGAAAGTGTTAGTACGAACAATCAGGTTTAGTAGTAATTGTCTGAACGCGACTCTGTTTCGGACTGCCTCTGACTCGACTGACTGACGCGGTCGCTCTGACTAACTGACAGACTCCTGACAGACTTCACTCCAGACTTCAGCCTGAACAGTATTTAGTCACCCCCCACGAGGGCATCATGTGGCACAAGGCCGATTTAAAGTGGAGCCTCGGCAAAAAATATGCCCTTTGAACCCGTATAAACCCGTATTTACCTCCCCGAAAGAGACTCCGCCCTTCGGCGTAGCCTCGTTCGGGTTCCTCTCCGCCCGAAGGCAGAGAGTTCAACCGATCAGCCGGTCGACCAACTTCGGACTGAAAGGTATTTAGTCACCCCCCACGAGGGCATCATGTGGCACAAGGCCAGTTTAACGTGGAATCTCCGAACCCGTGGGCTCGGCCAAAAAATGCCCTTTGAACCCGTATAAACGGGTTCAGGGTCGGTTTACCACCCCGAAAGAGACTCCGCCCTTCGGCGTAGCTTCGTTCGGGTTCCTCCCGACTCGAAGGCAGAGAGTTCAACCGATCAGCCGATCAGCCGGTCGCCCGACTTCGGACTGAACACCCTGCTTCCTCTTGGGGCGCAGTAATTTATTACGTATGGAATAGTCCATTATGTTAATATGGGTAACGTCCCATAACAGATACAATGCTACAAAAAAAAAGCGAAAGCTTGGAGAACACCTGGTGAAAACCTGGGGAGAATCGAATTTCATACAATATTAAGATTAATTTAGAATGATCCCTTCGAATTAAATATAATTTACAGTTCAAAACATTTGTCACACGAGGTCATATGGCTCAGTATTAAAAAGCGTTTGTTGAAGTTGTGAGTTCAATACCTGGCCACAGCAGTGGAGAACCAAAACTTGAATTGTTGAGGTACTGAAGGGAATTAACTGAAATAAAGGGTTCGGTTTGAAATTCCGATGTATGCCACCTGAAGAAGGTAGTTTGGACGTACAACGACCGAAACGTCGTGAATAAAACACTAAATTTGAGAAGAATCTAAATTAAAATATCTTATCTAGTGCTTTTGCTATGTATGTAGAGATTCTCCATAAAATGCAAAGAAGAATTTGTCTATATTTCTGAGATGAGGAATTATGTACATTATTTACATTATTCGGGCTATTGTCCTCATCTTTGTCGACATATTTATTAAAATATTTCTGCCGTTGTACGCTACGGTCTTCTTCAGGTTTTTGGAATGTCGAACTGAACCCTTTATTTCGCTCACTGGGGTAGACTGTTCTAGTTCCACGTGCCATGTTTGATGGATATCAGTTATCAGTTATCTCCTGCTAATTTCCCTCTGAATGTTCTCAGAAGCGTGTATTGAACTCACTCTCTTTGGGGACCGTCACTGGTAAAAATGGTTGCTGAAGACATTAGGTTTATAATACCCAGAAATACATACCCATATGTCCTCAAGGACACGTGACACAGTAGATAAACTCGTTGGTTAGATCCAGTAGCAGGACCAAAATTGTGTGAGTTCAATACCAGGTTAAGAAGAACTTTCTGATAACTGACATCCATTAAACATGGCACGTGGAACTAGAACAGTGTACTCCAGTGAGCAAAATAAAGGGTTACATTCGACATTGCAACCACATGAAGAAGGCCGGAGCGTACAACGGCCGAAATTTTGTAATAAATATGGCGACAGATTTGTAAGTAATGTACAAAGAAGAATCTGTGATGTTATTGGATCTGAACCAGCATCTGGGCTTTTCTCACTTTCCCACAGACGTAACGTCGCTTCCGTGTAAACATCATTTCATGGTAATTGTTCTGTTGAACATTTCTCTATGGTACATAGAATTTACGAATTTAAGCTCAATGCTAGATTGGCGGTAATGTCTCATCAATTAAAAATTGAAATAGTAATCGTAACCGTAAGTTCTATGTTAACACATTCTTCTCTAGCACTTCTCGATTGTGGAACTTTTTTCCTTCTTCTTAATTTCCAGTCAACTTTGATCTTCAAAAATTTAAATGTAATGTCAATCGCTATCGTCTGCCTTCTTAATTTCTGTACTTTTGCACTGTCTGCTTAATAATGTTTTCTTTTTCTCATAATCTCTTACACTCGGGCAACCTCTTATGTCTAGGTGGTTTGATTGCATTGCTTGTGGTGAAATGAATAGATTAAAAAAGAAATACAAGGTTCCAGTAATGAGGAGTAATGAGGGAGTATAACAGAAAGGAATGGTCAGTAATACTATATTAGGAGTTACTGTCAACTTTAAGAAGACAGTGACGTTAAATTTAAGTAGGTGAAGAAATGTAACTGTTTGGCTAGTGTAATAAGAGTCGGTGGTCAATGTTATACAGAAATACGAAAGCGTGTCAGAAACTATTAAACACAGAATATTTTAGAACTGAAAGCGACGACTACTGTAATACCTCATCTATTATATAAATTGAAACAATAAATAGTTTGGACAGAACATCTGAACCACGAATAATAGAAAAATAGAAAATTCAAGCAAACATATACATGCAATCAGAAAGAAGCAGATGAAAATTCTCAGACACATGACGAGGAAAGAGAGCATGGAAAACTTAATACACACAAGACATAAGAAAGGCAAGAAAAATCAGGCGGTACATAGTGAGTAACTTAATTAAAAAGCTCGTCTGAACAAATAGCAAAACAGGATAAAAAGTTATAGTAAAATCGCTCAAGAAAAAATGTAACAACGTTGTCGAAAGCACGCATTTTCGGCTACTTGAAATGACTTGGCACATTAAATTAGAAGGCAATACCCTTATTTGATCAACTGGTCCCCCGTCTAAATATTGTAATTACACACACACACATACACACACACACACACACACACACACACACATATATATATATATATATATATATATATATATATATATATATATATATATATTATAATAACAAGGCTTAAACACTAATATTCCATGGTCATAATTTATTCCATTGGAATCGTAAATACGATCCAATTCATCAGACCTACAAATTCAAAAAGAAAACAGAAAAATACCTACTCCGGATAAGAAAAATAGAATTTAGAGAGAGTGTAAGTATGAGAGCGTGGGACTAATGTTAGTTCATAAGAGAGGGGTTTAACAGAGAGGGTTATTTAAAAACTAGGTGTGAGTGGAAGGGGGAAAATGATTGTTGTCGAATGTCTAATACAATAAAGATACATTTCGTGGTGACATACACACACCATGGCCGATCAAATCTTAAAGAAGGAGGGGGAGGTAAGGAAAGATGTGGTGGGGAAGAAAGATGGGGCGGGTGAAATTAAAAGTGTTTAGTGTTTAAGCCTTGTTATTATATCCTTACTCTGTCCTGGACATTGAGTTCTACCTGGATTCTATCTTCTCGGAATTTTTTATTCAAAAAATATACATGTGTGTATATGCACCTGTGGATTTTGCATATATATATATTTACCACTAATATTATCAATATATATATATATATATTATATATATATATATAGTCCGCTCTCATTGCGTTTATGTATCTTGCTCGTCAAACTCGTTGAGGACTAAGATTTCTCACACAAAGAGACCTTACGCCAAAACTTAGCTACGAATGAATGCAGTGTGTTCATCTTCGTGGCGGATGAAAGTCGTTAAGATCAGTGAATAATTCAGTTAAATCTGAAGTCAGGGCTAAAAGTGATTTTTTTCAATTTTGAAGTCGAGTACCGTTACATTTTTTCTGTGCTAGTAAGATGATGTATTGTATCACGAAATATTTTAATTATAATGAGTATTTGTTTACAACTAATTCTTATTTTAACTTTTTTTCTGAAAGGATTAGACACCTAAAAAATGCCTGGTAGGAGGCTGTTCATGTGGAGAAGTCTATTACAAATCATATTAAAAAAATCTTGCTAGCCACTGCCATACGAAGAGGCCGCTAATTTCGAGGTTTTATGGAGAGAAGGTCACGTTATAAATACGTGATTTCGATTGCTTTATGTTGGTGTTACTGGCCTCATTGTCGTGGACAGTATTGAAGAATGCACTTGAAAACATGTTCTTCTTAAAGGCAGGCTAAGAAAATGAGATATTATCAGGCTTTTATCTTCGTTCGAGGTGTCAAGGACTGCAAATATTATCGGTAAATAAGTAAACGTTATTTAAAAGAGACAGAGATGCTAATGTCGTGTGAAAAAAGACGCAGCATTTGGAAGAATGTACTTGGATAAAGATTGCAAATGCCTCTATTAAGAAAGGTTGTTTATTTTCATTGAATTTCGCCAAAAAAATAAAAACATAACGGCCTTGTTTTTTTTGTTGAAGTTCTTTTATTTCTCTTTGCAAACACAGATTGGTTGTATATTTATCACGTAATCAATACAAAGCTATAAAAATACGTTATACAATAATTAAACTCTGAACAATTCCTTTTTTTAAATAATTTTACTCTAAGCAAGGTAGTAAAGCTACTAAAACGTAAAAGTTATTGTGTTTTAATACTCTTAAAGGTATAGTAAAAATACTCTTAAAGGTAGAGAAAAATAAACGATCAGGAATTAAGAAAACAGAAGTTAAAGATTGACATTGCATTTAAATTTTTGAAGGTTAAAGTTGCCTAGAAAGTAATAAGCTGGAAGAATTCCAGTAGCGAGAAGTGTGACAGAAGAAACTATCAGCATAGAACTTACGGCTACATTTAGCCATTTCAACAGTAAAATGATGAGACCTTCCGCCAATCTGTTACTACTATTAAATTCATAAAATTTACGTAACATTGAAGAAACTTCATCAGAACAATTTCCATGAAAGTATTTATAGAAAAGGCACATGGAATTTCCATCAGTAAAGGAAGCAAAATCTTCGAAGCCACCAAAAGAAAAAAAGGAAGAAGTCAAACGCCATGAGTAAAACTCTCGACAAAATCGCCTTTACCCTCCACCAATACCATCGGCTGTTCCATGTAATAATTGGTCTGGTTCGTTATCAACGCCACTATAATAAAAGAGATCTGCAAATAACAAAATTCATAGATACTGAGTTCAAAACTGATGACATCAGGAAGGTCATTTATGAAAATTAGAAACAATGTTGATCCAAATATAGGACCCTGGGTAACACCTGCATTTATGCAAAAGTACTTGAATAGTGGTCATTCAAGATAACTTTAATTTCAGGATTTGATAAAAAAAAAAAAAAAGACTGAATCAGTTTGAAAATTCGTCCCGAAATGCTACAAAATTTGAACTTGTGAAGAAGGCCTGTATGCTAAAGCCTGTTAAATGCCTTCGAGATATCCAAAGAAAACAACCATAAATTCATCATTCTTATTATAAAGCTCGGTATGATCTTCAGTAATAACGGTTAACGCATAAGCAGTTGACATAGATAGGCAAAAGCCATATTCCTTGTGTGAAAGAACCTGCGACGTGAAATGCTTAACCAATTCCGAGTTCAGCAGAGCCAGTCATACTTGTCCAAAACGAGGTAGAAGTTTGATAGAATGATTTCTTAAGATTCCTTAAAGACTAGAACTACAGAAGAGGATTTCCAAAAACAGGAAAGCAAGACGTATCAAGGCATTATCCTAGTGATTAGCGAGTACAAGCGACAGGTCAGAAGGGTATTTCTCCAGGACTATTGCATAGATACCATGACGTTTACATTCTTTTTGATGATCAAGTTTAGAAATGAGAGCAGAATCCATGGACGGAGTTTATACGTATATCACGCAATCGCGGTTGCGAATCCCGTGGCCAATCTGCTTGGTAGAGGCACTACATGTACTACAGCCGCAGTAGAAGTGGTGTTCTTGGGCAAGATAACCTGACGAAGCCCAACTCTCTGCAGGCAGATTTTGGAATTCAGAGTTACCTTCTCCTGGACCGGTTGCCACCTAAGGCTATTGTTATGGTCCGGTTCCTTGTACAACGGTGATAGACCATGGTAGAACCAACAAAGAAGAACTTTAACACAGATATGGAATAACACAGATATATTACAAACAGGAATATATACAGAGAAGTAGAAACTGTTAGTACGGACAAACAGGTTTAGTAGTAATTGTCTGAACGCGACTCTGTTTCGGACTGTCTCTGATTAGACTGACTGACTCGCTCGCTCTGACTGACTGATAGACTCCTGGTCACTTCTGACGGACCTCACTCCAGACTTTAGACTAAACAGTATTTAGTCACCCCCCACCAGGGCATCATGTGGCACAAGGCCGGTTTAACGTGGGATCTCCGAGCCCATGGGCTCAGTCAGAAATATGCCCTTTGAAACCGTATAAACGGGTTTATGGTCGGTTTACCTCCCCGAAAGGGACTCCGCCCTTCGACGTAGCTTCGTTTGGGTTGCTCCCCGCGCGAAGGCAGAGAGTTCAACCGATCAGCTGGTCAGCCGGTCAGCCGACTTCAGGGTGAATCTGCTTCCTCTTGAGGCGCAGTATGTAAGTTAGTATTGGTAAGTTCCCATGACAGCTATAGAACCCAGTCCGGAGAAAAAGATGGTTCATACCTTCCCCAAAAGTAAAAGAATCCGACTGGAATTCGAATTTGGCTCACCGATTCCTCAATCCAAGCCGCTGTCCACTAGTCCACCGTGCCTTCTTATCACGAAGCAGAGACTCAGTTCTAAGTGAAAAGTCAGACACAGGTATTTCAGATGTGTCAAGAAAAGAATTTAAAATGAATTTCCAAGAAAAAAAAGCATTCTGCTTTATCAGGTGTTAACATATCAAATTGAGTGAAGAGATAAAGAATAGAAGATTTCCTCTTATTTAACACTATTATAAAGCCGCCAGTATTAAAGTGAACAAAACTTGTTGGATTCTACACATTCTATCAGCAAGCAAAAACTTTTACAGGTATTTAAAGAACTCACATATAAGCGTCTTTTGTGATTGGAATTACCATGCTGATACACCCGAAAAAAGTGATTCCTATGGACTATAGCGGCTGAACAAGCAAGTGTGAACCAAGATGATTATTGTGGTTTCACCTGATATTTGCGGGAAGGTACAAAATCATCAATGCCAGCTTTAATCCAAGAAGCAACCCCTTGTGCCACATTTCTCAATTTAAATATACATTATAAACACATATATTACTGAACTTAATTTAAATATCATAAATTATAATAAGATATATTACAGAATTGAAAAGCTCTCAAAAATCTTAAAGACTGGAACTGCAAAAGATGATTTCAAGCAAGCGGGAAAGCAGGAAGAAGCAAGTCATTTATTGTAGAGTTTAGAGAGAACAAGAGCCAGTTCAAGAGCACATTTCTTAAGGACTGTTGCAGAGATACCATCAAGTCCACAGGCTTTGTGAGGATCCAGTTCAGAGATGATAGCAGAAACCATGGATAGACTTAAATGCATATAACTCAAAAAGACACTCAGTCTCTAATTGGTAAGTCAGGTAAAGGTACTCTAGATGAGTCAAGAGTAGAATTTGAAGAGAATTTATGAGCAAAACATTCTGCTTTATCAGTAGAAGTGGTTAACACCTCAAATTGAGTGAAAAGAGGAGAAATATAAGACTAACTCTTATTTAACATACTATTACTGAGCCACCAGTTTTCATATGAAAAAAAGTTGCTAGAGGACATACGGTACCTCATTCTATCAGTAAACAAAGTCACTTTAAAGACATATTTACAATTATTTCAAGTAGACAAATAGGCATCTGCTGTGATCAAAATTGTCACACTGGTTCACCCGGAGGAAGTGGTTCCTGTGTACCAAGAGGAAGACTGTGGTTTCACTTGGTATTTGTGAGAAGATACAAAAGCATCAATGCCAGCTTTAATCCAAGAAAAGACCCTTTAGTACAATTCTCAATAAGAAGTTTGGAAATATCATTCCTAGTGGTGTTTCCAATAACGATAGCAATAACAATGACGAAAGAGGTAATAATAAAATATTAATAATAATAATAATAATATTGTGAAGTAGATATTTCCTACTTTAACATTTCGTTTCTTTTTCTTTGTTATTAAAGGTTATGGAGGAGTATTTTCAGAACGACATACAAGGTGATTGAAACGTAACTCCCCATTTTAAAATACTTATAATTTATATATTAACTATGTTTATAAGCGATGGATGTGAGAGAAAAACGTTGAACATGAGTTTTTCTTTATGATTCGAGTACTAAATGTTCCTACTAGCTTCACAAGCCGCCCAGGAATCGCGTCAACTGTTTTCCCCTGGAACTCTTTTGGTATAGAAGGCATAACTTCTTATATTCGCTATTTAAGTTCTTTCAAAGCTTTGGTTTGGTATAGTAGACTTGCTCGTTTAACCAACTCCAAACAAAAAAAAATCTGGCTGGCAACTCATACGTAGAATAGGGAGTTGCTTTTTAATTAACCTCTATATCCAGCCTGATTTGTTCTTAACAACTAATCATCACAAGATTAACGAATCATTAGCATTATAAACTGTTGCAATCTAAACCTTGGTCTTTTAAAATGTGTAGCTGAGAATTTCATCCAATATTCCATAAAACCTGCATAGGGCTGTTTGGGGACCTTGTGGCACGTAGTGCACCAGGTCTCTGTATTCGGCCCTTCAAAAAGTGTGGATTGTTCTGCACAAAGCCTTTGCCACTATAATCAAATTATATGTGCAGGTGTCCGGCTTTCGGTTCCTAGGAACTGAGCTGCTTGATCCTCATACGTCGAATACGACGGGAGAGTCCACTATATACATAAACACGATGTTTCTTAACCTTTTAAGCAATGACACACCTAGGAGCAAATGACAATATTGCTCGACACTTAGCAAATTTTTTAGAGAGTATACGTTTAAATGTTATGAAATAAAACAGTAGATTTAAAGAAAAATAAACACACATATAATTACTTAATTTATTCACATGTTTTTATTCAAATATTTTCAAAAATTAATATTAAAACAAAGAATTAAAATAACATAATCGAAGAATAGTGAAAATAATTATTTGAAAAAGTTTAATACTTATTCATTTGTTCAAATGCTAACGCTGGATCCACAGGGGCATCTATGACGTGAAAATGTTTCGCGGCACACTCGTGTCTTGCGGCTCACTCTTGTCTCGCAGTACACTCGTGTCTCGCGGCACACTCGTGTCTCGCGGCACACTCGTGTTGAGAATCACTGATGTAACACAATAAACTTTCTTGTGGCCCACTCGTGCCTGGCGACACAGTCGTGTCTCGCGGCACACTCGTGTCTCGCGGCACACTCGTGTTGAGAATCACTGATGTAACACCATAAACTCTTTTAGTGGGTATATGGGTTTAAGTTGACATCACTTTTTTCGTTGTTTTTGTTCGTTTTTTTATCAAATTGTAAAATAAGCGGCTTATATTGAGAGATCCTACAAAAGAAAAATGTCCTTCCCGCCAAAAGTCGGATCTGTATTCCTCTTTTTCCATCGGGGATAACATTCAATATGGCTGAAGTGTG
This sequence comes from Acanthosepion lycidas, assembly GCA_963932145.1. Taxonomy (NCBI): domain Eukaryota; kingdom Metazoa; phylum Mollusca; class Cephalopoda; order Sepiida; family Sepiidae; genus Acanthosepion; species Acanthosepion lycidas. The sequence continues at coordinate 115,018,891 of OZ010573.1, forward strand.
TCCCTTATCAATTAGTCTACGGGAAACAATTGAAAAGAAAGGCTCAATTACATACAGGAATAAGAAATAGTGTCAGATTAAAAAAAATCCATTTAATAATTGACCTAAATGAGAAATTCTTGTCTGACCCGCTATTTCAGCCATGGAACTGGGGAGCGAGAAGATAGATTCATAGCTTTCTTATGATATTTGCGTGAATGTGAACTAGTCTCGCCAATTTCCTTTTTTTTTTGGGCATTTAACCAATAGCCTACTTACACATCCATACATTTGCGCGCACACAAAAAAACACACACATACACACGCATGCACACACACTCACACACACACACACACATATATATATATATATATATATATACATATATATATATATATATATATATATATATATATAAGCGACACACTGTTTCGTGCTAAAAGCAATCGCCAGGTTACCTGATAATTCCGTTTAACATGAAAGAGTCTGTTACCTTTGAGTTTTGGCTTCAATATTCACTTTTATATTTATATTTACGTACGCTCTATCTCTGATATTGAGCACTTCATCCCATAAATATATCATGATTAAAACTACATTTCTTCACATATATATGTGTGTGTTCCAGTTTATGCGTTTATGCCTAACAATTATATACGCACCAACGTACACAAAGTTATATTTGTGTATGATTTGCGTGAAATAAAAACCCTTTTCAAATTAGTTGATTATATAATATTATATTATGTAATATTGTTTCATTTCAGAGATTTTAACAGCAAACAGACCTATATGACCAAGAATCCATAACGATTATATAAACATGTTCTAGGAATGACTCGACAAAAAAACTTATATTTCTGTCTAGGTGCTGTCTGATAAAATTAACTATATTTACTATTTAAAAAAGACAAAACTGCGCCTGAACATTTTGGTCGGTAGTAAATTAATTTAAGTTATTTTTTTTTATTAAATATTCATGAAATGTTTTACTCTCTGGTTTTGTCCGTGTATCACGCATGTTTCTGTTTTATGGGCCGTGACCAAGTTTACATCTTTTAAGCTGAAATTAGAGATTAATATTTCACCTATCTTGATCGCTTGATGAATTATCATCATCAACTTAATCGCTGTTATCCATGCATTTGACTGTTCACACTAGTTGTTGGGTGCTTACCATTGGATATAATGAAATAGTAATATATATGAAATATGTTTTTTTTATTTTTAAATCCACTACTCTCCTCGATATTTCCGTCGTTTTCAACATCCTTATCGATTGGATTGCTTCGATTCTTCGTTGGATCTGTAGTACAATACCGAAATACCTAGTAAGCACCGAACTCATTGGCAATAGGATTAGTAGACCTTAGTTGTCCCAGCATAAGATGTTCTCTTTCTCTATAAAATCGAGACTATTTGTGTTTCCCTTTGCGTATTCATTTTACCTGATCTCCTTGACATATCCGAACTGCCGGTATGAATACATTTATTCGCTGTTAAAGGAAATATAAATCGTTTATTTCCTGAAATATTCCATGTGCTTCTCATAAAATCAGATTTTTTTTTTAATTTCTTTAAGTTAACTGTTATGTAAGTCAAATCCGGCGAGCCTATTTGACATACATCCATAGGGACAAAAGCTTACTTCAATGGCGGTAAAAATAATAAGATAATTAAAGAATATTTGTCAGAGACTCGGATCTTAATAGCAGAAGATAACAAAAAACGATACATACTTGATCTAGAAGCGTGACGTATGAGGACAGTCATTAAATAGTGTGCTTTGTTAAATTGAGGTTATGCAAACAGCTTTCGATTAGTAGAAGAACTGACTTTGTAAATAAAATTTATAGGGAATTCGATTGAAGAAACATATATGAATAATACTATGAAAAGAACCAATATGTGGTATTTATTAGGTTTTGTTTGTGTACATAGATAATGAACAGAAAGTGATAGAAAATGAACAGGGCGAGATAGATAGATAGATAGATAGATAGATAGATAGATAATGAACAGGACTAGATAGATAATGAACAGGACGAGATAGATAGATAGATAGATAGATAGATAGATAGATAGATAGATAGATAGATAGATAGATAATGAACAGGGCGAGATAGAAAATGAACAGGGCGAGATAGATAGATAGATAGATAGATAGAGAGATAGATAGATAGATAGATAGATAGATATATAGATAGATAATGAACAGAAAGAGATAATGAACGGGCCGAGATAGATAGATAGATAGATAGATAGATAGATAGATAGATAAGGAACAGAATGAAATAAATAACTGCTATGTAAGTAGAAATCAGTCAAGCTTATTGACATGTATCCCGTACGTCAGAAACGACTTTCAACGGGTGTAATTATAATTGTAGCACCCATGTCAAAGAATTGAATCTAAAGCCTTAGGATAAATGAAAATGATTCATATTTAGTCTAAAGTGTGACGTCTGAAGGCGGCACTGAAAAGGGATCTTTGTAAAATTTATGTTATACAATCAACTGTGGTTTTAAAGAAAAACTCATTGAGTTTCTAAATAGCACTTAGAGAGATTTCGTCCGAAGAAAAATTTTGTCCCGCTATGAGGACAATAATAATTATTATTACAATTGTGCTTCGCCCGACCGTTACATCCCGCCAATACCTCCTAAACAATGGACTTTTCCGTCTTAATCACAAAGAAATAGGGTTAAATTACACCACTTGATTTCAGTGAGGAAATGAATGAAAAATGAATGGAAGATAGAAGTGGTGAGAGAAAGAGAAAGAGCTGATATGAACACATACTACAGTTTGCTCTTAGCCAAAAGGCCAAAATGTGATTGTATCTTCTTGTCGCCCCACGCTAGTAGGTTGTGATACATGTTTAGTTCTTATTTTTACCGCCACTGAAGTTCAATGTAGGGAGCCCAAGCACACGTGGCAGGTCCAAAAATAGTCAATGCAGCGGAAACGTAAGTTGCGCTGGCATCGGTATACCTACCCATCCACTCTGTTGAGTGCAGTTAGGGAGCTACTACCGCGGGCCGCTGTTTCTTGAGACAGGGTTTCTCTCAATAATAATTTCAGTATCGCTCTGTCTGCAGACAGTGACACAACTCAGTTGTGATTTATCCGAAGACAGACATAATTGCGATATAAAATGCAGTTTTATCCGCTCGAGTGCAGATACAAAACTTTGATCCCAACCAAAAGACCGAGATTCGATTATATTTTCTTACCTTCTTACGCTGGCAATATGTGACACAAAGTTAGTTTAATGTGGGGATCCCGACGCGTGCATACGTTCAAGTTCCAAAAGAGCCCAGCCCTCGCAAACGTCGGTTGCGTTGGCATAGGTATTACTACTCCACTCTTTATTGGCATAGGTATTACTACCCCACTCTTTATTGCAACGAGAGAGGTACTGCTGTGGGAATCTATTTCTCGAGATCAGGCACTTATATTTTCAGTTACGAAAACTTACATCACAAGTAGATTAAGCAATCTTTATCTTACTGGTAATGCCGGTATTAAGACTGAAAATCTGAATACTGTCAATATCAGTTATTCAGTCTCTATTGGTGATCTTTGCAACAGTGTCCTCTTCGCAACTCGGCTCAATCTGTAATACATGTTGATAGTTCGTTGCAATCATCTATTAGACAGGAACCGTGTGACTTCTTTCCGTCACATGCATGCTGATTGGGATTTACTTCGTTACTTTCTTCCAGGCACCCCTTGTATTGATATTCTTAACATTCCTATTGAGAACTGCGCCACTGATGTTTCTTCTTGGGTCAAAGCCGGTATAGATGCTTTTATTCCTTCTCGGAAATACCAGATGAAGCGTCAATCTTCTCCAGCGTTCATACTAGCATTTTATGCCGCTATAACCCATAGTAATCCTTACATCTGGCTATATCGGCGTGAGAATTCCGATTACAACAGACGCCTATCCGTGGCTACACGTAATAACTGTCACTGTATCATCGAAGAAGCTAAGTCACAATTTTTTGAGGAAATGAGGTACGGTAATACATCCGAGAAATTTGGCTCTCGTGATTAACAGTGTATTAAATAAGTGTAAGTTTTCTATCTCTCCTCTCTTCATTCAATCTGAGGTCTTAACATCTGGTGATAAAGCACAATGTTTCGCCTGTAAATTCTCTCTAAACTCTTCTCCCGATTCATCTGGAGAATTCTTGCCTAACGGATACTCCGTTGAGTGATATGCATATAACATCTTCCCTGCTTTTTGCTCTCACCTCTAATCTGGATCTCCACAATGTATGTGCATCTGATGGCATCCCTGTAATAGCGCTTAAGATGTGTACTGGTGAAATAGCTCATGTTTTCTCTAAGCTGTATAATAAACACCTCGCTGCCCCTTGCTTTCCTGCTTGTTGAAATCCTCACGTCTTGCTTAAGAACTGAGATGAACTATCTGACCCTTTCAACTACCGGCCTATTTGCCTGCTACCACCTTTTAGTAAACTATTAGAGGCCTTAATCAATACTGAATTTGTTAAGCATTTCACATCGCAGAGCCTTCGTCCAGACATATGGCTTTTGCTTCTCTAGGTCAATTGCTGGTGTATTAACGATTATTGAGGAAAGATTCTGTCAAGCTTTAGCTAAAAAGGGTGAAGCCCGGGATGTTGCTTTGGCCATCTCGAAAGCGTTTGACAGTGTTTGGCATACAGGCCTTCTTCTCAAGTTGAAAAAGTTATTGCCTCCCCGAACGAACTTTTGAACTGATCGAGTTTTCCCTATCAAATCGTGAAATGAATGTTATCCTGAACGGCCACTTTTCTAGATCCATTTTTTTTTTACTAATGCAGGTGTCTGCCAGGACTCTATCCTTGATTCTACTTTGTTTAGGATATTCATTAACGACCATCCAGATGGCATCTGCACTCAACTTAGTATCTATGCTGATGACACAACCATTTACTCTTGTTTCGATAGTAAGACAGATCGGTTCGTTGAAGTCAAATTGACAGCTGATGTAAAAAAAAAAAAAGATCTACAGTCTGTTGTTTATTTCGGCATGGAATGGTTTGCTAATTTTAATGCCTCTAAAATAACTGCTCTCTATTAATCATCTGAGAGACCTCTTTCTGCCTTCCATCAACATGGCTGATGCTAACCTCCAGGAAAGAGACTTGTTGAGACTTCTTGGGCTGACATGAGGGAAAGACTATATTGAATCCATTACTAGGTAGCTGTTAAGAATGTTCGTTCACTGTTTCTTGCTAGACAATTTTTCATGCCAGAATCTAGAATATATATAAGTCTACAATGCACCCATGCTTAGAACATTGATGCCAGATATGGCCCAGTTCTCCTACTATATATTTAGAGATTTTTTTATGAAACCCTAAGAAGAATCAGCATTATTGGTCCTGACCTGGCAATTCGGCTTCAGTCACTTTCCCAGAGCCGTAAAGTGGCTTCTCTGTGCCTTTTCTATAAATACTTTCATGGTAATTGTTCGAATGAGGTCTACTCTATGATACCTAGACTTGAAGCATTTAAGCGCAGTACTAGGTTGGCAACTAGGTCTCATCATCTGAATTGACTAAATGTAACCGTAAGTTCAATGTTGTCTTTTCTCGCTCTTCTCTCTTGTAGAATTCTCTCCCCGCTCCATGCTTTCCAGTTAACTTTGATCTTCAAAAATTTAAATGCAAAGACATCAACTGTCCTCCTGATTACTCTTCTACTGATCTCTCCCCTTAGTAATGTTTCTGTTTTCTAATTCTTTCACAACCGGTAACCTCATTGTGCCTTAGTGACTTTACTGCCTTTCTTGGGGTAAATTCGGTTAAAAAATGTAGTTTACCCACCCGAGAGCAGATACTACACTTTGATCCCATTTGAGAAGACTTAATATTTTCTGACAGCACCATGCTTACAGGATGTGACACAAGGTCAGTTTAACACGCGTGCACACGAGCCAGTTCTCGAAATAGCCCAGTCCCTGCAACTGTCGATTTTGCTGTCATCGTTATTACTACCGATTCTTTTTCTTTAGGGCAATGAGGGAGGTAGCGCCGGGAGTAGCTCTTTCCCAAGACCAGGGACGTCGATAATATATTCATTTGCGCTCTGTCCGAATAAATTATAAAAGTACAAAAATGTGATGAAAAATGCGATACAAAAATCTGAAGGCTCATTCGATTAACGAAAAACGCATCCCCCAAAAAGTTTTAAAACATCATTTAGAAACAGGAAAATTTATTTAAAACAAAGAAAAAAGTGCTCAACTTCTATGAAATATCAATCATCCTACATGCCGGTGGATGCTGGAAAATCTACTCACGGATGAAAATAAGACTGGAGGTAGCATAAATGTGGGTCGACAGAAGGATGCTAAAAATACAATGAACGGGACATCTGAAAAACGAGAGAATTTTAAAGAAAAAAAATACTTATTCTTAGAATAGGAAAGAGTCGGTTGAAATTTCTGGAGCTAATAATGAGGAAAGACGATTTGGAAAATAAGACAGTCACAGAAAGTACTGAAGGCAAACCGGAACGAAGCAACGTCCTACCTAATGAGTATGATTTAGTGAATGAAAGAACAGTTAATAGAATGGATAGAAAAGGAATAGAAATTGCTTACAAATAGAAAGATAAGAATATTTGAAAAGACATGGTCGTCCACCACATAACGGGACACCACAAATAAAAGTAGTATTACAATTTAATAGGTCCTTTCTCATATTCTGTCCTCTTGAATATATTATTATACATTCTTCGGACTATTGTCCTCGTCTTTGTCGCCATATTTATTACAACGTTTCGGGAGTTGTACGCTCCGGCTTTCTTCAGGTGGTTGGAATGTCGAACTTAACCCTTTATTTCGCTCACTGGGGTAGACTGTTCTAGTTCCACGTGCTATGTTTAATGGATATCAGTTATCAGTTATCTCCTGTTAATTTCCCTCTGAAAGTTCTCCAATGCCTTAACCGGGTACTCACACGTTTTGGGTCCTGTCACTGGATCTAACCAACGCCTTTATCAACTGTACCATGTGTCCTTGAGTTCAGTTCGACATTCCAACAATCTGAAGAAGGCCGGGGCATACAACGGCCGAAACGCTGTAATAAATATGGCGACAAAAATGAGGACAATCGTCCGAATAATGTAAATAATGTACATTATACCTCATCCCAGAAATATAGACAGATACCTCTAGAATATATATCTATCTATCATTCCGGTGGTAAGTGATTCATACTTGTGACCTTTTGTCAAAACTAAGCTAAACTTAATAGATACTAACTTCTGGTATTAGTGACGCATTGAATGTCACCTGCAGGTGAATATTTATGTTTTAGAAATTAAAGAAAATAAAAAAACACAAGGTTCAAAAGGTAGACTGATGAGTCTGTTCTTCTATTACATTTTAACCTAACTTGTCACAATAATTGACCTGTAGTTTACCCATATCGATATACACCTGTGGAAGGCCGGAGAGCATAACGTCCGAAACTTTGTGATAATAAACAACAAACATGAAGACAATAGTCCAAATATAATTTGTGTAAATATACATAATGTAAATAATAATAACTAACGAATTTGCACGAATATTTTTCGTTTCATCAAAAGTCTATATATGTAGTTTTCATTCGTTTTATACTTTCTTTTTTAAAAGACACAAAAATTATGGCACACTGTCTTATCGTTTAATCAATTCTCTACCTCAAGCGACCCTGATTCTTCTACCAGAAACAGGTTTTTAAAAACTACGCCTCCATTTTGATATTGGTAAATCTTGACCGTTAGGTGGTTCCGTAGTTTTTATAAATTTATGTAACGTTACTCCTCAACTACGACGTTTGAATTCTCCTGGAAATCTACATTTATATTAGTTTTCTAGGCTTTAGCGCGAGTTTATCACTATTTTTATTGCCAGGATATTAATGCACTGGCTGTAGTAAGTTTTTTTCTCGGTTCAAAAAAGGGAATTTTTCTAATCCATTGTTCTTACTGCGCTTATATCGCGCGCGGACACATACACACAGAAAACATATTAATTTAAAAAGAAAAAGAAAAAATATCTTAATGACTAAGTTAAATGAAGCTATTATTTACCTACCAGATAACGCCCAATTTGAATGAAACAACTATTCTGTCTGCGAACAAAAGGCTGGCTCGTATGAAATAACTATTCACACTCAAGCCAGTGATTACCTTTTCCTCGAAGTAAAGGCTAGCACAAACGAAACGATTATTTCTCTGTAAAATGTTTTAACGAAACTTAAGTTTAACGTCTAATTAAGCCGACACACGTATCACTATATATACAGATGGGGGATAAGAGAAGAAAAAATTTACTTATATTTAAAAAAAAACGGAAAGCGGGGTCCCTCGCCGGTGGGCTCAATAAAGTACACGCCAACATTACTACTAATCCACGTCTGACCCTCAATCCGAGAGACACACACAAATCAATGGCAACATCGGCGACCACTTCACCAGGAAACACCTACGAGAGAATCTTATACCACCACAAAAAATAAAAATAAAAAACATAACGTCTAACCTAAAGGAAAGGATTATTTATCTATAAGTTAGATATTAACAAGATAGGTCAATACAACAATTATCCAACCCTACGGCATGGGTAAGATTATTACTGTAAATTAAAATCTTATTTTCTAATCCACGTCTTTCTCTTTATCCATAACCACTTTGCTATTTTCTCAACAGTCTCTGATACATTTTGGATTGCTTTAATTTTTTTTTATTCTCTGTCAAGCCGAAACATGTCAGGGCTTTGATTAAGGATCTTGTATGAAATTTTCTCAAAGCTAACCTGTAGAAAAGACAATATTTATAAATATAAATGATAACAGGAAAACTGTAGTATTTACCGACGCGTTTCGTACAATGTGGACTTTCTGAAGGCAAAAAACGGAATGAATTTATTTAAACAAAGTAACTAATAATAACAAAAACAAAATGGCCTTGGCAACAGTTTTTGGACAAAACGCGTCGGTAACTACTAGTTTTCCTATTTTCATTTATATTTATAAATTAAGGATCTTTTACATCCTACTTCAATTGGTGTACAGGTTGTTTTCCGGCCTTTCTTTCTGCACTCTTCCACTAAGTCTTGGTATTTTGTTCATTTTCTTTCGTTTGCTTCTTCTACGTTGTCCTCCCAAGCCAGGGTCAGTTCGAACAGAATTATATCTTTTGTTGAGTTATTGAATATCCCTATATCTGAGCGTAGGGTTGTCCTTACTATGTGATTGGGAAATTTCAGTTGAATCCCCACATTCGCCCTCATCAACCAGTCTTCAGCTGATGAAAACATATTGGATGTTTCTTTACGTTTCTGTGATGGTTACTTCTCTCCAGCCATGATGAAATTTATTGTTCGTCTGTTCGGTTTTAGGCTGATAGAGTGGAGAGCTGTGTCAATTATGTCTGCAACTGTCTTTAATACCTTGTCGTAGCGCCAGAGATAACACCCGTCTGTCGAATCTTTAGAGTACCTGATTAGTATATAACCCTCTACCGAAACACAGTGTGGAGATCTGTGCGGTCACGAAGAACTTTACTTGGTTATAATTGGCGCGTCATATATTTGACTATTTCATTCTCCGCTTTGTGATTTCTTCCCATCATGTCCAGGCCCCTTGTTGGCTTAACCCAACCATCTTAGTCATTCTCTTTTCGTCTAGGCCTGAGCGAATTTATTCTTGTATAAGTTGGTGTCGCTCTTTTCCCTTAGTTTTTTTTTTTTTTCACTCTGCAGTTTGGAAACGTAACTCAAACCTGCCCGTCCTTAGATAACTGCGCCTACGAGCGGTTTTTGTCGCAATGCCTCTTTTGTCACTTTTAATTCATTTGTAGTCTTTCTGCCTGATTGGAACTCAGTTCCCACTTTACTTCACTTTTGTGTCGATCGGTTCTTTCTAATGCATTTCTTTTCTTGTTCTAGCGACTATATATTCTTCTACTAAACCGCTGAATGATTGTTTTAACGTTCTGGACCTTCCGTATGCTAAGTAAGCTGGGAAGCCCTAGGGACCTTATTAGATACCCACTGATATTCGTCTCCATCCATTCTACTGTTGACATTGAAAATTCGTAGATTGCCAGCGGCCACAGGGCTCTCGACAGAATTGTATGTTGTTATGTCCACTCTTTGAAGCGAACGGCTAATCCAGAATTATCGACCTTACTCAGCGAGTTTTGGAGGTGCTTAATCGTTTCCTGGATTGTTGCCGTATTCCTTAGCGTACAATCAAACTTTTTTCCATAAACTTTAAACTGATTTCTCGATTAAAGTTGGGCTAGTCTCTCCGGATACTGTGAAGCGTGTCTTTTCAGCTGTCTTGATTCAAATCTAATAATCTTGATTTTGACTAAAACTCATCCTACCCACAAAGTGAGTTGTTCTAATGATTTTAGTAGCCATTTTCCTCCAAACATTGATGATGCAGTAATTGTAATATCGCCCGTATAAGCTCTGATAGGCGGCTGTCTCACTCTTGTTTTTGTAACTGAGCCTCTGCATTCTTTTTTAGTTGATGTTATAATCATGTTCATGGCTTATGCGAAAAGGATGGCTGGAATAGTACAATCCGTTCTTACCCCCCCCTTTCCAACGTATGGCAATTCGACATGCTGTTCCTTGTCATGAGGTCATTGATTTTGTTGGCACGTGGTGTTTCTTCAGTTCTTGTGTGGGACTGAAACATAGGCATTTCAAAAAAAATTCTCCTCTTGCCAAAAGTTTCACATTTACACGTCCCGTTTATCCCACAGAAATTTTAGTAAAACCTTTTCTCTATGAAATCCTTACTAAGCCCCCCACCCCCATATACACATTGTGTGGAAGAGGTGACAATTATAACTAAAACTTTAAAAATATCCCCCTAATGTATATTTATAAAGACAAGAGCTTATATAAAACAAATAGGAGAAAAATAATAGTTTTAGAAATTACGTGCAATCCCTAACCATGACAGAGCTGAAATTGCGGGATATCATTTTTTTTTTTCTTTTTACAATGGTGTTCACTGCGATTGTACTTGAGATGTATTTGTTGTTAAGTTTCTCACTAATCCTGTTATTAGGTTTGTGCAAAAATAATGTCGTTTTCTCACATATTAACATATGTGAGAAAACGACATTATTTTTGCCGCAACCTAATATTAATTACAGTTAAGATATCAGCGGTGGACAGAGAAGATCGAAATCCGTACTGCTTGTCACTCGAGAGGTTTGTTTTTTTGTTTTTTCCTATTAAGGTGATCTACAACTTTCATGTTGATTATATCTTCAAAAATGTCTGCTAATGACGATGAGGAAAATAATGAGTATATACTGTGGGGAAGTTGAGTGCTCACCAGTATTCTTGAAAACCGTGCATACACTTGACACTTTCCAAAAGACTAGGTAATGATTTCTCCTTCAAGCAGCATTTAAATAATTTCGCAAGGTTTGGAAAATTTCTGGTTTAACAAACAACTACCGGAATTTTGTCTGGACCAGTGGCCTTCTTAGGATCCAGAGTTTTGGTAAGTGTTGAGACTTCCCGGACTGTAATGAAAATACTACTGAGATTGTGCTCAGTAAGACGAGGGAAGTCGGGAAGAGGATGGCCTTTGTCATGTAACGTTGAATTGGAGGCGAAGAGCCTCAATTTTTCCGAAGCACACACAAACATTAAGGTACAACATCAAATACGAAAAAACAAAAGTCGAAAAGACTTGCAACTACCAGTGACTGAAACATAGGTTACTTAAAGAAGATTCAGTTGGTTAGGTGCCACGCGGGATATACGTTTACGTGATCATGTATCTTTCGATACATGAATGACGCGGCAGATTTTTCCCCGCAGTAGGTTGCCATTTCTTTCTGCAGTAGACCAATTGCTATCCAAGTATGTAGAACCCGGTCTGTCCTGCTATTTACCCATAGATGGAGGGAAAAAGAGAGCATTAACACCTTTCCCAAGGGTGTTAGCACGTAAGTGAATGTAATGGATTTGGCTGGAATTCGAACTCGGCTCTCCGACTCATCAATCCGTGCCGCTATCCATTACTCCATTAAACGAACTATAACAGTCTAAACTACGCAACTTAGACTGTGCTTATTTATGCTCATATGAAAAATCAAACAAAAAAACCCCTTAATATTTCAATTTATGCGAAGATTTCCTAAGCGTATCTTAGATGTGGCACAATTCCGAAAACATGGAGCACACAGGTCCAGGTTCAATTCTTGGTAGTGGATGGACACTCCCGGGGAGTTCCAAATAGGATGAAATGGCCCTCCGGTGCTTTCTGCATTCTGTTGAGGATTCTTCTAGACACAATGAATTACTATGAAGGATTATTCAAATTCCAAAAAATTTCTATCACTTATATATCCTTGCTTGATCCAACTTCTAAAGCTCTGGAGAGAGTGACTTGTTGAAAGAATATGTTGATGTAAGACAAAACAGAAAAAGTTGATTTATGATGAGTTTTATGCATTAGGACTTCATCAGTCTGTGTTTGTTGACATTGTTATAGCTACACATGTGCATGAATGAGAAATCCCTAGTTAATGGCATTTAATCTAATGAAACAAGCTTGTTAACCATTACATCACGCCGAAATGCTTAATCTCATCTGTATGAGATTTTCTAAGGCAACAAGTATGGAGCACCCAGTGTGGATGGAACTCCCTACTTAGTCGTAATTGATCTAGCGCGGCAAACTTGCTAAACATTACACCACCTCGATTTGCCCAACTGATTCGTAAAGCTTAACTTAGATGTGGCACAACGTCACAATTATGGAATATCCAGTGGTGATCGAAGACACTATTTAATCGCAGTAGATCTAGCAGGAATTACATGCTAACATTTTCACCACCTCAAAGTCATCAACTGATTTATTAGGCGTAGCTTAGATACGCTACAAAGCTACAGATATGAGGCACCTAGTGAGAATCGGACTTATTACTCTACAATAACTGACCAATCGAGACCAACTTGCAAATTAAATTACCACGTCGAAATTATCTTATAGTGATTTATTAAGCGTAATTTAGACGTGGCACAAGGTCACATGTATGATGCACAGAGAAAAAAGTCGAACCCAATACTTAATTGTTACTGATCTTGTGAGTCATGTCGAAGTACCCATTTTACCTGTATGTGTTCAACCATAAGAAAATGTTTCGAGTTATATAATATAAGCCCTTTAAAGATAGTAGAATAAAGAAAGAAGTCGCCGGACAACATACGATATTTATGTAAGTGTTCAGGAATGTAGTAGAAGATATTATACAATGCGCATTCATTCCTTGGGTTTCAAATGAACTCATTCGTCCATATACTCACATGTACACGAATGTGATGCATGATCGCTACCACTTATATAAATTTTGTCGCTTTATTATTAACTGCTGACATCGTTGGCAGAAGAATTAGGCTTTTAAGAAAACGAATTCCTAAGTCCCTAGGAGTGTATTTACTCATCAATAATGTAATATTAATTATAGATGCAGTGGATCCAAATTAAAAGATAGTTTGCTTTGCAATCAGTGAATAGTTACCAGTGATAAAAATTGGTATGGTCTCAAAAATATATTAAAACATAATATCAAAGTTGAAATCCGTTAATGTCTTTTTTTTCTGATAACACCGATTCGTCGGCGAAACATGGCAAAATAGAGGTTTTCCAAATCATCTTATATATTTACTATTCCGTTGGATTCTCATCGAAACTCAATTATTACAAAGGTTCTTACTATTAATTCGCAGAATGTTACAAATCATGTGCAAAATTTATTAAATTAATATGTCTTCCTATAAAACAAACTGCACAGAATCAAGTCCATATTTCTTGGCTACTTACCGTTCACTAACTTAAAACTTCCTCTTCAAAAAAGTCCACAATTTTTTTTATTCGAGCTTTTCCTTCGATATAAATCCGGATAAAAAATTCGGTGTTTCATCAAAGGGTTGTCGTTGAAACATATTTTACCCATAGCTTGATTTGTTTTCATCGCTTAACATGAAGGAAGACTTTTGAGTATAAAATTCATTTTCTTTTTGAAAGCGTTTTTTGAACCATTATCTTGAGTGTGCTTTCAAATATTATTTGTTAGAACTATTGTTTAAGCAACATATGCATTTCATAATGGACACACCACAACTCCTAGTATAATACAAATCAAAATATCGTATTACAACAGTCAATTATAGTTACATCTTTCCACTCATAAAAAATGAAATACCTTTATTCGTATTTAACTTTGGTTAACAATCGCAGAAACTGATATACCTGAGAGAAATGTTTTATTGAATAATTACCACTTGATACAGAATTTTAACCTTTGAAATCCTCCAGAGTAAAATAATAGACGGGATTATAACTTGAAACATAAATTGAGTCGTCTATATTGTCAAAAAGCGTGAATGCTTTAGAGGTTGTTGAGTTCGATCAACAAGGATTTTTTTTTCTTTATCCTTTCACCCCAAGCAATGAAATAAAGCTACTAAGATGAAGGAGGTTACTGAGTGTAAGAGAATATGCGAAAAACGTACCATTATAAAGAAAAGAGATAAAAATAAAAATACGGGAATTAGGTAAAAAGAAGATAACGAGTGATATTGTTTTTAAATGTTTGTAGATCAATGTTGACTGGAAATCAAAAAGTCGGAAGAAAGTTCCAGAAGTTGTTTTCCTCTGTTCGTCTTGCCTTTATTATGTTCAGTGAGTATCAAATCTTCCAAGCCCTCTTTCCTTACTATGTGCGCTAGAAATTTAAACAATCTTTCTGATATTAGGTATAAATTCTTTTTTTGTTTCATTTTCTCTAGTTCTTTTAAACAATGTTGATTTGTAGTTTTCTAATCATTTTACACCTCGCAAGGCAATAAATTCACTGAGATGCAAGATTTTACCAGAAGTAAATGAAAATGAGAAGACGTTTGTTAGGAGAAAGAAGAAAATAAAAACTGCGTTCAAAAAGACACAAGATGGCGATTGATGTTAGATTTAAAATTTTTGAAGAATGCATTTGTCAGAAACGCAGAAAATCAGAAGAGAGTTCCACAACCGAAAAGTGTCTGAGAAGAGATTATTAGAATAGAACTGACGTTTACATCTTTTGCTATTTCAAGAGTAAATGATGTTTCAATATTTTACGTAATATTTTAAATGAAATACATATCATCAAGTGGATTTTATTTTATTTTACTGATATTTAAGACTAGTATGTGTGGGAAAATTCTCATCGATAAAGAGTATTATTTTTTTTTTACATTTGTAAGTTTTATCAAATGAAAGTAAGACCAGAAACGTCTTCTTTATGCACCAAACTACAGATAAAGTTACTTTCATAGATAGATATCTTCTCGAATGCAATTCTATGAAGTGTCAAATTTAGCCAATCTCATAACTAGACTCAGTAATCTAAACCCCTCCTCAGTATCCGAAACAATGACCATAGAACTATTGTTTCAGTTGATATCGAAAAAATAAATATGTCTTATTATTAACTATGAAGTTTTGCTATTTCGTATTACTTAGAAACCTAAACAGTCAATGAAAGGTTTCTTTTTTAAACAAGAAAATAATATAATGGTGATTTACTAAGCGTACCTTAGATATGGCACAAGGCGGAAAATATGGAGCAGCCAGCGAGAATCGAACTTACTATTCAGTAGTTATTGATCTAGCGAGACAAGATCTTTTAAACATTACACCAAATCGATGTGCGCTGAGAAAATGCTGCAATGATTTAAAATTTAGAGTAACAGAACTAATTTCAACTCGGAACTAATTTCACTTCAGAATTAATTTCTACTCGGAAATAATTTCAACTTGATTTCAAATTAAAGTTATCAGTTTCCGTGAATTCCTCAACAAAATGCAATGATTTGGCGTTATTTTTTTTTTATTTAGCATAAAAAATCCTTAGTAGATAAGATAATTCAGAATTCATCTTTTCTGCAATTTTCATTCTTTTTTGCTGCAAATGAGTAAAGTGGTATTTTTATTTGCTTTTTTTCATTTAAATCTGATCCAATAAAAATGTAATGTTCTTTGTAACAAGAACAATAGATTGCTTAGATTTTTGGGGTTATTTTGCTTTTTTTTTTTTGCAAAAAACTATCGTTCAAAAGAAGCTGTTACTGATCAAAATTTAAGAAAATAAATAAATAAAATTTGAATAGTTCCGAACTGAAAATAGTTCTGAATTGAAATTAATTCCGAGTTTAAATTAATTCCGAGTTGCAATTAACTCCAAGTTGAAATTAATTCCGAGTTGCAATTAACTCCAAGTTGAAATTAATTCCGAGTTGAAATTAATTCTGCACCCCAAAATTTGTTCTTAATTGTTTTCTTTTATTATTTATTTCCTTATTCATTTCAGTTAAAAATGGATATTCTAAAGTTTGTCTTAAAAATCTCATTATTGTTCAGCTTTCAAACCCGATTAATGTATTTTAAATGTCAACATCAACCTTTATGTGGGCAGATACCAACCTTTAAAAAATTGTTGTTTGCCGAGAATAATTTAAAATAAAACAAATCAAAATTAGTTATTCCACTGATTGATAGGTTTGCATGGGGTGAATCGTTACTGGTAGTACCTTTGCAGCGAAGCGGTCGACCCTGTTTTACTCAGGTGAATTCGGATGTGGAACCGTGCCGGTCAATGGCCTGCAACTAACATTCACACATAACTCCAAGAAGTCGCATGGGTACTGTGGCACTTACATCGCGGTCAACGGCATCAACCTGCCGGTTAAACTCAGTGGTCAACTTCCAAAATAATCCAAAAGAACTGACAAGCCATTGCATTATTTTGCTTTGAATGTCACTATGAACCGAAGAAAGTGGTAACCACAGTTGCGCTAAATGAATAAGTGATTAATGATGAATAATTGTTCAGCTATACTGGAGCAGGTTATACGATTTATCTGAATTATACAAGGCCAAAATTGAAAAGTGGAAGACGAAGATTATATTCAGCCAACCTCTCAAGTGAAAATAGCCGTCGGCTCAGTTGAACATAAAAACTTTTTTTTTTCTTTTGTGTGCAGCAGCACTTACCCTATTGCGCCAATCTGGGTAGGCTCCAACTAATTTAACGCTTGCATGACAATGTTCACCAAGATTGGGCGAATCTTGTTATTCTTCCCGTATATGACAACCGCACGTGAAACGGAAAACGTGTTACAAACTATCGTTGCGCTGCTGGAAGTAAAAAACCTGCATCAAATGAATTCATTTTTCATAAACATTCGAATTTACATCTGATTATATGTTCAGGTTGAAAACTAGTTACACTGTCAAAAATGACTCTTGTCTGGCTTTCCTTCATTTCGTTAAGGTATTCATTTCATTTAAATATATAAAGTGTTTGTGCTCAACGCAAGAGAAAATATATAACAGATCACGAATTATATAACCAGACTTACACGGTTGAATTACCAGGAATATGAGCCAGCTATTTGTTTTAACTTTGTAAATGTTTTATCGTCTGCCAAGGAAATAACCTTGCATTTATATAACTTAGACGATTGTTAACCAAAAGGCATAAGTATAAAAATTATCAGAAGTAAACTATTCGTAAACAAAAAAAAATTAATATTTTTATATCATTTAAATTAGTTACTATCCAGAATGTTATGTGAACAATAAACACCAAGTGAAATTAGACAATTATTTAAAATAATAACGAGTAAAATTACTTTAATGAAGTTACGTAACTGAAATATCTAGACTGCTATTGTGCTTGCTTATTTGTACGAATGTCACTATATTTATTAGTCACGTGTCTGTCAGTTTATGGGCGAAAGTCACGCCAAATCACATAAAATAAATATATAATCATAACATAGATTTATATTATACTTAACTGATTATGAATAGAAATATTACATAAATATAGAAACTGATGGTTATTCTTTCAAAATTTTAAGCTTCGACTTTCAGGTAAATAACTTATTCATTTAGACGTCATTTTTTCTATATGAACATCGAATGAAATAACTTTGAATTAACAAATGCAGTATTTACAATATACTGCTATCCACATCTTTCTTCCAATGTTTGAATTTTTGAACCGAACCCTTTATTTAGTACAACGAGTTAGATGAAATAAAAGGGTTTGGTTCGAATTTCTAATGTAAATTGTGTAAATAATTACAATACCTCACCTCAGAAATATAGAGAGATATTAAAAAATACAGGATTTATATTATTCATAAAGATTGAAGAGGTCACTTATATTACTATATTTAGCAGATCAGATCATTTAAAAATAATGGGAAAACCCAAGTCAACATTTTCCTTTCCTGTATTTACATTTTAAAAAAACAGCTATCACTTTAAATATTAAAATCAACAACGCTACGATTATATTTTCAAAGGAAAGCTAAATTCATATAGGATATTAATTCAATTACTTTCATAAGATAAAATATAATAACTTATATATTCCGAATGGGGTATATTTATAACGTAGACTTATCCGGGCTGTATTTAGCTCTCTTCAGCTATGTGTAGTTGTCATTAAGACAAGAAATCATTATTACAGATATAAAATTTAAATAAGAATGTTGAAGCTCGTGTTTTTTACCTTACATATCTCAAAGGCATTTGACAGGTTTGATATGCTGGACTTCTACACAAATTGAAAGGTGTTTCGTGCCAATTTTTTTTTTTTATGATTCAAACTGTCTTCTTAAAACGCGAAATGTAAGTTATCTTGAACAAACACTCTTCAAGATCGTTTTATATTAACTCTACCTTATTCCTAATATTCCTCAGTGTCATTCCCGAATCAGTATCTTTGTTGATTGCACAATTATTTACTTCTGTCTCAATGGTAAATGTGATAGGTTTGATAAGGTCAAGTTGGCAGCTGATCAGGAAAATGAATTTTAAACCGGTGTAAACTGGGGTCAGTAAATAGCTTGTTAATTGTAACTGCTCCCATTTAATCGATTAACAGAACCACCTGTGCCTTCCATCAGAATGGCTGATGCTAACCCCAGGAGATTAACCCCTTGCATTTTCTCGGTTGAATCATTTCCTCTAACATGAAATGGGACGATTATATTGAATCGTTAAGTCAGGAAATTGCTTAGTTAGGGATATCAGTTCACTGTGTCATGCTGAGAATTTATTCATTTTGCTAGAAACTATCTTGTATCTTCATATGTCTACCGATCGTCCGATATTGCTGCTATATCTGGTCTGAAGCTTCTGCTATGTATATATAGATTCTTGACAGAATACAAAGACAAATCTTTATCGTTACCGGTTCCAAACTGGCGTCTCGGCTTCCCCCCCCCCCGTTGCTTCCCGGTGCTTTTTTTTTTTAGACTTTCATACTAATTGTTCTGATAAGCATTCGTGTTTGATTGCGGGATTTCACGAATTTAAGCGCAGTACTTGATTGGTGCCTAGGTCTCATCATTTTTTACTGTTGAAATTGCTAAGTGTAAGTGTAAGTTCTCTGCTAATAAGGTCTTCGCTCGCAATTTTCGTTTGTGGGACTCGTTTTTTCCTCCATACTTTTCTATCAACTACGATCAACCAAAATTTTACATACAATATCAGTCCTCATCTTCTGTCTCCTGGGATTTTGTTCTCTCTTCTTTCAATGTCTTTCTGTTATCTTACTCACTCAGTAACACCTTCCGTCTTAGTAGCTTTATTACCTTGCGTGTGGCGAAACGATTAAAAAAAAAGATTACGAAGGTAAAGAAACCTTATTTAATCAAAATTTTTTTTTATTATAAATCTCTCGCTTATTTTCTGCATTATTCTATGTACGGTATAATTGACAAACAAAATGAAAGAACTCACCATGATTGAAGAGGCGTGTAAATAAGTCACGAAGATATTATTGCGACTTACATAAACATATAAAATTATATATCAATATAAGTGTGTGTGTGTGTATAAACCCATAAAATTATATATATATATATATATATATATATATATATATATATATATATAATTTATTATTATTATATATTATATATATATATATATATAAACCCACAAAATTATATATATGTAATTTATATATATATATAAATTATATATAAATTCATCATGTATAAACCTATAAAATTAGACACACACACACAAATACACACACACACGCACATATATATATATATATATACATACATATGTATATACATATATATACATATATATATACATATACATATATATACATATATATATACACACGAACACACACACACACACACACACATATATATATATATATAGATAGATATTATATTATATATATATATATATATATATATATATATATATATATATATATATATATATAATTTTATATGTTTATGTCTGTCGCCATGATATCTCAGCGTAAATGTATCTTATTTACATGGTCTTTCTTTCAAGGTGAACTCGTTCTCATTTTTTGTCATGTATACATTTATATTTTAGAAGAAAATAATTGACTTATTCTCACAGTAATTTTTAAAAAATATATGCAGACTATTGAAAATAGGTCAAAAGCCAAGGAATATCCATGGATCCATCCTCGAGGTAGTGTTGAATAGTACTCAACTGACCGCAATTCCCAAAATTTGGTCGTTATTTTTCACTTTAGCTTGAAATAATGTTCTTTTATATAGTAAAATGACAATTTGCAAGATACTTGAGTTTATTTTGCAAATTCTTTCAGATCGGTGCCTGAACTATGTCACTGGGACCTGTTGAAATTTGAAGCGTTGACTATCATGAATTTCCTCTGACTCAAGAAGAAAATTTCAAAGAAAATCTATGAATTAGGATATAAACATTCAAGGACAAGTGTTTGTCATACACAACTGTAAAGAGGTGGTTTGTCAGCTTAAATCGTGGAGCTGTTGAGACCTAAGTTGAAACACAGTTTGGAATGCTCTCCACGCTGTCAATTAAACTTTTTGAACATCTGCATTATCGAATTTTGTTCAACCACCAAACGTCAGCTAATGGAACTTATGAGACACTAGAAATATTCAAGGAACATCTTGGGTTTATAATTCATAAGCATTTGTTTATGTAGAAGCTATCAAACAAGGAAACAATAAAATACCTGGAATGCGACCAAAAACGATATCGTGTGGACACCTTTAAATTGATAATGTGATATTTACTGAATGCATGGTAATATTATGGAGCGACGTTACTGTTGTTAAAACATGGCTACACCATTCGCATCGGAGAATAAATAACCGTTTACGCCCTGGCTGTAATCGGGTTATCAAAACCCAAAGAAATTCAAAATACAGAAGTCAGAAGGAAATGTGGTAGCCACGGCTTAGGGGATAAGCAAGTTATTTTGCTGAGTGACAATCTCCAGTAAGAGCAAATATATAGTTCAGCATATTACATGCACCAATTAAAAAAATGGTTCAAGGAAAAAAAAATCAAGACACCTCCAGAGAAGTGTTCTCTTCTTGTAGAACGATACACTTACTCAAAGAGTTGACAAAATGATAAACTTTCTTCGGAATTTTGACTATGAGTGTCTAGACAATGCATGGTACTCACTAAATCTTGTCACACACGCGATACGAATTGGAGATGTCAAAATCATACAAAAGCAAAAAATTAGACGGAAATATGTCATAAATTTGAAGGTACATTCAAACGGTTATGTGCGATGCGTGATACACGCCTAGGCGATCATGTATCTTTCGATGCATGACTGACGAGGCAGAACTTTTTTCCCGCAGTAGGTTGCCATTTATTTCTGCGGTAGACCAGTTGACATCGGGTCTTTCCAGCTATTTACCCATAGTTGGGGGTAGAAGAAGTGGATTCATACATTTATCAAGGGTACGTGAATGCAATGGATTCGACTGGAATTCGAACTCGGTTCTCCAAAGAAGGTGTATTACAAACATGAAAGCTAAACAAAATATTGAGAAAGATGAAAATTTAATTAAAGACAATACACGAGAATTGATCGACAATAATCAGTCTTAAGTTATTATGCAAAACACATTAACCGTAATAACTCACATTTGCTTTGAACAATTTTTGTCAAATTTGAAATGATTAATTTAGATGTCAGAACAAAGCTTGAGTTATATTTTTATGTAGTTTTAACAGCTTTTACTTCAGTTATTGTATTTATTCTAAAAACTGCTAATATTATGAAGATCCAAGTAATATTGGTGGAGGCCCACTGAAATCTAATATAAACTATTTTTCTTTTTTCCATAATACATTGTGAAACATGGGTAATGGGAAAAATATCAATGTTACTGAGAGAGGGAATGTCCACATTGTATATGTCGGATGGATCATCGAACATATAGAAGGGCTGCTGAAAATATAACTAAATTGAAAATTAGAATCAGAAGAAAAGGCTTTTAGAACATATCTGCTCATAAACTAAGGCGATTTATGGCGAAACAAACACTTTTGTTCAGTACTGAGATATTTGAACAAGCTTGAAATGAGGGACTCAAGAAAATCGAAATGTCTAGAATACTTCACAAATTGGGAATCTCTTGAGCAATATCTTTGCAGTAAAATAAATATTTCAAAGCTTCAAAATTGGGCCAAAAAATACATGGAAATTAACTTTTCTATAGAAATTTTCTTTTTTAATCTTTTTTTAATCGTTTCGCCACATGCAAGGCAATAAAGCTACTAAGACTCGATAGACGTTATGGATGGCGAAAAGGATGGATTTTGTAGCTATGCCAATGGCTAAAAGAAAACAGCAAGAAGGTGGCAGTGTGATGATATGGGTTGTATTTGTCGACCGAACCATTATTGAAATATTCAAAGTCAGTGAAGGAATCTCAATCTAGAGGTTTCAAATTAGAATGTGTATTTATGTACGACAATGTATCTATGGTTAACCGTGAATTTTTGGCGTAAAAGGTTCACAGAAGAGACGATAATGGAATGGCCGCCACTAAGTCTCGTTATGAATTCGATCGAAAATCTACGGCCAACTGTGGGAATGAAATTTTATAAAAGTAGCAAACAATATGACAACAACGAAAACCGATGGGAAACAATTAAAGACACAATGCCAAAAATTGAACCTGAAGTAAAAGATTTAACAAAATCAATGGATAATATTAGGTTGGTGCAAAAATAATGACGTAATAATGTCGTTTTTTGACGTT
>OZ010573.1:115042241-115067241 GCA_963932145.1 Acanthosepion lycidas
TCTTTCAATTTTTTGATGCGTCAGGTCCTTTCAGGACGTGGGCGATCGTGCTTCTGCACCTCCCTCTAGCCCTTGAATCTCTCAACAAGTTCCTTCCTTCTGCTTCCTCACCCAGACCAGGTTCTGTCATCCGCCAGCTTTCCCTCTATTCGACCCGTGAGCATCAAAGTCTCCATGCCCTTCTTCTTCATTATGTATCCCAGACACTTCTAGTACTAGGCTTAAATTTCTGAAGTCGAAGTTCGAAAGAGAAAAGCTTATTGGAAAAATTTACATTGGTAGGAATGTGATTGAATCCATGATGCCAGTTCAAGATAGAAAACATTACAGATTTCTTTATCAAGAACCTCTGGAGATATAACAAAAACACCAGACCAAATGTGGTAACAATATTCAGTATACACGAAAATTGTAGACTTATCAATGTACAAGAGAGATTCTGCTAAAAACATTGTCTAGAACGATAAAGTAAACCAGAATTCCTAGCATCAGACTTAGTAATTGATTCAATATAATTGTTCCAATTAATATCAGAATTTTTAGAGATCAGCAACCAATTTGGCATTAGCGAAGCTCTCAGACTTGTCATTTAGATAGGAGTAAATGCTTCCTAGATCTGTCTAGATACCAAGTCAAGAGCTGATGACAGCGATATACTCGTTGATATTAAATTAAAGTTGGTGCGAAGATAGAGGATTCAGTAACCCAGACTTTTAAATAGCTAGAATAGTGGTCGTTCAAAATAACCTGCATTTCAAGATGTTATAAAAAAGAATGTATCAAATCAAAAATCGACCAGAAACACCATAAGCCTTCAATTTGTAAAGAAGGCCATCATATCTGAAGCAACAACCAACGTTTCGCCATTCTTACGAGTATGTGAGGTTTGAGAGAAGCGTTCAGCAGTAATCTTTAATACATCGACAGTTGACCTAGACACGCGAAAGCAATATTGTTTGTTTGATAGAAGACCATTTGAGGTGCGATGCTTAACCAACTCCGAATTATATTAGCGCTTCTAGTATTTTGCTAAAAAGTGGTAGAAGACTAATAGATCAATAGGTCACAGGATCAACGGTTCGCTCGTGTTCTTAAAAGCAGGAACTACAGAAGAGAATTTCCAACAAGATGGAAGACAAAAAATAAGAAAGAAATCATTGTAAAGCTTGGAGAGAAAAGGAGCTTGTCCAGCAGCACGATCTTTAAGACAACTGCAGGAATAACAATCAAAAGTCCACGTGCTTTATTGAGATGAAGTTTAAAAATGATTTCTTTATTATCTTCCATCTTTCTCTCCTTCCTTTATTTCTTTCCTTCCAATTCGCTTGATTTACATAGCTTCTAAATTTGTGACCTAAGATGCGCATTAATTTTGTGCCTGGACAAAAAGGATAAGGTCCCCAATGAGAAACTTCCGTCATTCCTCTTATTAGCACGTCATTCAATAAGCAAACTTCTATCCTAAAATGGTATTTCATGCTTATGACATTGTGCCAACACTAAGCTGAGTAAATGAATAAAATCAACTAGCCTCTATCTGTCCATTTAGAAGTATTTTTCCGTTCGAATGCGGTATTAAATTTTACGTGGGAACAGACGTACTCAAAGGTAACAATATGTCGCTTCTATACATGGCGTGATAGCTGCAGTATCAAAGGTTTTACCGACTCATTACGGATGTTTAATGCAAAAAGAAATATAAATAACCTGCATTGTCCTTTATCCTTGTGGGTCTGGATACTTAAAATCATGTTCTAACTTATCCAGATCAGAGTTTCCTTCTGAATTACTACTGCAATCAAATCACAGCATTGTATAACATGTTAAAAAAACAAGCATGAACACGTCATTATCAACCTACAAGAAAAAGGAACTAACATTAATTTCATCGGACAACGAAAATTGCAGAAAATTCGGTCGATATAGCGTTTTCCATAGTGATATGGAATTACTATCAATTAAAATCTCCGCTAATCATAATTAAGCATTGTTGAGATCTTAAGTGGCATGTCGATCATTATGATTCTAGATGATTTTCCTTCGTTTTGTGATAAGAGTATAGACGTTATTATGAGCGATTAACCCCTTCTTCGTTTCAGTCAGTTATATTACCGGTGACCTTGAACAATTCACAACATTAAAAAAAGTATGAAGCATAGCAGTTTCATTTATCCGCGTGTACTAAGTTCTGGAGTCTATAGAGATACTTCAAGACGCGAACATATATATAGTATGCATTTGCCTATTTATAATAATTTATATTAAATTTTAATTAATAAATGCGGGAAAATACTATATATTAGCAGCAATATAATTCTATCATTCGTACATACATTGGACATTGTTACGCATCTGCTATGTAGCCAGAGATTTGTGACAAAATCCTAAATATCTTCAATGTTATCGTTCTTGATCTGATGTCTCGATTTCAGTCAGTTTCCCACTGCTTTGACGTAACCTTGCTTGACGCGAAATCATTTATATAGGTACCTCCACTAATTCAGTGTATACAAGGTTTAAAATTTTAAAAATAAGTTTATTCATTTGTACATAAATCTTGAAAATAAGATTAAAATGTGACAATTAGTTTATTTTTGCAAGAATTTCCAAATTATTGTGATTGTCACCGCAAAAAATGTTGAAAATGTGCTATGCTAAAAGTTAATACAACCGCTAACTCAAGAAAGACAAGTTTATTTTTTATCAAAATTTCGAATGTTCTAACAAGGAGTAGAAAATTTAATTAAATAATCAAAAATACTTTGGTCCTTCCTTTTAATAATAACATAAAGATTTTGACGATGAAATTATGTTTTCATTACGTTTGGAGCATGTTTTCATAACGTACACTGTTTTGTTTTTCTTTTTTTTTTTCTTTTTTTAGCGTTTTCTTGGAAATACCTACATTTAAACAATAACAAATAATAAAAAAAGAATAATGAAAGCAAGATATTGTAATCACATTTATGGGAAGAAGACAGGATTCGTTGTTATCGTAGAGCTTTACAATCTCAGCATACGATTTTCTACTTTTCTTAAGACAGGAGCTTTAACCTTTTCAGTTAAATGAAGAACTTTACGAATTATTTTAATATAATCGATTTGCCAACATCACAAGTCTTGCGCCGCTATGGGACAATTATTATATAAAACAACATACCTTATCTACTCACGTATCATTCAACTTTTGTAGGACTAATTTTGAAGCTAATTTTAAGGGGGTTGCATCATACACGAGGTATAAAATTAGCGTATGTACTGACAGACTATGCTGTTGACCAAACTATATATCCATTTCCTGTAGACCAATTAGCTTCAAAATGATGTCTTCAAACTCGCATGATGAGCAAATATATATGGTATTTTTTTATTTTTTATTTTTTTTTGTTGTTATTTACTAGTTAAATGAAACAGCGGAAGACGAAACGGCAAACAACTATTCATTAGTATTCAACACGCATAATTAATTTTATTACTCAGGCAGAAGAAACGACTTACAAAGTCCACTTATTCTTGCTTATCAATCTGGTCATTTCTCTCTATTCTATAAGTTCGACTTAATAAATAAACAATTCTTGAGTTTAATGTAAATTATTCTCCTAACTTGGGAAAGTTAGTGATGAACCTGTATCTTTTTCACTTGCTTTCTTTTTTGTATTCTTTCAGATAATTACAGTAATTATTCATGTTTCATGTTCATTTTTCTAGCTTTGCAAACTGAACATTGAAGGCTTTTATTACATACTAGCTTAAAAGTCGCTCTGTCGGGCGGCTTTTAATTTAGCTCCTGCGGAGAGCTCTCAATAGGGCCTTATCACAATAGGTAGGGAGGAGTAGATGTGATAGACAACAATAAACTACAGAATAATTAAAAATCGATCACTGCATTTAAGTATTGTATTAATATTTAAGCTTACGTTTTAAACATTCAACGATAATTCACCTGTCGCCACTCAGTTTAAAAACAATTTGATGTACGTAGGTCCTGAATTTCCGTAAAAACGATTATTTTTATTTTACTGGTGACTTTCGCTGAATTTCGCAATGAATTTCGATTATTTCCAAATTTATTTCCACGTTATAAAAATTGTTATCGTACAAAAAATTCGTTGCATAAAGTGACGTAAAAAATCGCCGAAAACAATCTCAGTAATGAAAAGTTGGGAATCCAAAATTTCAGGATTGGGGGTCTGGATCCGGCCCGAATTTTTTTTTTAATTTGCTCACGGAGTCGGTCTGATTCCAAAATGGCATGATATTTTGGGCTACGGCGTATAAGAGTAAAGTTGAAAACACGGAGAATTTTATTTTGAAAAACTGTATTTTTTTCATTTGAACATGAGCTATTGAAAGTTAGACAGTTGTGTCCCTTTAATTCGTTTTATCAGTTAAGATGGCGGAAGAGTGAAATAATCAAAGTAATGAAAATCTGGACCCGTTATTGAATGTTTTTAATTTGTTCAGGGAGTCGGTTTGATTCCAAAATGGTATATGTTGGGCTACGGCCTCTAGGAGTAAAGTTAAAAAAGTGTGACACACTGACATTTGCATTTATTATGTAAATGAGAAAGACAATTTCTTTTTACCAAAGTTAGAAGAAATAGTAGACTTGATTTGGTTGGCAACCATTCTAAGAGAAGGACAACTCTGAATTCAAAACTGTTTGGGGCTGGGCTTAGCAAGCACACCTCAAAAAAGAAATAAACAAAGATTAGGAATCAATATCTCGTAATGTCAAAATCGGATTGTCGGAATGACTGGCTCTGTGTCCCTCTACTAAGCCAAGGAATTTGTGTTTCGAAACATTATGTATACTGTACAAATTCTTATTTTTACTCACTAGGAATCAAATTATAAGCAGGAGTCAGTGCGTATTATATACGGTATATTTTTAGTATTTTTCGTAACGCAAAGTTGAAGTGCATATTATGAACATTTTTTATTTCTTGCGTAAACCAAGAGTCCCATGTCTGTTTACTAACAAGAATATCAGTATTTGATATCCTCGTGATAGTTACAGTATTTTATAACTGTAGCCATGAAAAAGGCCACGAGTATAATTCATAAGAAATATCATATTAGAGAGTTTTCCATGGTAGATAATACTTATCTGTCTATCAAATCAGCATTCTATTTACATATATTTCGTGTAAGCTTCTTTTTTGCGTCGACGGTACTAATTTTTATGATCTGATTCCTTATGAAAAAAGTAACATAAATTAAGATAAAAATAATTAATAAAATAAATATTAATGCTTCATAAATATCAATGCTTCATAAATATCAATGCTTCATTTCATGCTAACATTCAAGATATTACCATGTATATAAACAAATTTATTAAAGAGGTCAGCGGTAGGCATTTCTGGAAATTATACAGTATTTCTGTATTACTAGATATTAATAATTGCGAGCTTTTGCTTTCATAGTTCATACGGCAGAGCAATAATCAGTGTAAGACCGTGAAAGCTTATTCTTTATTTTTGCTTAGATTTGATTGCTAATTTTCTGATTAGTCGCGTTAAAATAGCAATGGCGAACTTAGCCGTTTCCATAAACATCCGACATTAGGAATATAATCTATTATAATTAAAGTAAATGTTATTGATCTTTCTAAAATTGATGGAAGTTTTCTTCCAAACCATAGTTTTTGTTTTTCCTTTTTTGTATCATGTTCTTTTATTTTTGTTATTTTGTTTTTTTTATCTAAAGGGTAGTCTGTAAAGTTAACCTCTCGAGTATATGATTATTTTTCTCTTCCAATTAAGTCAGCTACCCACTTTGCTGTTTCTGTGGCTGGAAGGTGTTTATCTTAGTTGGTAACGTTATTTGGTTAAGGTTTTGTATCGGCATTTTGCTGAAGAATTGTCGATTTTAAGATTTATACGATTAATTCGTTTGAAGTAATTTTAATAATTTATCTGATAAAACGGTTGTATATAGATTATAGTTTAAACATTATTGAATGATCTAAAAACCATCTATATGAAAGTCTAGATCTGATGAGGATCTTAAGAACCTAACTCGAGTTTTTTTGGGGGGGGTTTAAATCAATATTTTGGTTTTGTTGGCTTGCGACTTATAATTTGTTCAACTTTCTTAACTTCTATACTAAATATGTTATAAATCATCCAGCACCGACCTGTTTAAAGCATTAAAAATTGTCAACAGAATGTCCTGATTTCTGTTTTCGAAAGATTTGTCTGAAACTTTAATTCTTGGAACACTTTATATAGAATGTTGATTATTCAACACTATTCTTAACACAACGATGAACATTTATATCAGCATCGTTAGTCCCGCCTCCTTGTTGGTATACTGGCTTGTAAAAAGAAAACAAGAGTGTTAGTTTCTAGCAATATTTTTTGAACGAGGTATCGTATACTTGAATGCTGCAGACTCACGTCGTCATATTTTTACTTATAAACGCGTAGTGTTTAGTCTAGGAAGAGATTAAGTGTAATATAGGAAGAGATTAAAGTGACTGAGAAGTTCATTTCATCCTTGTACTTCTGACGAGTGTTTTTTTGTTGTTCTTCTTCTTCTTTTAGTCTTCACTAAATATATATGATTTTGTTGATCAAAACTGTCTCATTATCAGGTCAAGATAGAATTAGATGAATTAGATGTCCTACCAGGACTCATTGTAGTTTAACACAATCTTAACAATATAAAATACGCAGATACCACAGTGTTGATAGCAGGCACAGAAAGAAACTACAGCAACCCCTACCGAAGTTAGTAAAAGAAAGCGAGAAGAAAGGACTATAAACATCAATTGTAAGAAGACACAATGTAGGGTTGTCAGCAAAAGAAACAGCCCAAGATGCGAACTACGAATTGGGGATATCAACATCAATCAAGTACGAAAATTTGCAACGGAAAACTGGTAGCGAAATATGAAACAATATTGAAATTCATAGGGCTTATAATGAGGAAATAGAGCTTGGAAAATCTGATACTCACAAGACCTATTGAAGACAGGACCAACAAACGAAAACAGCAAATAATCTATCTAACCTGCTGGTGTCAAATATTTGGCAAAAGGGCGATTAGGAAATATTAGCAAAAAGACTAACCACACAAAAGTTTGCATATTTACCGTCAGTGTAACCCTTAGCAGTATGAAAATCACATTAGATTTTTAGGTAGTGAATTTCATAGAATGGTGACAGTCTGTCTATTAGAATATTCCCGACGTTCACCTTAATGAGATAAGCCGAAGAGGTCTAAATGCAATGTATAACAGGATGTTTCCAAAGTGCATAGACTCCACAGGTTTGGGGATTTGCTTTCCATTCGATGCTATCCTCATACAATTGAGAAATTTACTTCTGAATTCAGTGACAGAATAAGCTACTGTCAAGTCTTCAGCCTTAATGTCAAGTGAGACATTATTTTTTATTGTTTTCTCGACTTCCTTATTACTAGGTTTATTGTTATTCATGTTTTGGGATATTTTGTTTTAACGTTCGAATATACTATTTCCTCTGGACACCTCGAGACAGTGTAATGGTTAGCAAGCTTGAACAATTACGACTGAGCCGTGAGTTCGATCCTCACTGGGTGCCCCCTGCTTTCGGCATTGTGTCTCATCTAAGCTACGCTTAGAAAATCGCTATTTGGACACCTTGAAGTTGTGCAATGTTTAGCAAGCCTATCTCACTAAATCAATTGCGACTGGCTAGTGAGTTCGATTCTCACTGGGTGCCCTATATTTTCGGCCCAGTGCAACGTCTAAGTTGCGCTTAGAAAATCTTTTTGGGTCCCTCGAGGCGGTGTAATGGTTAGCAAGCTTGTCTCTCTAGAACAATTATGACTGAGTAATGAGTTCGATCCTCACTGGGTGTCCGCTACGTTCGGACATGTACCACATCTAAGTTACACTTGGAAAATCACTATACTATTTCCTCTGTTATCTTCAGATTGGTGACGTCAAGAATGACGTGTGATTGAAAATGTTTGTTTTCATTGTCATTGATATGATATTATCATGGGGCTTTGTTTTTCTACTCATGTCAACACATAATCGATGCTGTTTTGCTTCAATGACTTATTTTCTAATTTCGGAAATATATTTTTTTCTTTTAAATAATTCCTTTTTTATTTTCTTTGTTAGTTCTATAGTGTATTTTCTTACAATTTTACTTTTCATTTGTTTGCCTTCTTTAGTATTGTAATCCTATGGAAGGTTCTTTTTTTGTCTTGGTATTTTAGGAATAATCTCTTACTTTTCGGCTATAGAAGACACGATTACATTTTGTGATTCTTTGATGTTACTTAGATCAACGTTTGTCTGTCATAGACGTCAGTTTGAATTCTTATTTATCACAAAATACTTTCTTTATATAATTTTCCAGAGAATGGATGTTAAACTTAGGGCTCTCTTTACTGATTTACTTAAGCAGAAACAAGCTATTTTTACTAACATCCAGTTGAAATGATTTAAGAATTAAGAAAATAATTTTGTGTACGGGTGAAACAATTACATTAGATAACATATGAATCTAATTATTTCAAAATACGAAAATGTTAAGTTTGGCTTCAATCACTTACCCACCGGTGTAAGGTCGTATCTCAGTATTTATTCTTTTTCTTTTTTCTTTTTTTTCCTTTTATCAGAAATATTTTACAGCAATTATTCTGATCAGCTTTTTCTTTTTCGTACATTTACTTCATGAATTCAAGCGAAATACTCCGTTGACAGCTAGGTCACATCACTTAAATGTTGAAATTGCTAAATGCAACTGTAAATTCTGTTCTAACACTGCAGAATGAGGCGTACAAGTCGACTTGGATTAAAATTCGACCTCAAAATTTTTATCTGAAACTTCTCTATGTCTATCGTATAGGTCGACTCCCACTTACGGTAGGAAACCATTGGCCAAAATTTTAGACATGCTGGTAAATGATGTTAGTCAACAATTTCGATAACATCTGCCAAGACTACATAAAGCCACACAACTACCTATATACTGAGTTTCTAACCGTAATATATTTTTATATGCGTTGTATAACAATCAACCTACAACACACACCGGTAGGTACCGTATATTGTATCTATGTAACTTAAATGAGCATATAAAATGCGTCAGATCTAGTGATTAATATTAAAGTCAATATCAACTACTATCAAATATTGATAACGTAGATTACCCGTCATACCAGGTAGTTTTTTTTTTATATTACGGCTATGTATCGTATGTTATTCCATATCTACTTGTATGAAAGGCCGCCTGAGAAATGGCGCTTCAGTCCGTGTTTACATTTAGTGTATCAGCTGTTGGACGTGATTAGTTCTGTAGCGTTAACAGAATAATGAATTCCTGTTATTATTTTATTATTGTATATTAATCTCTGTTAATATGCCAAATATGTTTACCAAGCACAATTTTTTGTGGGACATATTTGTGGTAGCTTGTTGTAGGTAAGGCATGGGGTGTACAGTAATTGTTAGGTGTATTTTCCCCAATTGTTTACACCTCAGTCGTAAAGGTTTGCATTTTATAGCCGCTATATAAGTCGACTCTAGTTTTGGAAAGATTTTTTAGCTTGAAAACTCGACTTGTACGCCGTAATTTACCGTACTTCCTTTTCACCTGTGGAACACCCTTCTTGCTTTACTGCCAACTACGGTATTCAAGAATTTAAATTCAAATGGTTATTTTCCGTCTCTTTGAAGACTGTTCTTTTTTATCGTCCTGTCTCTCCAATACCGTTTTCTTAATTTCTTTCACTTTAAATAACCCTTGCACATTATTGTTTTTATCGCCGTGCTTGGGTTGAAATGATGCGTGTTCGTTTGTGTGCAAAAATTTATATTTAAATAAAATATATCTGTAACAAGGACATTACGTATAAGATCGAAATGAAAATTTTACTTTTATCTACACGTTTCGTCCTCTGATTGTACGTATCTTAATTTGCAATATTTATTTATAAGCATAAGAAAGAATATCGTTAAGTTTTCAACATTTTTAAATTTAAGAATGCTCATATATATTCTACGGGCTAAATGTGTAAGTGAAGCCAAACTATTGAGGCTGCTAAGTGATATAATTTAAAGCCTAATAAACGGAATTGAGTGAATGTTATTGTTGTCGACTTATTTTAATGTAACTATTATTTATTATTTTAGTTTCGTTTGATAAATCAATTTATGTATTTGTTTTATTTTAAATAGTAGAAGATTTCGACATAACCGTTTCCTTAACAAAACATAGATATCTACACGCCAGAATTTTGTCGCATATTTCCATTTCTAAATGATTTATTTCTTTCCCAACCCAACGACCATAAAAAACATAAAATGTTAAAAGGAACGGGTTAAATCAAAACCTGCTTTTTATATATTTCTCTAAGTCAAACCTACTACTTGTTCAATTGTAGACATTCCGTTGATACTAACCAGTTTCTTTTTCGCTACTTTTTACCTGCTGATGTTTGACTGTACGGATTTTTTGTTTTCTGGTCCCAAGACTGAATTGAGCTGTTTTCCCATATGGTAACCACTAGTTAAGTCCTACCAACTCCCAGGAGGAGTCGTGACCTCATTACTGTGGAGAAATAATTG
The DNA here is from genome assembly GCA_963932145.1 of Acanthosepion lycidas. NCBI lineage: Eukaryota > Metazoa > Mollusca > Cephalopoda > Sepiida > Sepiidae > Acanthosepion > Acanthosepion lycidas. The sequence continues at coordinate 115,052,815 of OZ010573.1, forward strand.
ACAGTCGAACAATAGCAATGCCTTGTGAAACTAGCCTGCACATTGTTACTCCAAAGCAAGTCACTTTCAATAAATCAAGATAAACTGAAGAGCAAAAAAAATATAAAACGAATGTACAAGTTTGAAACTTATTTGTACAACTTCTATTATCATTATCTGTCCTTCGATATTTAAAAGCTGCCTGCCACAGTATTATTATCTTTCCAAGGCGTCGGCCAATAAACTGTTTTTCTACATCTTCGTTCTCGTACATTTCAACATTTGGGTGGACGGTTATCAGCTAAAGGAAGATTATTTGACACTTCCAACAACTTTTACATTCACAGTTTTCAGAGCATGTCTATACCGGGCGGCATGATACAAGTTTAGTACTTGATCTATATGAGAGAAGAAATTCAGTCACATGCAATCTCGGTATGTTTACAGATAATACGGGCGGAAGTTATGTTACTTCTGCTCGTTCTCAGGCCTTTAAAATAGTGACAATACTGAGTATTATAATTCTATTGTAAATAACGTTAAGCAAGACCACACATGTAACAAAACAAAAGAATGAATTTTCACAAGGCTTTAAAAACACACAGACTTTAGTAATAGACAAGAGTATGACTTGATTAAAAGACTGGCCGCAAAATGGAATTAGAATATATAAAGTTGCAGAATTGAAGCTATATCACCAGATTAACGGAAACAGGGTTTTTCTTTTCATTCAGTTCATTCCTAAACTCACCGTGGCAATATTTAACAAGTAAGCGTCTCCTTCTTTACGCCATCACCGTTCAGGGCGTTGGCGATTATTGCTTTCCCCAATTTCCCTTGTTTTGTATCTCTTACAAAATGTTGTCTCTTTGCTATCTCTTCTAATCTCTGTTCTGACAGCCATTTACTCAAGCTCGTAAGATAGATTATGTGTTGTTTTTCTATGTCCCTCTTGCCTTCAGTCTCTCCTGTGAGTATCCTTTTTCGCGAGTCGTCTTTCCTCATTATGTGCCCTAGAAATTTCAACTGTCTATTTCTGGTGTTAAGTATAAGTGTGCTTTTTATTTCATTTTTTTTTTTAAACTTCGTCATTGCTCACATGTTCAGTTTATGTTCTCGGCATCTCTCTGTTAAACCATATTTCTTTAGTTTCAAGTCTCTTCATCTGTGAGATTTTCCAGCATTCACTGCCCTATAGAAGGACTTCAGCACTTTTTATTTGTTTCTAATGAAATTTCCATGTTTTTTAATAACTTACTTAGCTTTTGGAAAACATCATTCGCTATCCCTTCAGATTTCAGTGTCGTATTTTCCGTTTTCCAGCATTCACTATCATATAGGGTGACTGATATGGCACAACAGTTCAGTACTCTTTTCTTTGTTTCTAATGAAATTTTCCCTTTTCTTAATAACTTACTTAGCTTTGGAAAAGCATGTTTCCCTTTCTCAAATGCGCCTTCGCATTTCGGTGTCGTACTTTCTGCCCACAGTTAAAAAGTTGCCCAGATATTTAAATGTTTGAAGTTGTTTGATTTTGATATCGTTAATTTGTATTTTCGCTCTTGGTCTGTTTCTTTTGATGACAAGGATACACTCTGTCTTCCTACAATTGATGTTTACTCCTTTCTTCTCTCTTTCCTTCACTAACTTCTGTAGAAGACCCTGTCTTTATCCACATTGTGTCATTTGCATATCCTGTGTTGTTAAGACTTTCTCCGTATATAATGCATACAGGTAGGACATCTAATTCTTTCAGATCTCTTTAACTCTATAGGTTGAATAAGTCCGGCGAGAAGATCCATCTTTGCCTTAGACTCCTTACTATTTTTGTATTTTTACTGAATTCATTTTCTACCTGTAATCAGGCGGTTTGTTCCCAATATAAGTCCTGGGTTATTCTAATATCCTATCTAAGTATGCCTAATAGTTCACATACATTGCATTAAGTTGTCTTTTTATCGGGTTCTCTATATCAAGCAGGTAACCACGAAATTAAAGAGATTAGTTAAATCTGAAATAGTTAAGTAATGTATAGGGGATCAGATTGAGGAATCGTAGACCCGAGTTCGAATTCCAGTCGAACCCATTACATTCACTTACGTGCTAATAACAATTGGAAAGGTATGAATCCTCTTCTTCTTCCCCTAGCTATGGGTAAATAGCAGGACAGACCGGATTCTATAGCCTTGGATAGCAACTGGTCTACCGCAAAAAGAAATGGCAACCTAATGCAGGATAAAATCTCCCTCGTCAGTCATGTATCGGAAGATACATGATCGTCTAAGAGTGTATCACGCATGGCAAATAAATGACATAACTGACTGAGCTAAATCAGGTTTGAAACGTGGGGGGGTGTTAAAGACTAGAAATTATTTGCAAATCCTCACAGTATTTATTATTATTGAAATCGCTATCATGTTTGTCGAGATTTACAAACTGTATGCTTCGTTTAATTTTGTAAACCAGTCGATGAAATCAGAATAAGTTGATTTGTTTGGAAAATACTTTGACAAAAATCCTACTTCGCTAGATCAATTACGCTTGTTCGCGCTTTTTACGTATCCTAGTAAAACCAACTGTACTTTGTTCGCACCCCTAAAATCTGGTTTCGATCGGTCAATATACGGCTATTTTAGAGTATGTGACGGACGGACTAACGGAAGTTACGGAACGTTGTATATAGATTCCTTGTTCTATATATATATATTTTTTTATCTGATCCCATCATAATGAATAGCTTTAGATATGTGGAGTAATGTATAGCGGATCGGATTGAGAAATCGGAGAGCCGAGTTCAAATTCCAGTCGAATCCATTATATTCACATACGTCTAATACCCTAGGAAAAGGTATGAATCCTCTTCTTCTCCACCCACCAGCTATGTGTAAGTAGCAGGACAGACCAGGTTTTATAGCAACTTCTCTACCGCAGAAAGAAATGGCAACCTACTGCGGGAACAAAATATGTATCAGTCATGTATCGAAAGATACATGATCACCTAAGCGTGTATCACGTATGGCACATAACTGACTGATCCTGCTGTAAATATAATTTATTTTGATTTCAAATATACATTTGTGATTTACAAAGCGTAGTTCAGTTGTGGCCGAAAATATAGAGTAACCAGTGAGGATCGAACTCACTATTCAGTCGTAATTGATCTAGCTTGTTAACCATTACACCAAGTCTAAATGCCCCTTTTGCTCATTCTTATATTCTGGAATGAGGCAGATAACCTTTTTCCTTCGCATATAAGACACATAAATGTCTCAGAAACTGCAGAAATAGAAAATTTAAAACAAGCGGAAAGTGACATTTTCTGATTATTTTGAAAAATAATTGCAGTAATGATTTTAGACAAATGAGACATTTCAGCTCATTAGCATTGTTATCGATTGTGGGCAAGAAGAAAAATTAATGTTTTATTTAGTTCTCAGTTGCCGCAAAAAGCACACCTGTCTCCCTTTTAGCGCGGTGAATGCATACTTGTAGTCTTGCATCATGTTACGCAAAAACATTTTCTACTCGCTATCAACTTTTCCCTCCATAAGTGTCTGTATTTGCATTAATGTTCATTGTCTTTCTCATTGTTGTCTACGTCGTATTTGTATAGCATTAACAACTAATGAACGAATATTATACCTAATTGCTGATTTCAGAATCGCTTATTGGAGAAATATGATATATAAACTCTAGGTAATGGAATGAAAAAAAAAACGCGTTTCATCCTTCACAACGACTTCATCAGAGTAAAAATTTCTTCCTTTTTTATAATTCATTTCGCACCAAACAAACCGATAGTGTCACTAACACGCAGGAGTTTATTGAGGTTTAAAGTGGATGAGAAAGCTTTAGTGAGGAGATAAAAGAATAAAAGAACGTATTCCAAAAGATGGAAAGTGGCGCTGTAATTAAATTTTTAAAGGTTGTAATTGGCAGAAATGTCAGAAACCAGAAAAGAGTCCCGTAGTCGGGTAGAGCGTGCGAGAAAAGAAACTATTAGGATAGAACTTAACAAGAAATTGGACTAAAGGAAATAATAATAATAATAATAATAATAATAATAATAATAATAATAATAATAATAATAATAATAATAAACTGGTATGAATACCAACCAGACCCGGTTACGGAGATAGGACCTGTTACCATTCTATGGGACTAAACAATAGACACTGACAGAACAATCAAAGCCAACCGCCCAGACATTGTTAATAAAGACCACAAAAAGAGTGCCTCCTTATTGATATGACAGTCCCTGCAGACTGCAATGTATCTTTGAAGATATTCAAAAAGCTGTCGAAATACAAGAAACTTGAAATCGAAATCTCACAAATGTGGCACACGGGAACATCAACGATCCCTGCTGTAGTTGGAGCCCTCGGATTGATTGGAAATGATTCTAGTAGACTAATTTAAGGGATTCCTAGAAGCCATGCCTCAAAGAAGTAAAAAAAAAACACTTTACAGAGGGCTTTATCTATGTAAAATATTTTTATTTTTTACTTTTTATTTATTTATTTATTTATTTTGTCAGTGGAAAGTGTCATGATGCCTTTTCTAACCTTAGGTCCATGGGCAGGTCCCGGAAAGAAATGTGTAAACGCCAGAAATCAAAGGAAATAATAATAATAATAATAATAATAATAATAATAATAATAATAATAATAATAATAATAATAATAATAATAATAATTGATTGGCGGATTTAATTAGAAATAATAAAATAAGAAATTAATTAGATCATGTGTCGACGATGCAGAGAAGTCATTGAATATAAGGGGATGTTTACCAAATATTAAATTTTGTTTATATTTTGTTCATAATCAAGTATTAACAAGATCGTTCCTTAACTTTTGTCCAGAAGCTTATTTCCTTTGTTCCATTTAATCTTTATTTAAAAAAAACAAACTATTATGTAAATTTTTGTAACTTTGTATAATATTTATGTATTATACCCTAATCTTTATTCGGTAAAAAATTCATTGCTAATCATGCATTACTTTTTAAGTAATACATATATTTATGTCTTTGTTGTTTCCGTTCCTCATATTATGGCCGCTACTGTATATATATATATATATATATATATATATATACATATATATATATATATATATATATATATATATATATATATATATATATATATATATATATATATATATAAGGTCTGGCTATCCTGTAATATTCTTGATAAAATCCAAAGAATCTGCAATGATATTGGTCCTTACTTAGCATTTCCCCATCAGTCACTTTCCTGCCGATGTAGTGTGCTTACCTTATTTATACTTTCATAGCAATTCTTCTGACGATTTTTCCTCTATGGTACCTAGATTTTATGAATTCAATCGCATTACTACATTGGCACTATATTTGGAACTTCTTTTTTGTTGAACTTTTCCTTCGACTACTTGCTTCCCAGTCAACTTTGATCTTCAAAAATTAAATGCAATGTCTTGTTTTAATTGTTCTCTCTCCTTATTAGTGTTTTTTTTTTCTCACATTCTCAGACAACCCTTGCGGCTTTTCTGGCTTTATCGCCATTAAGATGCAAGGGGTATTTCGTGAGACTAACCCCAATTTATTGTAAGTTCGGCGTTTAGCAACCCTGTAGGATGAAAATAAGTCTTATCAAACAACGAAAGAACTCTTGATGAGTTAGTGGCTAGCTTACTAAAGGTGATGTCTCAATAAAATCACCGTGGAGTGAGCAAGAGTAATCCGCTTCACTATCAATCCCAAGAACATTCATAACGCTCGACAATATTATAAAAGATAACAGCTTGAAATGAGCTAAATCTATTGAAATAAATTCCTCGCCGAATAAGCTGGGACATATGCAACTGGTGTTACCTGATTATCACCTAGCTACTGTTAGGAAAACTGCTAAATAACAACGGCAAGATGGGTCAAACTCCTCAGAATTGATCTCTTCCCCGCTAATGTGGCCAGCTAGAGAATATAAAGCGGGAAATGAATAGGTTCACTGCTAATATTTTAGGCGTATACGAAAAGAGGTGGGCAAACAATGGAAACTTCATAAGTGATAAACACGGGCTCATATATGTAACAAAGAGAAAAATGAGAACGCAGTAGGATTTATATTAGACGAAAATAGGAATAAATGTGTTCTGGAATGCTATCAACTGTCTGGTAGAATTCTTGTAGCTAAAATCAAATGTAAGCCTTTTAATATATACATATATCCACCGGCATTGCAACATACGGACGAAGGAATTGAATTTTTTTTACTGTACGCTAGACAATACCAAGATTCAAATCACAAGAAATTGCAATCGTCATGTGAGACATGAATACCAAAGTAGATAATGTGAGAGATAGTGAAATAGTTTGCAAATTCCTACTAGGAACACATAACGAACGCGCAGAAAAATGGGTCTAATGGTAAACGGCTAATGATCAGGTAGGCAACAATACCTAGTTTCAATAACACTGAAGATGTATATGGACATCGAGAAACCCAGAAACTATGTAAAGATCAATAAGTAATTTAGGAATGCATTTTTAATTTGAAAAACATACCCAGCCACCGACAGTAGAAGCGACAACCTTCCAGTCATGTGTAAACTTAGAATGAAATCGTAGACATTGAAGAGGTCCAAGGCAGCACCCAGATGGCAATAAGACAAACTCCTGAATAAGCAAAAGTTGAAGAAGAAGCATAAGGACAGCGTTAAAACACATACAATGAAAAAAAAGTAATTTCAAAGTTCGACACATAAAGAGAATCTTTAGTAACATTAGCAAATGAAATTATCCCAAAGAATACTGCATAACAAAAAATGAATGGATGATAGATTAAATACTTGAAAATGATGAAAACGGTTGGGAAAAATGCCAAAGTACGACACAGAAAGTAGGAATGTTAAGAACAAAGGTAGGCATAGGAAATATGAGGAATTCGTATAGCAGATATAATTGATATTCATGAATGAATAAGATAACTCACAGGATAAAATACATTGGCATCAAGGACGGAATTAATAAAATATATATATATACAAAGATTGAACGAATAAATCGAAGAACTGTTCCCCGACAAAAGACGACAATTGGCAATAAACATAAATATGAAAGGACCAGAAATATTACAATTTGAAGCGAAACAATGTCCAAAATGAACAAAGAAGCAAGACCAGATGGAATTTTAATAAAGTTGCTGGTAGCCTTAGATTGTTTCGGAATTGACAAACTTACAGATATAATAAATGAAATATACGACATTAGTGGTATATCAGAAGACCTAAGTAGATGCAATTTTTAAGCGATGCCTCCGAAGCCAGATACAAAGTTATGTGAACTCTATCGGACATTCAACCTAATGAGTCACTTTACAAATATTCACATCCAAATTCTCACAAAGAAAGCGGGAAGTAAAATTAAATCGGAAATAGTACAAGAATGATACGGTTTCATTAAAGCACGAGAAAAAAAATGTGACATTTATCTCGTGTAAACCGGATTTATATATAAACATTGAGTCTCGTGTAATCTGGTTATTTATCTACCATTTTGATTCTCGTTCGAAGTGGACCTATATTGACCTTTTTTGTCTATTGTTCAGATCAACCTATATCTATCTTTTCTTTTATTCTGCGTAAATCTAACTTATGCCGATATCTTTTGACTCATGTGCAATCCAGATTTGTGTCTATCTTTTAAACACTCACGAAAAGCGGACCTATTTCTAAATTGTCTCTAGTGAAAATCATAATTGTGTCTAACTTTTGTCTTGAATACAACCCGGTCGTATAATCATTTTCTTAGACGTGGCACGAAGCAGAATGTAGAATATACCCAGTGAGGATCGAACTCACTAATCATTTGTAATTGTTCTAGCAAGACAAGTCTCAAGATCCCCAATTCTGATCGAATATGTAGCGTTTTGTTTCTTGTTCCAGCCAAACTTATATCTGCATTTGTGTCTCTTGCTCAAACCAGACGTTTGTTTTCTTTTTCCTTTTTCGAGCAGAATTGACGTGTGCCTAATATTTTGATGTTTATGTCTGTCTAAATCAGAATTTCTACCAGTTAACTATCGTGCAATCTGTACCTATATCCATCTTTTTTTTAACGATGTGTAAATCGAACTTGTCTCCCTTCTTTGATTCTCTTGTTTATCAAAACGACACACTTCAGCGTTACATAATCTGGAAAAATGTTGATATGACATAAAACAAACAAACTAAATAAAACTCTCATTAAACAAACTCGAAGACTGATGGAAATTGCATGAAGTATTTTTTTTTTTTTATTCCATAATGTTCCTTAAGTGATTGTTATTGATAACTTTTGGGGGCCTTCATCGAAATCTATTTTGAATATTATCTTTTCTGAAACAATTTTTTTTTTAAATTACAACTGCACTTTTCCTTTGTTCGCAGTTCCTTCTCTCAATGTAAAAATAATGCATTTCTCAGAACAAACTGCATTGTCACTTTATTTAAACTGGAGTAAAGACAGTAATTGCGCTTGTTCCGCTGATTTTTCAAGGGTTAAAAATATAATTTCCGATGATGAAGACATAAGATAGTAGAATAACCAGGTGCAGATAATAAATAGTGCAATATCTAAGCAACCAAAGCCAAAATAATCAACACCATGTAATGCATCATCATCGATCTGATATATCATGTGATATAACGTAATTAAAAATCAACCATAGGAGCAGTGGAAAAAACTACCATGCTTAAAAAAAACTACCAAACAAACACTGAATGTTCGTTTGTGGTTGTTAAAACCTGACGACTTTCATGTTGCTTTACGTTCTGAGCGAGTATCAAGGTGAAAAAAAAAGCAGGGAGATATAATAGAAGGGAAATAAATAAATCGAGAAAAGTGAAAAGAAATAATTAAAGAAAATTTTGACAGTAACATTCATAGACGGCCACCGACGTCTTAATAAATTTAGCAATAATGTGTTTTCAACTAATTTGCTAATGGAACGAGATAAAGCTTCCAAATGATCTCCACTTTTATGACCTTCTACCTCTTCCTAAATTCATACAATACATCAGATATACTAAACGTATACCTACTCGGCTAGAATTTGATTGAATATAAATAATGTACATTTATATATATATATATATATATATATATATATATATATATATATATATATATATATATATATATATATATATATATATATATATCATAAAAAGGCATAAACAATAATATTCCATGATTATAATTTATTACATTGGAATCGTAATTACGATCCAATTCACCAGACCTACAAATTCAAAAAGAAATCAGAAAAAATAAAAAATAAAATTTAGGGAGAGTGTATGAATGAAAGTGGGGAGGAATGTGCGAGATAAATGAAAGCTCTAGAGAGGGGTAACAAACGATTTTTATCTTTTTATATCTTTTTATATTTTTTTTAAATCAAGATGAGTTGCTAAATCTTCGTAGTGAGATCATTTCCAAATGTAGACATAAAAACGATTTAAAACCTGAACACGGTTTTATAACGTGGTGTTACCTGTAACAGTTCCATCTTGGATCACTAACATCGGACATGACCTTTAAATGGAATGACTATTATGATTATCTATATGTATCATAGTGTATGTTTATGTGATGCTCTATATATTTTTGATCATTTAATTTGGGTAAGCAAACTTTATTCATGTGTTGATATATATATATGTGAATATGTAGGTAAAAGTTTTCCTAATTATCTGATATACAAAATCTGAAAGTTTTTTGATATTTATATACCTAAGTATATATGTAGACTTAAGAGATAGATACCCGTTAATCACTCCGTGGGTTTTAATATTGTTAACGTCTTCTTCTTTAGTGTTCTTTAAGTACAAATTAATTCACTTCAACCATTTTTATATGTTAAATGTATGTATGGATGGATGCGATTTTTTTTAATTTTTTATATTTTTTGAAATTTTTTAACTTTTACCTTTTAATATATATATATATATATATATATATATATATATATATATATATATATGTGTATATGTATATACATATATATATATGTACATGTATATATATATATATATATATATATATATATATATATATATATGGTTAGACATACGTATATATGTGTGTATGTATATGTGTGTGTATGTTTAGGTATGTATGTATACATATGTATATGTATGTAGGTGTGTATATGTGTATGTGTATATGTATGTATGTATGTATGTGTATATGTATAGTAAGATGGATAGATAGATACGTTGTATATTTCTTTAGAATAGTGTGTGTATGTAAATGTATGGAGGTGTGTAAGGTTTTATGTATATATGTTTATGTGCACGTATGTGTATGTCCGTATGTATATGTGCTTAGATGTATGTACGCAGGAGTGGATGTGTATATATATATATGTATATATATATATCTATATATATATATATATATATATATATATATATATATATATATATATATATATATATACATACATACATGCATTTATGTATGTGTGTACGTGTAAATATAAATATGTTGTTGTGTATGTGTGTATATAGCTATGTTTTTGGGGGCATAGAAATAATAGGTCCTTGCTAGATTAAATATTCGTTATTTTTTATATGTTTACATTAGGTTGGTGCAAAAATAATGACGTAATAATGTCGTTTTTTGACGTATTTCTAACGTCGAAAAACGACATTATTACGTCATTATTTTTGCACAAACCTAATATTAAATTTGTAACCTGTAGTTGATATTACTTTCGTCAAATTTTCTTGATTGTACAGCGGCTCTTTTATAAATACCCTTCGGTTTTAATTGCCCTCCAACTTCCACCTTTTTCTTTTCTTCTCTCACTCTCTCTCTCTCTCTCTCTCTCTCTCTCTCTCTCTCTCTCCCATCTTCTGATTTTTAAGTTTAGATTATATCGTCTTTTATTGCGCGTAGTGTCACCACAAATATATTTCCGGTGTCTGTTTTTAATTTAATTTAGGTCAGCGATTCAGTAATGAATTATGCATCAGAAAATAATTCATGTTTATCTGTATCTCACTCATTTAAACCGTCATTTAAACTCCTCTCGTTAAACTATTCTCTGTTAAATTTTAATCCCCACCTTCACTATTAGGCCTTCCTGTTCTTCTCTCGTCTGTTACCCCTCTCTAGAGCTTTCATTTACCTCTCACATTCCTCCCCACTCTCAGACATACACTCTCACTAAATTTTGTTTTTTATTTCCGGAGTTATTTTTTGTGAATTCTTTTTGAATTTGTAGTCCTGATGAATAGGAATTCCTTTGGAAATTTTTTACATATCTTTGTATGTATATATATATATATATATATATATATATATATATATATATATATATATATGCGTGTGTTTTTTAACCCCTAATATTATATATATATATATATGTGTGTGTGTGTGTGTGTGTGTGTGTGTGTGTGTGTGTGTGCGTATTTTATTATTTTTATCCTTTTGCTCACACCAAGTCATTGAAGTCACCAAGACAAAAGGGGTTATTGGATGCGAAAGAATAAAAGTATCATAATTAAGGGGCGACAATAATGAATGAAGGGAAATCATAAAGACATTAGATAGCATATTTGAAAGCATATATATATATATATATATATATATATATAATCCCTATCGATATCATTTTATAAATACCAGAAGTCGAAATCTCTCATGTTTATGAATTTGTATTTATAATAATAAAACAATAATAGGAAAATAATCAGGAGAAAGGAAATAAGCATATATATATATACATATATATATATATATATATATATACACACACACACACACATATATATATATATATATATATATATATTACTTCACTTTTAAATATCAATTTTTTTCCGACTTCGAAGTTTCTTGTTAAAATTTACGTTCTTCAGGGATTCTGGTTTTATAAGTTAAGTAATCTCTTTGCATAATATTATTAACGATCTATTTTTAACATTATTTTAATATTTTTAATATCGAGTTCTATATATAAAAATATCTGCTGCTTCTTAAATCTTATATATATATATATATATATATATATATATATATATATATATATATATATACATATATATATATATATATATATATCTTAAATATATATATATATATATATATATATATATATATATCTTAAATCTTAAGTGCGTAAGTCCGTCGAATCGTTAAATGCCTAAGTTCGTCGAAATAATTATTTTAAATAATCATTTTAAGTGTCCCTTTGCGAGAGACGTATATATAAATATATATATAATTATTTCGACGAACTTAGACATTTAACGATTCGACGGACTTACGCACTTACCTTCTGAGGCGCATTACAACAATCAAAGCTTATCGCCCCGAAATAATTATCAAAACTACAAGAACGGAATGTGCTACTAACATGAGAGTTCTTGCAGACTGTTTCTTTGCAGATCTTCAAAGACTATCAAAATACAAGCATACTGATGTGGAAATCACAAACACGTGACACATGAAGGCATCAATAATTCCAGTTTGGTTTAGAGCCTCGGTTTGATGGAAGTGATCTCTGGTAACCTATCACTAAAAGAAATCCCCCAAATTATTCTCACAACTACAGCTCACACCTTAAGTACGACTTTATCAATGTGAAAAGTGTGGGCTCTTAAGTCTTATTTCTATTTTTTTATAAAAAATATTCAGTGAAAATTTATTGATATAATTTCTTGCCTGAAAACTCTGGTTGGGGCCCGGAAAGAAATTAGTATACAACAGAAATCAAAGAAAAAAAATAAATAAATAATAATAATAATAATAATAATAATAATAATAATAATAATAATAATAATAATAATAATAATTTGGTATCCTTACTACTGTAAAATGTTTCCGTGATGACATTGTTATGGATTCCGTATTAGATAAATGAGCAAAAGAAACATTCAAACACACTCAACATATTTAGATTTTGTCAAAATTTTAGGGAACTGGAACAAGAAGTCTATAAATCGATACGAGTCGACAGATGAGGTTAAATACAGCATGCTCAAATGAAGGAGAAAGTAAGAAAAGAATACTACGGGCGTATGTCGGTGTTAAGTGCCCAGTTGAATTCACAATATTCACAGAATATGAGCCATAAACAATTCGGATGTCAGTGTGGTGCAATACAGTTTCAACGTCATTAATCGGACCTTAGTTGCCATTAAACGAATGGATGTCAAAACGAGAAAGTTCATCACTTGCCACCGTATGCATCATCCTAATGTTAAAGGATTTGTTGAAACGCAACTGATTTACAAAACCCCAGCATTCTGTATTCAAAGATACCGGAAAAATACAGAAGATAGGATGCTGATTTGTATCAAAGAACACGAAAGAAATAAGAAAATGTATTCAATAGTAAAATACAACAAATTCAAAAAGAAATTTCAAGTGGATGAAGAAGTTTAAATAAACACAATTACTACAACGGAAAAACACCTAAAAATGAAAGCAAAAGCAAATGCTATGTACCAAATGCAGAAACAATGGCTTGATAAGCCTCTTCATAATGAATAATCTACCCCTACCAAACAAGCTGATGTAAAAAAAAAAATCTGTACCCATCAGTGGTTACCTAGTGCAGGGTTAAAAGCTGAAAACGAAGGTTTTTCTTTTTTGCTGCACGTACTGTGCTAGAAATTACTAAGCACACATACTGAAAATTTATGTTCATCCGAAACGCAGTTTCTGGGACAATTATCCAGAAACAATTGACTATTTGCATCAGGTTGCACGGTGTAAACACCCACTAAATATAAATTCGGTATGATAGAGTGATCCAATATCTGTACTGAGAAATATGTAATACTAACGGAAAGGAAACTAAAAAAAAATGGTATCTATGTAAAATCTGCGTAATCTTAGGTTCGTTTTATTTTATTTTTCATTTTATTTTATTTTATTTTGTTTTATTTTGTTATTGTTATTGATTTCTTCCAAAAATATTCAGGGGAAGATGTTATGAAGCCATTTTTGATTTTAGGAATGGATATGTATACAAGAGACATCAAAGTAAATAATAATAATAATAATAATAATAATAATAATAATAATAATAATAATAATAATAATAATAATAGTAATAATAATAATAACAACAAAAACAACAACAACAATAATAATAAGGTATGAACACCACCCAGACCCTGTTACTGTAACAATTTTATGGGACTTTACAATACACAGACATAAAAATCAAAGCTAATCGCCTTGACATTATGATTAAAATGTGCCTCCTTTTTGACATGGCAGTCCCTGCAGACTGTAATACATATTTGAAGATTTTCAAAATACAAGAACCTTGAAATAAAACCTCAAAATGTGGCGTGTGAGGACATTAACATTTCCAGTTGTAGTGGACGCCCTCGGATTGATTAGAAAAGATTCTCATAGACTCACTGAAGGAATCCCTGGTAGCCTTAAAGATATACAAAAAATTCT
>OZ010573.1:115077241-115099741 GCA_963932145.1 Acanthosepion lycidas
AGAAGAACAGATTGACATACATACATAGATAAAGGATGCAGATAGATAGATAGATAGATAGATAGGTAGATAAAAGAAGAACAGATTGACATACATACATAGATAAAGGATGCAGATAGATAGATAGATAGATAGATAGGTAGATAAAAGAAGAACAGATTGACATACATACATAGATAAAGGATGCAGATAGATAGATAGATAGATAGATAGATAGATAGATAAAAGAAGAACAGATTGACATACATACATAGATAAAGGATGCAGATAGATAGATAGATAGATAAAAGAAGAACAGAGTGACATACATACATAGATAAAGGATGCAGATAGATAGATAGATAGATAGATAAAGGAAGAACAGATGGACATACATACATAGATAAAGGATGCAGATAGATAGATAGATAGATAGATAAAGGAAGAACAGATTGACATACATACATAGATAAAGGATGCAGATAGATAGATAGATAGATAGATAAAGGAAGAACAGATTGACATACATACATAGATAAAGGATGCAGATAGATAGATAGATAGATAGATAAAGGAAGAACAGATTGACATACATACATAGATAAAGGATGCAGATAGATAGATAGATAGATAGATAGATAAAGGAAGAACAGATTGACATACATACATAGATAAAGGATGCAGATAGATAGATAGATAGATAGATAAAAGAAGAACAGATTGACATACATACATAGATAAAGGATGCAGATAGATAGATAGATAGATAGATAGATAGATAAAGGAAGAACAGATTGACATACATACATAGATAAAGGATGCAGATAGATAGATAGATAGATAGATAAAAGAAGAACAGATTGACATACATACATAGATAAAGGATGCAGATAGATAGATAGATAGATAGATAAAAGAAGAACAGATTGACATACATACATAGATAAAGGATGCAGATAGATAGATAGATAGATAGATAAAAGAAGAACAGATTGACATACATACATAGATAAAGGATGCAGATAGATAGATAGATAGATAGATAGATAAAAGAACAGATTGACATACATACATAGATAAAGGATGCAGATAGATAGATAGATAGATAGATAGATAGATAAAAGAAGAACAGATTGACATACATACATAGATAAAGGATGCAGATAGATAGATAGATAGATAGATAAAAGAAGAACAGATTGACATACATACATAGATAAAGGATGCAGATAGATAGATAGATAAATAGATAGATAGATAGATAAAAGAAGAACAAATTGACATACATACATAGATAAAGGATGCAGATAGATAGATAGATAGATAGATAAAAGAAGAACAGATTGACATACATACATAGATAAAAGATGCAGATAGATAGATAGATAAATAGATAGATAGATAGATAAAAGAAGAACAGATTGACATACATACATAGATAAAGGATGCAGATAGATAGATAGATAAATAGATAGATAGATAGATAAAAGAAGAACAAATTGACATACATACATAGATAAAGGATGCAGATAGATAGATAGATAGATAGATAAAAGAAGAACAGATTGACATACATACATAGATAAAGGATGCAGATAGATAGATAGATAGATAAAAGAAGAACAGATTGACATACATACATAGATAAAGGATGCAGATAGATAGATAGATAGATAGATAGATAGATAGATAAAAGAAGAACAGATTGACATACATACATATATAAAGGATGCAGATAGATAGATAGATAGATAGATAGATAGATAGATAAAAGAAGAACAGATTGACATACATACATAGATAAAGGATGCAGATAGATAGATAGATAGATAGATAGATAGATAGATAGATAGATAGATAAAAGAAGAACAGATTGACATACATACATAGATAAAGGATGCAGATAGATAGATAGATAGATAGATAGATAGATAGATAGATAAAAGAAGAACAGATTGACATACATACATAGATAAAGGATGCAGATAGATAGATAGATAGATAGATAGATAAAAGAAGAACAGATTGACATACATACATAGATAAAGGATGCAGATAGATAGATAGATAGATAGATAAAAGAAGAACAGATTGACATACATACATAGATAAAGGATGCAGATAGATAGATAGATAGATAGATAGATAGATAAAAGAAGAACAGATTGACATACATACATAGAAAAAGGATGCAGATAGATAGATAGATAGATAGATAAAAGAAGAACAGATTGACATACATACATAGATAAAGGATGCAGATAGATAGATAGATAGATAGATAAAAGAAGAACAGATTGACATACATACATAGATAAAGGATGCAGATAGATAGATAGATAGATAGATAGATAGATAGATAGATAAAAGAAGAACAGATTGACATACATACATATATAAAGGATGCAGATAGATAGATAGATAGATAGATAGATAGATAGATAAAAGAAGAACAGATTGACATACATACATAGAAAAAGGATGCAGATAGATAGATAGATAGATAGATAAAAGAAGAACAGATTGACATACATACATAGATAAAGGATGCAGATAGATAGATAGATAGATAGATAAAAGAAGAACAGATTGACATACATACATAGAAAAAGGATGCAGATAGATAGATAGATAGATAGATAAAAGAAGAACAGATTGACATACATACATAGATAAAGGATGCAGATAGATAGATAGATAGATAGATAAAGGAAGAACAGATTGACATACATACATAGATAAAGGATGCAGATAGATAGATAGATAGATAGATAAAGGAAGAACAGATTGACATACATACATAGATAAAGGATGCAGATAGATAGATAGATAGATAGATAAAGGAAGAACAGATTGACATACATACATAGATAAAGGATGCAGATAGATAGATAGATAGATAGATAGATAAAGGAAGAACAGATTGACATACATACATAGATAAAGGATGCAGATAGATAGATAGATAGATAGATAAAGGAAGAACAGATTGACATACATACATAGATAAAGGATGCAGATAGATAGATAGATAGATAGATGGATAGATAGATAGATAGATAGATAGATAGATAGATAGATAGATAGATAGATAAAGGAAGAACAGATTGACATACATACATAGATAAAGGATGCAGATAGATAGATAGATAGATAGATAGATAAAGGAAGAACAGATTGACATACATACATAGATAAAGGATGTAGATAGATAGATAGATAGATAGATAGATAAAGGAAGAACAGATTGACATACATACATAGATAAAGGATGTAGATAGATAGATAGATAGATAGATAAAGGAAGAACAGATTGACATACATACATAGATAAAGGATGTAGATAGATAGATAGATAGATAGATAGATAAAAGAAGAACTGATTGACTTACATACATAGATAAAGGATGTAGATAGATAGATAGATAGATAAAGGAAGAACAGATTGACATGCATACATAGATAAAGGATGCAGATAGATAGATAGATAGATAGATAAAGGAAGAACAGATTGACATACATACATAGATAAAGGATGCAGATAGATAGATAGATAGATAGATAAAGGAAGAACAGATTGACATACATACATAGATAAAGGATGCAGATAGATAGATAGATAGATAGATAGATAAAGGAAGAACAGATTGACATACATACATAGATAAAGGATGCAGATAGATAGATAGATAGATAGATAAAGGAAGAACAGATTGACATACATACATAGATAAAGGATGTAGATAGATAGATAGATAGATAGATAAAGGAAGAACAGATTGACATACATACATAGATAAAGGATGTAGATAGATAGATAGATAGATAAAAGAAGAACAGATTGACATACATACATAGATAAAGGATGTAGATAGATAGATAGATAGATAGATAGATAAAGGAAGAACAGATTGACATACATACATAGATAAAGGATGTAGATAGATAGATAGATAGATAAAGGAAGAACAGATTGACATACATACATAGATAAAGGATGCAGATAGATAGATAGATAGATAGATAGATAAAGGAAGAACAGATTGACATACATACATAGATAAAGGATGCAGATAGATAGATAGATAGATAGATAGATAAAAGAAGAACAGATTGACATACATACATAGATAAAGGATGCAGATAGATAGATAGATAGATAGATAAAAGAAGAACAGATTGACATACATACATAGATAAAGGATGCAGATAGATAGATAGATAAAAGAAGAGCAGATTGACATACATACATAGATAAAGGATGCAGATAGATAGATAGATAGATAGATAAAGGAAGAACAGATTAACATACATACATAGATAAAGGATGTAGATATATAGATAGATAGATAGATAGATAAAAGAAGAACAGATTGAAATACATAGATAAAGGATGCAGATAGATAGATAAAAGAAGAACAGATTGACATACATACATAGATAAAGGATGCAGATAGATAGATAGATAGATAGATAAAGGAAGAACAGATTAACATACATACATAGATAAAGGATGTAGATATATAGATAGATAGATAGATAGATAAAAGAAGAACAGATTGACATACATACATAGATAAAGGATGCAGATAGATAGATAGATAGATAAAAGAAGAACAGATTGACATACATAGATAAAGGATGCAGATAGATAGATAGATAGATAAAAGAAGAACAGATTGACATACATACATAGATAAAGGATGCAGATAGATAGATAGATAGATAAAAGAAGAACAGATTGACATACATACATAGATAAAGGATGCAGATAGATAGATAGATAGATAGATAGATAAAAGAAGAACAGATTGACATACATACATAGATAAAGGATGCAGATACATAGATAGATAGATAGATAGATAAAAGAAGAACAGATTGACATACATACATAGATAAAGGATGCAGATAGATAGATAGATAGATAAAAGAAGAACAGATTGACATACATAGATAAAGGATGCAGATAGATAGATAGATAGATAAAAGAAGAACAGATTGACATACATACATAGATAAAGGATGCAGATAGATAGATAGATAGATAAAAGAAGAACAGATTGACATACATACATAGATAAAGGATGCAGATAGATAGATAGATAGATAGATAGATAAAAGAAGAACAGATTGACATACATACATAGATAAAGGATGCAGATACATAGATAGATAGATAGATAGATAAAAGAAGAACAGATTGACATACATACATAGATAAAGGATGCAGATAGATAGATAGATAGATAAAGGAAGAACAGATTGACATACATACATAGATAAAGGATGCAGATAGATAGATAGATAGATAAAAGAAGAACAGATTGACATACATACATAGATAAAGGATGCAGATAGATAGATAGATAGATAAAAGAAGAACAGATTGACATACATAGATAAAGGATGCAGATAGATAGATAGATAGATAAAAGAAGAACAGATTGACATACATACATAGATAAAGGATGCAGATAGATAGATAGATAGATAGATAGATAAAAGAAGAACAGCTTGACATACATACATAGATAAAGGATGCAGATAGATAGATAGATAGATAGATAGATAAAAGAAGAACAGATTGACATACATAGATAAAGGATGCAGATAGATAGATAGATAGATAGATAGATAAAAGAAGAACAGATTGACATACATACATAGATAAAGGATGCAGATAGATAGATAGATAGATAGATAGATAAAAGAAGAACAGATTGACATACATAGATAAAGGATGCAGATAGATAGATAGATAGATAGATAGATAGATAGATAAAAGAAGAACAGATTGACATACATACATAGATAAAGGATGCAGATAGATAGATAGATAGATAAAAGAAGAACAGATTGACATACATACATAGATAAAGGATGCAGATAGATAGATAGATAGATAAAAGAAGAACAGATTGACATACATACATAGATAAAGGATGCAGATAGATAGATAGATAGATAAAAGAAGAACAGATTGACATACATACATAGATAAAGGATGCAGATAGATAGATAGATAGATAAAAGAAGAACAGATTGACATACATACATAGATAAAGGATGCAGATAGATAGATAGATAGATAAAAGAAGAACAGATTGACATACATAGATAAAGGATGCAGATAGATAGATAGATAGATAAAAGAAGAACAGATTGACATACATACATAGATAAAGGATGCAGATAGATAGATAGATAGATAGATAGATAAAAGAAGAACAGATTGACATACATACATAGATAAAGGATGCAGATAGATAGATAGATAGATAGATAGATAAAAGAAGAACAGATTGACATACATACATAGATAAAGGATGCAGATAGATAGATAGATAGATAGATAGATAGATAGATAGATAGATAGATAGATAAAAGAAGAACAGATTGACATACATACATAGATAAAGGATGCAGATAGATAGATAGATAGATAGATAGATAAAAGAAGAACAGCTTGACATACATACATAGATAAAGGATGCAGATAGATAGATAGATAGATAGATAGATAAAAGAAGAACAGATTGACATACATAGATAAAGGATGCAGATAGATAGATAGATAGATAGATAGATAAAAGAAGAACAGATTGACATACATACATAGATAAAGGATGCAGATAGATAGATAGATAGATAGATAGATAGATAAAAGAAGAACAGATTGACATACATAGATAAAGGATGCAGATAGATAGATAGATAGATAGATAGATAGATAGATAAAAGAAGAACAGATTGACATACATACATAGATAAAGGATGCAGATAGATAGATAGATAGATAGATAGATAAAAGAAGAACAGATTGACATACATACATAGATAAAGGATGCAGATAGATAGATAGATAGATAGATAGATAAAAGAAGAACAGATTGACATACATACATAGATAAAGGATGCAGATAGATAGATAGATAGATAGATAAAAGAAGAACAGATTGACATACATAGATAAAGGATGCAGATAGATAGATAGATAGATAGATAAAAGAAGAACAGATTGACATACATACATAGATAAAGGATGCAGATAGATAGATAGATAGATAGATAGATAGATAGATAAAAGAAGAACAGATTGACATACATACATAGATAAAGGATGCAGATAGATAGATAGATAGATAAAAGAAGAACAGATTGACATACATACATAGATAAAGGATGCAGATAGATAGATAGATAAAAGAAGTTCAGATTGACATACATACATAGATAAAGGATGCAGATAGATAGATAGATAGATAAAAGAAGAACAGATTCACATACATACATAGATAAAGGATGCAGATAGATAGATAGATAGATAGATAGATAAAAGAAGAACAGATTGACATACATACATAGATAAAGGATGCAGATAGATAGATAGATAGATAGATAAAAGAAGAACAGATTGACATACATAGATAGATAAAGGATGCAGATAGATAGATAGATAGATAGATAGATAAAAGAAGAACAGATTGACATACATACATAGATAAAAGATGCAGATAGATAGATAGATAGATAGATAAAGGAAGAACAGATTGACATACATACATAGATAAAGGATGTAGATAGATAGATAGATAGATAAAGGAAGAACAGATTGACATACATACATAGATAAAGGATGCAGATAGATAGATAGATAGATAGATAAAAGAAGTTCAGATTGACATACATACATAGATAAAGGATGCAGATAGATAGATAGATAGATAAAAGAAGAACAGATTGACATACATACATAGATAAAGGATGCAGATAGATAGATAGATAGATAGATAGATAGATAAAAGAAGAACAGATTGACATACATACATAGATAAAGGATGCAGATAGATAGATAGATAGATAGATAAAAGAAGAACAGATTGACATACATAGATAGATAAAGGATGCAGATAGATAGATAGATAGATAGATAGATAAAAGAAGAACAGATTGACATACATACATAGATAAAAGATGCAGATAGATAGATAGATAGATAGATAAAGGAAGAACAGATTGACATACATACATAGATAAAGGATGCAGATAGATAGATAGATAGATAAAGGAAGAACAGATTGACATACATACATAGATAAAGGATGCAGATAGATAGATAGATAGATAAAGGAAGAACAGATTGACATACATACATAGATAAAGGATGCAGATAGATAGATAGATAGATAGATAGATAGATAAAGGAAGAACAGATTGACATACATACATAGATAAAGGATGCAGATAGATAGATAGATAGATAGATAGATAGATAAAAGAAGAACAGATTGAAATACATAGATAAAGGATGCAGATAGATAGATAGATAGATAGATAGATAAAAGAAGAACAGATTGAAATACATAGATAAAGGATGCAGATAGATAGATAGATAGATAGATAGATAAAAGAAGAACAGATTGACATACATACATAGATAAAGGATGCAGATAGATAGATAGATAAAAGAAGAACAGATTGACATACATACATAGATAAAGGATGCAGATAGATAGATAGATAGATAGATAAAGGAAGAACAGATTGACATACATTCATAGATAAAGGATGCAGATAGATAGATAGATAGATAGATAAAGGAAGAACAGATTGACATACATACATAGATAAAGGATGCAGATAGATAGATAGATAGATAAAGGAAGAACAGATTGACATACATACATAGATAAAGGATGCAGATAGATAGATAGATAGATAGATAGATAAAGGAAGAACAGATTGACATACATACATAGATAAAGGATGCAGATAGATAGATAGATAGATAGATAGATAAAGGAAGAACAGATTGACATACATACATAGATAAAGGATGCAGATAGATAGATAGATAGATAGATAAAGGAAGAACAGATTGACATACATACATAGATAAAGGATGCAGATAGATAGATAGATAGATAGATAAAGGAAGAACAGATTGACATACATACATAGATAAAGGATGCAGATAGATAGATAGATAGATAGATAAAAGAAGAACAGATTGACATACATACATAGATAAAGGATGCAGATAGATAGATAGATAGATAGATAAAAGAAGAACAGATTGACATACATACATAGATAAAGGATGCAGATAGATAGATAGATAGATAGATAAAAGAAGAACAGATTGACATACATACATAGATAAAGGATGCAGATAGATAGATAGATAGATAGATAAAGGAAGAACAGATTGACATACATACATAGATAAAGGATGCAGATAGATAGATAGATAGATAGATAGACAGATAAAGGAAGAACAGATTGAGATACATACATAGATAAAGGATGCAGATAGATAGATAGATAGATAAAGGAAGAACAGATTGACATACATACATAGATAAAGGATGCAGATAGATAGATAGATAGATAAAAGAAGAACAGATTGACATACATACATAGATAAAGGATGCAGATAGATAGATAGATAGATAAAAGAAGAACAGATTGACATACATACATAGATAAAGGATGCAGATAGATAGATAGATAGATAAAAGAAGAACAGATTGACATACATACATAGATAAAGGATGCAGATAGATAGATAGATAGATAGATAGATAGATAAAAGAAGAACAGATTGACATACATACATAGATAAAGGATGCAGATAGATAGATAGATAGATAGATAGATAAAAGAAGAACAGATTGACATACATACATAGATAAAGGATGCAGATAGATAGATAGATAGATAGATAGATAAAAGAAGAACAGATTGACATACATAGATAAAGGATGCAGATAGATAGATAGATAGATAGATAAAAGAAGAACAGATTGACATACATACATAGATAAAGGATGCAGATAGATAGATAGATAGATAGATAGATAGATAGATAAAAGAAGAACAGATTGACATACATACATAGATAAAGGATGCAGATAGATAGATAGATAGATAAAAGAAGAACAGATTGACATACATACATAGATAAAGGATGCAGATAGATAGATAGATAGATAGATAAAAGAAGTTCAGATTGACATACATACATAGATAAAGGATGCAGATAGATAGATAGATAGATAAAAGAAGAACAGATTCACATACATACATAGATAAAGGATGCAGATAGATAGATAGATAGATAGATAGATAAAAGAAGAACAGATTGACATACATACATAGATAAAGGATGCAGATAGATAGATAGATAGATAGATAAAAGAAGAACAGATTGACATACATAGATAGATAAAGGATGCAGATAGATAGATAGATAGATAGATAGATAAAAGAAGAACAGATTGACATACATACATAGATAAAAGATGCAGATAGATAGATAGATAGATAGATAAAGGAAGAACAGATTGACATACATACATACATAAAGGATGTAGATAGATAGATAGATAGATAAAGGAAGAACAGATTGACATACATACATAGATAAAGGATGCAGATAGATAGATAGATAGATAGATAAAAGAAGTTCAGATTGACATACATACATAGATAAAGGATGCAGATAGATAGATAGATAGATAAAAGAAGAACAGATTGACATACATACATAGATAAAGGATGCAGATAGATAGATAGATAGATAGATAGATAGATAAAAGAAGAACAGATTGACATACATACATAGATAAAGGATGCAGATAGATAGATAGATAGATAGATAAAAGAAGAACAGATTGACATACATAGATAGATAAAGGATGCAGATAGATAGATAGATAGATAGA
Organism: Acanthosepion lycidas; assembly: GCA_963932145.1. Lineage (NCBI taxonomy): Eukaryota > Metazoa > Mollusca > Cephalopoda > Sepiida > Sepiidae > Acanthosepion > Acanthosepion lycidas. The sequence continues at coordinate 115,087,951 of OZ010573.1, forward strand.
TAGATAAAAGAAGAACAGATTGACATACATACATAGATAAAAGATGCAGATAGATAGATAGATAGATAGATAAAGGAAGAACAGATTGACATACATACATAGATAAAGGATGCAGATAGATAGATAGATAGATAAAGGAAGAACAGATTGACATACATACATAGATAAAGGATGCAGATAGATAGATAGATAGATAAAGGAAGAACAGATTGACATACATACATAGATAAAGGATGCAGATAGATAGATAGATAGATAGATAGATAGATAAAGGAAGAACAGATTGACATACATACATAGATAAAGGATGCAGATAGATAGATAGATAGATAGATAGATAAAAGAAGAACAGATTGAAATACATAGATAAAGGATGCAGATAGATAGATAGATAGATAGATAGATAAAAGAAGAACAGATTGACATACATACATAGATAAAGGATGCAGATAGATAGATAGATAAAAGAAGAACAGATTGACATACATACATAGATAAAGGATGCAGATAGATAGATAGATAGATAGATAAAGGAAGAACAGATTGACATACATTCATAGATAAAGGATGCAGATAGATAGATAGATAGATAGATAAAGGAAGAACAGATTGACATACATACATAGATAAAGGATGCAGATAGATAGATAGATAGATAAAGGAAGAACAGATTGACATACATACATAGATAAAGGATGCAGATAGATAGATAGATAGATAGATAGATAAAGGAAGAACAGATTGACATACATACATAGATAAAGGATGCAGATAGATAGATAGATAGATAGATAGATAAAGGAAGAACAGATTGACATACATACATAGATAAAGGATGCAGATAGATAGATAGATAGATAGATAAAGGAAGAACAGATTGACATACATACATAGATAAAGGATGCAGATAGATAGATAGATAGATAGATAAAGGAAGAACAGATTGACATACATACATAGATAAAGGATGCAGATAGATAGATAGATAGATAGATAAAAGAAGAACAGATTGACATACATACATAGATAAAGGATGCAGATAGATAGATAGATAGATAGATAAAAGAAGAACAGATTGACATACATACATAGATAAAGGATGCAGATAGATAGATAGATAGATAGATAAAAGAAGAACAGATTGACATACATACATAGATAAAGGATGCAGATAGATAGATAGATAGATAGATAAAGGAAGAACAGATTGACATACATACATAGATAAAGGATGCAGATAGATAGATAGATAGATAGATAGACAGATAAAGGAAGAACAGATTGAGATACATACATAGATAAAGGATGCAGATAGATAGATAGATAGATAAAGGAAGAACAGATTGACATACATACATAGATAAAGGATGCAGATAGATAGATAGATAGATAAAAGAAGAACAGATTGACATACATACATAGATAAAGGATGCAGATAGATAGATAGATAGATAAAAGAAGAACAGATTGACATACATACATAGATAAAGGATGCAGATAGATAGATAGATAGATAAAAGAAGAACAGATTGACATACATACATAGATAAAGGATGCAGATAGATAGATAGATAGATAGATAGATAGATAGATAGATAGATAAAGGAAGAACAGATTGACATACATACATAGATAAAGGATGCAGATAGATAGATAGATAGATAGATAGATAGATAAAGGAAGAACAGATTGACATACATACATAGATAAAGGATGCAGATAGATAGATAGATAGATAGATAGATAGATAAAGGAAGAACAGATTGACATACATACATAGATAAAGGATGCAGATAGATAGATAGATAGATAGATAGATAAAGGAAGAACAGATTGACATACATACATAGATAAAGGATGCAGATAGATAGATAGATAGATAGATAGATAAAGGAAGAACAGATTGACATACATACATAGATAAAGGATGCAGATAGATAGATAGATAGATAGATAAAGGAAGAACAGATTGACATACATACATAGATAAAGGATGCAGATAGATAGATAGATAGATAAAGGAAGAACAGATTGACATACATACATAGATAAAGGATGCAGATAGATAGATAGATAAAGGAAGAACAGATTGACATACATACATAGATAAAGGATGCAGATAGATAGATAGATAGATAGATAGATAAAGGAAGAACAGATTGACATACATACATAGATAAAGGATGCAGATAGATAGATAGATAGATAGATAGATAGATAAAGGAAGAACAGATTGACATACATACATAGATAAAGGATGCAGATAGATAGATAGATAGATAGATAAGAGAAGAACAGATTGACATACATACATAGATAAAGGATGCAGATAGATAGATAGATAGATAGATAAAGGAAAAACAGATTGACATACATACATAGATAAAGGATGCAGATAGATAGATAGATAGATAGATAAAAGAAGAACAGATTGACATACATACATAGATAAAGGATGCAGATAGATAGATAGATAGATAAAGGAAGTACAGATTGACATACATACATAGATAAAGGATGCAGATAGATAGATAGATAGATAGATAAAGGAAGAACAGATTGACATACATACATAGATAAAGGATGCAGATAGATAGATAGATAGATAGATAGATAAAGGAAGAACAGATTGACATACATACATAGATAAAGGATGCAGATAGATAGATAGATAGATAGATAAAGGAAGAACAGATTGACATACATACATAGATAAAGGATGCAGATAGATAGATAGATAGATAGATAAAGGAAGAACAGATTGACATACATACATAGATAAAGGATGCAGATAGATAGATAGATAGATAGATAAAGGAAGTACAGATTGACATACATACATAGATAAAGGATGCAGATAGATAGATAGATAGATAAAGTAAGTACAGATTGACATACATACATAGATAAAGGATGCAGATAGATAGATAGATAGATAAAGGAAGTACAGATTGACATACATACATAGATAAAGGATGCAGATAGATAGATAGATAGATAAAGGAAGTACAGATTGACATACATACATAGATAAAGGATGTAGATAGATAGATAGATAGATAGATAGATAAAAGAAGAACAGATTGACATACATACATAGATAAAGGATGCAGATAGATAGATAGATAGATAGATAAAGGAAAAACAGATTGACATACATACATAGATAAAGGATGCAGATAGATAGATAGATAGATAGATAAAAGAAGAACAGATTGACATACATACATAGATAAAGGATGCAGATAGATAGATAGATAGATAAAGGAAGTACAGATTGACATACATACATAGATAAAGGATGCAGATAGATAGATAGATAGATAGATAAAGGAAGAACAGATTGACATACATACATAGATAAAGGATGCAGATAGATAGATAGATAGATAGATAAAGGAAGAACAGATTGACATACATACATAGATAAAGGATGCAGATAGATAGATAGATAGATAGATAAAGGAAGAACAGATTGACATACATACATAGATAAAGGATGCAGATAGATAGATAGATAGATAGATAAAGGAAGAACAGATTGACATACATACATAGATAAAGGATGCAGATAGATAGATAGATAGATAGATAAAGGAAGAACAGATTGACATACATACATAGATAAAGGATGCAGATAGATAGATAGATAGATAGATAGATAAAAGAAGAACAGATTGACATACATACATAGATAAAGGATGCAGATAGATAGATAGATAGATAGATAGATAGATAAAGGAAGAACAGATTGACATACATACATAGATAAAGGATGCAGATAGATAGATAGATAGATAGATAGATAAAAGAAGAACAGATTGACATACATACATAGATAAAGGATGCAGATAGATAGATAGATAGATAAAGGAAAAACAGATTGACATACATACATAGATAAAGGATGCAGATAGATAGATAGATAGATAGATAAAAGAAGAACAGATTGACATACATACATAGATAAAGGATGCAGATAGATAGATAGATAGATAAAGGAAGTACAGATTGACATACATACATAGATAAAGGATGCAGATAGATAGATAGATAGATAGATAAAGGAAGAACAGATTGACATACATACATAGATAAAGGATGCAGATAGATAGATAGATAGATAAAGGAAGTACAGATTGACATACATACATAGATAAAGGATGCAGATAGATAGATAGATAGATAAAGGAAGTACAGATTGACATACATACATAGATAAAGGATGCAGATAGATAGATAGATAGATAAAAGAAGAACAGATTGACATACATACATAGATAAAGGATGCAGATAGATAGATAGATAGATAAAGGAAGTACAGATTGACATACATACATAGATAAAGGATGCAGATAGATAGATAGATAAAGGAAGAACAGATTGACATACATACATAGATAAAGGATGCAGATAGATAGATAGATAGATAGATAGATAGATAGATAGATAGATAAAGGAAGAACAGATTGACATACATACATAGATAAAGGATGCAGATAGATAGATAGATAGATAGATAAAGGAAGAACAGATTGACATACATACATAGATAAAGGATGCAGATAGATAGATAGATAGATAGATAAAGGAAGAACAGATTGACATACATACATAGATAAAGGATGCAGATAGATAGATAGATAGATAGATAAAGGAAGAACAGATTGACATACATACATAGATAAAGGATGCAGATAGATAGATAGATAGATAAAGGAAGAACAGATTGACATACATACATAGATAAAGGATGCAGATAGATAGATAGATAGATAAAGGAAGAACAGATTGACATACATACATAGATAAAGGATGCAGATAGATAGATAGATAGATAGATAAAGGAAGAACAGATTGACATACATACATAGATAAAGGATGCAGATAGATAGATAGATAGATAAAAGAAGAACAGATTGACATACATAGATAGATAAAGGATGCAGATAGATAGATAGATAGATAGATAGATAAAAGAAGAACAGATTGACATACATACATAGATAAAGGATGCAGATAGATAGATAGATAGATAGATAAAGGAAGAACAGATTGACATACATACATAGATAAAGGATGTAGATAGATAGATAGATAGATAAAGGAAGAACAGATTGACATACATACATAGATAAAGGATGCAGATAGATAGATAGATAGATAGATAAAGGAAGAACAGATTGACATACATACATAGATAAAGGATGCAGATAGATAGATAGATAGATAGATAGATAAAGGAAGAACAGATTTACATACATACATAGATAAAGGATGTAGATAGATAGATAGATAGATAGATAGATAAAAGAAGAACAGATTGAAATACATAGATAAAGGATGCAGATAGATAGATAGATAGATAGATAAAAGAAGAACAGATTGACATACATACATAGATAAAGGATGCAGATAGATAGATAGATAGATAAAAGAAGAACAGATTGACATACATACATAGATAAAGGATGCAGATAGATAGATAGATAAAAGAAGAACAGATTGACATACATACATAGATAAAGGATGCAGATAGATAGATAGATAAAAGAAGAACAGATTGACATACATACATAGATAAAGGATGCAGATAGATAGATAGATAGATAAAAGAAGAACAGATTGACATACATACATAGATAAAGGATGTAGATAGATAGATAGATAGATAGATAGATAAAAGTAGAACAGATTGACATACATACATAGATAAAGGATGCAGATAGATAGATAGATAGATAGATAAAGGAAGAACAGATTGGCATACATACATAGATAAAGGATGCAGATAGATAGATAGATAGATAAAAGAAGAACAGATTGACATACATACATAGATAAAGGATGCAGATAGATAGATAGATAGATAGATAGATAAAGGAAGAACAGATTGACATACATACATAGATAAAGGATGTAGATAGATAGATAGATAGATAGATAGATAGATAGATAAAGGAAGAACAGATTGACATACATACATAGATAAAGGATGCAGATAGATAGATAGATAGATAGATAGATAGATAGATAAAGGAAGAACAGATTGACATACATACATAGATAAAGGATGTAGATAGATAGATAGATAGATAGATAGATAGATAAAGGAAGAACAGATTGACATACATACATAGATAAAGGATGTAGATAGATAGATAGATAGATAGATAGATAGATAGATAAAGGAAGAACAGATTGACATACATACATAGATAAAGGATGTAGATAGATAGATAGATAGATAGATAGATAAAAGAAGAACAGATTGACATACATACATAGATAAAGGATGCAGATACATAGATAGATAGATAGATAGATAAAGGAAGAACAGATTGGCATACATACATAGATAAAGGATGTAGATAGATAGATAGATAGATAGATAAAGGAAGAACAGATTGACATACATACATAGATAAAGGATGTAGATAGATAGATAGATAGATAAAGGAAGAACAGATTGACATACATACATAGATAAAGGATGCAGATAGATAGATAGATAGATAGATAAAGGAAGAACAGATTGACATACATACATAGATAAAGGATGTAGATAGATAGATAGATAGATAGATAAAGGAAGAACAGATTGACATACATACATAGATAAAGGATGTAGATAGATAGATAGATAGATAAAGGAAGAACAGATTGACATACATACATAGATAAATGATGCAGATAGATAGATAGATAGATAGATAAAAGAAGAACAGATTGACATACATACATAGATAAAGGATGCAGATAGATAGATAGATAGACAGATAGGTAGATAAAAGAAGAACAGATTGACATACATACATAGATAAAGGATGCAGATAGATAGATAGATAGATAGATAAAGGAAGAACAGATTGACATACATACATAGATAAAGGATGTAGATAGATAGATAGATAAAGGAAGAACAGATTGACATACATACATAGATAAAGGATGCAGATAGATAGATAGATAGATAGATAAAGGAAGAACAGATTGACATACATACATAAATAAAGGATGTAGATAGATAGATAGATAGATAGATAAAGGAAGAACAGATTGACATACATACATAGATAAAGGATGTAGATAGATAGATAGATAGATAAAGGAAGAACAGATTGACATACATACATAGATAAATGATGCAGATAGATAGATAGATAGATAGATAAAAGAAGAACAGATTGACATACATACATAGATAAAGGATGTAGATAGATAGATAGATAGATAGATAAAGGAAGAACAGATTGACATACATACATAGATAAAGGATGTAGATAGATAGATAGATAGATAAATGAAGAACAGATTGACATACATACATAGATAAAGGATGCAGATAGATAGATAGATAGATAGATAGGTAGATAAAAGAAGAACAGATTGACATACATACATAGATAAAGGATGCAGATAGATAGATAGATAGATAGATAGATAGATAGATAAAAGAAGAACAGATTGACATACATACATAGATAAATGATGCAGATAGATAGATAGATAGATAGATAGATAAAAGAAGAACAGATTGACATACATACATAGATAAAGGATGCAGATACATAGATAGATAGATAGATAGATAAAGGAAGAACAGATTGGCATACATACATAGATAAAGGATGTAGATAGATAGATAGATAGATAGATAGATAAAGGAAGAACAGATTGACATACATACATAGATAAAGGATGTAGATAGATAGATAGATAGATAAAGGAAGAACAGATTGACATACATACATAGATAAAGGATGTAGATAGATAGATAGATAGATAGATAAAAGAAGAACAGTTTGACATACATACATAGATAAATGATGCAGATAGATAGATAGATAGATAGATAGATAAAAGAAGAACAGATTGACATACATACATAGATAAAGGATGCAGATAGATAGATAGATAGATAGATAAAAGAAGAACAGATTGACATACATACATAGATAAAGGATGCAGATAGATAGATAGATAGATAGATAGATAAAAGAAGAACAGATTGACATACATACATAGATAAAGGATGCAGATACATAGATAGATAGATAGATAGATAAAGGAAGAACAGATTGGCATACATACATAGATAAAGGATGTAGATAGATAGATAGATAGATAGATAGATAAAGGAAGAACAGATTGACATACATACATAGATAAAGGATGTAGATAGATAGATAGATAGATAGATAAAAGAAGAACAGTTTGACATACATACATAGATAAATGATGCAGATAGATAGATAGATAGATAGATAAAAGAAGAACAGATTGACATACATACATAGATAAAGGATGCAGATAGATAGATAGATAGATAGATAAAGGAAGAACAGATTGACATACATACATAGATAAAGGATGTAGATAGATAGATAGATAGATAGATAAAGGAAGAACAGATTGACATACATACATAGATAAAGGATGTAGATAGATAGATAGATAAAGGAAGAACAGATTGACATACATACATAGATAAAGGATGCAGATAGATAGATAGATAGATAGATAAAAGAAGAACAGTTTGACATACATACATAGATAAAGGATGCAGATAGATAGATAGATAGATAGATAAAGGAAGAACAGATTGACATACATACATAGATAAAGGATGTAGATAGATAGATAGATAGATAAAGGAAGAACAGATTGACATACATACATAGATAAAGGATGCAGATAGATAGATAGATAGATAGATAGATAAAGGAAGAACAGATTGACATACATACATAGATAAAGGATGTAGATAGATAGATAGATAGATAAAGGAAGAACAGATTGACATACATACATAGATAAAGGATGCAGATAGATAGATAGATAGATAGATAGATAAAAGTAGAACAGATTGACATACATACATACATAGATAAAGGATGTAGATAGATAGATAGATAGATAGATAGATAAAGGAAGAACAGATTGACATACATACAGAGATAAAGGATGCAGATAGATAGATAGATAGATAGATAAAGGAAGAACAGATTGGCATACATACATAGATAAAGGATGCAGATAGATAGATAGATAGATAAAAGAAGAACAGATTGACATACATACATAGATAAAGGATGCAGATAGATAGATAGATAGATAAAGGAAGAACAGATTGACATACATACATAGATAAAGGATGTAGATAGATAGATAGATAAAAGAAGAACAGATTGACATACATACATAGATAAAGGATGCAGATAGATAGATAGATAGATAGATAAAAGTAGAACAGATTGACATACATACATACATAGATAAAGGATGTAGATAGATAGATAGATAGATAGATAGATAAAGGAAGAACAGATTGACATACATACATAGATAAAGGATGCAGATAGATAGATAGATAGATAGATAAAGGAAGAACAGATTGGCATACATACATAGATAAAGGATGCAGATAGATAGATAGATAGATAAAAGAAGAACAGATTGACATACATACATAGATAAAGGATGCAGATAGATAGATAGATAGATAAAGGAAGAACAGATTGACATACATACATAGATAAAGGATGTAGATAGATAGATAGATAGATAGATAAAGGAAGAACAGATTGACATACATACATAGATAAAGGATGCAGATAGATAGATAGATAGATAGATAGATAGATAGATAAAAGAAGAACAGATTGACATACATACATAGATAAAGGATGCAGATACATAGATAGATAGATAGATAGATAAAGGAAGAACAGATTGGCATACATACATAGATAAAGGATGTAGATAGATAGATAGATAGATAGATAGATAAAGGAAGAACAGATTGACATACATACATAGATAAAGGATGTAGATAGATAGATAGATAGATAAAGGAAGAACAGATTGACATACATACATAGATAAAGGATGCAGATAGATAGATAGATAGATAGATAAAGGAAGAACAGATTGACATACATACATAGATAAAGGATGTAGATAGATAGATAGATAGATAGATAAAGGAAGAACAGATTGACATACATACATAGATAAAGGATGTAGATAGATAGATAGATAGATAGATAGATAAAAGAAGAACAGATTGACATACATACATAGATAAAGGATGCAGATACATAGATAGATAGATAGATAGATAGATAAAGGAAGAACAGATTGGCATACATACATAGATAAAGGATGTAGATAGATAGATAGATAGATAGATAGATAAAGGAAGAACAGATTGACATACATACATAGATAAAGGATGTAGATAGATAGATAGATAGATAAAAGAAGAACAGATTGACATACATACATAGATAAAGGATGTAGATAGATAGATAGATAGATAAAAGAAGAACAGATTGACATACATACATAGATAAATGATGCAGATAGATAGATAGATAGATAGATAGATAGATAAAAGAAGAACAGATTGACATACATACATAGATAAAGGATGCAGATACATAGATAGATAGATAGATAGATAGATAAAGGAAGAACAGATTGGCATACATACATAGATAAAGGATGTAGATAGATAGATAGATAGATAGATAAAGGAAGAACAGATTGACATACATACATAGATAAAGGATGTAGATAGATAGATAGATAGATAAAGGAAGAACAGATTGACATACATACATAGATAAAGGATGCAGATAGATAGATAGATAGATAGATAAAGGAAGAACAGATTGACATACATACATAGATAAAGGATGTAGATAGATAGATAGATAGATAGATAAAGGAAGAACAGATTGACATACATACATAGATAAATGATGCAGATAGATAGATAGATAGATAGATAGATAAAAGAAGAACAGATTGACATACATACATAGATAAAGGATGCAGATACATAGATAGATAGATAGATAGATAGATAGATAAAGGAAGAACAGATTGGCATACATACATAGATAAAGGATGTAGATAGATAGATAGATAGATAGATAAACGAAGAACAGATTGACATACATACATAGATAAAGGATGTAGATAGATAGATAGATAGATAAAAGAAGAACAGATTGACATACATACATAGATAAAGGATGTAGATAGATAGATAGATAGATAAAAGAAGAACAGATTGACATACATACATAGATAAATGATGCAGATAGATAGATAGATAGATAGATAGATAAAAGAAGAACAGATTGACATACATACATAGATAAAGGATGCAGATACATAGATAGATAGATAGATAGATAGATAAAGGAAGAACAGATTGGCATACATACATAGATAAAGGATGTAGATAGATAGATAGATAGATAGATAAAGGAAGAACAGATTGACATACATACATAGATAAAGGATGTAGATAGATAGATAGATAGATAAAGGAAGAACAGATTGACATACATACATAGATAAAGGATGTAGATAGATAGATAGATAGATAGATAGATAAAGGAAGAACAGATTGACATACATACATAGATAAAGGATGCAGATAGATAGATAGATAGATAGATAGATAGATAGATAAAGGAAGAACAGATTGACATACATACATAGATAAAGGATGTAGATAGATAGATAGATAGATAGATAAAGGAAGAACAGATTGACATACATACATAAATAAAGGATGTAGATAGATAGATAGATAAAGGAAGAACAGATTGACATACATACATAGATAAAGGATGCAGATAGATAGATAGATAGATAGATAAAGGAAGAACAGATTGACATACATACATAGATAAAGGATGTAGATAGATAGATAGATAGATAGATAAAGGAAGAACAGATTGACATACATACATAGATAAAGGATGCAGAT
>OZ010573.1:115104741-115124741 GCA_963932145.1 Acanthosepion lycidas
GGATGCAGATAGATAGATAGATAGATAAAAGAAGAACAGATAGACATACATACATAGATAAAGGATGCAGATAGATAGATAGATAGATAGATAAAGGAAGAACAGATTGACATACATACATAGATAAAGGATGCAGATAGATAGATAGATAGATAGATAGATAAAGGAAGAACAGATTGACATACATACATAGATAAAGGATGCAGATAGATAGATAGATAGATAGATAAAGGAAGAACAGATAGACATACATACATAGATAAAGGATGCAGATAGATAGATAGATAGATAGATAAAGGAAGAACAGATTGACATACATACATAGATAAAGGATGCAGATAGATAGATAGATAGATAGATAAAGGAAGAACAGATTGGCATACATACATCGATAAAGGATGTAGATAGATAGATAGATAGATAAACGAAGAACAGATTGGCATACATACATAGATAAAGGATGTAGATAGATAGATAGATAGATAGATAGACGAAGAACAGATTGACAAACATACATAGATAAAGGATGTAGATAGATAGATAGATAGACGAAGAACAGATTGACATACATACATAGATAAAGGATATAGCTAGATAGATAGATAGATAGATAGATAAAGGAAGAACAGATTGACATACATACATAGATAAAGGATGCACATAGATAGATAGATAAAGGAAGAACAGATTGACATACATACGTAGATAAAGGATGCAGATAGATAGATAGATAGATACATATATACATACATACATAAAGGAATAACGTAGATAGATAGATAGATAGATAGATACGTACATACATACATACATAAAGCAATAACGTAGATAGATAGATAGATAGATAGATAGATTTTTGATATATAGATATTTAGTCCTCAAGTACAGAATTATGTACACAATATCTGTTTGTTCACGGGATATCCTTGCATTTAAAATATATTTAAAATAATAAAATTGCGTACAAAATATTTAGATTTCGGCATTATATAACCCTTAGAAATATCTAAACAAATCAAGCATCCGATGAAATGAGATTATGTGAAGATGAATTGTAGTTGTTACTCTCTAGTTGCTTTTTGGATTAACGTTTTCTATAAATAATAAAAGGATTCCTCACAAATAACTTGAATATTTATCTGGATTTAAATATTTACTATGAATTATCCACATTTTTCATCTTGATATATTATTATTATTATTATTATTATTATTATTATTATTAATATTATTATTATAGATATGTGAGATTATAAAGGCCCTTATTATTTAAATTCTTTCTCCAAATTCAAGAATTTTCCTTAATTGTAGATATCTATGTGTTTTTTGTTGCTCTTTGCCATATTTAACTAAATTTCATTTATATGACTCGATGCTGTACATAAATATAGAGCAAGGGAAGATAATTCAAAATTTATGCTCTTGTCTTGCTTTTATTATAGTTGTAAAATTTAGGTGTCATTTTGCTGGTATTTCCGCATACATTCTTTGTCATAAACTGTTCATTTTTATGCTATTTTTATTTTTATCTTTAATCAATTAATTATTTTACCTATGTGTCGAATCCGTACATTTTGGGATAACATGGATTTGAGCCCAAAGTGTTATACCTCATCTGCTAAAGGCGGCACAGCGTCAGTTTTGGCAATACAGTTCCACCCAGGATTGACCCTCTTCGATTGCAGTGAACCTATGTGAAGACATTCTCCCCCGATTTCACATTGTTGTTATCTTTCCGTCAAACACTCCTTCTCCTCGGTGGCAAGCCTACACTTTTCCGCTCCAGGCCTCGGTGAAAATGGCGTCTTCCAACCACTCGACGCCCAGCTAGTGTCGCTTTGGAAGACGACCTTGGAGCGAAGAGGGGTTGTCCTCTTGGCAGTTCCCAGTTCTCCGTACCGAAGGTGAAATGCGCTATATCGTCGCCCTTGTCTGAAGAAGAGTGAGTCTTGCTACCGTAGAGCAGCACACTGACGACGCATGCCCTGTAGACGGCAATTTTGTTGAGCGTAGTAAGCTTTCCGTTCTCCCTGATTCACCAAGTCATCCTGGCGAACGTGGTGGCTGCTCGCCCAATACGTAATGATTTCCCAAGCATAGCTTAGATGTGACACAAGGCCGAATGTATGGGGCATCCAGTGAGGATCGAACTCATTACTCAGTCGTAATTGTTCTAGCGAGACAAGATCTTTGAAACATTACACCGCCACGAGGTGACCATTCTATTAGCCTCAGTGTCTACGTAAACTACACGATTATTTTACTTATTGATATGTATAATTATACATTTTTATAAAACTTCTGTATGTTCCTTTTACTCATCATTAAAATTATAATTTAATTTTTACTAAAAATATTTTGCATTATTTTTATTTTTATTTTATAAGGAGAGATGACAAGCGGTTCGTGAATCCATTTCATTTTGAAAATGTCACCCGTCTCTTTATGAAGTATGTTAACGAGTAAGTTGCTTAACTTTTATCTCTGTATTTATATTTGCTAATGAATGTTTTTGTGCCTGGTAATTAGGAACAATTTACTATCTGAAAAAAAGATTAATGGAGACTTAATAATTGGTAGTTTAAAGTTTTTCTCGATTTACGATTTTAATAAAATGTGTTTTCCAAAAAACATTTAAAGCGTTAAACATTGCGAAATTAATGAATGCAATGGTCTCAATAAACAGAGGTTGGACGGAAATTTCCCGAAAAATAAAATCCCCGCCATTGCATTACATACCTGAAAGTATGTTCAGTACAAAATATATGTGCACATGTTAAACTTAGAAAAGAAAATATCATTTAATAAAGAGATCTCATCTTTGAGGAAAGCCTTAATGCGGCATTGCATAAGAATGATGACTTGTAATTTATGCCAGATATTATTATACTAGAAAAACTTAGGAATTGTATCAATCTAACCAGCCACGCGTGGAAGTTAAAAAAAACTAACAAAGATCCTAATGTAAATTGGAGGATATTAAGAAGAGCTAGAGATAACAACAATCGCTCTTATGTCTGAAAACTGCCATGACAAAAAATTAACTATATTAACATTTACAGGCAAAACAAATTTATTAAATGAAAACTTTAAAATATTGTCGGGATGTATACACACGCAAAATTACTTTTTGAATTCTTATGAACCCAGATGAATATATATATAATTTATTTACTCCCCCTCCAACATAATTTCAATACTCTTGCTTTACTTTCTTCAATAATAAAGTGTTATAAAATTGTTTAGCCTGAAGATACATAAAGGTTGAAACCATGGTAGCATAACTGTCTGATCTCATAATTTTTTAAATATATTTTCTTTCATTTGTATCACCCCATGCCAGGCAGTATAGCCACTAACACGCAAGGGGTTGCAGACTGTTGTGGAATTAGGAACAGAATCATTAGTAATGAGCAGTCAGGAGGACAGTAGATGGCGATTGACATGGCATTTAAATTTTTGATGATTAATGTTAGTTGGAAAGCATGCGGGAGGAGATTCCACAAGCGAGAAGTGCAGAATAAGAAACTGTTACCATAGAAGTTACGGCTACATCTAGCTAGCTCATCTGTAATTTTGATGTGATCTCGCTGCCAGTCTAATATTAGACTTAAATTTGTACAGTCTACGTGCCAAAGCGAAGACTTCATCCGAACAATTTCCATGAAAGTATTTATAAAATAAGGCACAGATAGGCAACCTTACGCCGGTGGGCAAGTGACTGTGAGCCAAGCCGCGAGATCAGGACCAATGATATTGCTGATTCTTCTTTTGATCTTATCAAGGAGCACCAGGGACACCGAACCGTATATAGCAACAATATTCTAAGCATGGACGAATAGTAGTCTTATAGATATCCAAGATAGATTCCGGAGAGAAAAATTTTCTGACTCGATATAGTCAACCGACTTTCTTGGCAGCTGATCTAGCGATGGATTTATTGTAGACTTTCTACCTAATGTCAGCTGAGAACATTAACTCGAGAAAGCGTAATGTCTCACTTGGAGGATAGCATCAGCCATGCTGATGGAAGGCAGAGAGTTGTCTCTCAGATGATAAATATAGATCAGTTTATTAATGGAGGCGTTGATATTGATAAGCCATCATTTCCCCCAGTTAACAACGGTCTTGATTTCGTTTTGTAGAGCTTTGGCTTCCATTTTGACATTTTCAAACTGATCAGCTTTACTATCGAGGCAGAAATAAAGAATAATGTCGCTACCGTAGACGCCAAGTTGAGAGCTGATGTCATCGGTAAGGTCGTTAATGAAGATTTAAAATAGCTTAGGACCATAAATGGAGCCCTGGGGGTGACGCCCGCGTTAGTACGAAATGATGCAGATGGGTGTCCGTTCAGGACAAATTTCAATTCAAGATTTGCTAAGAAAGACTGGATCAGCTCAAAAACGTGCTCTGATATACCGTAGCTCTTCAGCTTGTGGAGAAGACGTGAATCCCAGATCATGTCAAAGGCTTTCGAGATGTGCAAAAACTGGGCTTCACCATTTTTATCTAAAGCACGACAATCTCTTTCCAGAATTATTGTTAGTAAATCAGCACCGGGAGAAACGAAAGCTTGTCTGAGAAAAGGTCTTGAGATGAGAGATGATGAACCAATTCAGCTATTATTGAGAGTTTTACTAGTTTCTCCAAAGGATTAAGAAGGCTAACAGACTTATAATTGGATAGGTCAAACGGTTCACCAGAGTTATTATGAACTGGACCAACAGACGATAAATTCCAGCAAGAAAAAAAGCAAGAAGCAGCGAGGTATTTACTATATCTGTTATGGGATCTTACCCATAATAATAATAATGGACTATTCCATACTTGATAAATACTGCGCCTCAGGTGTAGGCAAGGGGTCAGTCGCTCAACTACGGACGGGAGGAACCCGAAGGAGGCTACGCCGAAGGGCGGAGTCACCTTCGGGGAGGTAGACCGGCCCTGAACCCGTTTATACGGGTTCAAAGGGCATATTTTTGGCCGAGCCCACGGGCTCGGAATGCCCACGTTAAAAAGGCCTTGTGCCACATGACACACTCGTGGGGGTGTGACTGAATATCGTCAGTCGCTCAACTTTTGAACGACTGCACGGTTGTACTCTCTTCCTACGGACGGGAGGAACCCGAAGGAGGCTACGTTTATGCGGATTTGAATGGGCTATTTTTTGTCCGAGCCTACGGGCTCGGAATGCCCACGTTAAAAAGGCCTTGTGCCATATGACACCCTCGTGGGGGAGTGACTAAATATCGTCAGTCGTTCAAGTTTTGACTTGAACAACTGTTCGGTTGTACTCTCTTCCTACGGACGGGAGGAACCCGAATGAGGCTACATCGAAGGGTGGAGTCTCCATCGGACGGGAGGAACCCGAAGGAAGCTTCGCCGAAGGGCGGAGTCTACTTTGGGTAGGTAGACCGGCCCTGAACCCGTTTATACGGGTTCAATAGGCATATTTTTTGACGAGACCACGGGCTCGGAATGCCCACGTTAAAAAGGCATTGTGCTACATTAAATCCTCGTGCTGTGTGACTGAATATCGTCAGTCGTTCTAGTTTTGACCAACTGTTCGGTTGTACTCTCTTTCTTCGGGGAGGTAGACCGGCCCTGAACCCGTTTATGCCGGTTCATTGGGCAATTTTTTGGCCGAGCCCACGGGCTCGGAATGTGCCATATGACACCCTCGTGGGGGGTGACTGAATATCGTCAGTCGCTCAAGTTTTGAGCGACTGTTCGGTTGTACTCTCATCCTACGGATGGGAGGAACCCGAAGGAGGCTACGCCGAAGGGCGGAGTCTCCTTCGAAGAGTTAGACTGGCCCTGTACCCGTTTATACGGGTTCAAAGGGCATATTTTTGACCGAGCCCATGGCATCGTTTTGCCCACGTTAAAAAGGCCTTGTGCCACATGACACACTCGTGGGGGTGTGACTGAATATCGTCAGTCGCTCAAGTTTTGACTTGAGCAACTGTTCGGTTGTACTCTCATCCTACGGACGGGAGGAACCCGAAGGAGGCTACGCCGAAGGGCGGAGTCTCCTTCGGGGAGGTAGACCGGCCCTGAACCCGTTTATACTGGTTCAATGGGCATATTTTTGTCCGAGCCCACGGGCTCTGAATGCCTACGTTAAAAAGGCCTTGTGCCACATGACGCCGTCGTCGGGGGGGACTGAATATCGTCAGTCGCTCAAGTTTTGAGTGACTGTTCGGTTGTACTCTCATCCTACGGATGGGAGGAACCCGAAGGAGGCTTCGCCGAAGGGCGGAGTCTCCTTTGGAGCACTGAACCCGTTTATACGTGTTCAATGGGCGTATTTTTGGCCGAGCACACGGGCTCAGAGTGCCCTCGTTAAAAAGGCCTTGTGCCCCATGACGCCCTCGTTGTGGGGTGACTGAATATCGCCAGTAGTTCAAGTCCAGTCAGTAGTTCAAGTCGAGTCAAGAGTCGAGTCAAGAGTCGAGTCAGAGGCAGTCCGAGACAGAGTCGCGTTCAGACAATTACTGCAAGACATTGGAATAGTGATACTGGTTGAGACTACATTGTTCTCTCTACTAAACCTGATTGTTCATACTAACTCTTTCTACTTCTCTGTATATATTCCTGTTTGTAATATATCTGTGTTATTCCATATCCGTGTTCGAGTTTTTCTTTATTGGTTCTACCTTGGACTATCACCATGGTACAAAGAACCAGACGATAACAATATATTTAGAGAGAACAGAAGCTAGTCGGAGAGCAGACCTTTTAATGACTATTAAGGGGGTGCCATCGGGTCCACACGCTTTGTTAGAATCAAGGTTAGAGATGATAACAGAAGCCATGGAAGGTGTTATATACATGGGAAATAAGGCAGGGCATACTCCAGGTTAGCTAAACTTAGAGTCTGAGGAGAATTTCCGAGAACATACATTTTTTTCAGCAGAGGATGATAACACCTGAAAACGATCGTAGAAGGGGGAATAGATAACTAGAACTTATTTGGTACCGTATTTCAGAAACTCCAGTAGTCACGAAAGCCAAATCTCTTAGACATTATACGTTGACTGATTCTAAAAACAGTGACTAAACTTCTTGAGGACACGCTTACATTTATTACGAGCAGTAGGCACTTGTTATGGCAAGAGATGTTCTGCTGGTAAGCCGGAAATTGTAGTCCCTGTGTGCTATGGCGGGCCAGCACGCTGGTCTGAATAATGGTGACGATTGCGGTTTCACCTGGCATTTCCGAGTTGAGATGAAGGAGTCAATGCTGACTTTGACGAAGAAAATACGCCAGTGGCGCACATTTCAATTAGGAGGTAGAAGATGTCAGTCTAAGGGGTGTCACGAAGAAAATCCTGAAATGAGTCCCAATCCGCATACTGGTACCGAAAATAGGTCTTATGGATAGGGGTTTCCTGTTTAGTTGATGCTTGGATGGAGATATCAATAGGTACCACAGAGTGGTCCGAATTACCAAAAGATCAGCATTGAGAAGCTTGACAAGAGCAGAAAGAGAAGATAAGAAAGAGATCCAATAAATAAGCGTGTTGTTCGACTTGGCTATAGAAACGAGTAGGGAACTCCACGATTTGGGTGATGGATTTAAAAATTTAATGTCTGTACACCGGCAACATCATTACTTTTAGAATGTCTCAGTTACATGCCGTAGTGACCAATAACCTCAACAAAGACAAAAACCATCACAGATGGATTGATTGATGGAGTGACTTCTGTACTTTCAGCTATTGCGTCTAATATATCTTTGGAACATAGGGAGCATAAAGGAAAAAATAGATAGCCGACATAGTTCAGGAGCAAAAGGCGAACGCATATGAAAGAGTAGTCAGTACTCGAGAGATTATTCTCTGGCAATCGAGAGATTAGCTTGGATGTAAACACCAAAGCCAGGCATGGGAATGCTGGAATCTTTACGGCAAATGGGAAGATAATCTGGAAGCAAGAATTCGTTGGTCGCAATTTGTTTTCACAAATGGCAAAGATATCTGGCAACCGTTCCAGGATTCTACGTTGCAGAAATTGGAATGGATATCGCGAATATTGAAGAAAGAAAGAATGCGGGGGGTAGGCTGTTTTGTTAGCTGGTTTAGTTTTATTTCGTTTTGTTGTGAGATATATATATATATATATATATATAAATTTAGTAATTTAAAAATATGGTCCATCGCTACACAGGTATTGACATGTTTCAAAAACAGAACTTAACAACTTCAAATCCAACTATCGAATTAAAGTCCCTAGACCTGTTTCATTTTCATGATGATTTTGGAATAAATTATTTTGCTATATATATATATATATATATATATATATATATATATATATATATATATATATATATATATAATTTTTCTTTCATTAAATACTGTTGTTCCAGGTAAGAATTCTTTATGGTCTCTAATGAAACAACAAATTATCAATCTATATGTCGAGTTTACAAAATTTGTCAAGAAGGTTAAGTCTTTTAACTATGCCACTTAGGAATACGTTCATAGGTCATTTTCTCTTAGACATCTGCAGATTGGTTGGAAGTGCTGCACATTTAATGAGTGAAAAAATACAAATCCTGAAAGCTGATTTTAAAACCGAGTGAAAAAGAATAGACAAGTAAATAATTGTACAATTATATTGTGGTAGTTTTATCGTCTTACCTACCTTTGAAATAAATCTTTTTTTGTTCATTTCAAATTTTATTTATTTTTTGCAGAAAATCAGAGACTATGCTTAAAGAATGTGGAATTGAGTATGCAAAGATGCCAAGTGTGTTTTTATGTTTAAAGGAGAAATACGAAGAAAATAAGGATGTTCAATCGGAAGACCCGAAAAAAGCGTAAGTACCCTCAAAAAAACTGAAGCATTCATAATATGTATATGTATGTATATATATATCTTTGTGTGTGTTTGTGTGTTTTGTATATATGAATATATATATATACATATATATGTATATGTATACATATAAATGTATCTATGTATATGTATATGTATACATATAAATGTATCTATGTATATGTATATATGCATACATATATGCATATATATGTATCTATATATATATGTATATATGCATACATAAATGCATATATATGTATCTGTATATATATATGTGTGTATATATGTGTATATATATATGTGTATATATATGTATATGTATATATGTGTATATATATATGTAAATGTATATATGTATATATATATATGTATATGTATATATGTATATATATATGTATATATGTGTATATATATATGTATATATATGTATATATGAATATATATATGCATATATATGTATATATGTGTATATATGTATACATATATACATATATGTGTATATATATGTATATATGTGTATATATGAATATATATATGCATATATATGTATATATATGTATGTGTGTATATATATTTATATATACATGTATATAAATATATATATGTATATATGTGTATATATGTATACATATATACATATATGTGTATATATATGTATATATGTGTATATATGTATACATCTATACATATATATGTATATATATCTATATATGTGTATATATGTATACATATAAGCATATATATGTATACATATATGCATATATATGTATATATATATGTGTATATATGTATATATATATATATATGTATACATGTGTACATATATGCATATATATGTATATATATATGTATATATGTGCATTTATGTATACATATATCCATATATATGTATATATATATATGGGTATATATTTGTATATATATATGTATGTATATGTAAATATATATGTATATATATATATATATATGTGTGTGTGTGTGTATATATGTGTATATATATGTATATATATATGTTTATATATATATGTATATATATATATATATGTGTATATATATGTATGTATGAATATATGTGTATGTATATATATATATATATATATATATATTTATGTATGTATATGTATATATATGTATATGTATATATATGCATATGTATATATATGTATGTATATATATATATATATATATATATATATATGTATATGTACATATATATGTATATATAGTTAGATATATTTATACGCTCGTATATATATATGTTTTTTATAAAGAAACTGAAGCATTTATAATATGTATATATATGTGTATATATGTGTAGATATATATATGTATGTGTATATATATGTATCTATATATATATGCATGTATATATATATGTATATATGTATATATATATATGTGCATATATATGCATATATATATGCATTTATGAATATATATAGGCATGTAAATGTATATATTTACATATATATACGCGTATATATATATATATATATGTATGTATGTATGTGTGTGTTTGTGTATTTTGTAAAATAAAATAAATGCAAAGAACTCTGAATTATAAATCTCATTGTTCTTTCCAATTATTTTAATATACATATGTGTGTATATGTGTTTGTTTCTATACTTATAAACTGATATGTCCAAATGTTATATCTACCTCGTATGTCATGACGAACGGTTCAATGTATCCGCAATATAATTCGTACTCACTGACCAAGATACTTTATATATAATATAAGAAATATAAAATTTCAGATGGTACTAGCTTATAAATATGCAGTAATATTTTGTGTGCAAATAACATGTTCAAATGAACATGTTTAATTTCGTTTGCGCACAATATTTATGGCTCAAGAAGCAATCATTCTAGAAAGTTTTGACTGAATTGTGTTATACGATATAAGAGGATACAGAAAGAAGCTAGATGTGATTGTAATCTCAGGAGTTTTTTGACAAGGGCAACCGTGGCACCTTCATCTTCTACCCGAGGTTATTGGCTTACATTTCCTGCAATGTAGGAAGTGGCATTCTCCTGGAGAAAGATGTCACTGTCATCTTAGAATTTTGTTCTGATGAATTGTTTCTTGTCTTAACAAATTTTGCCGTATATGATTCATGGCATTATATCTCCCACATGAATGGATAAAAAAATAACGTGCAACTGTTTCAGGAAATAGGCACCTGTTTTATATTATGTTAGAAAAGTACGAAATAAATAATTATTCAACATCACCGGAATAATGTACACCAGTTTTGCAAATACAATTTTGGTCCTAAATTTCAAGAAAATTATCAAATATGACAAGAACCTGAAAAATAGCGTCAAAATATAAAATATTCTCTTGCAGTCAAAAACCAAAAACAAACCTTGTACTAAATTGAATAAATACCATTAGGTAGATGAAATTCTTATTAGTAGTAATAGTAGTATCAATATTAATAGTCTTTTGGTTTATAGAGATCCCCAATAATTTTTGTTAAGTTTCACATAACTCTTTCGAAAAAATGTGTTTTTATTTAACTTATTGTATTTTATTTCAGATTCATAGGTTTGCTGCAATTGATGAACACATCTGCTTCATGTTTTTCAAATGTAACAATGATACAGGGACTCTGTCTCTTGAAGAACAAAGAGGAAATGGAAAAAACCGTTAATGGCAAATGGATTTATTTTGAACGACTGTAAGTCAAAAATCTATCTACGTTGATTCATTCCAAACGAAATCTCTTCATTTTTCTACTCGTGATCTTGACATTATCGGATCGTAATCTAATCTATAATTCCCCCACCTTGAATACTAGAGATTTACCATAAATTGCGAAATGAATGTCGAGTTTTTTAATCCTAAGGAAGTCTTTGCAAAACTAGTGATCGACTTCTATGGTGGGAATGAAATGCAAACTTTTTCCACATTTGTAAATAAATTGGATGCACTCCTAACAATTAGTGTACATATCCCACTAAAACTTATTTTTGTTGAACATATTTGGCATATAAACACATAAATTAATATAGAATAATACAATTCTTACACAATTTCAGTATTACATTAACACATCGCATCCAAATGGCGGGTGAGTGAGTCTGTGTTTTGCAATAACATACGATACGTAGTAATACTATAAAAAATACTTGTTATGATCTACAATATTAACATTTTTTGGGGGTCGATGTTGACATGAATGTGTTTATCAGCAGACATGAAGAATCTTTAATGTTCACTAGCTTATATGGATACAATGTACAGTATTTACTGCTGTGTGTTGTATGTTGTTTCCTATACCAAATCATATAGAAGTACATTCTGCTTCGTCCCTCAAAATACAGGTAAATAATGTGACCTTACGTAGTCTTTACACAGGCTATCGTATACTGCAGCCTAACTTTACTGGTAGGTCACCTAAGTTTAGGGCCACTGGTAGCCTATCGTACGTTGGGAAGTCGACCTATACGGTAGCTATAGGCATAAATCTTTAGATCGACTTGTATGCCAGGTCGATTTGTAAGTTGCAATTTGCTTTTTGCCGCGTTCAAGTGGAAAATATAATAGGAATGACTTTAACCTTGATTACTCCAAAACTTTAAGGCGAGATTCTGATAGGTGTTGCTCCTTTCAGATTTCAATATTTAATCAGTTGCTACATGAACATCCAGAATTTGGCAATTCTGGCTGTTATCATTCTCATTACTAGTAATATATTTTAAATCCTTTCCCACCAAACAAGGGGAAGCAATTAATCAGAAGGGAGTTCCACAGGAGAGAAAATAAACTATTATAATAGGATATACGGTTGCGTGTAGCTATCCCCAAATTAAAACGGTCAGACTTTGCTGCCAATCTTAGATTCATACAGTACTATGATACATCAATTTTTACAATAGTAGTTATTTGGTATTATAAATAGATAAATATATGCGTATTGTTTGCGAACATTGAAGTAGTATCGGTGAACCGAGTTCAACTTCAATTCAAGGCTGTTCATTTCACTTTCCCTCAATTAAAATTTTGGAAGTTACGAAACCGTCTAGTTCCACCAAGTATGATGGTTTTTATTTTTATTTGAAATCTTAATCGATCTCTCTTTTCGCTTTTAGAATGAATCATATTCTTCAGTCATGCAATGCTACTTCGGAAATGGTCAAATGTGTTGACGACAAGAACACAAAATTGGCGGTTTTGGCGAAAACCATGATGAACAATCCTGATTTGTAAGTATATTTCTCGTTACCTTCAAAACCGTTTCATGCATATGTTGGGGCATATCTTCGAATTAAATAAAAATAAATGAGAAAGGAAACAACAGACTGAAAATCTAAAAATTCTAGGAAAGAAATAAAATGTAAAAAGAAGAATCTAAGATCAAATCGTTTAGTTAACAAGTTATCTATTTGTATGTACAGCAATGAGAGAGATTCAATGCCAAGTATATAAAATGAAACTGGATTCAGTTCCTTAATCATTCAATGAGAAGTTTAAATAAACTAACTTTATGAAAACACAAGATAGGAATAAAATATGCAGCCCCTTTTTTTCCCAAAGTTTGGAGGTTCCTCCTTGAAAAATACAAACTTGAATCCTTTGGCCTACATTTTAACATTGTCTCCTGGTTGCAGGCATATAGACCAAGGCATTAAAATCAGGAGAGAAAAAACCCTGAATTTACATGTTTAGGGGAACAGGATCGAGAAAACTCTCAGTCATTCCTGAGGCATGTGGACAATGTTTGATAAAACAGAATCTTGGCGCTGTCAAAACATGCATACCTCACCAATTCGATTCAGGGCTTTCTTACCATAACCAGCATTTTAATGTAGATGACGTGACATTGACTATTTTACTCGAAGTTACTTTAGCCGATTTAAGCGTATGTTGATTTATACATGAGGGAATAGGAATTTAATAACCAGGAGTTTGTCTTTCATATTTGTGTCTTTTATTCTTTTGGCAACATTGCTGGGTGTTTAAATATATGAACGACTCTTTTTTTCCAGGATGTGCTTCATATTTCTTCTAATTTATGGAGAGCACTCCCAACCACTAATATGACTGGTTGCATAGAAAGACATTCTTCGTGTGTTTTAGTAGACTATACAGTCAAACTTTTATTTGATTAGTTTTGGCCATGCTTTTTATTATCAGAAGATTGTTTAGATATTAAATCCTGTTAAATCAATGTACTAGACAACGAATCACTATCTCATAGGGAAGTTTCACTGACTTCACTGAAGATATTCCATATATATAAATGTCAGAATCCAAACATACACATATTATTAAAATGTCAGAATCAAAAATTTGTACATATTTTTTTTTTGGGAGGGGGGATATTTTCACTAATTTATGAGGAATTTTCAACATTAAGACATCTTAATGCTCGGAGGTATAATAGTCCTAAGGTGTACATGAAATGCGTTTATAATGATAATATAACGATAATGATTTAACGCCCGTAACATATCGAATTATTATTCGACTGTTATCCAACAACTGCAAAGTCGCAGTTCATTTAGGCACATTTGCAGCTGTATTATTTAGGGGGAAAAAACAGTCCGATTTATTTTTGCTGCAAGGCAAAAGAGAAGAAATGGGGAACTGAAAGTTTAAGTTGCCACCATACTGCTCTGTAATGATATTCAAATTCCTGTGTGTTATCTTGACTCGGACACTGAGATTTGGCAACAATAAAATATACTTCATATTCTCAGCCACGCCCAATAACATTCTTAATTCTTTCATAAACTACAAGCAATTAAAAACCTGAGAACGCTAAAGAAATGGAGAGTTCAGAAAATATATTAATTTTTCGACTAGCATTTATTTATTTATCTAAACATCAGAAAGCAAAATTTTCCTAACATTGGTCAGACTGAACACGTGTTTTAAATGAACACTTGACTCTTGAAATATTCAAGATGCTTTTTAAACACAGTGAAATGCTCTTTGTGTAGGTAGCCATATCTTGAAACATTTCAAGTGGTTCTTAACTTTGGGGTCTATTAAAGTGATAATGGAACATTCAGTGCCAACGAAAAGAACTGAAATAATTGAAAATACTTATTTTAAACATTGATACATATATATTTATAAAAAAGAAAAAAATATACAGATAAAGCAGTGTGAAAATTAAAATTATGATGTACAATGTTTTTCAGGAAGTTTTTGTTCTTATCTTTTTAGAGGTGAGACAATATGGAACTTGGGTGACAGCTTAAAAACTTGTTTGACAAGTAATCCGACCATCAAAGAATGCGTTCTTAATAAAAATATGTCATCAGGAAATCATTGGTAGGTGATCATTTTCAGTTTTAATTCACACTTTTATATTTTTGTTTTACTTTGGTTATTTATACTGGTTCTATTAATTCTTTTGAAAAGATCATGATGCTATAGAGTTTCAATTATTGAAATTGTTCGGCACATAAAAAATATTTAAAAATATCAAGGTTATATTGCTCTATAACTATTAAGCGTCGTACAATGTGATATCTTGCTACAAATTTATATTTTTGTTGATAAGCAATTGTTTCTTATATATATATATATATATATATATATATATATATTTATATTTGTTAAACTTCACCCGATATAAGTTTTGATTAATGATATGTGTGATATAAACGTAAGTGCACTTATCTGGAACATCCGCCGTATATATTTTGCCGAGGAAAAACTTCGAGAATTTTCGCCGTTGGGAACTTCGCTGTATAGGATATTTGGCGTAAGACAATTTCCTTTCATTTTTTTCTATACTCATATCTTGAACGTTCATTTTGGAGTAATGTTCAATGTAATATGCGACGTAACTTGTTATCAAGTATAAGTGGATGTCTTTTTTACAGGATCCAACTTCAGAAAAGAAATTAAAATGTAAACATTTAATTAAAAAATTTCGATGCGTATTCAAGTTGTAAATTTGTTTGAAATATTATATATTGCTTGAGTGAAAATAATTGACAGACAGATATTATGTTAACAGAAAGTTTAACGTTAAGCCTGAAATATGAAATTGCGTGACGTAGGTTTTGAAATTTTCGCGCTCCTCACTGACGGGGATAAATAATGTAGGATTTTGATCCTATAACTTCGCTAATTAAAATGTTTAAATCGAAGTAACAATAGTTTGAGCCAGATATAATTGATAACAACGTACTTCGTATATTAAAAAAATGCGGTGAAAGCGTCTTACGGCAAAAATCCCTTACAACAAAGTTTACTACGGCGGAAATTCCCGAGACGCGTTTGCCTACGGCAAAAATGCTTACGGCGAATTTTCCTAGATTTATAAGTGCAGTTTGAAGGTTATGGCGATAAGGAGGATAGATAATGATTGATTATTGACTTGAAGAGTTTGTGATTGTATTTATTTATACTCTATCCCTGATATTGAGCACTTTAAACGATAAATATAGCATACCTTAACATCATATTATTATCATATATGTGTGTATTTATGTTTGTGTGTGCATGAGGACTCTTAGGTAAGGAAGGAATCATTTTTTACACACACACACATACATATATATATATATATATATATATATGAAACATTGGAATTAAATTAATGATGGCACCTGTAATTAAAATTCAGGATATGGATTTAGTTCATACTAACAACTTCAATATCCTCGGTAAATATATATATATATATATATATATATATATATATATATATATATATATATATATATACACGATGCAATGAGAACGAAAGTAATATATAGATTCTAACGTTCACGCCATTAATTCAAAAGAGAGCTCGATACCGATAGTAGAGCGATAATTATTTATTATAATTTTATCATATAGTGATAACCATTTTTGGTTCTTCCCAGTCGAGGTGCAATTGAAATGCGCCGAAACGAACTTGCATCTTTGTAATGAATAAACTGTTTTTGTCTATATGATAAAATTATAATAAATAACATATATATATATATATATATATATGTGTGTGTGTGTGTGTGTGTGTGTGTGTGTGTGTGTGTTTGTGTATGTGTGTGTATTTTTCGGACGGAGGGCTTTTGATTGAGCCTTCAACTTGTTCGGAAGTTTGAGAGTCTTTGCATTTTCTCAGCATTGGCAGCTCTCCTGGCTACCGTTCGCTCTGGGTTTTAATTTGCATTGGACTTTCTTTTGTCGCTGAAGACTTGACTGCAATCTGGTCCTCTATTCGCTGATATTTCTTTTTGCGAGGCATACCGAGGTATGCGATAGGGCATCAATAACTATAGAAGAACCCGAAATTGATCGCTGCATTTAAGAATTGCATTAATATTTAAGCTTACGATTTAAAATTCAACGATAATTCTTCTCTGCTGACACTTCAAGTTATGAAAATTGTTATCGTACAAACAAATTCGTCGCAAAAAAATCACGTAAAAAGGTAGTCGAAACAAGCGCAATAGCGGAAATTGTTAATCCTAAATTTCTGTAACATGAGCTATTTAAAGTTAGAGAGTTGTGTCCCTTTAATTAAAAAGTGTGACACATTGGAATTTGCATTTTTTTTTTTTTAAAGCTTTTCACCCCAAGCAAAGCGGGAGTGCCACTAGCACGCAAGAGGTTATAGGGAGTGAGAGCAAGCGTAAAGAGGCGTGATAGAGGAAAGGAAGACGAGAAGGACGGGGAATAGATCAAGGCATTTGGAGATGTCGATTGACATTGCATTTGAATAATTTGAGATTAGCTATCAGGGAAACAAGTAAT
Organism: Acanthosepion lycidas; assembly: GCA_963932145.1. Lineage (NCBI taxonomy): Eukaryota > Metazoa > Mollusca > Cephalopoda > Sepiida > Sepiidae > Acanthosepion > Acanthosepion lycidas. The sequence goes on from OZ010573.1 coordinate 115,122,288, forward strand.
AGGAAAGGAATTCCCCACTGTAAGATATATATATATGTGTGTGTGTGTGTGTGTTGTGTATATATATATATATATATATATATATATATATATATATATATATATATATAAGAAAATTTCTCAGAGTTAACCTATAGAAAATACAATATTTATAAATACGAATGAGAATAGGAAAATGTACTTATCCGTGATTACAATTCCGCCGCCCTTATCAGAAGTAGCTAACAACAAAAACATCCATATATCTACTTCTGATAAGGGCGGCGAAAATGTAATCATGGATAAATACATTTGTTTTTGTTATTATTAGTTACTTTGTTTAAATAAATTCATTTCGTTTTTTGTCTTGAGAAATTCCACATTGGACAAAACGCGTCGGTAACTATTACAGTTTTCCTATTATCATTTATATATATATATATATATATATATATATATATATATATATATATATATATGAAGGCACACTAATTACTACTCGTTCTATTACAATCGGCTTAGAATACAAACAAAAGATATGCTAACAACGGACAGCCTAAAAATAGATAAAGTATTGAACAAACGCGCTTGAGACAATACTCATTACGAGCAATATCTACACATTCTTAATACTCATAAAAGATAACACAGAAGGACAATTCAAATACAAAATAAAAACTTCGTCATTCTTTTCTTTGTCGTACTATTAAATGAAATATTTATTTAAACGTATTGCTTCCCAACTATAAAACTATATATATATATATATATATATATATATATATATATATATATATATATATATATATATATATATATTATATATATGTATATATATATATATATATATATAGGCAGCATATATTTTATATATAAAGAAATAATCATACATAGAATCAATCAGCAATATTAATGCGATTAATGGCGAAATCACTTCGCTAGTAGAACATAATGTATGCATTAAAATACTGTTAATCCATTGAATGATGTGATCCTCATTTATAAAACTGTTGTCAGATGTTTCTAGGGTATATTTTTTAAGTTAAGCAAGTACTTTCGAAGACCCATGTCTTCATCATCAGTCTGTAATTTTTTTCCTTTAAAGTTAAAACTTGAAGACGAAATAATTGTGTGTAGACCGAAAGATGATTTTTTTTTAAGAATGTGCTATTTATTGACGGTTGTACAATCTCGGAACGTGCGAGTCGCAACGCTACAGTTCAAAATTGATTATATGTATGATTATTTATTTATATATATATATATATATATATATATATATATATATATATATATATATATATATATATTCAAAGTACATATTGGCAATATAAATATGTAAATATACATAGAACTCAATGATTACCTCAAACACGTCAGGTACACAAATATTTTTACTCGAAACTCAATGTCACAAATATTATCTACAGATTTTCTAGCTTTTTATTTATTAAAATGAAACCTGGCTGATTTCAATCTGAATTATTTGTTTTTTAGGCGGAGATACGAGTATGAAAGTCATCACCATATGCATAAATCTATTCAAGAGTAAGTTTATTTTGGAAATTACGAGCAATAAATTAAAACTTCAATCGCTTACTAACTAAAAACTATACACCGCACTGATATACATATAACTGATCACCTCTATATTCTACGGAAGATTAAAAAAAAACGAACCACCTTACTGGAGCTATGCTGAAATAAATAAAATAAATAAAAGGTACTGTGTTTTCAGGGTTATCTCTTTTTTTCTTGACCCTTTTTAAGAACTGCTTTCTATGCATCATTTGTACTTGCCTCTGTTCTTGCTTACTTTCAGCTAAAGTTAGAAATGCGTGGCTTTTTCACACTAACCTAACATCGTTTTTTATTTATCCCTTATCATCGATTTTTTTCATCATCAAATAAAATATTATTTTGTCACACATGAAATGATATATTTTACAGGAAATGAATAAAATCAATCAGTTTTGTGCCATGCGTGATACACGCTTAGGAGATCATGTATCTTTCGATATATGACTGACGAGGCAGATTTTTTTCCCCGCAATAGGTTGCCATTTCTTTTTGCGGTAGACCATTTGCCATCCATGGCTGTAGAATCCGGTCTCTCCTGCTAATTACCCATAGCTGGAGGGAGAAGAAGAGTATTCATACCTTTCCCAAGGGTATTAGCACGTAAGTGAATGTATTGGATTTGACTGGAATTCGAACTCGGCTCTCCGAAATGAATAAAACGCTTCTGAAATGTTAAAAAGCTAATTATTTAATTGAAATAGTCACCATGACCGTTCTCCAACGTACCTCTAAATTCTTGATCCCATCTTTAAAAAATATCACATCCTTTGATGTGATAAACAGTTCAAATGCCTCGATTAACACTTCCTTATAGGTGAAAGTTTTATTGCCCATGAAACATTCAAAATTCTTAAATAAATGATAATCAGTAGAAGGAATATGAGGTGAATTTGG
>OZ010573.1:115129741-115180844 GCA_963932145.1 Acanthosepion lycidas
TAACGATTGGTAATTTGGATAACTGCTATGGGGTGGTCATTTGAATGACTGCTAACGGTTGGCCATTTAATGGCTGATAACGGTAAGCCATTTGAATGACTGCTAAGAGGTGGTCATTTTAATGACTGCTAACGGTTGTCCATTTAATGGCTGATAACGGTAAGCCATTTGAATGACTGCTAAGAGGTGGTCATTTTAATGACTGCTAACGGTTGGCCATTTAAATGGCTGATAACGGTTAGTCATTTGAATGACTGTTAAGGGGTGGTCATTTGAATGACTGCTAACGGTTGGCCATTTAATAGCTGATAAATGGTTAGCCATTTGAATGACTGCTAAGAGGTGGTCATTTTAATGACTGCTAACGGTTGGCCATTTAAATGGCTGATAACGGTTGGTCATTTGAATGACTGCTAAGAGGTGGTCATTTGAATGACTGCTTACGGTTAGCCATTTAAATGACTGATAATAGTTGACCTTTTGAATGACTGACAAAGGGTAGCCATTTGAATGACTGCTAACGGTTGGCTATTTTAATGCCTTTTAACGGTTGTCAACTTATCAGTAAATAAGCTGTTGCAACTTTGATAGGAGAAAGAATATTTCTGATCATCTCTGTTCAATGATGATCGCAAAATTATGTTATGTGACATGCAATTTAAAGCAAATTTTTATTTAAGAAGGTCTATTAAAAATGCATAATAATTTACAATACTCCATCTAATAAATTTAAATAATAATACATAGTAACTAAGCAAAGAAAGATGGCAGTCATCAGGTGTTCGCCGGAAAATAAGCACTATCCCTACATAGTTTGATCTGAATGGCTGTAACAGCTTGGCCATCTTAGCCTAATGAGTAAGGCAGGTGTTGTAAAGTCAAATCGATTTATGTTGCTTGGCGGAGTAACATTTCTGTGTCAAAATATCTGGTAATATAACTTTTTTAGCTTCATTTACAGTTTTTGTACCTGACGAAGCCATACTAATGGATTGGTCAAAACTTGGTAACGACATCAAAACAAAGAAAGGTTTCACTGGTTCCAATTAAATTTAAACTCCTAATGAAGGCTCTCGAATTTATAGGCAGTATATTTAGATTCAGTGAGGACCCTGTTGCTAGTCATAGTTAACTATTTACACAATTTACATTGTTCGGACTGCTGTCTTCATCTTTGTACTCTCCAGACTTCTTCAGACGATCGGAATTTCGAACTGAACCATTTATTTCGACCACTGGGGTAGATTGCCATGCCTCTTGAGGATACATAAGTATCGGTTATGACACTTTTAACTTAACTCTCCAAGTATTGAACTCCTAACTCTTTGGGTTAAGTCACTAGATTCTTCCTATAATTTTATCCACTTGGCTCCTTGAGGACACCAGTGTATGAAGTTTTAGGATTTATAAACCTAATGTTCCTGTAACATTTTTTTTTACAAGTGCTCATATTACAATTTGTTGTTGCTATCGTTTTTCTCTAGTACCCTGTATTATTGGTTCCCATATTGTATTCATGTTTATGCTTGGCCGGCTTAGATTTTCGTGGCTTAGCATATGCGCTGATTACTTAAGTTTTCATATTTTCCAGTGATGCTTTCTGTCTATTGTTTCAACCTCATCTCACGGAGGGGAGAGGCGGTGATCTCCCTTTTCCGTCCATATGTAGTCAACCACGCCCGATTTTTTCTATTTCCTTCGTGTTAGCTTTATCGTAAGAGTTCGGGCTGTTTCTCCTTTATATTTCTTACCACAGCTGCATGAGATGGCGTAGACACAGTTCGTTTTCCTCTACGGGAGGTCATACTCGGAAGAGATGTCTTAAAAGTCTTGAACTACTTTTGAAGGTCGTCACAGATCTTTTGTATTTTTCCGATAATCCCTTAACATAGGATAGGTAAACCTAGGCTATCATCTTAGCGTTATTATCATCTTGCAACCTTCTATCACAGTTTGTCAGGGCTGCTCTCATGTACCCAGGGTAGTTGTTACGTTGTAGGTTACTGCTTATACTAACCATTTCTTGTTCATATGTCTCTGGGTCACCACTTATGATTTTTGCTCGATGATGTAAGCAGCAGACGATCCCTTTCTTTACATTGTATGGGTGGTGGGAGTTGAAGTTGAGGTGTTGTGCGATGGCTTGCGGAATACCGTTGTCTTAACCCCTAGCTCATTCGAGATATTAGTACATCTAGGAATACTAGTTTGTTGTTGTTTTCGCTTTCCATTGTCAACTGTATCAATGATGTAATTAAGTTTACATGGTCCAATAGTTGCTAGATGGGGACAACAGTCCAAACAATATAAATAGTGTAAATAATTACAATACTTCATGTCGGAAATATAGACAGATATTCATCGTTAACATCCATTTATTTTCGTTGCATCACTTGAGGATTATCTTTATAATTTATATAATTTATATAATTTATATAATTTATAATTTATATATTTATAAGTTTATGATTCTTTCATGCCTCCGATATTATTGTCAGATATAGTTTTGTGCTTCTTCTATGTATTTAGAGATTCTTCATATAATCCAAAGATGAATTATATCTTCAGTCTTATCCTGACATCTCGACTTCAGTCACATTTTCATCGTTGTAACGTAAATTCCCTCTGTTTTTTCTATAATTATTTGCATGGTAATTACTCAGATGATTGTTATCTCTACGAATTTAAGCGCAGTACTAGATTGGCTCCTAGATTTTATAATTTTCCAGTTGAAATTGCTAAATTTAACCGTAAGTTCTGTGCCAACAGTTTCTTCTCTTGCACTTCTCACTTGTGGAACTCTATCCGTTTGCTTTCCAATTAATTTTGATCTACAAAAATTTAAATGCAATGTCAACCGTTATGTTATGTTTTCTTAATTCCTGTTCTTTTATTGTTCTCAATCTTCAGTAATGTTCTCTCTCTCTCTCTCTCTCTCTCTCTCTCTCTCTCTCTCTCTCTCTCTCACATATTCTTTTACACGCATTAACCCCTTGGGATTCCGTGGCTTTATTGCATCATATAAACATACTCAATAGTTAACAGAAAATATTTACTGGGCAAAATATTTATTTCCGAATTAATTCTTTCTTTTATGAAGGGTAATTATATTCAGTTGAATCTTAGGAGAGGAGCTTACTTCGGCATTTGTACCAAAACATTCAATGTTTTATCGAAATATTTTTTAACTGTGGAGTACTCTGAAAACATTTAATATATTTAATATATTCATATATTAACATATTATATGTTATAATAATATAATAATCATATAATAATTATAATATATTATTATATATAATATATTATTTAAACATTTAATATTTAGGCAATTATTTAAACTTATACGGAGCCTATTACGCAAAATTGAAAGAACTGATGGGGGAATATTGAAACAAGAATTTTACTGATAGATTCCAACATATTTTTTATATCAATATCGTCTAACTGGTAAAGGTTATGTATTTTTTAATCCTATAAACAGTGATGCGATTCTAGATCCAAAAGTAACTAGTAGACTAATCCCTGTAGTAATAACTACTAATTTCCCCTGTTAACATCGCAATGAATTAAAAACAAAAACTTTTTAATGCCTATAATTAACTCTTTTCAACTAAACCTAACGTATGCATCTAATATGGTTCAAATCACTACAGAACCGTAATGTTCAACCAGACTAGCTCATTAATTATTACAGAACCACACAAAATATGCACTAAGATTAGCTTGGCATAAAGTTACAATTATGAGACATTCAGTGAAAATCACACCCACTACTTATTATTAATTGCCAAGTACTTTATCTCATTAAATATTACCAAACCGGAAGTGTCCAGTTTTTTTATAATTTGTTTCTCACATAAATATTGATTCATCGTTAGATTTCTGTTTAAAAAAAACTACTAGGTTATGAACAAATACATACGATCTAAGCATTATAGTTATAAAATATGAAGTCATTTGAAGGAAAGTTTAGTCAATATTCTCAATGAGACGTTGCCTACCTTGAAAATCAGGTATTGGAATCACTGCTTTTTGCTGAAATCGAACACCAATACCTACTACTAGGAAAGAAAAGACAAATCTCTAATCTAGCAAACAGGAAAGAAATAACGAAATATTATGGAAATTCAATAATGAGAATTTTAAGAAAAGAAGAATGGAAACATTGCAAAAATTATTTTAATTATACAAAATTCTTTGGAAATTTCTTGGATCCTAAGTGCTGTACTTTAAGTTAAAAAAAATTGCGTGTGCAGTTAATGTTTCTGAATATCCGGCCATCTGAGTTAGTCTACCTATAAATAGGTAGACTGTGTTATCTTCATGTGTTCAGTTATTGCGAGACAGTTGCAAATGACCTTCATACTACCTGACAAAGACGAAACAACATGACAGCATCAAATTTTGTGTGGAACTCGGTAATTCTGCTACCACATGCCTCGACAAATTTATTAAGGCTTTTATCAAATATTATTTACTTCCAACGCAGATATTTCTTTTTAGTAACACGTGAGTTTCAAGATCTGTCAAATGTCCGTTCACGATCATAAGCGTTCAGGGTAGACAAGTAGCAACCAGAAAATGTGAAGATGTCACGATCATTGCTAATTTAAAAAAATGTATGAAACATATTTAATGAAGCAATGCTGTAGTTCTGATAAAGCCTCGTAGTAAATGGTAATTTCTTTTATCAATTATCCCGAAACGATGAAATGAATAAGAATTTGAGTAAAATAGAAGAAATATCTTAAAGCAATAAATCAATTACAGTGCGTTCATATGTTAAACTTAGTGGGTGGAAATAAACTTCCTTACAATCTTTTTCTCCCGTATAAATTATATAAATAAGAAAAGTTCAACTTTATAAACCATTGTTATCCGATCGAAAACTTACCTCTAAAATGAATGCGCCAAAAAGTTTGTTAAAATTTAAAAAGTAGTGTTTCCCACCGCTATCCATTCGAACACACACACACACAAACAAACAAATCTTGATACTTTAGTTTTATTTGGCGCAGAATTTACAGTCTAATTTATATACAACAAAACGGTAATATGTCTATCTTCTCTCTCCACTTATATTTCATATTCTTAATATTCTGGAAAAGGAAAGCTGGCAACACATCGTCTGCCGAGAATACCATAATATTAGTGAATTAAATACCTAAAGGGAGCACATCTAATGAAATACTTGACAAATTAGTTTAAACTTGATAATTATCGACACGTGTTAACGAGTTATACGAGAATCAATATACAGAGTGGGTCAAAAGTAGGTATACACTTATAGTTTTTTCTTACATTTTTTGACATTTACATTCATTTATTACTATGACATTTGTTTAACTCTGTTCAATGTCGTAAGTTCTCAAAACGTCCCCCTTCGGCATTGCAACATCCGTTGAACCTCTCCAGAACACTGTGACACACTGTACGACACAAATTCGGTTCATCATTGATATCAATAAAGGCTTCCAAGATTAGCTCTTTTAATGCGTCTAATGCGTGGGGATTTTTCTTATAAACCTTATACTTTACTACGCCCCCAGATAAGAAGTTCATTTACGTTAAGTTGGGCGAACGAGGACACCATTCAATGCTACCATGTCGTTCGATTCAACCCCGAAAGAAGGCTTTGTCAAGATAGTCTTTTACTGCCAAAGCATATTGAGGAGGTGACCTGTCTTGTTGGAAAAAAAAACAGTTGGGCGAAGTTAGCCTTAGTTCTGAATTGTGATACTACCACAATAAAAATAAAAAATAAAAAGTTACGTCAGTATATAAATAGTTAAACAATTGTATATCTACATTTGGCACACCCTATAAAATCATACATATGAATGATCGGCGCTTACCTTTTGTTTGAGTAGGATTAACGCTTATTCGTACAGAAAGTGGAATATCAGAGCCGGGTTTAAATCCTGATCGAGTCTATTACGTTCGGTTCGCCCTCGGGAAAAACATAAATGGCTATTTTTAACACCCAATCTATGGTTTAAATAAGATAGGAAAATGGTCATTTCGAGCTTTGTTTGGTAACCTGGGAAGGACAACATTTTGGCACTTTTGTTTAAACTATAACTGCCTTTATTTAAGACATGTCATTTATTCAAATATGTACGAGGGTATCGTAACAGTTTAACAGCAAAGAGTCGAATTGTGGAGTCGGTGACTTCAAGTTTCTGTTAGGTTAAAATTTACACTTTTGCTCTTGGGAAAGATGTGAATATATTTCCTATCCTCCCAACTATAAGTTAAATAGTGGAGTACGATAGGCTATTGTGTGGTAACCACTCTAGGAGAATGATAGCTCTGAATAGAAAACTGTGGAGAAGGCAATAAGAAAATACTACAATATTTTTCACAAGAAATCATGGCAATATGAAAGAAGAACGTTTGCTTTAATAAACAAAAATCGAAACCGCTTCGCCCCCAGATAAGAAGTTCATTTACGTTCGATACGACTTCGCTCATGAGCGAAGTCGTATCGGCGGCCCGCTGTCTGAACTTAAAAGAGAAAGTTAAATGCGAGAAATATCAGGAAAAGGAATGTTAGAATAAGGAAAAGGAATGTTAGAATAAGGAAAATGGTTGTCAGAATAAGGAAAAGGAATGTTAGAATAAGGAAAATGGTTGTCAGAATAAGGAAAAGGAATGTTAGAATAAGGAAAATGGTTGTCAGAATAAGGAAAAGGAATGTTAGAATAAGGAAAATGGTTGTCAGAATAAGGAAAAGGAATGTTAGAATTAAGAAACGGAATAAATAAGAGGTTAAATACGAGAAATAAAGAGAAGGTTAAATGCGAGAAATATCAGAATATTTCCGGGGAACTGAGAAAATAAGGTAAAAGGAATGTTAGAATAAGGAAATGGAATGTTAGAATAAGGAAAAGGATTGTCAGATAAGGAAAAGGAATGTTAGAATACGGAAAAGGAATGAAGAATTAAGAAACGGAATGTTAAATAAGGTAGAAGAAATGTTAGAATAAGGAAAAGGGTTGTTAGAATAAGGATAAGCAATATTAAAATAACGAATGTTAAAACTGTAAAAGGAATGTTAGAATAAGTAAAAAGGAATGTTAGAATAATAAAAAGGAATGTTAGAATAAGGAAAGGAATGTTAGAATAAGGAAAAGGAATGTTAGAATAAGGAAAATGGATGTTAGAATTGGTCTTATAATAGTAGGTACCCTAAGTACTGAAAGAAGCGCTTCAATCAAGGGTGAATGTGCTGAAAATCGCAAGAAGCGATGAAATCACAAATTATGTTATTTCTTGAGTTAGCGAGGATGATGATAAATATGCTGGACATTTGAGGGAAGCTGATGTCATTCAGTGTTTATCGTTCACCCACCAGATTATTGGTGTGAATATGCTGAAGCACAACAACAATAATAATAATAATTTACATCTTTTCTAATCTTTCGCCCCAAGTAAGTCGATAAAACCTGAAAGACGCAAGTGGTTACTGTGAGTAAAGGAAACTGAAAAATCGTTATTGAGTAGAAAGAACAATAAAAGAACAGGATTTAAAAAGACAGATGATGATGATGAACGACATTGCATTTGATTTTTTGAATATCTTAGTTGACAGGAAAAGCAAAAAGACGAAATAGATTTCCACAGGTGCGAAAATGTTACAACTTACCGTAATATCTACCAATTTCAACAGTACAATGTTGAAACCTGACTGCGATTCTAGTACTACACTTAAATTTCTAAAGTCGAAATACCAAAGTCGAAATCTCATCAGTACAATTGCCATGAAAATATTTATTGAAAAGCCACAGGGAGTCTATGTTACCGTATGGAAAGTGACTGATGTCAATATGCTAGTTCAACACTAATAACATTGCAGATTCATTGTATTTTATGAAGAATCCTCTAGATGCACAGAAGAAAATACCAGAGCAGATATGGCAACAATATTAAATGCACAGACGAAGGGTAGAGTTATAAAAATTTATATTTAAAGTGTCTCAAAAATTTTGTTAAAAAAGAGAATACCAGAATGAAAAAAGGCCTGAAACTTGATAATTATTCAGAGGAAGGACCAAAGTATTTTTTGTTTATTACTTTTAAAATCCTTTCTAGCCCGTTCGAAATTTTGATTAAATAATCTATTTTTCTTGCTTCAGCGGGTGAGCCAAAGTTTAGTATTAGGAAACGGAGCGTCTTTCTTGCGGTAAAAAAAAAAAAATTTTTTTTAAATTCTTACAAAAATCAAATTATCGGATTGTAATAAAATTATTTTTGAAATCTTTTTCTAGAAAATCTTCGCAAAATATCTTTTTTTAATTTGCTTCAACCACTTACTTAATTTTTATGAAATTTAAAGAAATTAAAATTCTAGCCTCTTCATATTTATATCAATTAAAACGAGGACTCTTGGAGAATTTAAAACATCAATTTGTTCTTGTCAAATAGAAAAAGAATTTACGAAAAATCTTTTCTGAAACGTAAAATAAGACTGACATTATTTAATTAGAAAAATTTTTTTATTGCTTTTCTAAATAAGATATATTAAGGACACTATTGTCTTTACAAATATTTTTCGATGAATAATAGTTTTACAAGAACATTTTTTAATTTTAATTAAAATATTTATTAAATTTTAAATCTAAAATTCCGTATTAATTTCACACTTTTAGATGATATTATTATTAAGTGAAAATTATATTTACTAATTATAACTGGAAAAGTTTACTACAAATCACCAAACACTAATATTTTTAAAAGAATTCTGAATTTTTTGTATGTGTATAAACGTATCGTTTTTTGTTTTTCTTTTGTTTTTCTTTCTTTTTTTTTTTTTGTAAGTACGGGTACCACACACTACATTACCAGAAAATTCAATAAAACTTTAGATTAGGCAAAATATTTTTCTAAATTTATAAGATTACTGAGAATACTTAAAAATTATATAATAAGGCGCTTACATGATTTTCTTCAGTTATGTTTTACAAATAAATTATTCGTAGAACAACATTAGATCCCGTCCACACCTTAAATAAACAGTTACGGTCAGGTTAAAAAATTAATTTCGGCTATATTTTAAACCCAATGTAAACAGTACTTTTTTTTCAAATCGTATTAATTATACTTTAAATCAGCTAATATTTTTCAAATAAAGTTTTTGAAAAGTATATTTTATTTTTGGAAGAATTTTAAGAAAATTACACTGCAATGAAAGGTGACTAAAAAAAAGGGCGCTAATCAGCGATCTTAGGAAAAACAAAACTCCTTCCATTCAATTTAATTTTGTTGTCATAAATACAGCAAAGTATTTTATTTATTGGAAATACAAATTGAATTTATTAGCTTGAAATTAAAACTAAAATAAAATCTCCAAGAAAGATTAATTATTGTTAAAAAATCATTTTAATCTTAAGATATCGCGTTTTATTTTGGCGGTTCCCAAATTAGAGATTTTTCAGTGACCAAATCTAACTGGATGCTGGAATTAGTTCACAGTAATGAGAAAAGTTATAAAAACAGATACAGCTTTTATACAGAAAACCATATATTCTTGAAGGAACACTGATAGACAAATAAATAAAATGCACAACCAACAAATGCAATTATTTACATTATTCGGACTATTGTCCTCATCTTTGTCGCCATATTTATTACAGCGTTTCGGTCGTTGTACGCTCCGGCCTTCTTCAGGTGGTTGGAATGTTGAACTGAACCCTTTATTTTGCTCACTGGGGTAGACTGTTCCACGTGCCATGTTTAATGAATGTAAGTTATCAGTTATCTCCTGTTAATTTCCCTCTGAAGGTTCTCCACTGTCTTAGCCGGGTATTGAACTCACACTCTTAGGGTCCTGTCACTGGATCTAACTAACGCCTTTATCCACTGGACACATGGCCCATTCCAACCACCTGAAGAAGGCTGGAGCGTCCAACGACCGAAACGTTGTAATAAATACGGCGACAAAGATGAGGACAATAGTCCGAATAATGTACATAATACCTCAGAAACATAGACAGACAACAAATGCAAATTAAACTGTTTTACAAAAGTATGTTAAGACACAAGTATTAAACAATTTTAGAAAAAAAAAACCTATGAAACACAACACAAAACCCCTTATATTCCCCGTACATTCAGAAGTAACAGCCCAGTTGTTAATAAAACAAAGCCATCAGTGACTAAAATGTCCAGGATTGTATGCAGAGACGTAGTCATTTAGAATGTCTGCACATGATGAAACCTTTTTTTAACATGAATTATCAGGAAAATATAATCAATAATACTGCAAACATAATATGTAAAGTATATGATCAATACTGACTGATTAGTGTAAATCTCCAGAAGCTAAGCAAAATATTAAGAAACAGAAACTTTTGGCAGAAACAAACAAAAAAGTATTGGACTCTCATGTAATCACGTAAACTCCCATATGACAGTGAATGCCAGACAATCTCCTCACATATGAATAAGGGACTAAAAACAACAGAAATGTGGTTCTACAGTAGGCTGCTGAGAATATCTTAGACCTATAACGTGATCAGCGACGAGATTTAATAAAAAATAGAAACAAAATGACTTACAGTTAGCATCAGAAAACGACAGTTAAAATTTATAGAATGCATTATGAGGAAAAAGAGCTTGGAAAATTTGATACTCACAGGCAAATAGGACAGAGGAAAACAATGCATAAAATCTAGCAAGCTTGAATAAATGTATGGCGGAACAACCTTAGTGAGAGATAACAAAAAGACAAATTTTATTGAAAGCTACTAAAGATAGGAAATTTTTGAGAGCCATGATCGGCAACGTCCCTTAGGGGACAGAAGAAGTGAATGGCTATCCAAACATGAAATCTAAGAGCAACATGATAGGATTGGGCAGTACAGGGTATGATGGATAAATTGACGTCAAAATTACGCAAAAATGAAAACATTACTGAATACAAAATTACACAAAAATATTTTGAAATAATAAAGTATAAATGCATTCAATATAATTGCCATCGGCTTCAAACACGGCCTCCACACGACTTCGAAATCTCCCGTAGCTTTTCTGGACGGTCTCCTTTTTTAAGTTGGTGAATGCTCCCATAATCCTTGACTTCAGTTCATCTCTTCAAGGAGTTTCGTTGGTCTCTTGCTCAACTGTACCCCACACACATAATCATCAAGAGGGTTGCAGTCTGGGGAGTTACGTGGCCAGAAGTAAGGGGTGATGTGGTCGGAGAAATTCTCTGACAGCCAAGAGTTGGTTCTACTGCTTGTGTGGTATAGTGAGGGCTCTCTTGCCAAATATAGCGCTTTAGCAGTCAACCTGTTGACCCAAGAGAGCAATAACTCAAAGCACTTGATGAAGGCTTCTGTGTTGGGTCTGAAGCCGTGCGTGAAGATGAATGGAAGCATAACGTCGTCCTCCCTAGCACACCAAACACATTAGTAATGAACATTAGACACATCCAACACTTTCCGAAACCTCTACACACTTCAAAATGTTTATATTGCAGCTCCGGTACGGATGTCAAGCTGTACAGGATGCCGTTTCCAAATTTCTAGCGAGGTGAATTGCATCATGGTGCTCTTTTTCTCACGAACAGTGCCCAACTCACGCTACTATATTGTCAGTCGAGAAGATCAAAAACAAACAACACGCATGCGCGAAATTTAAATATAAAATGGCCGCAATTTACCCATCGCACCCTGTATATGAATTAGAAGACATGTAACTATCACAATATGAAATATGAGATATGCTGCTGAACCTGTAATAGAAAGGTATTTTGTCAATCTTCTTTGATATTTTGCTATTTCTTTTGGCAGATATCTCAAATCATACGATTTATGTAGATTTAAAAACCTTTTAAATCTAAATAAATCGTTCACTCGCCAGTAATTTACAATCACCTGATGAGATACATTTTATTATTCGCCGTGAGAAGACACTTTCTTTCGTAATTTTACATTTCACGAGTAGAAAAATAATGATTATTTTGATAAGTATTTTGTTTTATTATTTCTAATCAATATTTGTTATGTTTTATAAACATATATATTTGATGATCTAGTTTGCATAAAGGTTAAAAGTACCAGATATTCGAAGAAAATTTTAATATTGTATGTTCTTTTAACTCCTAAGACACTTGTCTGGACTAAGAATGCGCATTAAAAAATGGCAGTTAATTAGTTAATGCCGAAATCTTAATATTTAAATTAAAACTTTATAATTAATTCAAGAGAATGATATTATTTAAAAAGTAAATTATAATTACTTCGCTGATTTTTTCACAAATTAACTTACAAACTCAAAGGAAAAGTGAAAAATTGATTCTCCTTAACAGACATGTTCTTAAACATAAAACATCGTATTTTTTTACAATATATGCCGTGTCTTCATTTTTACTATAAAATGTAGTGCTTGTCATTTTAACATACAAACGTATTGATGATAATTATTTTTTATAAAACTATATTGCTGTAATTTCAATACAAAAATGTATTGCTGGTAATTTTTTATGAAAGTTTATTGATTGTATTTTTACGATAACAATTCACATTTATACTTTCCTATTTTTTAAAATTATTTTTTGGGTGTTCACTAGTAGCCCATAGCTTTCAGCCTAATAGTTGCTACCACCCTGGGTTAGGTTAGACATGGAAACAACATTAATTAAGAAGTGGTTCTACGATCCTCAAAATCTCCCGATCAGATGCCTTGCTGTCGAATGTCATACCCAGGACATTACAGTAGCCTAAGAAAAGTTTTTAGCCAGGAGAAATAAAATACATCCAAATTCAAAATTTAAGTACGTAATCTCTATTCAACATAAACAAACAGTATTTCGAACTAGTATGGACTAGGTCCTCCATTTGCTAGTTTCAATGTTTGTATTCGATTTTTCATGGATTTGATCAAGTTATCAACAATCGTTTGAGCCATATTTTGCTACTCTTTTAGTATTGTTTCTTTAAGGGTTGCAACTGACGCGATTTTTGTTGCACGCCCTCGATGTCTTCATTCCAGATGCTCCCAAACGTGTTCCATTGGATTCATGTCAAGATTTTGGGCTACCCATGACAGTGCTTTGATTCCTTGCAGTTACTTCCAGGCCTTTGCTACGTTGCACGTATGACATGGCGCTCCATCTTCTTGAAAAAATCTTGTCAATTTGATTGGTTTCAAATAGTGGGAGTAGTTCTTTCTCTAATATTTGATAGTATTTGGGCCATTCAACTGCTCAAGAAGAAATAGCTCAGATGTCCCTCAAAAACAGACAACACCCTACAGCATTACTCCAACCTCTCCATGTTTTACGGTTTTACGGTCACCTGCAGACAGTGTTCCAAGTCTCATTCGAATTCGAATATTAGCAGAATTTATTTTCATCTGACCAAATTACAGACTGCCAAAATTCATAATCTTTGCACTCGAATTCTCTTGCCTAGTGAATACGAAGGTTCCTGTTAACCTCTGAAATCAAGGGCTTCTATCTTGCAACACTTCTTTGATAACCTAGCTCTTTCAGAGTCTTTCTCACCGCATATGACGACATTGCAATGCTGTTGGCAACACCTTTGACGCTCTGACGACGGTTTCTGATGATTTTCCTACTTAGTTCAATTTTCATTCGCTCACAAACGACCCTTGATCTTCCTGAACGTTGTTCCAAACGACAATGGTCTTCTTCATTAAATTTATTGACAATATTACTAACCCTTTAATAATTAACCTGAAAAAAACCTAGCAATTTCTCTATTTGACCTTGCCAGACTGATGACATCCTATTATTTGCCCTTGTTGAAATTCACTAATTTTCTTACTTCCACGAACTTTCATTGCAAGATATATGTCAACCATTTTTCATAGATGAGAGTAGCTTGATTATAACACAGTATTGTGTGAAAAAAGAGGAGACGTTATTAAACAAACCAAAATTGCTATAATCAAGAGGGGGCTAAAACTTATCATAGCCCACTGTAGAAGATTATAAAGGATAAAGGAAAGAAGGGGACATACTGAAAAGGGGTTAGGGAAGAGACGAATCATAAGATAATGAATAATGTTTGTTCTCAATAGGTATAACTTGTTTAAAGTGCTGAAATGTAATCAACCGTATGATTTTTTCTTACGGAACCTCAATGAAGTTACTCGGAGACTGTAAGCTGACACCCGCGAAGACACCAGATGTTTTTCTCTGTTTAAAAAAGCATTATCAAGAAATTAATTTCGCATCGTTGCAAAATCCAAAGCAAAAGTAAGTATCATAAGTGTCAAGTTCACGAATCACGTAAGCCATTCAATGTAGAACTCAGTAGTAGTTTTGGGGTTTTGATTTTTTACTAATGTTCACTTAATACGAGGTCTGATATTTCCCATGTAGGCATCTATGCGGACGACACTACTATTTACTCCTGCCTCAAAAGCAAATCTAGTGTCACTGTCAAAACTAACCTGGCCGTTTGTCTCGAAAAGGACCTCCAATCGGTTGTGGACTGAAGCAGAAAATGGCTGGTTAAATTTAATGCATCAAAAACAAAACTTCTCTCTATTACTCACCACATAGAACCATCCCTGCCTCCGATTAGAATGTCTGACGCTCAACTCCACGAGAACACTGCTTTGCGACTGCTCGGTCTCACATTGTCTACTGGCCTGAGATGGAACAAATACATTGAGTCAGTAGCTTCGTCCACCGCAAGGACGAAGCTATTGACTCGCGCGAGGAAATTTTCCTCTCCGGAGTCTATCCTTCAAATCTACAAATCAACCATTCGCCCTTGCATGGAGTATTGCTGCCATATATGGTCTGGGGCCCCTTCTGTTTTTCTCAAGGTCCTTGATAAAATCCAGAGAGGAAATGCAATGTAATTGGCCCTGATCTGGCATCTCGTCTGCAGTCGCTCTCTCACAGACGTACCGTCGCCTCCCTCTGTCTTTTTACAAATACTTTCACGGTAACTGCTCCGATGAGCTGCTTTCGCTGGTTCCAAGACTTCATGAATTTAAGCGTTCAACTAGGCTGGCATCTCGCTCTCACCCTTTCACTGTCGAAACTGTTAAATGTAGCCGTTTCTTCTACTCCAATAGCTTCATGTCTCGCTCCTCTCACCTGCGGAACTCCCTCCCCTTTTCTTGTTTCCCTGATAGCTATAATCTGAAACTATTCAAATGTAATGTCAATCGACGTCTCCAGATGCCTTGCTCTATCCCCTATCCTTCTCTTCATCCTTTCCTCTATCAATCTTCCAATCGCTCCAACTCTCTGTAACCCCTTGTGTGCTAGTGGCTTCCCGCCTTGCTTGGGGTGAAACGCTTAAAAAAATCTCACGGTTGAGGGTTACTGTAATGGAGCTGTATTAGCGTCAAAAAAGGCAAAAAGTGAGAATTACAGAGTTGAAGTAGTCTTTAGAAGGGACCGGAAACCCAGTCCTTGACAGGAAACAAGGGAAAAACCTCTACCCCTCTTTTAAAAAACCGGAGAGATGGATGAAGCCGACTTTAAGGGAACCTATCAACTCCAATTATTGTGTGTAAGGTAACATACCTTAGCATAATCATTTTCTCTAGAGACTGGCTTTGAATTCAAAATTATCCTTCTCCAAGATAAGTTTCCCTATTAGGGTTAAAGGGCTCTGTTAGATCAATTATTATTTACGACGATTTACATTTAATGTATTCTTTCTCTTCCACTGGCTGTGGGCTACTCCACTCTATATAGCTAGAGGAAGATGAATGTATAGAGTTTTCATCGATATTTTTTGCGAAAATGAACGCAAACATTGATCAGAATTACACATCTAGTCAAATACTTACAGACAATAAAACTAACCTTATCCTAAATATGACTAACAAAGATATATGACCTTAAATGTATAAGCATTAATATCAAGACTAATTTGTTAACCCAAGCTCTCTACTAGGCTTAGTGGATGACGCTTATGTTAGGCTCTGGGGATGCTTCTCTTCGAGGCTCTTTAGATGTTGCTTATGGTGATTTTCTAAGTGTAACTTGAGATGTGACAAAATGACGAAAGCATAGGTCATTCAGTGAGGAACGAAATCACTATTCAGTCGTAATTGATGTAAGCCTTACACAACATCATGGTGTACAGGATGTTGATTTTGTATGTCTAGAAGCTGATAACTCGAAATAAATATTTCATCAAACGTAAGTCTGTTTCACAGAAATTGTATTCTTGAACAGATAACTGCATTTGAAGAATCTTAAATTATGCGATGCCTGAGATAAAGTATTTTCATTATTAAATTCATTTTTTTTAAGTTTCTGCGTCATTTGGCTACGAAACGTTTGCTTTAACTACGTGCATATATTTGCAGTTATACATGTCCAAACCCGCATGTACAAATTCACAGGGTAGATAGACTTCAAATATGATCAGACTGAGATAGATAGATAGATAGATAGATAGATAGATAGATAGATAGATATGAACAGACTTAGCTAGCTAGCTAGCTAGCTAGCTAGATAGATAGATATGAACAGACTTAGATAGATAGATAGATAGATAGATAGATAGATAGATAGATATGAACAGAATTAGATAGATAGATAGATAGATAGATAGATAGATATGAACAGAGATAGATAGATAGATAGATAGATAGATAGATAGATAGATAGATAGATAATGAACAGACTTAGATAGATAGATAGATAGATAGATAGATATGAACATAGATAGATAGATAGATAGATAGATAATGAACATAGATAGATAGATAGATAGATATGAACAGACTTAGATAGATAGATAGATAGATAGATAGATAGATAGATATGAACAGAGATAGATAGATAGATAGATAGATAGATAGATAGATATGAACAGAGATAGATAGATAGATAGATAGATAGATATGAACAGAGATAGATAGATAGATAGATAGATAGATAGATATGAACAGAGATAGATAGATAGATAGATAGATAGATAGATAGATAGATAGATAGATATGAACAGATATAGATAGATAGATAGATAGATAGATAGATAGATAGATAGATATGAACAGATATAGATAGATAGATAGATAGATAGATAGATAGATAGATATGAAGAGACGTTGTTTGAACTCAAGAGAGATTAGTATCAGTTTTCCATAGATTGTGTTAAGCGCTGCATGGGATCTCCAACTAATGTTCTGGATTTTTCTAAGCAGATTTGTTCGTGTTCAATCCAGTAGTCTTTGAAGACGCACAGATAATAATCAAGACAGACAGATAGATTATCTTATTGTTCACTACAAATCATGTGTTATTACAAAATTAACTTTTTACCTTTTCCATTTATAGATTTATGAGTACCATGAGATTAATTAACACGTCTGCTGTATGCTATGAAAACGTCACCGATGAACAAAAAGCTTGTCTGTTCCAGAAGAAAAAGGAAGTTCAAGAAATGATTTCTCAGAAAATGAAGGTATTAAATACAGTGTAAGTACATCTACATCTATACATATATATATATATATATATATATATATATATATATATATATATATATATATATATATATATATATACAGTTTGCTTTGAGCCTTGCTGGTCGAAGCCTGTGAATTCAGTTTCAGAGGCATTGACATAGAATCCAATATATTTGGCCGTGTTTTATACAGGTGAACTATGCATTGCTAATGGTGTCTGTAGTCATAGCTAGGCTATCTGCGTAGTCAATATCTGTCTATTCTTTTTGGAATATAAACTTTAGAATCTAGGTGATAAAGTAAAACCTAGATGATGATGTTTGTTGGGAGAAGTTCTAAATAGGTAGTCAAGGAGAATAGCAAAAATGAATAGGTGCAAAGGTGTCAACTTGAAGGACCCCTGCTTTTATGTCAAACAAGTTAGTGTCTTCGTCTGTGGATATAACCAAAACTTGAATTGTGACACTATTCCGACACTGATAATATGAAATTAGGAAGAAATAGTTTCATGTGAAAAACCCCTATAGAAAATGGAGAATTGAAAGGGTTAAAAACGTTAAAATCGTTAAGCTGAAAACATGAATTAAAATATGGAGCCAGGAAAAGAGAGAATATTTTTCCTGCTAAACTGGTGGCAAATAGAATTCTTATGAATTTCCAAATCTGGAATGTAAGCAATCTAAAATATGTCCTGAGGAATGAAGATGTGAAACGTAATGGTGGGACTGAGTTATTATAAATCGCAAAGTCAATAATGCAAGGTGGGAAAAGATTTTAATCTGTCATATTGTTTCTTTGAGATCAGGAAAATAGAAATAATTTTTAAACACAAAAGTTTGATTTCGGAAAGATTATTGTTGTCAAATAATGTATTGTTTTAAATAACTGACCGCTTTGTTTGGCGGTGATTTTGGCGGGAGTGACATATTTATTTATTTATTTGTTTTAATTTATTTTACTTGTTTTTTTTATTTTATATATTTATTTATTCTTTTCGGTCTGAAGTGTTTTATTAACGTAAATATAGCACACCTTTTAACTATATTTCTTCGTATATATATATATATATATATATATATATATATATATATATATATTAGTCTGATCATTACTATCTTTCTTGGCTGCTATCAGTATTGACTTGTACATCCTTCATAATAATGCCATTTATTTTTTGTTAATCTTCTTTCACGGCCTTCGCCAAACATACCTATGAGACCTTCTTCATATAGAGCAACCACCCTAACAATCAAGTCACAAAAATTAACTTTTCCCAGAAATCCAACCATTTATCTTTTATTTTTTGCTACATTAATACTATAAATAATATGATTCTAATTTCATCGTAATACATGATTTCTGACACTACTGATTTATTTAAACGAAGAAGACAATGGCGATATAATTTAATAAGAATCGTTGTGCGCTGCTGATCATCTACTGTCCTACATGGATAGATTTTCGGGGAGGAAGATCGCGGGTTCATTTTGACAGGAGTTGATACTTTATTTCTGGTCCGCGCTCCTTATGCACAGTCTGAGAGTTATCATTTTATTTGTTCATACATCTATTTCAGCATACTACGGTATGCCTAGATCTGTATATGACATTGTCTATGATCTATCTTTCTTTATATAAGCGTACCAATCTAAGCATTTTGTTATATGACAAATTGTTCATTACTTTAGGTTTAGTCAAATGAGTGTGTGTTTGTCCAGATATGTCTTACCATTCATCGATCTATTATTTTCTTACTGTATTTTTATATCTGTAGATTTATCTATTGGGTTAGTGCATAATTATCAGGCGTTTTTTTGTTTTTTTTGATAATTTTTATTATGAAAAAAGAAACATAATGATTGAACAATAACATTTTTAAAGGATTATTCCGGGGCGTATGATTATCGACACGAATTTTAAAATAAGATATTTTTATTATTAGGTTGGTGCAAAAATAATGTCGGTTTTTGACGTTAAAATACGCCGAAAACCGACATTATTTTTTCACCAACCTAATAAAAAAAGGAAACAAAACCGCAATTTATTTTCAAATAACTCGCTTACAAAAATGTCTGATAATAATGTACCAACCCAATATATCATTCTATTCATATTTCTTTCTCGCTCCCTCTTCCTCTCTCTACATTTCTTTCTTTCTTTCTTTCCATTTTTTTTTTCTCTTCATGCGAACATTGTTGTTTTGATCATTGCTACGTTCCTTTTACTCTACTTATTAGGTTGGTGCAAAATTATGACGTAATAATGTCGTTTTTTGACGTTAAAAAATACGTCAAAAAATGACATTATTACGTCATTATTTTTGCACCAACCATATATTTTGTTCTTTCTTTCTTCGTTTTTCATCTTCATGTACTATTTCTGTTTTTATTCTTTTTTGCCTTGTTTTTCTCGTTTTCCTGCTTTTCTTTTCTTTTCTTTTCTTTTTTTTTTTTTTTTTTTGTATTTCGCTGAACTCTCTTTTTTATTTTTTTTCTCCATTACGGACAAAATTTTAAGTGTGTGTAATGTCAGTGAGAGCCAGACCCCAGAAATTTTCAGATGCATTTCACCGAAACGCACTGAACTCGAGAAGATGATACCACAACTACTCAACAACCTGGACATGTATGTCAAAATGTTTTCTAGATAATAAGCCATAACTCCAAGACTGACTCATTTCAAATATCGTCAAGAATACTACGACGAAATCAGTGTCCAAAAGTATTTCATCTCTATTAGACTATTTATTATGTGGTTATAAACCCTGACGTGACGGCACCTCGGCGTGGTGCAATGGTTAGCAAACTTGTCTCGCTAGATCAGTTACGACTGAAAAGTGAGTTCGATCTTCGTTAGATGCCCCATGCTTTCGGCTTTGTGCCACATCTAAGCTACACTTGGAAAATAACTATAAACCCTGACGTAAAGGAATGTTCTAGAACATTAAGCATAATCTAAATTTCTTCCAAACGAATCTACTGTCAGACAAGAACATTCTTGTTTTCTTTCTAGATTCCAGCGTATCAGCTATAGGAGAGTTTATGCTAATGGCATAGATGCCCAAAGATGTTACAGAAGTAATCCTAAATGAAAGAACAATATTTGAGGCTAATTTTTTCAAAAATTAGAACTTCAGTTAAAACTTTATGAGCAGAATTTTTTTGTGGAATTGCAATAATATCATGAGTATTGATACCCTATCCTGAATCCATAAAAAAATTGCAAATATTGAATTAATAAAATGTAAACATAGAATAGAAATTAAATAAAGCATAGGTTACTTTAGAATCACCTTTGTTCAGCACCCCAAGATGTGTAGAGGACCGGAGAGTGAAGATGAAAAGAAAATACGTGTGTTTAAATTTCCTGCTAGAAGAAGGTCAAGCTACAAGAGAAATGGCGGACTCTAGTTCAACCAAAGACGAAGAAAACAAACAAGGCCGATATATATATATATATATATATATATATATATATATATATATATATATATATATATATATATATATATCGGCCTTTTATATATATATATATATATATATATATATATATATATATATATATATATATCGGCCATTTATATATATATAGATATATATATATATATATATATATATATATATATCGTCCTTTTATATATATATATATATATTTATATATATATATATATATCGTCCTTTTATATATATATATATATTTATATATATATATATATATATCGGCCTTTTATATATATATATATATATATATATATATCGGCCTTTTATATATATATATATATATATATATATATATATATATATATATAGAGAGAGAGAGAGATAGATATATATCGGCCATTTGTATATATATATATATATATATATATATATATATATATGTATATATATATATCGTCCTTTTATATATATATATATATATATATATATATATATTTATATATATATATATCGGCCTTATATATATATATATATATATATATCGGTCTTTTATTTATATATATATATATATATATATATATATCGGTCTTTTATATATATATATATATATATATATATATATATATATATATATATATATATATATATATCGCACTTTCATATATATATATATATATATATATATATATATATATATATATCGCACTTTCATATATATATATATATATATATATATATATATATATCGGCCTTTATATTGACTCCTGAAAAATTAATTTTAGTTGAGCTCTCTGGGGATGAGTTGTGGGTTTGTAAACATGACTATTATGGCTGATATAGCGAGACTCTTCGGCAAAAAGTTAAATGAGTCACTGTCGCTTACTGTGTGTGTTTATTTAAAAATAAATACGCTAAAATTCACCTTCATCTGCTAGAGGCAACCGGATGTCTAACCACACTGAAGAGCTGTGAAACAGCTAAACAGTCTGTCTGTGGATGTCTTTATATATATACATATATATATATATATATATATATATATATATATATATATATATATATATATATATATATATATGTGTGTGTGTGTGTGTGTGTGTGTATGTGTGTATAAATAACAAATTACAAAGCACATAGTTAACATTGTGTTTGTGTGTGTTTGTTCTTTGTTGAATGTTCGTATGTATGTATGTTTGTAATGTTCATAGCATCTTCTCAGAAATGGGAAACACTGTCTTTTGTGAGAGCTCACATAGTAGCGGTGTTCGCTGAAATGAAGAAAGAAGAGAAAGAATTATCTCACCTCTACGCGAGGTGGGATGCGGCACGAGGCCTGAGGGAAAAAGAGAGAGCGAGGCAAGAAGTCGCCCAGTATTTATAGTATGCGAAGAGAGACCCCTAGTGACAATTTGGGAACTAAGGAGGAGCTACCTCCGATAGATGTCACAAGACTAGAATATTAGCTTAAAAATTCTAGTCGTGTTTTTAAATGAATACCTCAGATCTAGACCTTAATATGGATTCCATTCATGTCCTTCAAACTACATCCTTTAAACACTTCCAGTGGCAATATCAAGAAAAATGTGTAGGACATGTGACTAGAGGAAAAGATGATGATATAATCAAGCAGTTAATTCCCCACAAAACCGTATAAAATATGGAAGGAATCATCGACATTATAAAATTGTATAGCGTGTAGTAGATACGAAAAGCCTCATTTACTAAAATACTATTTTGATAAAAGGACGTTTTAGATTCCAATCAACATTAACATTAATTGTTTGGTCAATGAAAATACATGAAAACAGCTAATTTTGTCGTTACTATAATTGCCTTGTGTAAATTTTGTTAAACTTAGACAATACCGATAATGTTATTTTAGAAATCGTAACTCCGAAACTCTCAATCAAAAATAATGATCTTTAGATCTTTATATCAGACTTTATTATTGTTTATTCCAATCTGCAGAAAACGGCCAAAACAACAAGGGATATATCGTCATAATACACATTAATTGATAATATTTAAATGCATGGTTAGTATTACAAATGTTATAATGTAAATAATATAAATAAACGTGCCAATGTCTATATTTTCAAACATAAAATATAATAATTAAAAACGTTAAAATTTACGCATGAAACAATTTTATACTGTAGTTAGTATTTATCAGTATCGCAACCTCATACGTAATGTTTTCAAAGAAAAGATTCCAACTTTTATCAAAAGACATTGTGCGAAAAAAATTAATAAAAAATAACTTTAAAACATTGGAAATAATAAAAGTACCTTTAATAAAATAAATTAAACTCATCACCTCATTAGAAGAACATTAAGATAAAGTAATTTAAATAACGATCGTTTTTAATTATTTAAGTAACGATCATTTATGTATCGTCAGATTTCTGTATGAAAATTTTTTAAAGTAATAGTGTTAATATTGATTTTAAGTGCGGAGCCTGTATGGAACTTAATGGAAGACATGAAACGCTGTTTTGATAGTAAACCAGAGATTGTAAAATGCATTGAAGGGAAGAGTAAATATTTAATGTCAAAATTTGGAGAAAATGCAAAGGAAGTTTCAAAGAGCGAAGTTGTTCAAAGGTAAGTGATTTTTTATCCATTTTCCTTTATATTTGGATGATTAAATTTTTCTTATCAATTAAATGCCAATGTAACAGCTCAGAAAATAACCCCAGCCTAGACCATAAACGCAAGCTTAGCATATAACTGTAAGCCAATTTATACCAGGGTTATTTTAAATGAGGACATTTTATACACCTAACTATATAATCATTCTTCGGACAGAATATCTTCATTGAAATCACAAATCGCTTTAGGACCTATTCAGTCATGGCTCTCCCAAACCTCCTATCATCCGTACCTCTTAGTTAGGCTTACTTGCCTCCTCCCCTTTGTCTTTATTGCCTTCAGGGTTTCATGTGAGCGTCAAATTCACCAATCCCTCTTTTATCATTATGTATCCTAGAAATTACAACTGTCTCTTTATACTAAGTGTAAATGTACTTTTTGTTTCTATTTTATTAAAACTTCCTCGTTACTCACATGTTCTGGATATGGTATTCTTAGTATCGTTTTGTAGAATTAATTTTTTGTTAATTCAAGTTTCTTTTTTATATGTAGGGGTATTGTCGAATAATATCTTCTATATAGGAATACTGATATTACATGGTAGAATCCCTTTTTCTTTGTTTCTAATTGGATTCTTCTGTTCCTTAATACTTGCCTTAACTTTTCGAAGAAACAAGTTGCCATTCTAAAGTTTATTCGTATTTCGATGCCGCATTCTACGTCTTTTGTTAAAATATTTCCCAGATATTTAAATTGTTGTATTTGCTCGATTTAGCTTCTTCGATTTGTAATTCGCAACTTGGGCATTTTTACTTGCTTGCAAACATGTATTCTGTTTCTTAAAATTTATCCTATGTCATAATATCTTCTATTGTATCAAAAATGATAATAGCAAATACTATGGATCATATAGACGTTCCTGTCTTGCATTGCACTACCCACAGTCTTAACCCGATTCCATTTTTGTCACATTAATAAACCAAAATTTAAATATCTAGGAAGCGGTTTAACAGAGGATTCAAAATGCGAAACCAAAATCTGAAGGTGCATTGGTATAACGAAAGTTGACTTCCAAAATTTAAGCAAAGTATTAAGAAACAGGAAAATTCCATTGTAAACAAGAAAAAGAGTTCTGAATTGTTATGCAATATCGGTCCTCTTATATGACAATTAATGGTGGATCATTTCATCACAGATAGAGAAAAAACTTCTGTTGTTCTATCGAAGAATGCTGATAATAGTACGTCGTGAATACATGAACAACGAGTTTTAGAGAAAATTGTAACAAAACGTGGCATCAAAATGAGACAGTAGAAATTCCTAAAGCACATAAGAAGGAAAGACAACTCGGAAAATATAGCACTCACATGCCATTTAAAAGGCAAAAAGGACAATGAAAAGCAGCAAATAACCTAATGGGCTTGTGTGAGAGAATAAAAATTAGGAGATATAGCTAAAAGATAAACTTTACTAAGGGCTACAATCGACAGGAGATCGTGGAGAGCCTGATCATTCAACGGTACATAGAAGAAGATGGCCGAACTTAAGGATACCTATTGATTTAATTAGGTACCGTCAAACAATACGTGATTACGGTTTATGAGTTCACATACTAACTATTATTACAACTTTGTATACTAGAGATATCACATACCCAATTAGAACAGTTGTTACTAGCAATAGTAAAATAAATTATGAACTGACCTGATGGGCTATAGCTTAAACTTTCCCTAATGCATGAAGTTAGTTAACCCTAATGTTACCTCGGGTGTGGGTTCTGCACAAGATTAAAATATACCTCAATATATTCTGTGAGGATTGATCTCGGTCTTTCAAGCAGTTATAAAATGCATTTAGTATTTTTCGTTGCTCATTCTTACCTTACATGATAAACTTTAACAAGATAAACAGAAAGATGTTAGAAAGTCATTTCTTAAAATCAAATTATTCCATACAGGTAATAGATATCATACTATTCTATACCATAAGAGATATCAACGGAACCATACAGGATATTTTTGGTATATTTTTAAAAAATGCCATGACTCTACAAGATGTAGGAAATCATGATTCTCTCATCCTCGACAGGAGGTACGGGGTTGATATGAAGATAAACATGGTTCTCCAAACATGTGTGGCAACCAGTCTAAGAGAAGGAAAACCCTGAATTGAAAACCGTAGAAAAGGCAATGGGGAAATCACTCTGCTACCATTCCCAAGGAGTTGATAAATTCACAGAAAATAAAGAAACGGAATCTGTGGATAAACATCATCGCCTAAGTCTTGAAAAATAAGATTTTTCATTTATATATATATATATATATATATATATATATATATATATATATATATATATATATAGATAGATAGATAGATAGAGAGAGATAAAAACAAAAGGAAAATTATCTTAGATGAAGTCTTTCGTGCTTAGAGGGTCTTTATGAAGACAAATCCAAAGATTTTATTTTGTAACATATATTGTAATATATATTTATTTTGTATCATATATTGTAATGTATATTTCTTTTGTACCATATATTGTAATATTACAATATATGTTACAAAATGAATATATATTACTTTTGTAACATATATTGTAATATGTATTTCTTAATATGTATTTCTTTTGTACCATATATCGTAATATCTATTTATTTTGTAACATATATTGTAATATATATTCATTTTGTAACATATATTGTAATATATATTTATTTTGTATCATATACTGTAATATATATATATATATATATATATATATATATATATATATATATATTGTATCATATATTGTAATATATATATTTTATCATATATTGTAATATATATTCATTTTGTAACATATATTGTAATATATATTTATTTTGTATCATATATTGTAATATATATTTATTTTGTATCATATACTGTAATATATATTCATTTTGTAACGTATATTGTAATATATATTTCTTTTGTAACATATATTATAATATTTTTTTTCTATTTAAATTCTTTTATTTTTGTAGACTGAAAATGATGCTACCGAATTGCAATATCAGCATTACCACAAACAAAGAGCTCTATGAATGTCTGAAACCATTAGAGAAAGAACTTGTAGGTGTGATTTACAGAACAGATATGGATATGATGACGTAAGTAAGATATATAGTTATTTTTACAACAACATATCTCCTCTCAAAGAAAAATGGTTATGGGGAGAATTTTGTTTCTCTTCATGAGTGTGTGTTTCTCTATATATATGTGGGTGCTTGCTTCTGTCAGTGCAAAACGTCGCATGCCCATTTTTGCTATCCGAACGCGTCTTCGCGTCCTTGTGGGTGACAAATTATTTTCCACCCTGCAACCCCTCTTTCACAGACATGATATCGCAAGCCACTCGCTGTTCCATCGCTGCTTT
The DNA here is from genome assembly GCA_963932145.1 of Acanthosepion lycidas. Lineage (NCBI taxonomy): Eukaryota > Metazoa > Mollusca > Cephalopoda > Sepiida > Sepiidae > Acanthosepion > Acanthosepion lycidas. The sequence goes on from OZ010573.1 coordinate 115,156,595, forward strand.
CATGAAATATGCTCAGACATACTACATTCCTTACTTCCACCTGTTCTAATCATCAAGGCTGGGACCCGCTGTGCTACGCACATTGTAGCAAACCACTGTCATTTCCTCCGTTTCATTGGTGAGAAGTAATTTCTCCTCAGGCAACTTCTCGCGAACAAGTGCTATGTGGAAACGACTCCCAAGAGGATATTTTCCCGATCATTACAATCTTAACCTGTTCAAGTCTAGCATTAACCATTATCTTTCCAACATATCCACATAGACTTGCTTTTTATTCTGTAACCCTCTACCTTGAGTGGCCCCCGGGCCTTGCACAGGTTGAACTTCACTGCAAAAAATGTTTGTTATAGAAAGAAAATTGTATGATTTCAGAGCTGATATATTTTGAAGGAAACCTTACCTAATTCTCATGCATGCCAGTTTCCTTATGGGATATTAAAAAACATAATCTTTTTTTTTTATATATATTTGCAGGAAAATAAAAGAATTACAGAATATGCATATTTCAGGGGCACGGTGTATGGTGCATAGCGATGAAAAAACAATAAAGTGCTTAGCGAACCAAGGTACACCTTTGAAAACTGCAATCATTCGGGTGTTTCAGAAAAAAACATCAAAGTTCGACCCGAAAAGCGCCATGGCTAGGTAAGTCTAATATAGCTTCGTCTACTACAACCATACGGTTATAGCTGATTAACTCCTGTCGTCAAATTATGTGTCATTAGACAATTTCGCCACCATTAAAACTTAACAATTACATTGTCAACGAATAAAGCACAAAACTACAATCGATTCAATGTAATTGCTCCATAGAAAGATATATGTATATTTTTTCTGTGTAGCAATTACATTTGATCAACTACTAGGTGTTCTACTAGGATAGTGTTGTGACCAAGTAAATGGTTAAAGAAATAACAAAACAAGGGTTACAGAAATATCATATATTAAACAGTAAATACAACAGAAGTGTATTACACGACTAGTGAGTGTACATCGGATGACCAATCTATTCGACTGTTATATTTAACAGCCCCGCTACGAGGGATGTATGTGGCACAAGGACAAGTTGACCGTGGGTTTTCCGCATAAAGAGGTTCAGGGCGTTTCTACCTCCCCGGACGAAACATTGCCCTGCGGCAAAGCCTCGTCCGGGTTCCTCTCTGCCGAGGCAGAGAGTTCAACAGTTACGAACAGTCTGCTCGCCTGTTAATATTTAACAGCCCCTCCCCCACGAAGGATATATGTGGCACAAAGCCGAGTTTACCGTGGGTTCTTCGAGCTCGTAGGCTCGGTCAAAAATATTCCCTTCGAACCCGTATAAGCGGTTTCAGGGTCCGTCTACCTCCGCGGAAGAAAACCCAGCCCCGCGCCAAAGCCCCGCCCGAGTTCTTCTCGAGGCAGAGAGTTCGACAGTAATGAACAGTCCGGTCGACTGTTCTCCCAAGGCCTTCTCTTCTACTAATCTTATAGCAGGATGAGGAAAACATAGACTCTTTAGAGGGAGGACATCACAACAGATACTTTGTTCATTGCCTCGTCCTAGACATATTTTTATTCTAGAATCGATTTTACGCCTTTTAAGACTTCTGCGCATTCAATATTTTTGCCATATTTCGTTTGGTGCTTTTGCTGTATCAAGAAATTCGTGAAGAAATTCAATGACGAATTTACATTTTCATGGCTCATGCACTGGCGTCTCGTCTTCAGTCCCTTTATCACAGCTGAAACATATTCTCCCTGCATCTGACCTATAAATCATTTTATGTTAATTATTCTTATGAGCTTTCCTATTTGGTACCTGGAATTCACGTATTTAAACGTCGAGCGGGATTGGCAGTTCCCTCTCATAAATTTACTGCTTTAATTTCAAATGTAAATGTAAGTCCGGGCTAATGGTTTCTTCTTTCGCACTTCTCACTTGAGGAACATTCTACTGGATTCTTGCTTTCCTGATAACTGTGATCTTCAAAAATGTAAATGCAACGTCAATAGTCATCTTCTGTCTCGTTTCCTCAGTTTCTTTAATTCTCAAAACCCCTTCGACCTTTGTTGCTTTGTCACCTTTCTTGGAGGGAAATGACTGAAATAGTTTTAGTCACTTCTTATCTAATTTGTTTGCATTTCTAATGGTATATTTATAACCATTTTTATCAAACAATATACCATACGGGTGCAACAACAAGATTATCCAAATCGTGTAACAGCAAAATTGTACCGTTGCAGCTTAGAAATGATTAAAGATATCTTACTGGAATTCTCCGAAGTTTGTATAACGCTACTGGACTTTTTGAAAAATAAAAATGTATAATTAGACTCCAAGTTTAATAGAAGAATCGTAACGAAATCAATCGTAAACGAAAATGGCATGGTCCTCATTAAGGATCAGAAGCTTGGTATTTATTAATCCACCCACGAGGATTAAATGTGGCACAAGGCCGGTTTAATGTGGGTAGCCCGCGAGCCCGTAGGCTCGCCCAAAAATATGACCTTTGAACCCGCCTTGACGGGTTCAGGTCCTGTCTACCTCCCCAAAGGAAACCTTGCCCTTCGGCAAAGCTTCGTCCGAGTTCCTCTCTGCATTAGAGAGTTCGACAGAAGCCAGCCCAGATGATCACAAAGCACAGATACTACACTCTGATCCTAAACGGGCCGGGCAGCTTAAAGATCAGAAGCTTATGAAGGATTGAAATTAACTTCATATATATATATATATATATATATATATATGTGTGTGTGTGTGTATATATATATATTAGGTTAGTGCAAAAATAATGACGTAATAATGTCGTTTTTTGACGTACAAAATACGTCAAAAAACGACATTATTACGTCATTATTTATATATATATATATATATATATATATATATATATATATATATATATATATATATATATATATATATATATTCGAATTCCAGTCGAATCCATTACATTCACTTACGTGCTAATACCCTTGGGAAAGGCATGAATCCTCTTCTTCTCCCTCCAGCTATGGGTAAAATCGCAGGACAGACTGGGTTCTATAGCCTTGGATGGCAACTGGTCTAGGAGAAGGACAACTCTGAATTCAAAACCTGTGGATGGTCGTTTGGGAACCTTATGGCATTCGGTGCACCAGGTCTCTGTATTCGTCCCTCCAAAAAGTGTGGATGGTCCTGCACGAGGCCTTCACCACTATAATCAAATCTCATGTGCCGGTGTCGGGCTGTCGGTTTCCTGGAAACTGATCCGCTTGACCCTCATACGTCGAATCTCGACGGGAGAGTCGATTATTATATTATTATTATTATTATTATTATATATATATATATATATATATATATATATATATATATATATATATATATATATATATATATATTATATATATATATATATATTGTTATGAGAATTTACCCATAATAATAATGGACTATCCTTGACATTATAAATACTGCGCCTCTCAAGAGGTATGAGGAGATTGTAAGACGAAGAGATAATTGAGAGCATATTATAAGGACATTGGAATAGTGTTACTTGTCGAGACAACATAATTCACTCTAACCAAATCTGATAGTCATTACTAATACTTCGACTTCTTTGTATTATATTTCTGTTGTAATATATCATTGTATTCCATACGTGTGTTCGTGTTATTCTTTCATTGGTTCTAACCTTGGACCATCACCGTGGTATAAGGAACTTGGACCATAACATATATATATATATATATATATATATATATATATATATATATATATATATATATATATATATAATTTCCGGATCATTTTCCAACTTATTCAAGATGATCTTCGCTCTCTCTAACCTTGTAGTCTTCTCTCCTGGTGTAGCAGTGTGCCGCAAAGGTTTCACGTATAATTTCATTTTCAAGTCTTTTTTCACTGCTCTTTGAACTGCCATAGCTGAAACTCATCTCTCACGTTCCAAACGTCTTATGGATTGAGTTGGATCTTTTCTAATTGATCACTTTAGTTCTAAGTTGGAATGATGTTCTCTCTTCATGTTGTGACCTACCCGGTCACTTGATGGTTCTTTAATGGATTTTGAAGATGGAAGTCAAGTAGAAATCTTAGTGATTTTTACATATTATACAGTAGTATGAACAATTATCCTATGCTGTGTGTAACAATTGAACAATTTTGGGGTTACACACACACACACACACACACACACATATATATATATATATGTGTGTGTGTGTGTGTGTGTGTGTGTGTGTGTGTGTGTGTGTGCAGTGCTCCCAGATGTCAACTGATTATAGAGCTCTATGTGGGGTGATATTTTTCCCTAGTTTTCAGAGAATTGTTTCTTTCGCTGGAAACAGAAAATCGATGAGTAAACAAGTTGTTCCTTTTTTGTTATGGGACCTTACCCATAATAACATAATGGACTATTCCATACGTAATAAATACTGCGCCTCAAGAGGAAGCAGGGAGTTCCGTCTGAAGTCTGGAGTTCCGTCTGAAGTCTGAGTTCAATCTGAAGACTGGAGTGATTTCAGTCAGAAGTCTGTCAGTCAGTCAGAGCGAGCGAGTCAGTCAGTCGAGTCAGAGGCAGTCCGAAACAGAGTCGCGTTCAGACAATTACTACTATACCTGATTGTTCGTACTAACACTTTCTTCATCTCTGTATTCCTGTTTGTAATATATCTGTGTTATTCCATATCCGCCTTCGAGTTCGTCTTTATTGGTTCTACCTTGGACTATCACCGCGGTACAAGGAACCGGACCATAGCACTTTTATTCCTTCAATATTTATTATTATTATTATTATTATTATTATTATTAATGTGTATGTTATTTTTCCTGCTTTGTATCCGGTTGAGCCCTATGGGTAATTGTCATTTAAACAATAGCACTTTTTTAGTATATGGGATGTTCCTAGTAGGTTGATCTTCTGGGAAACTTGTATGTTGATTTTACCTAGGACACTGTTAGCAAAATTGCCCATTCCTTTACTCACGAGGCCCAGAGCTCGGTTTATTATTTGTACAGTCTCAGTCTTCATTCCCCACATCCTGTTAATCTCGATCTCCAGTGCTCTAAGTTCACTGCATACATACATACATACAAATATATATATATATATATATATATATATATATATATATATATATATATATATATACTTGTATTTGGACAATTTCTCGAAGGTTTTCCTGAATGTGTTTCTCTCAGATGGTACTGCTATGTCAATAAGCATACACATCCTGAACTTATTGTCTTTTATGATAATATCAGTTCTATTGCATTTTATTTCCATGTCAGTTTGAATTGGCAAGTCCAAAAGGATAGTTTCATCGTTATTTTGGGTAACTTTGCCTGGTTTGTGCTGACACCATCTCGCATTATCATTATTATTAGTAGTAGTAGTAGTAGTATTTCCTTTGATTTCGGTTGTATACTCATTTCCTTTCGTGTCAAATCCAAGGACCTAGTGTCAGAAATAGCATCATGACATTATCTACTGACCTTTTTTTGCAAAAGAAATAAATAGCTTAAGATTGGTTGTTTATATTATTATTATTATTAATGTTGTTTGTTTTATTACGATAATCCTTAACACCTTTTTAAAAATACTACATAATAAGTTAGGTTTATTAGCAATATCATAAATATTATTAACAGCAATAATTGTAACATCATATTTACAGTCATCATAATTTAATGTCACGAATAAAGCCTTTTTGTCATTGATATATACCATCATTATTTTTCAAATTTTCTAAATTGGTAGTTGCATTTTTATACTACTTCTTGCCATTAATACTAAATCTTTATACTATTCCATTCATACTTTGCCATTTATACTAAATCTTGCCATATCGTTATTATTGTTATAGTTAACAGATTTTAAATTCATGCAAGTACATTGGTCGAAATTAAAATAATATCATATTATTATTTCATTACACAGCATGGATGCTATGTTGAGAGGATGCAAAATAACAAGAGAAAAAACCCCCAACCTCATGCTTTGCCTGGACAACATAACAAAAGTTGTCATGGAAATTAAACCGTGGCTTCCTATGAAAAATGAAGTGTAAGTTATATTTTTTTTGCGGGGGGGGGGGGTTAATTGCTATTTATAAAAAAAAAATCAATGCTATCAAAAGAGGTAACGATATATTTCATACAAGGCGAATTAACAAGTTTATATAAGGGTGAATCGTTACGTCCGGGGTATCTATGGTTATATTGTTGGTTCATTCCATACTGAGTCCTCCGTTATTGTATCTTTATTTATCAAATAGTCTAATCATTCAATTTATGTTTGAATTATTATATATAAAGTAATGATACATTCTAATTTGTTTGTGGGTCTTGAAGATTGATAGCTGCGATTTTTAGAGCACTCATGAAATAAAAATTATTACCTATGGGATTTTAAGTGTTTGATATTCTTTAATTAATAATAATTATAATATATACATATATATATATATATATATATATATATATATATATATATATATATATATATATATATATATATATATATATATATATTCTAAGGAAGTAATAGTTTTTTTTCTTCATTAACCCAACAGATTTTATCACTTCAAAAGTTACTTTTAGTGTATACACATATTTTGGAAGACGTTTCATTTATGTATTAAACAGAACATTTATTTATTTTTGTCTACCTGCCTGAATATTCGAGGAATATTATTAAAGAAAAATACGGGGTATCCGGAAGTAGGTAGAGGTAACAATTATATATATATATATATATATATATATATATATATATATATATATATATATATATATATATATATGAGTGTAACCGAATGGGTAAATATAGGTAGTAATGCAAGGGATCGTATACAAATACATATAAATTCTTATACATATCATACATTAATATATATATATACACATATATCTTACACACACACACACACACACACACATACACATACATATATATATATATATATATATATATATATATATATATATATATATATATATATATATAAGCCAGGGCCCAGTGATTTTGTAAGATCTTTTATATATATTTAATTAAACGCTTAATTATATGATGTTGTAAATTGTTTTAAAATATTTATTTTTATGATTTTTTTTATTGTTATAACTTTATTTGCGGATAATTATTATTGATTTATCTCTTATAGAACTCTGTATTTGTAAGGATTGCTCTCCTTGTTTGTATTGCCTCCCAGAATTGTTCTTGTAGCAGACGTTAAACCTTTTCGCTGGACATGCATGCATTGAAAACCCTGCCAATTAATCATGTGCATTGTCTAAACAACGTGAATCTATTAAGGGAGCGCCAATTGTAACTTTCTACAACTGATGTCGACTCGAATTAAAAATGAAAGCTAGCCTCTTGGGATACACATTATACACGCACTAAGTTTGTTTTATTCTTTACGCATGCTGAAAAGTTAAAAAGTGAATTACTGTTGCTAATAGTGTTTTCAACGCATGCACGTCTAACGGAAGGGTTTTTTGCGTGCTTCACACTGGTCGATCGTATTTTTCAAAACAAAATCTATATTATTTTTGTTGTCATTATTATTATATATATATGCATTTATATAGTTTGGTAGACAAGGATTAAATTGATCGATATACTTACATAATCTGTATAAGCAGATTTTGACTTAGATAGATAGATAGATAGATAGATAGATAGATAGATAGATAGATAGATAGATAGATAGATAGATAGATATTTTATATTGGCTGAGCTTGACTGATGGAGGCATCCAAATTTAGAATGGTTTATGGGAAGACCAACGCGATTTGAGAACAAGGAAACCCAGACAATCTGTCGTATGGGTGGGAATGTGGTAATCACGTCTGCCACATGCCAGGCAAAAATATTTATTATTTGATGTGTTGGCTGATACACTTACTGATTCCTTTTTTAACGCAGCCGTGAAAAAGTAAGTAAAGAGGGAAAATGATTTTTTTTAAATAGTGCATCCGCTGTTTCCCTGTAATTTTAAACAATCTAAATCGAAACATATCAAACTGTTCCCGCCATAAGCATTAGTTTTCCTGCCCCGAAGTATCATCTTACGCAAAGATGATTATAAGTAACGTCAAAATGTAAAGAAAAATAAATAAATTCACATTTAAAGATAAAGACAATCTTAGGGTAAAATAAAGCCCTACCTCTGAAATACGAAAGAAATATAACAAAGTGGTTGAAATTCGAATATTGAAAGCATTTGATAATCACGGTAAGAACCTTTGCTTATTCGATTTTCGTGAACGCTTAGTAGATTTGTTACCTTTTTGAACTTTCTGTAGCAGTCATCTTCAGTGCCACAGTTCTCTTACATCATCTAGAAAATGCTGCTAACGGTGTCTTTTACTTATCTAAGAATCGAAATAAACTGTACTGAAAAGGACGTGAAAATTCGCATAGTTCAAGCCTGGCTCCCTTGAATAAAATGGATACTACCAGACAACCTCAAACTAAAATTCGAATCTTACTCACCATGAATGAGGCGATCCAAGGCGATCCAAGGCGATCCAAGAAAAAGCACAGCAAACGTTACGAGTGAAATTGTCTAGACTGTTGTCTTTGGAATTTATATTTAATCTGAAATAGATAGATAGATAGATAGATAGATAGATAGATGAACTGACTAAGATAGATATATATATAGATAGAAAGTTGAACTGACTAAGATAGATAGATAGATAGATAGATAGATAGTGAACTGAGATAGATAGATAGATAGATAGATAGATAGATAGATAGATAGATAGATAGATAGATAGATAGTTGAACTCACTAAGATAGATAGATATATAGATAGTTGAACTGACTACGATAGATATATAGATAGATAGTGGACTTAGATAGATAGATAGATAGATAGATAGATAGATAGATAGATAGATAGATAGATAGATAGATGAACTAACATAGATAGATATATAGATAGATAGTTGAACTGACTAAGATAGATAGATAGATAGATAGATAGATAGATAGATAGATGAACTGACTAACATAGATAGATATATAGATAGATAGTTGAACTGACTAAGATAGATAGATAGATAGATAGTTAGATAGATAGTTGAACTGACTAAGATAGATAGATATATAGATAGATAGATAGTTGAACAAGATAGATATATAGATAGATAAATAGATAGCGAAGTGACTGAGATAGATAGATAGATAGATAGATAGATAGATAGATAGATAGATAGATAGACAGACATTTTATATGATATTAGATTGACTTATTGAGGCATCCAGATTTTGAATGATTTTCAAGATGGGAATACCAACCCTACTTGAGAGCAAAGAAATCCCCCTAATCTGTCGTTTAGGTGGGAAAGTGGTAATCATCTCTGCCACATGACAGGCAACAATATTTATTATTTGATTTTTTGAATGATTGACAATTACTGATTCGTTTTTAACGCAGTCGCGAAAAACTAAAAGAACAAGGCAGAAAATACTGGGAATGTTTCTCAGATGAACAGACCCAAGAAAAAGCGTGCATGTTTAAAATTGTCGAAGGTTTCAAGAAACTAGGAAGGAAGAAAAGTGTCGCAAGCAAGAATATAGCTTCGACCTTATCGAATGAAGTCATGCAGAATATGATTAATGGAACCGTATCAAAGTAAGTAAATGCAATCTTTCTAAAATTCAAATTTCTCCATATTTGCTTTTATTTGTCTTCACTTATGATTCCGATGTTAAACATAAACAATCAAAATCCGAATAAGATTTTCTGCAATCAAAGGAGTAGGATTTTTAGACATTTTTACAAATGCTTGACATATGTCTGTTCGCAAAGCACGTGCATTACGCGCTGTTTCTTTCATGGTTTTAGCTTAACTTACAAACGCCAAAATGCCAAAATTTTAAATTTAAAAGTTAAGAACAACAAATGTAACATTTATAATATATCATTAACCATCACAATTTAAAATGTTGATAATTTCCAAATGAAAGCACTTATCAAAGACAGATCAATATTTCTTACAGACTATATACTAAACAATATAAACCGGTGCGTAAAAAGTTAATTTATAAGTAAGAAAAGCATTAATTTTTTGTAACCTTTTATCAGAATTGATAAATGAGAGTGTAATACCTAAATAGAAAATATTATATTTTCTGCTTAGGTATTAAGCGTGTAGTCGTTTCGTTTTCATAAGATGTTCAGTAATACACGCAACAATGACAAAACGTCTAGCAATTCTACATGGATTTAAAAGAACGTCCTTTCACAATCTATGGCATGAGTCATTGCGGACATAAATATATAAACATAACACCGACCAGAAGCCGTTTCATAAGGTAAGCTGTACTGTACTCTTCCAGAGCTCTACACGAAACTGTTTCCATGCGGTCTACGTTTTCTAAAAAAACTTCATCGACCGCTTCATTAGTGACTATCTTGAGGAACACCAAGGTACAGTCAGAATCAGAGGTCTAAACATCGCAAAACTCGTCTTTGCAGACGACGTAGATGAGCTAAGTGAGAAATAATTGTAACTTCAGTCTAGTTAAGAACCTGAACACAACATTACGAGACGACATGATGATTAATGCAGAACAAAATTAAACTGATGTCGAATAATGAGAAGAGGATTTTCAACCAAAACAGAAACCTGCGATAAGCAAGTTAAATATAGTGACCCCATTCAAATCGCTTGACCCAATTTTCAGCAAAGAGGTCTCCAGAATACAAATAAGTTCAAGGACAGTATAACCATCTAACCTAAAAACAATTTCGAAAGATAAGAACTGCCTGGACCTTTTCCAACTCAGAACATTCACCAAATTATATAATAGTTGCTAACACGTTACTCAGATATGATCGATTAAAAAGAACAAGGAATATCTATTGAGCTCTTGTTGAGCTTCTCCTAGAGACGACTGAGTTGCTTTTACGCGTGCAAACATCTGAATAAACTTGACGTAAATAATGTTAAGATTCATCATTTTGGCCTTGACTAAACTCTGTTTGGTAAATCGTTATATGAACTATATATGGAAATGTTTTTTTCTTTGTTCTAGAGTGCTGAGTTGTAGTAAGAACCAATGCTTTCATAATAGAACTCAAAAAGCCGTTGAATTATTAAAAGCTTATTTAAAAGAAATGAAGATGAATATCAGTGGGGAAGGAAACAATGACACATACGATGGGTAAGTATGTTTGAACTCTTAATCATTTCCCTTGAATGTTTTAAGATTCACATTAACATAGTCTTTACTGTAAAAGATTGTACGTCATTTTATCTTCATTTATGTGCCATACCCCTCCCCCCTTCGGAAGGTGTCCTATCATGGATTCCTTACAGAAATATAAGCACTAGTACTAACCCCGAACTCCCTACGGGGAGGGCAAGGCTGATTTAACTAAACGCAACTGACTATTAAAGGATAAATAATTTTTCTCAGATTTTGACGTCATTCTGATTATTTTTTGTCCAAATCCGTGAATTTGCTTTGCTCGGAGTAAGTATCAAAACAGCTATATATAAATTACATTATTTTTTATTCATAATATGGAATGTGTTAAAATAATTCAAATTTTTTAACAAGAAATATCTCAAGTTGATGTTAAAAATTGCCGGAAAACATTGTTGATTTATTTAAGACTGAATGATCTATTATGACATGTCTCTAATTTGTATTTAGATATATTGTATTTATTAGGTTGGTGCAAAAATAATATCGTTTTTTGACGTTAAAAAATACGTCAAAAAACGATATTATTTTTGCACCAACCTAATATTTTCAAGTTTCCTAGTTTAAGTTTTTATACCTATATTGCATATGACTCATTACTGTACAAAATTAGGTTACAATAAAATGCGTTTTTTATATGAATACTACCTTATGAAAATTGAAATATGGAAGTGGAAGACCCCTTGTCATAGATTCGGTAGAGTCACGTGTCTCTTGAACCGAGACTGTTTTAACAGTTAAGTTATAAAAAAAACTTACCGTTTGGCCGTGTAATAGACAAAGATAAACTAAATGAATATCTTTAGGGTTGCAGACTTTAATCTGACTGCTACCAAGCTTGGGCTGCATATCAAATCGTTAGTGAAATGAATGTTTCTCACTAGTGCCTTAGTACTGGGATTTTGTACCAGTTTGGCAAATTGATGAGTAACTTTTTACTTTTTTCTGTCTGTATTGTAATAGTAATTGTGGGTTAAATCCTGGGATCGAGTGTTAAAGATTTAGAGTCAGTTGAAACGGGGCGAAACGATAACAAAGTATCTTTTTAAAAAGAACAAGACAATAATATCCCCAGACATTGACAAAGGAACGGGAACAATTTACCAGTGCCAATTAAATGAAAGTATACTATTCAAAATTCCCTGACGGTTATGCGGATCGGCAAACACCTGAAGAAGATCAGCGGGCCCAACGGTCGAAACTTTATGATAATAACAACAAAAATGAGGTCATTGGTCAAAATGTAAATTATAGTTTTAACTAAGTGCAAAACAGACCTAGAATAACCTGTGTTGAAATCGGAATCTATCAACTGATATCCAATTAACCTATGCGTGAATCTACGTCTTCCTACGTTCTGTTCGGTCCATCACTTTGCCGACAAGACCCAATAATTAATGGACTTGGGGAAAAGTTATTTTCTTTTTTTAGAGAAAAGATTATTCTATAATCTAAAAATTTAAGTCTACGTATAATATTATCACTGATGACAGCGGGATTAACACATACCGCTGCGAGTGATTTATTTCTAATTTATTCATATGAAAATAAAAAAAAACATATAGTCTTCTTTAGAGAAAAAAAATATTATAGATGCTTCCTGTTTTTGAAATCAAATGATGTTTACACGTATGATCTTCCTTAGTGAAAATCACCAATAGTTTAAAATGATGTAAATGTTACCTTCACCGGAAATTTATAAAATTTAAGAAACATTGTATTTAATTGTTTATGTAGGTGGTTATGTATGAGAGAGTATGTCAGTGAACAAGTGAAAACAAAAGAAAATTTTAAGAAACGTTATTTTCCTTATGAAATTAAGCGTGCCATTTAGAAAAAAAAACGAAATGGGTTCATACTGTTTACTCATGACTGATTTAAATCAACTTAACTTGATCTGATCCAAGAACTTCCTTTGTCGCATAGTTGTCGTGAAGATAATTTCTAGCAAGGTATTCCGAGGATCTTTTATAGCTTAGGCAAAATCCAACATCAGTATTATGCAGGTAAAGGAAGAAGAGAATTATTAAACATTGTTTTTCATTTTGGGTAAAGACAAAAGACAAGTGAAAAGCGATTAGTTTGGTGCAAAAATAATGACGTAATAATGTCGTTTTTTGACGTATTTTTAACGTCAGAAAACGACATTATTACGCCATTATTTTTGCACCAACCTAATACATTGATTAACATTCTCAGATATTTACAAACGATAAAAATATTTCCAAATGATTTTCATTAATTTTCTCTTTCTCTCTCTCTCTCTTTCTTTTAAAAAGAAATAGAAAGAAAAAGGAAATCAAGGTTGAAGTTCTCGGTGCCATATTTTGTTCTCGCAAAGATAGCATTTCAATTACTCCGGAAATATTCGACTGTTTAATGAAAGTATGGAATGAGACGAAACAGACGGTAAAGAATATTGAGAAAAAAATGGGGATTATAAGTAACAATGAAGAAAACGTTATTCAACGTAAAAAACGTGATACTGAAGATGATGCTGGCACAGCAGATTTGTCAATTTTCACATTTTTGACTGGGGATACAAACTCTGATAATGACAAGTCCTCCATAATGGTGTTTCAAATACTCTTTAATGACCAGAGGTAAGTATATTATCATTCGATTTTTTTAGTTATTTTCTAGATTATCATACAACACAGAATCTGAATTATTAATTCAAATATCTATTGACTGTGTGCAGATTTACTGAAGAATGCAATTTAGATAGTGTTGTAGCATGCCTACGGACGATAATGGGTATGTCCCCATTCACATAAGTACAATAGTAAATATTGTATACTGGACTACAGTTAGAGATTCGGCTCCAACAGTGCTGATAAAACTCTCTGCACAGGATCCCTAGATGTGGCTATGTCGACGGGCAGAGTCTCGTCTCGGGAAACAGCTACACAACCCCGTTTTATACGGGAGTCTACGGAGAATTTTTGGCCAAGCCTATGGGCTTGGAACCCCACTTTAAATTCGACCTTGTGCCACATCTGACCGCGTGGGGCGGTTGGTAGATATCCTCCAGTTAGAGATTTATCGTGTAATTCACTTAACTCCCTTCTAGCAGTTGACTACTTCTTCTACACGCCACTGTCGAATCTTATGTGTTGTTCGTGTCCTATGTATTATCGGTTACTCCCAACCTTCGTTTGATTATTCTATTCAGTAACCTTCCCTAGGTTACAATAGATAGATTGATGGATAGATAGATAGTTCTGACAGAAATAATGAGTATAATTCATTGAAAGAATCCACGCGATCAAGAGTGGTGAGAGCCAAACAATAGAGAATGACATCCAGTACCAGTAAAGAAAGTGAGGGATTTCTACGCATTTTATTACAGGCCAATTAAATCAATTATCCAAACTACAGAAAGCCACACAAAACTGAACTACAGCAAATCCTTAATCCATCCTCTGTTCAATCAATTCAAACTAACATCCTCAGCCGATAAGGCTGAATGCTTTGATCGGAAATTCGCATCCAACTCAGCACGCGACTCATCCGAGGCACCCACACCCGACTGATGTGCATAAACCCCGTCGATGATATTAGGCATCATCTCTAAATTAGAGCGACGTTGTGACGTGTTACCAGTCGTAGTCATAAAGAAATCTGTCCCTGAGTTGTATTGCCTGGCTGATTCTTGCTTTCCAGCCTGTTGGAAGCCCTCCTCTGTCGTCCCGGTCTTTAAGAATTCTGGAGACCCTTCTGAGCCAACTAACTATCGTCCCATCAGTATTCTACCACTCTTCAGCAAATTCGTCGAGGCCTGAATCAATGCCGAAGTAGTTAAGCAATCTGCTCTCTGTCAAAAAAAATATGGTTCCTGCTTTGTCCGGCCTACCGCTGATGTGCTCCCAGCCATAACTGAATATGTATACAAAGCTCTTGATAATAATAACGAATCTCGAGCTCTTGCTCTAGATATATCGAAGGCGTTTGACAGGGTTTGGAAATGCTGGCGTTCCACTTAAGCTTCAGAGATACGATATTATAGGACAATTATTTGATTTAATCCAATCCCTGTCTTGCCGTGAAATGAAAGCTGTCCTGAACGGGTTTTCTTCGTGTTCCTTCCACACGAACGCTGTTGTTCCTCAAGATTCTACCCTTGGTCCTACACTGTTTTTGTTCTTCATCAATGATCTTCCTTACGTCATCAGTTCTCAAGCAGTCACCAACGCAGAGTACACTACCATTTCTGTCTCAATAATAAATCCAGCATTCCTGACAAAGTTAACCTGGCCGTTGGTCTCGAAAACGAACTCTAACCTGTGGTTGAATAGGGCAGGGAATGGCTTGTGAATTTTAAAGCATACAAATCAAAACTGCTGTCATTTACTCATCATAGAGAAACCTTCCTGCCTCCTATTAGTATGGTTCATGCTCAACACCACGAGAACGCCTCACCGCGCTTTCTTGCTCTCACGTTTTCCACTGACCCGTGGTGGAACATCTACATTTAATCAATACCTGCCTCTACCTCAAGAAAATTGGTTCTCTGTATCACGTCTAATTCCATCTTTCGCATCTACAAATCTGCCATTCCTCCATGCATGGAATATTGTTGCCATGTATAGTCTGCTGCCCCCGCTGTTCATTTCGACAAAATCCAAAGACGGATATGCAATATGATCGGTCCTGACTTGGGATCTCGACTCCAGTCACTTTCTCACTGACGTAAGGTGGCTTTCTCTGTCTTTTCTCTAAATATTTTCATGGCATCTGCTCTGACGATCTATTTTTACTGGTGCCCCGAGTGCAAGAATTTAAGAATGCTAATAGGTTGGCATTTCGGTTCCACTCTTTTACTGTCTAAACAGTTAGGTGTAACCACCTTCTTTACTCCAACAGCTTCTCTCGCACATCCCGAGTGTGAAACTCCCTTCCTCTTACTTGCTTCCCTGATAATTATAATCTTCAAAACTTTTAATGTAATGTCAATCGATATCTCCTGATACCTTGATCCCCGTTCTTCTTTTTATATTTCCTCTATCCCCCTAATATTCAGCCTTTTCCCTTACTTTCATTCTCCGTAGTTCCTTGCATACTAGTGGCACTCCCGCCTTTCTTGGGGTGAAATGTTTAAAAAAAAACGGATCGTACTATTTTAAAGTTTGTATAGATGCGGCTGTGGACTGCTTGTGTATTCAAATTCCCACTGAAACTCTTAACATGAATGTTCACGTTTAAATAAATATGACCTGTGTTATGCCTTGCCAATATTCGTTTGAATGCAGCCGGTTCATTTGACGGAGCAGGCTCAATCGACCAAGTGAATACCACAGCATGGATGTAAAATCCGAAAATATTGTCAAAGTGCTACCCCCAACCTGCAGATAAATGGATCCGATGATCACATGATAAATTTCACTGTTTTTACATCAGATTCCGCTTCTGCAAATTACGATATCACAAATATAGCTCCTATTTTTTTCAACCATTGCCCTCTTGTCTCACTCAGAAATAATGTCAAATAAAGTATTAGATTTTTAATGACACTTTATCATTCTTAATCTAATTTTTGCAAGTTAGTATAAAAATGTAATATAAATTTGTAAAAAATTAAAATTATTGTAATTATTGCTTTATTTTCCCTTTCAGCATGGAACAAGTACAGTCATTGATCTTGCTTATGAAGGCGTTCATTTCAACATGTACCAATTGGGCACCACCACCAGAAGATATGAGAAGCCGGTATGTAGATGTTGACTATTTCTTGTTTCTGGTATGTGACGATAATAGACAGAGATGTGAATAAGTGACTGCGTATAAAGGTGTTTTTTTTTCTCATTTTCTTTAACATTCGGTAACCCTTCATGCCTTGCAGAGAGTAAATAATTACACTAAAATGACTAACAGAAACTGATACCTACGGAAATATGTTGATGGAACGGGACAATTTTAATACAAATTTGATAAAGAAATCGCATGGTCTACATTTTAAAAATTGGTCATGTGTTACGGTCATCTCCGTAAGAGGAAAATTAAACAAGCTTTAGAGTTCACAATTCTGTATAATGCATATCTTTTTTGGGATATACAAAAGGCTATTAATATATATTCTATCCCTGAAAGTATCAAACTTCCTTCCTGTATATCTGTACTTATACAAACTCCTTTAGCATTCTCAGACATTTTATATATCTGTCTAATTACCTGAGACGGTGGTTTTATTTAAATCAATGATTTGTTTGCGTTTAGTTTTTTTCACTTTTGTTGCTGTTATCACTGTATTTCAGGAACCATACTTATCGGCCTTGGCTCAGAAATAAATGCATTCGTTAAAACAATCATTGATTACCGCTGTTATAGCTGACCTAATGTTCCTACTTTATTCTTGACAAAATTCAAAGTAACGTCTTTAATATAATCGACCCTGATTTGGCATCTCCACTTCAGTCATATTCTCACCTATGTGACGTATCTTCCCTCTGTCTTTTCTTCTAATATTTTTAAGCCAATGTTCTGATGTGTTTTTCATTAGTGCCTGGATTGCAAAAATCTAAGAGTGCTACTAGATTAAGATTAGATTAAGATTAAGATTAGATTAAGAGTGATACTAGATTAGCTATTAGGTCTCATTTAAAGCTTCATTAGAATTATCTTTGAAAATAATTTTCCAAAATATTTCTCATGAAGCTTAAATAAAAGCGAAATATTTTAAATTTATAAACGTTTCATATTTGTTCCTTATATTATCATTCTGTCGAATACATATTTGATTATATATATATATATATATATATATATATATATATATATATATATATATATATATATATATATGCAGATAGATAGATAGATAGATAGATAATTTACGTTTTAATACTGTGCTAAATGTTTCCCAGTAAAATCGAGCTCGCGAAATTATATGTCTGTATTTTAATAGTACCAATCGCCAGACGCTTAAATCGGTTGTATCAACGTATAGAGCAAATATATAACGTACATTTTTTCAATTAAACTTTGTTTAAAATTTTTTTATATGATCTTTTATAAGAATGCAATCTTGAACAATTTTTAACTCGACCTCAGAATATTGTGCACTGTAATTTTTTAAATATCACCAATTAACTGCATTTAATCAAAATTAAATTCCATTTGAGTAATTAAGTGTTTATATTGTATACATTTAACATAATTTATCATCCGAAAAGAAAACAATGATTAGATCACATGAGAAATTGTATAAAAAGCTAAATCAAAGTACCTTGTCTGTCGTATTCATTGAAATGTGAATGAAAGAAGTATAAATACACACACACACATTCATATATATATATATATATATAAAGTGAACATAGAAGTCAACACTTAGTGGCGATAGTCTGTTTCATGCTAGATGCAATCGTCAGGCTTGACGACTGCATCTAGCAGGAAACAGACTCTCGCCTCTAAGTGTTGACTTCTATGTTCACTTTTATATTTACACACGCTCTACCTCTGATATTGAGCACTTTATCCCATAAATATAGCACATCTTAAGACTATATTTCTTCATACATATATATATATATATATATATATATATATATATAATGCAGAAGCCACACTAAATCACCTCTACAACAGTCTATCAACGGCAGACATCAGCAACTCTGTTATAGTCATAGCTTTCCATTTTTTACATTGCCCAACCAGTTTTTGCGTTGAAGTCCTCTCCTACGTCAGTAGAAGATGCCAAAAGGTTTTCAACATAAATACACGAGAAAACTCTTTAGCATACATATATATATATATATATATATATATATATATATATATATATATATATATATATATATATATATATATATATTCAGTTCTATGGATATTAGTTTGTAACCCTGGGTTTAACACTTTTGCGATCATCAAACAAAAGTCTGCCCGATCATCACAAAAGCGTGAAAGCCAGCGTTGCAAATTAATATCCCTACAACTGAATATGTTAGCTCTATCACAGATACTGAGCACTTTACACTAAGTAAATATATATATATATACAATACTTATATACATATATATATATATATATATGTGTGTGTGTGTGTGTGTGTGTGTGTGTGTGTGTGTGTGTGTGTGCGTGTGTGTGATTTTGGAAAAATTCAGGTATAAATAAAATATATCTGTATAAATAAAATAAATACAAGAAAAAGCAAGAGGAAATCTTTTATGTCAACGCGTTTCCTTCCTTCTCAAATTTGAATATTAACGTTATTTTCTCCACATTATTTATGAGTATAACTACTGGTCACCATATAAAATGTTTACATTTACCGTAACAACTTGCCACAAAGAACGATTAACGAAGGTTTAAATCTGTATTCAAAGATTGTTATACTATCCACAGGAACAATAACATTGATAGACCACATGCCAGGTAAGGAATCAAAATAAGCTTCTTATTTTTTTTTTTTTTTGCTCATTCTTTTTGCATTTATCCAACACAAATGTGATATGCACTGCTAGTAGCACTTTAGCTTCAAGCCAAGGACAAGGGAATTACACTGCCTGATAAGCCAAATACATCTGGATATATTGAGAATATAGATACAACTCGGGGGGGAGGGTAACCTTTTACGTTATCAAAGGCGAGAATGATTCCTGAATTGATTATTCTTAATTTGTCACCATACTCGTGAAATGTCATTATTTGTCTATACAATTCTTTCACATAACCTACTTCAGTTATTTTTCAAAGTCACGAAGAATGAAGTGTATGGGCTTCTTTTGTTGGGATTTTTTCAAAATATCACGTCCCTTCGAAACGTAGTTGATCACAGATCTCTAAATATTTTCTACTGAGACCAAGATCAATAATTATTTCAATATTCATAAAATATAAGGCCTATCCATAAAAAAATTGTATTATAATATCTAGAGTTAACATTAGACACAAACCATTTTTGTGTTCTTTCCACTGTTTTGGGGTTGCAAAATATAATTATCAAATATAAAGCAATATAAAACCAGAAGATATTTTTATTAAGAATGTTTTTCTTTATATTGTGTTTATTTAAATACAGTGCAGATCCTTAAATCCCGTTGTATCTGTAAGTTTTATTTTCTCTGATTAAAAGATATTGAATTTTGCTTATTCTGAATTACAAGGAGAACATATATTAGCAACAAGTGAACCCAGATAAAGTCAACAAGAATTTATTTTATATATCTATTAGTTTGGTGCAAAAATAATGTCGTTTTCTCACATAGTAACATATGTGAGAAAACGACATTATTTTTGCACCAACCAAATATATCAACGACTTAAAACTTTCATTGTTTTATCTGGTTTTATTACATGAGCGTCAGATGTTGAATCATCGTTTGTAAGAGGAAGTAGGTGGGTAAGGATCAGAACACATACCGAATCTTTGGTCTGATGTTTTCGCCGCATGTTGGATTGGCTCACTAAAGAATCTGGGTGTGGGGCCGGGACTGTTAACCCATCAAATTCTTGCAGCCATCTCCGTGTCTTTGCAGCTTTTTAGTTTGTCAGAAATATAAAGGCAATCCATCACTGACAGAATTTCACGCACACAGGGCCTTCTGACCAGGGGTTTTGCTATTCTGAGCCAGCCTACGCATTCTCTAACATTATTTTGCAATCGATTTAGCGCTTTTCAAATTTAATAGAAAATCTGTTTGTGGTGGCGGAATATTCGACGCAGTTAAATAAACCAGGGTATCAATGAAATAATCCAACCATAATAATTGAATCTGATTTATCATAAACGTAATTGGAGATACCGAAATTAAACAAGTACAAAAATTTAAATATATTTCAAGTATGACACTGAAATCCAAAGTTGCATTGAGATAGCGAAAGTTGCATTCCAAAAGCTAAGTCAAGTATTACGAAACAGGATAATTTGATTAGAAACAAAGAAAAAGAGTACTAAAATTTTATGTAATATCAGTCCCTCTATATAACAGTGAATATTGTACAATCGCCTAACAGATAAAGAAGAGATTTGGCGCAACGGAATTATGTTTCTACACTAGAATGTTAAGAATACCATGGATCGAATATGTGACCAACGAGGAAGTTATAGACAATGGAAATAAAAAGGACACTTATATATATATATATATAACATCAAGAAGAGACAGCTGAAAATTCTAGGGCACATAATGAGGAAAGATGGCTTCGAAGATTTGGTACAGGAAAGATTGAAGGCAAAAGGAACAGGAAAAACTAACGCATAACCTACCAGGTTAGGTTGAGTGAATGGATGGCGGAGCCGGTTTTGTGAGAGATAGCAAAAAGGCAAAACTTATTAAAAGCTACAAAGGACAAGAAATTACGGCCACATCACGTTGAAATACCGATTCCGCCCTATCATCGAAATTAAGCAACATCGAACCTGAGTGGTGATTACTTGGGAGTTTCAGCTCTTGTAAGTTTTGATGTGCGGGGTTTGGTAATGGATAATCCCTCGAAATGAGAATAAGAAATCATAGGGAAGAATTCGAATTTCAATCGAGTTTGTTATAGCCTTTATGTGCAAATAGCCTTGGAAAGGGTATGAATTCACCTCTTCTTCCCTCTTTATAAGTTAAATATTAACACATACTGGGTCCTATATTCTTGGTTGACACCCTGTCTATAAAAAGACTTTGACTTTGATTGGTTGATAGACTGACTTATTTTTACGGCTTAAGCCGAAACATATCTTTTGATTGTAAGAATAAATATTTTAGCGGGTGAATATCACAGTAACAATTGTTTTAGAATAATCATGGGTTTTACAGATCCAAGTCCTATTATTTAACCCATATTTGGTGGGTGGAGTTGGATTCATACTTTTCCTAAGGGTATTTACGCTTATGTGAATGTAACGAACCCGACTGGAATTCGAACAGCTCTCTGAGTTCTCATTTTGAGGGAAAAAACACGGAAACTTCTTCTATACAAAAGAAGTATTAGTCAAAAAGGAATACAAAATACTTAGTCGTTTTGACTGAAAGAAGACTTGCAAAATCAAACATATATAATATCAAATGACCAACGCTTGATGTTTCAAATAATTTGCACACTTGCATCTTTTACAAATAGGTAATTTTTTGGCATACTATGCTTATGTTTAACATAAGTTCTTATTTTTATATTATTACTGTTGTGGATTCCGTGTTGAAATCCGCTACCAATAAATAACAAACGCCAGGAATGAATATATGAAAATAATGTATTAACGTAATAATACAAACTGGTAAATCAGGTTAGTAGTTCCAGGAATACGGGTTAGTAGCAAAATATATATACAGTCTTTGGTATTGAAGTATCGCTGTATGACTTCTTACTGAGTCTACGTGTTCGCTCACTGTGGCTCCTACAACACTATTACCTCCTCCTCACTCTTCCGGTTACATACAACCTTTTACTCTGTCACTCTCCTCTCGACTCGACTCGACTCGGCGCGACTGTGTTCGTCGGTCTTGCTCTCTTGGGTCTTCACTGGCAGTAGTATAAGTATACATTGGGTGAGTCCATTTGTATAAAAAGGGGTGGACCCCTCAACAATTTCTCACCGTCTCCACACGTTATAAGAAATAGAATTCACAGCGGCCACTTTAGCGTGCTTTCACGAAATTTCTAATGCTCATCGTTGTTAAATACTGACATGAAAGAATATTGATTTTGAATGCAACTGTAAGGTGTTCCAAATGGACAATAATTTGCTACGACAGCCGAGAGCTAGACTTCCATAACTATTGCAATATCAAGATATACGAAGGGTGTTGAAATGTTCTCAACATGGCCCTACTTGACAAAAAACTGATCCAACGACAAAAGGTTCTCTTTGTTATATAGCTACTTACCTACAAAATATATTTCATAAACTAAAAAAACAACTCGACAACACAAACCGTAAAATGAAGGCGCACTTCTTAAACAAATATGACGCGCGAAGACGCGATATTTGAAAAACAATGTAACTTCAGGCGATAAGTCTTGTACAAA
This sequence comes from Acanthosepion lycidas, assembly GCA_963932145.1. NCBI lineage: Eukaryota > Metazoa > Mollusca > Cephalopoda > Sepiida > Sepiidae > Acanthosepion > Acanthosepion lycidas. Next base: position 115,179,764 of record OZ010573.1, read on the forward strand.
CTTAACTATGATTACACTTTACAAATGATGAATGAATAAGATAGTGACATTTAGAAAGAAAAAAGTAAGAGCTTTATTTAAAATAATGTTTGAATTTAAGCGGTCAAAGAATCACCTTCCAACAGTAGGTATCACACTGTCAATGGCCTGATTTGTTCATATCAACAAAGTCAAGAATGATCACAAAATTACAAAATGTGTGTTTGTCGCTACTAGCTATGCTTAGCTTAGATTGGGCATGCAAACGGGATCGAACTCATTACATATTATTAATGGTCAACCATAGCAGGTCATTAAGTTTGACCCAACAATAACATACCTCAATTAGAGTTATCTTTAATACTAAATAGTCTCATTAGGTTTGTTATAATGGTTGCGTGCATTACCAAAATATATATTTAGTTTATGGATTTACGGCGTATATATTGGTTTAGCACAGAAGTTCATGGTGAATGTAAGCAAATTTCAAAGACAATATATACATTCTTGTATATATGTTTATTCAACCACTTATGCACCGTTTTACTTCGCAGTATGTCGGCAACTTTGAGACAGATTAATTATTTCATCCTCTCAACGTTTGCAATCTTTATGGGAAATGAACTGGTCTAAGTAATTTTTACAGGTTTCCAGGGAACTCATGTTGTTCCAATCTAGGGATTTATGTGATAATCATAAGATAAAATGAGTAAGGAGAGTGTAGATGGTCATTCCACCCGAGTTGTACCAATTTCTCATTGGACGGCAAAGAGAAGCGATATCTGGCGATGTCTTGACGGAAGACAACATCCTTTCGATTAGCAAATTCCAGACGCTTTTAACTGCTTTAATTGGTTCAGTTAGGAAGAATATTTGTCTAAATACAACGTTTGATTTTGCAGAAAGAGTTCATAATACCATTCCAATCACACCAGAAACACATCATCACTTTCGGATACAAGCTAGATTTGAATAGGTTAACGGTGTCTCATTTCCCTCTCCTCAGGATCTCTTACGCTTCAAATTGTTGTAAACAATTCATTTTCATCGTCTGTGATTGCTCGTTTTAAAAATGTGGTTTGTCTTTGCTGCATTTGAGCAT
>OZ010573.1:115181044-115293544 GCA_963932145.1 Acanthosepion lycidas
TTTTTCGAGACGAGTGTAGTTACCTATATATATATATATATATATATATATATATATATATATATATATATATATATATATATATATATATATATGGTGTCCATAAAGTTCGTGTGCACTTTAAAAAATTTATAACTTTATTCGTATTTGCGATAGGATTCCACATGTCCTCCATCATTAGCAATACAAAGGGTAATACGATTTTGAAGTTCACGGAAAACATTTACCAACTGATTTATAGTAATGCCTGAAATAACATTAGTTATTTTAGCTATACTTAAAACTAGGTACATTAAACTTTATAACATTATTTCTATCGCAAATACAAATAAAGTTATACATTTTTAAAGTGCACACGAACTTTATGGACACCCTTTACACACACACACACATATATATATATATATATATATATATATATATATATATATATATATATATATATATATATATATATAATAGCTAGCCACTCGTATTCGAGCATACCCTTCCACTAGGGCGGCTAGCCAGTCCCTATTACGAACGCTCGCTATTTTGTATCCGTTATTCATAACACATTTAAAAAAAGAAAAAAAAACCTATTTCGATTCGCATTATATTTTTTCGTCTCGTATGCTACCTGAATTTTACAAAAACAAAATAATTTCCATGCCTGCAGATGACTGAATCTACAGTCGAAACTACTTGAGTATTTAAGAAATACCTTATACAGCTTATCATTTTAAAAAGAAGGATCATAACATTCATCGAATCATTGGTAGGTCAATGCATCTTTAAAATTTTTGTTAGCAAAGGGATTTCGTCATTTTATATCATTAACGTTACTAATTTATATATATATATGTGTGTGTGTCTGCGTGTGTGTATGTGTGTCTGAGTGTGTGTGCATGTGTGTGTGCGTGTCTATCTGTGTGTGTGTGCTGTAGAAAATGAATGCATATATTTACTAAATTTCCTTAACTTGGGTCACGGGAAATGACCTAATAAGGGATTGTGTTATACAGACACCAAAACAAAATAATAATAAAAATAAAAATGCTCTGATGCTATACCAGATATAGTTTCTAAATGCTGACACATTGTACATCTTTTTTCTTGAGCTGGAGTAGGGGAGAAATGTCAACAGGATTATTTCCTTTTTTAACTTTGAAGAATGAGGCAGCCAAGGCAACGTAGTCATCACATACCCTCGTCTGGAAACCGTCTGAACGGGCAGTGTTCACAGACTTGAAGGCATTTCTAACAATGCCCAACCCTTTAACGACCAACAGCGCCACAATATATTAACAGGTTTTATAAAACCTGTTACTATATTGCGTATGTTTGACTGTGGTGAATGTGTTTGATATGCTCTTATCATACTGGATGCCTTGATTCGGTATACAGGGTTTCAGATATTTGTCCCCAACAGCAATTTTTTGACATGGAATCCTGTCAAATAATAATAATAATAATAATAATAATAATAATAATAATAATGTGTATTTTTTGCATTAATATATTAATTCCGTTTCTCGAATCGTATATTTTATTTTTAACTAATCAGCGAAAGTAAAAGGTTTCTATACTGTATACATTTCCTTCTTTTTCTTGTATCATTTTAACATTAATAAAAATGGATAATGCGTATTAAATTCAACTTTAATTGTAAAAACGTTGGATTCAATTGATGATGTTGAATTAAAAAGATTAAAAACTTTTAATTCCAACGGATAATTTATTGTTAAAACAGATTTCGGAAAGCTTTTACAATCTTTGATCCTCTTATGAAATAAATGATTGTCTATACGCTATAAATCCAAATTAGAAAAAAAATAAATTCGATTGAATTGAGTTCGCGAGACATACGTAAGGTGAAAGAGTCAGATTTTCTTAATGAAAGAAAGTAATGTCATTTCCAAACCAGAGTAGAAAAAATACTCCTTCTAGTTTTTTCGTATTTTCCGTTGAAGTAGGGAAGTCCATGTTGGGTGAAGCTGTGCTACATCCATTCTATTACAGATATTTTCGGTATTTGCTATTATCATTTGTTCAGTTACCCGTCTTTGGTTGAATTTTTGCTGGTTGGTCAATTTTATTTCAGAATAGTCGAAGCCTATTTCGAAGTCTAGTAGTGGCTAAGCTACATTTTCATATAGCTTAGCCACTTTTTCATTTACTTCTCAAGAGTGCTTAAGGATTGCAAAAGTTTTCTGAAATATATCTGTTTTAACAATAAATTATCCGTTGGAATTACAAGTTTTTATTCTTTTAAATTCAATTTTCTTTAATTTCTTATTAACATCCCGGGCTAAATTACCGATAATATACATAGTCTTTTCTACAATATTCTAACTACTGCATTTCTTTGTGATTTTAACTGTAACCTTTTCCTCATATTTTTCAGTTATAATTTCTAATATCTAAAACGAAATAACAGAAAAAAAACATAAGTTAAAACGCTTTGAATTCCATTGGATTCTACTCTTGTTTCTTTCATTTCTTTATTAATCAATTTCTGATCCTGCTTCTCACAGACGGATTATTGACCATGGCGGTTTGCCTGCTCGTCCTCCAAGGTAATAATAACTTTCCCATCTACTTACTCTTTCAGGGTCAACTCTCACTAATAACAAATACCTTGCATATTCATGTATAAGTTAAATATTTCCCGAACTACGTTTCAAGGAAAAAATTGGCACTGGAGCGTGTTCACCTGAAAATAATTTCTCTCGATGGGAAGGGCGAAAGACAACTTTTAGAATCAAAAGTAAAATGAATATTCACCAGCTACAAAAAAGGAAACAAAAAGATGTCGTAGTTATAATATTCTATATCAAATAATTTGAAGGAAGTTGTGAATAGAAATATGGAAAGTTTTGTTTTACTGTAAAGGATAAATCTTAGCTGACCCTAGGTTTATACGCCATAATGGGATTTTCAGCGAGAAATATATTTTATATACCACAAAATATGGAAATTTGTTATATTAATTTACTGTTCTTGTCGCTTCAAAAATAGAATCGACCTATACACTAGACATAAGAGATTTATGATTTCGCTTCCAAAAATCAAGAGCTGACCTCAGTACGAAGTCGATTTATAAACGCTTAAGTACAAAACCGACTCTCTCAAACCCAATTTAGTGGTGTTGGCTTTCGTAAGAACAGATTATGGCGTCATGGTTATACACTCAACCGACATTGCATTTATAGTTAAACAGTAAGTCTGGAGATTTTGTGAGTTTATTTTTTTGTTTTTTTTTTATTGGTGGGGGGTTCTTCTTCAGTAAAGATCAATTACCACACCGTCTTTTGAAGAAAAACTCAACAGCTATTCATGATATCACATATCACAACACATATCAGATCAATAAATCTCCATAGAAATATCTATAGCTAATCCTAGTTCTTTTAAAAACATTTCGGATGCTAGTAATCAAGTCACTCCCTCTTACCTTACGCTTTAAAAGGATCAACATCGACAACTGGTAGTTCTCAACTTATGGTTTTCATTTCAAGGAACAAGTCACCGCCCTTAAAACGCTTAAGCCAGATTTTGGTAGTACGTTCCTGAATTCTGTAGGCAGACTCAACTACTTTGGGTCTCAGTCTAAAATAAAACTACAAAATTCAGGATCATTTTAATATAAAGCTAAAAAATGTACAGAATCTCAAAAAATAGATTCATTATTATCTCATCGGAAGCAAAAACAATATTTGAATATATTTTATTTATATGTATATAGGTATATGCTAATACACGAGAGAAAAATAAGTTAATGAAATATATAAATGAATAAAATAATATGTATCATAATAAAATTCTTCATGTTGTTGGAATGTCGAACTGAACCCTTTATTTCGCTCACTGGGGTAGAATGTTCTAGTTCCACGTGCCATGTTTAATGGATGTCAGTTATCAGTTATCTCATGTTAATTCCCCTCTCTAAGTTCTCCACTGCCTTAACCGGGTATTGAACTCACACACTTTGGTTCTTGTCACTGGATCTAACTAACGCCTTTATCCACTGTGCCATGTGTCTTAAACACGGCATGTGGAACTAGAGCAGTCTATGTCGGTTGAGTGTATAACCATGACGCCATAACCTGTAGAATATATTACGAAATGAACAAAGTCCGACAATTTATTTATTAAAGACATTTTTATGTTTAACGTTCTTTTTATAGATACAAGTATTTAAGTAAATGCTCTGTTTATATAAACAGTATTAAATAACATTTACCGGCCTGAATGTCCGAGAAATTTTCATAGAAAGTATTCGTCCTTGGACAGGACTCGAACCTGCATTCTATACGGAACCGTCATTTACGCTGACGTGCCTAATATATATATATTGTAGCCTAACGGTAAGGCACGTCAGCGTAAATGACGGTTCCGTATAGGATGCAGGTTCGAGTCCTGTCAAAGCACGAATATTTTCTATGAAAATTTCTCGGACATTCAGGCCGGTGAATGTTATTTAATACTGTTTATTATAAACAGAGCATTTACTTAAATACTTGTATCTATAAAAAGAACGTTAAACATAAAAATGCCTTTAATAAATATATATATATATATATACATATTCTGAATATACATATATTAGAAGTGCGGAACGCTCGTACACATTTTGCCATAATGTTCCCAAACAACCCTCCGCATGTTTTAAATTCAGTCCTGCTATTTACCGATATATATATATATATATATATATATATATATATATATATATATATATATATATATATATATATATATATATATATATATATATATATATATATATATATATATATATATATATATATATAAGACAAATTTCCGATCAATTTGGCCCATATATTTCTAGGTTTATGTGATGAGTCTGTGTACTAACAACTCGTCAATCAACATAAGATCTGTTTTTCACTTTTTTTTCCAATTACTTTTAATTGTCATTTCTTGATAGGAACTCAAACAGAAAATAAGTATATATAATAAGCTTATAATCAAATTTTAGGTGCTTAATAGAAAATGGGATTACAGATTTTTTTTTTTTTTTATATGTGCTTCTTTGCAAATATGTTTTATTTGATATCAACAGCCTATGGTATATTTAATGCGAAAACATTGTTCAGTTGCAGATCCTTGTAAATATGCTTATGCATATCTGACCACAGGTTTTCTCATTTCTGCTATTTTGTTTATTATCTGTATCTTTATGGATAAAATTAGAGACTTTATTTTATTTATTTTACATATAAAATTAGCAACTATATCTAAAATATTTTTCGTATTTCATTTCAGTAATTTATTCCTGGATTCTAAACCAGTCGATATGGTTGAGTAAGTATATAACTTATTTATATTATATCATATAGATGTGAATGTATGCATGTGTTATTAGTAATGCTGTGATTCAGTATTCAAAATTAGTTGAAATCTATAAAGTCTTTCTCAAAACAGTTTCTCAAAATTTAATCTTCTCAAGTCCACTGACTGTTATCGCTCTTTCCAGGACTGACGAGTGTTTTCTTCCTCACCTTTTGTTTAAGCCAGTATGAAAGGTCAACCTATTGATTATATCAGTAAAAAATGTGAACATATTGATTATATTTTCTATTCTAATGTCACCTTTGATGATTTTCGAAGCTTTCAAGTTCTTTGTTTGCAATAGTGCAATACAACTCTATATGATCTGATGACGCATTGCCTGCTTTCATTCATAAAGAATTTCTACATGCTTCATTCGCCTGAAGCCATTTTCAATAATTGATCTTAGAAAATGGTTGGCTATAGCTGATAATTTGAACGTTTAGAAATAAATTCGTCGCCATCACTCAACCTCTTAGGTTAATGCATATATATATATATATATATATATATATATATATATATATATATATATATATATAAAATTAATGGTCAGAGTAGAATTAGACTAAGAAACAGCAGTGTTAAAAAGTGTGTGTATATATATATATATATATATATATATATATATATATATATATATATATATATAATGGTAAAAGCCAATAGGAAATCTGTATTATTAGCCGACGCGTTTCGTCCAATGTGGAATTTTTTCAAGGCAAAATGGACGAAACGCGTCGACTAATAATGCAGTTTTCCTATTGGCTTTTACCTTTATATATATATTGTTTTTCTGCAAGTTAACATAAGAAATTACATATATATATATATATATATATATATATACATATATATATATATATATATATATATATATATATATATATATATACATATATATATACATAGATAGATAGATAGATCCAAATAAAGAGAATGAACAGACAGATTAAGAATTCACAGTTCTTTAGCATTTACTTTTTTTTTTAAAGTGCTCGATACAACGTAGAGAAAAGTACTGTAATAATATTTCTATTTAAAAAATATTTTATATCACTACATAAACATTTCTATGTTCTGCAATTTAAAATTGTTCCATCATCAGGTGATGCTTGCTACTTTATGATGAAAATAATTTAATTTTGAAATCTGATAGCATTACGCTAGCTAATTTAAGAGTTAAAAAGTAAAGGGGATCAAGATTTCAAAATGTTATGGGTATGTCTAGGTTACCCAACCAAAAGACAAGTCAAGGCTAAAGCAGACAAGTGAGAAATATAGGTTGGATGTTACGGGTAGGTGTGTCATTCATTCATGTCGAGATGAATTGACATTTTAAGGCAAGTCACCATTGGCTGACATCCCGCTTGTGAATTTAAATTTAAGATACATTAAAGTAGCCAGAGAGATAGATTTAACTGAAGCTTAATTTGAAAGAATTTCAAGATTTTTTTTTAATTTTTAAGTAAATCATTTTCATCATAAGTTACTTGATATATTACTTTCATGCTGATGTCACTGACGCTACAGAAACACAAACAAAAAACTTTTACCAAATTACAGGAACCACATCAGTTGAGAACCACACCAGTTGAGAACCACATCAGTTGAGAACTTTCAGTAGCTGCAAGAACTAAAATGAATAGAAATGACATAATAAAGTTGTTGATTTTCAACATTACTTCAAATAAAAAGTTAGAAAAGAAACCCCCAACAGTAATAGGAGGAGCATTAACATATTTAATAGAAATGTTTTCTAAATCTCAACCAAATGTAGTACTTGCTGATCTGTCAATGAATGCCAAATGTTTCCTTTTTTGAGAAACGGCTAATAATAACATGCTTTAGCTTTTTGAACATGAGGAAGCAAAGACCAAACAGCTATAAATTTCATACTTAACAAAATGAAAATGAAATTTAGTCTTTTAATATTTAATATGTTTTTGTATTAAATTATTCTTTCTCTATCTGTTCGAACCATTTGATGTAAGAGTGGCGTAATAGTTAATGATGTGGAAAGAGGAAGTGAACTAGGAAATATGTGAATCTCCAACAGCTTTATGTTAAATAGTAGAGTAGACGGGACTCTCTAGACTTGTGTGGTAACTAATCCAAGAGGGGGATTACGCTGAATTAAAAAAACAAAAATTTCAGGAGCAATATATTTTCCACAAATCTATGGCAATTCCTAGATAATAACCAATCAAAATCTGTGGAGAGCCATGATTCTCTACATCGTGAAGGAAGATGGCACTAAAAAATTCGTACAATTGGAAATTGCTTATTTCCTAAACGTATGTCTAGTTATAAAATCAAATATATGGCTCCCCACAGCGTCCTCTGCACTCAGGCAGGAATCTGGGTATTTTCTTTATTGTTCTAAAAAGAAATATATCTGAATGGTTTTGTTATATTTCTCTACGCTTTTGAATATATATTTCTTCTTCTGGCATTTGCAAACCTGTTAGAAATCCCTGCTACTAAGCTCATAATTGGCGCAGAGAATATAAGTTTTCATCTCTTTCTGAAGGGAAATAAGTAGGAAGTGTGTACAAACTGTCTCAGTCGAAATTTAAACTCTCATCGCCAACTCCATTTTTTGCGGTGTTCCACTCGCAACATTTCAATTTAACAATGTGTTATTTAAAAAGGAGATAAATTTGCTGGAAGATATGTTACATCTCAGAATTCGTTAAAGAATAACAAAGAAGAAAACATATTCTGACGAACATAGGCAAGAAAGATCCACATTTCAAGAATCCGTGTCAATAAGAACTACAATGGTTCACTTGACGTTCTAGATGTTACATTTACAAAATTTAAGCATGGACATATACCTCATCTTTGCATTTATTTTAATTTCAGTGGGAATTCCAAACAATGCAGACGGTTGTATGATGCAATTAATTCCTTTATTGATACCGGTAAGCTGTTTAAAATTCACTTATTGCACCGTTTTTTTACAAGTAATAACATTTAAGATTTCTTGCAATTAAATTCATAACTTGATGGATGCGGGAGGCCATTGATAATTCAGAAGAATTTTCTTCTTTATTATTTTTTTTTTTTAATAATTTCACCTAAAACAAGGCGATAATGTCACTATGGCGCAATGGGTTACCGGAAGTGAAAGGAAGAAAGGACAATAAAAGAATCGATATGAAGAAGGCAGAAAATGGCGATTGATGTTGCATTTACGTTTTTGAAAAAATGTAGATAGCAGAGAAGAAAGAAACTAGAACAGAGTTTTTAAAATGCAAGAAAACATATTCATAGAATACGGGATTTTATTTCTGTAACTGAATAACCTATAAATCCTTTGTTTCTGTACCCAATCCCGGCAACGCATCTACGTTCATTTCTTAAAATCTCTCAACTTTAATTGCCGCTTAATAAAAATTCATACTGCCTCTTTTCAATATCATTATTAAAATTACGTATTGGTGTATATTAATCTTTTTCTATATATATATATATATATATATATATATATATATATATATACTTCATCTAACAAACATTAGTGCCGTGTCATAACTTGTAATATTAATATTCCGCAAGATCAGTCAGTATGTCATATGAATTTTCATTAAATCTCAGATACAGATACCAATTTACTAAATATTTACTAAATTTGGTCTAACCTGAATTGGGGCATCTACTGAGAATTAAACCTACTCCTTCTGTATGACTTAGGAAGCATGTTGGTCAACTGCTTTCTCGAGATCCTGTACCTGTAATGCTCCATAAGTTTTCTATGGGGTTGAGGTCAGCAGATTGGGGCGGCCATGTCATAACACTCACCTGCTTCGTCTTCAGATTTTAAATCGCTTATGCTTTAAATTTAGCTCAACTTTCGTTTCATCGGAGAAGAGAACATTTAGCAAAAAAATCAGGTGAGTCACTTTTATCGAACAGCACTATACAATCTCAGAAATATAGACAACTATATTTTTTTTCTTCGCTCTTAGTTTTTTTTGGGTTTGTTTTTTTTAAATTAATTTAAATTTAACAGCTTTAGTTTCGGCTAGAGTTTTTCGATGAAGCATATTCATCAATTGTTTTCTTATTTTCTTACCTCAGAAAATGACTTTTTTTTTTTGTTTGTTTGTTTCAGGAGAAATTACACTAGGGAAGGAACCTGAAGAAAACCATCACGATGGAAAGAAATTTAATTGGATCACCGCTGCGTGTGTTGGTAGTGTTGTAGTCGTTATGTCTGTTCTGTTTTCGGTATTCGTCGCTGTCATGGCACGTCGCCGCTGCGGCAAACGTTGCAACACATCTTGTGGACCAACCCCAAGTGCACCGCCTCAGGCTTGTCCTTCTGTTTATACGGCTTTTCCAAGTAACATGCCACCTAGTTACAACGAAAGCCTAGACACTGGAAAATATCATCCATCGAGTCTTTCCCAAATTCTTACGACATCCACAAAAGAAGGAACAGAAAAAAGCTGCTGATTTTATTTTCAATCCCATTGATGGATTGACAAGCAGAGAAACGGTCGTAAGACACAAACCGCTAATGAGTGATTTTTTTTTTTTTTAATATAATAATTACGTTTTTGAGAAAAAAAATTGCATGATAATGCAAAATTTCCTTGTAGTCTGTTTTAGTTTTACTTAATCGTAGCAATGAACTTAACCTGATTTTCTTTAACATTCGGGATTTGGACGTTGGGCCATTTTATCCTCAAATTTCTTAAAATCAGTCTTTTCTACAATAAATTGTGGCCATCGATTTAATTTGTAGTAACGTCAATATTTATTCCACTGGAACAAATGCGCACTGGGCGGCGGCGTATGATTTTAACAACATTTGCTATTAAGAAATATTAGTTCTTTTTATTCTTTTTTTTTCTTTTTGCTTCATAACATTACGGTATGTTTTTACAATACTTAGCTACAGAAGTAGAGAGTAAACGTTCACTGAAGTATACAAAGTTTAAAGCAGCAAAAGAAAATGGCAAGTCCATTTCGAAAAAGATCCGGACACCTATTTACAAGGAAAAATATCTAATATAGGACTGATAATGAAAAATAAATTGAATACTAACCAAAAGGAATCATCTAACAAAAACCATTTTAAAATTTAAATGTATATTTTCATTATTTTTACAAAATAAATAACCTTGCTATCAATACTTTTTATTTAATTTCATTTTACTTATCAATATTAAAACAGTTAAAATATTATACAACTGTTTATATATATATATATATATATATATATATATATATATATATATATATATATATATATATATATATATATATATATATGTGTGTGTGTGTGTGTGTAAATGCAGGATGGTAGAGATAAAATCTTTTCTAAACTGTCTTACATTCACCGCTTGCTCCATTATGTCAGAAAGTTAGGCTCCCCTACCCCAAATATATATATATATATATATATATATATATAAAGAAAGAACAGTAAGATATAGTATTACTAAGTTTATATATAAAAAATATATAAAAAAATAAATAAATAAATAAAGTTTACTAAATCAGAGAAATGAATTAACTATTTTTGCCATAAGTGCCTTAAATTTTACTTAAATAATATTTAAATATAAAATTTTAAAAATCGTAATATACATATACTTGATATGGAAAAATTTTTACTTACTGTAAGTAATTCTAATATATTTACTTCTATTAAAAGAAATATAGTCTATTAAAACTAACAATGAAAATATTTTAAAGTTGTAATTAAAATTGTAGTTAAATAAAATGAATTCTAACCTAAATTTCTTTTAAATTGTAATTAAATAAAACGTTTTCTAACCTAAAGACCTCCCTCTTAGTACTACACGCAATTAAAAGAATCCAATAAAACACCTACAGTAAAATGAAATTAATATGTAATAATGCAAGAAAATGTAAGCTTTTGAATGACCCATGTCCTTTGTACTTACATGAGAAACAATATATTACTAGGTTTATATAAAAAATAAAAGTTTACTAAATCAGTGAAATTAAGTAGCTATTTTTGCCATCATAGTCATAAATTTTACTTAATATTTAAATATAAAAAAAAATTGTAACCTTATAATTTACATACTTATACTTGATGTGAAAATAATTCTACATACTGTAAGGGATTCTAATTACATTTAATTGTTCTTAAAAGAAATATAGTATATCAAAAATTAAAAATTAAAAATTAAAAGTGAAAATATTTCAAATCGTAGTTAAATAAAACGTATTCTGACCTAAATCTTTAAATATACAAATACAAAAAAATGCCGTAAGAACTTTTGCCGTTAGCAATAAAAAATTTTAAAAATCCAGACGACATGCATTTAACGGATGTTAGATTTCATTGAAAAATACATCCCTACCCACTACCAAAATGTAACTAATAACTGATACATCAAAAGACACACATAATGAACACGTAGATACCCCTTGTCTAGTGGAAGTGGATTTATCTGTAACCTTGGAAACGTGAATTATGATTTTAGCTGTGTCTTTAAAACCCAGTAATTTTAAAAGTTACTCCAAAATTCGCTTGAGGATGAAATGGAACTAATGTCTTTAATTTAATTACAAAATTAAATTCGGGGCTTTTAGCTTCCATTTTTGAAACATGATTAGAACTGTGTAGCGAAAAAAACATATTTTAAATCAATTAATTTATAATATATATATATATATATATATATATATATATATATATATATATATATATATATATATATATTCATGTATTCACACCTTTCTACATTAAGAAGCGAGCCATTATACATTAAGCAATTAAAAGATTTTTAATCCGACATTATTTCTTATTGCGATAAACTTTATATTTAAAAGTTGTCTGAACAGACATCAGTCTTCATTAAAAAGTAAAATAAATGTTTACCCGCCAAAAAATAAAAATCTCATTATACAAAAGGAGATTGATGCCAACAACCGAATTCGTAATAATTGTAATCTTAAAATCTGCTTTGAAGTTGCCTATGCTTTATCATTAAACCATGTGAAGTCATAATAGGGCATCATATTAAATAATCTTAATTAGGATATGCTTATCATTCATTTGGATATTTCGAAGTCTGTATCTACTATTTTTTTTTCGTATCCGTAAAGTAAATAAAGTAATTTTCAAGCAATTAATGGATTTTTATATTAATATGAAACTATGTCGGATAAAAAATGAATGTACCAAATAAATATAATGCTTATTGTAATAATATATATATGCGGTAATTGACGACTTTGTAAGCGTAGCTTAAATGTGGCACAAGGCCGAAAGCGTGGGGCACTCAGTCGTAATTGTTTAGCCACACAAGTCTGATTACCATTACAACACTTCGTGATGCCCTGATTTTCTAAACGTAACTTAAATGTAGCACAAGGCCTAAAGTGTGGAGCACTGAGTAAAAATCGAACTTTCTACTGAATTGTAATTGATCTAGCGATAAAATCTTGCTATCAATTACACCAAGTCCGAGTGACCTTGATTAACTTAGCTTAGATTTGGCACAAGGCCAAAGGTATGGGGCATCCATTGAGTATCGAACTCACTACTCAATCATAATTGTTCTAGCGAGATAAGCTTACTAACCATTACAGCACGTTTAGATGACGTGATTTTCTAAGACTAACTTAGATGTGGCACAAGGCCGAAAGTGTGGAGCACTAAGTGAGAGTCGAACTCACTACTCAGTTGTAATTGATTTAACAGACAAGCTTTCTAACCATTACACCATGCGGAAGTGACCAAACAGTAACGATAATATAATCCGTTTCTTTAAATAGAATTCATTGACAGAACAGCCCTTTGTACATGAAATTTATAAAATCTATCACTGAAAAATTGCAATCGTAGGTTGAAATTTATAAAATCTATAGTTGAAAACTGCAATCATGGGTCTTCTTGCTTGCTTACAGCAAACGAAGAACTGCATGTTAAAACCGCTTCAGAAACACGAGGCTACCATAAAAATGCACTAGTGACTCCATGACATATCTTCGAGAAATGCCGCTCAACGAATATGAACCTTAAGAAACGCGTCTCCAACTGAAAAAAGCACAACAAATAAAAAATGCAGCAAAACAAATCGACCTTTAAAGAAAGAAAGAAAACGAAGAACAAATGGGGGAAAAATGTTTTCGCGATAAATGGTTTATTAGAGCGAGCAATCCTGATGTAGATCAAACACTTACCCATCATCAGTGGTCTCTGGTCTCAAACTAGAAACTAAAGAACTTATAATTGCTGTCTAGGATAAATGTTTTTTTTTTTGGGGAGGGGGTCAAGCAGATACTACCAATAGAATGTTCTGAACTTTAACCCCAGCCCATCCTGCAGCGTATTTGTTAAAAAAAAAATACTCCGATTCAGTGAAATCAGAAATAGTAATAACTTAAAGGTTGTAGACATCGGCAGAGACCTGTAGAAAGCCGGAGAATACAACGGCCGAAACGTTATGATGGCAACAACAAGGATGACGACATAAGTTTGGGTGCATATGATGAAAACTTTTCACTTCAGAAAAGCAGGCAGAAAATATTTTCATTACTTAAAAAAATAACAATTCCTCCATTACAAGGGAATATTCATTCATTGGCTAGTAAAAATACTTCTAAATTAATTTATTGGCTACACATGTTTAGACTTTCAGTTCAGCCATTATTCACCCGACAAATACAAATGAACAGTTTCTGCTTTGCCGATGTTAATACATTGTCGTTAATTTGACTAATCATAGTAACCAATCTTTAATTTTACATTAAAGCACATTTCCTCTGTCGTAGAAATTACGCCAAAGGGTTTGCTCTTAAATCTTTAGTAAACCAAGACCATATTTTCTGATCAGAACTGATCAAAGCCGCCACATTTACTCAATAGTTGTTTCTATTTACTGAAAAGGATTAAATCAATGAACTGAACCTATCGATCAGGATGTCCATTTTACTCAAGTATAATTTTATCAACGGTTTCTCAGTTCTTGGTCATAACTGTGTTTAATTACGGACGCAGAAGCTGCCAAGCTATTGTAACCGCCCTCAAATTATCGATTTGGAAAAAAAAGGACTTTTGTAAGATGTTTCCACGGAATGAACAACTATAACCCTACTAATTGTCTGATCTTATTCCAGCGATTGCCAAGACGAAAATTCCATAAAATAAAACCAAATGACAATGATTCCTTTCTTCTTGTGATTAAGTTATCTGCTTCCATGTGGAAACTTGTATTGGTTGTTATCGTTATTTCAAACGGGAATTTGCTTTCATATTACAGGTGCATTTGATCAATCATAACTAGATTGACACTTCGAATTTTGTCCGCCTCTATACCATTGAAAGCGCCTTTGGGGTCGGCTAACAAAACCGAAAGTGAAAGGTGCGCGAGTATTATCAGATTTAACTCCCGAAAACACTGTAAATACAGATTGTACCTTATTATAAATTCTCTCTCTCTTTCTTTCTCTCTCTCTCTTTCTTTCTCTCTCTTTCTCTCTCTCTCTCTCTCTCTCTCTCTCTATATATATATATATATATATATATATATATAGATAGATAGATAGATAGAGAGAGAGAGAGAGAGACGAGGATAGATAGATAGATAGTGAGAGACGAGGATAGATAGATAGATAGATAGATAGATAGATAGATAGATATGAACGGATTGAGATAGATGAGTAGAAAGATATGAACGGAATGAGAAAGATAGATGGTGATATCTGTGAGCCTCTCGGTTTTCAATTGCAAACGTCAAACTGCTATATAAGACCTACAATGCATATTTCCCTCTCTCTCTCTCTCTCTCTCTCTCTCTCTCTCTATCTATCTATCTATCTATATATATATATATATATATATATATATATATATATATATATATACATATGCGATTGTGCGTGTGTGTAGGAGAAAGATACATGCATATCAGAACCTATGTTTTTCAGACATATATATGTCTGTGTGCGAGAGAGACAGGGAAGGGGCGGCAAACACATCTCTGGAAGATCGGATCAAATTAAGATGTAATTACTGATGACTTGATTTCATTCTAGAAATTCTCATCAAAATCATTTTTTTCTTAAATCTGTTCAAAATATTCATGTCAGAATTATTTTTCCTTAAGCCATCGATTTTGTTTTTAGTTTATTTTTTGCTTCTTTCATTCTTCTTGATTTTTTCTTCTTCTTCTTCTTCTTCATTTTCTTCTTCTTCTTCTTCTTCTTCTTATTATTATTATTATTATTATTATTATTATTATTATTATTATTATTTATTTACTTATTTATTCCCAGTTTTTTTTTGTTTTTTGTTTTTTTATATTTCCCTCTACTTCATATCGGAAAATCTCAAATCGAGATAAGATAGTAAACGGACCTGTTTTAAGTTGATAACAATCCACATAATATTATCCTTTTTAAAAATCTATCATTTTAGAATGACACGTTCTCTTCTGCATCTTTCCTGAGTCTTTGAAATCGAGGCTAAACTGGTGCAAGTGCTTGTCTTATTTGTGGCACCCTGGGAATTCTTGTTTGTTTGATATTAAAGAAATTAGCGCTTTTGTAGTCGATTCAGTATAAATAGAGGCACGACGTTTTCCCCTAAATCCTATCTCGAACGGAGTGGATAACTATTTTCATATACGTAAAATTGGCTATTCTGTAATATTACATTGTACAGTTTCGCTTGAAGATATTTTGGATAATTTTAAGATATTTAGAAAAATACAAACATCAAATATAAATAGCTGTATTAAAGTACAAAAGAAATAGAAAATAATCGAAGCTATTAAAAAATGTAATAGAAAATATTTGAAACCATAAATTTTAAGAACTATTTACACATATTTTATTTAAATTACAAGTATTAGGTTGGTGCAAAAATAATGTCGTTTTTGACGTATTTTTTAAGGTCAAAAAACGACATTATTTTTGCACCAACCTAATACCCTTATTTAAAAAAACGAATAATTTATTTAATTATGCATGAATAGCGTTATGTTTATCGGCGCGGGAATTGTAATCATCACGTTGAGATTCTAGGCTTATGCATTTACTTTGTATTAATGCCCTCCCTCACTAGCTGTAGTAAGGTGGATTGTCTAGTTTTGGGCGATAGCCAATCTAAGAGAATGGCAATTCTGGATTCAAAACCTTAGAGAAGTCAACAGAAACAACTCCTTTAGCTTTGCGCTAAAGCTAAGGCAAATAAAAAAAGATACGTGAAGAGATATGATCCACTACGGCCTCAAATTACATGGCATTAAAATATTCATGGTTTAAATAATTTTTACAAAATTATAATCGCGTTAATTCAAGAAACAAATCTAAATATTCCGAAGATTTTTATTTATTTTTCTATAGTTATTATTTATTAAGCCTTTTCGTTGTTAGTTAATGTGAAGGACGTTTTGTTTGAATTAACCTTTACTAAAGTGTTCAGTTTTGATACCAACATGACAACAGCTTCTTATCAGTTTTTATGTTTAAAATTGACGTATTTTTGTTTACTGATACTAGATGGGAATGAATAATGCATGCATATTACAAACGAAACATAAAAAATACGCAAACAGAAACATTTCTACAGGTCACAGAAAAAGTTTAGTGAATGATCGAATATATAAACAGTCCTTTTAGGTGACATTCTTAAAACTTACTCCTGGACGCCCTAAATACCGTTTGCTATCGATGAAGACATTTATTTTACAATAATCAAATTTTACAAATATGGTGATAGCAAATATGGTTAAAATATTCAAATTAACCGTTCGTGGAAACATTTACAGTAGATTAAAAATGAGTTCGTTGGAAAGCCCATGGTGTCATAAGAAAATTTTACGCTCCAATAGTTCATTGGACAATGAACTTTGGTCGCAGAAGAAGGAAAATGAAATAAACGTTAAAGATACAGAAAATATGTACGAACGTAAAAAGGAACAGATGAGTTAAGTGAAAGAAAGAATTGTAGATTGCACAAGAAAGTGAAAATAGAAAAAAATATTATGAATGATGTTAAGATAAGTTATATTAATTGGGGAAAATATGGTAGATTGTACAAGATAGAAAAGCAGTAATAAAAATTTATGGATGACAGAAAAATGTAATATATTAATTGGGGAAAATGATCGTCGAGATTAAAAAGGAAACCAAAGATTATGCATGAGGAAAAATTTAATAGATTAATTGAAGGAAATCATGGCAAATTACACAAGAGATTAAAAATAGTAATAATAATTTATGGATTAAGAGTAAAATTTAATAGATTAATTGTGGAAAAGTAACGAAGATAGCACAAGAGAGTAAAAATAGAAAAACTTTTACGGTTGAGGGTAAAAAGTAATAGATTCTAGGGGTTAAAATATCGTATTTATGAATGGGGGAAATTTGTATTAGATTAATTTTGGGAAATTATCGTGGATTGCACAAGAGAGTAAACATCATAAGTAAAAAATTTGTGGATAAAGATAAAATGTAAAAGATTAATTAGGGGAAAGTATCTTACATTGCACTATAGAGTAAAAATAAATAATAATTGTTGGATGATTTTCAAATGTAATAGATTAATTGAAGGAAATTATCGCAGATTAACAGAGTAAAGATATAAATAAAAAGTAATGGATGAGGGTAAAATTTAAAAGATTAACTGGAGAAAACATCTTAAATTGCACAAGATATTAAAAATTGATAGATGAGGGTAACATTTAATAGATTAACTAGAGAAAACATCTTAAATTGCACAAGATATTAAAAATTGATGGATGAGGGTAACATTTAATAGATTAACTGGAGAAAACATCTTAAATTGCACAAGATATTAAAAATTGATGGATGAGGGTAACATTTAATAGATTAACTGGAGAAAACATCTTAAATTGCACAAGATATTAAAAATTGATGGATGAGGGTAACATTTAATAGATTAACTGGAGAAAACATCTTAAATTGCACAAGATATTAAAAATTGTTGGATGAGGGTAACATTTAATAGATTAACTGGAGAAAACATCTTAAATTGCACAAGATATTAAAAATTGATGGATGAGGGTAACATTTAATAGATTAACTGGAGAAAACATCTTAAATTGCACAAGATATTAAAAATTGATGGATGAGGGTAACATTTAATAGATTAACTGGAGAAAACATCTTAAATTGCACAAGATATTAAAAATTGATGGATGAGGGTAACATTTAATAGATTAACTGGAGAAAACATCTTAAATTGCACAAGATATTAAAAATTGATGGATGAGGGTAACATTTAATAGATTAACTGGAGAAAACATCTTAAATTGCACAAGATATTAAAAATTGATGGATGAGGGTAACATTTAATAGATTAACTGGAGAAAACATCTTAAATTGCACAAGATATTAAAAATTGATGGATGAGGGTAACATTTAATAGATTAACTGGAGAAAACATCTTAAATTGCACAAGATATTAAAAATTGATGGATGAGGGTAACATTTAATAGATTAACTGGAGAAAACATCTTAAATTGCACAAGATATTAAAAATTGATGGATGAGGGTAACATTTAATAGATTAACTGGAGAAAACATCTTAAATTGCACAAGATATTAAAAATTGATGGATGAGGGTAACATTTAATAGATTAACTGGAGAAAACATCTTAAATTGCACAAGATATTAAAAATTGATGGATGAGGGTAACATTTAATAGATTAACTGGAGAAAACATCTTAAATTGCACAAGATATTAAAAATTGATGGATGAGGGTAACATTTAATAGATTAACTGGAGAAAACATCTTAAATTGCACAAGATATTAAAAATTGATGGATGAGGGTAACATTTAATAGATTAATTCAAGAAAAGTACCGTAGACTGCACATAAGAATAACAATATAATTAAAAATGAATATATGAGGGTAAAATGTAATACATTAATTCAGGGAAACTATCGTAGATTGCACAAGAGAGTAAAAATAATAATTAAAATTCGTGGATGAGCATAAAATTTAATACATTATTTGGGGAAATTTTCGAAGATAGAACAAGAGACTAAAAATATAAAAATGATGGCTAAATGTAAAATGTAATAGATTAAATTGGGGGATTAATTGGGGGAAATGATCTTAAATTGCAAAAAAAGAGTAATAAATTGATGGCTGAGGTAAATTAATTGGAATAATTATCGCAGATTGAACAAAAGAGTAAAAATATGAGTAAAAAGTATGGATGAAGTTAAAATGTAGTAGATTAATTGAATTAAGATATCCTTGATCACACAAGAAAGTAATAATGGAAATAAAAGTTTATGGATGATGGTAAAATGCAATAGATTAATTAGTGAAAGATTGCGCAAGTGAGTAAAACTAGAAATAAAAAATTATTGATGTTGTTTATATGTAAGAGATTTTGGGTGGGAGCAGCAGAACGTATCTTAGATTACACAAGAAAGCAAAAATAGAAATAAAAATTTATGAATGAGGATAAAATGTAATAAATGAATTGTGGGAAAGTATCGTAGATTGCACAAAAAAGTCAATATGGAAATAAATATTTATGACTGAAGCTAAAATGTAATACATTACTTGGGAGAAATGATTGCACATTGCACAAGAGATTAAAAATAAGTATAAAAATTTTAGGTGATGCTAAAATGTAATAGATTAATTGCGTTAAAATATCATAGATTGCATAAGAGAGTAAAAATATAATTTAAAAATTTGTGGGTGAGTGTAAAATATAGTGAATTAATTGAGGAATAGTACCGTAGATTGCACAAGAGAGTAAAAATTGTATTAAACATTTATGGATGAGTGTAAAATGTAATGGATGATTTCGGCAAAGTATCGTAAATTTCACAAGAGAGTAAAAATTGTATTAAACATTTATGGATGAGTGTAAAATGTAATGGATTATTTCGGCAAAGTATCGTAAATTTCACAAGAGAGTAAAAATTGAAATAAGAAATTATGAATTAAGGTAAAATTTAATAGTTTACTTGGTGGAAAATATCGTAGATTACACAAGAGAGTTAAAATAGAACTACAAATTCGTGGATAGGCGTAAAGTGTCATAGGTTACTTGCAGGAAATTATCTTAGATTGCTCAAGATGTATAAATATCAACGAATGGTTATGGATTAGTGTAAATGGTAAGAGATTAATTATATGAAGGTATTTTAGATTGCTCAAGATTATAAAATTAGAAATAAAACTTTTTGGATGAGAGTAAAATATAATATCTTAATTGTATGAAAATATTGCAGATTGCAGAAGACAACAGAAATAAAAATAAAAGATTAAGCCAACAAATTTTATCCAAAATGTTAAAAATCAACAAAGTATTCAAAGATTATGAAAGAAGGCAAAAAATTCTTGATCAGATGAGCGATTAAAAAACTCTGCAACGATTTTGCACGAATGAAACAAATCTAAGTGTATGGAAGTTTAAGCAATTGAGAAAGAAATCAACTATTATGCGAAAGCGTAAAAAATGTCATAGACTTTGCAAGAAAATAAAAGAAATCAATTATACAATAGAAGTAAAAGATAATTCTAGATTATGCAAGGATTAAAAAACCCACGGATTATAAAAAAAGTGTAATGATGCAATTATACAGAAGTATAAAAAAAAAAACTCCAATATTACGATAGAGAGTTTTAAAAAAAAAAGTACATATCATTCAAAACTGCCTAAACTGTTACGAAAGAATGTAAATAAAATTCAACGCTTACACAAGAGGATTAAACTCATCAAATATGTGTATATATATATATATATATATATATATCTGGCCACTCGTATTCGAAGATAGGCGTCTACTAGGGCGGCTAGCCAATCCCTACTGCAGACGCTTGCTCAGGCACATTTGTGCTTATTCAACACCCAAGGAGCCCACTTGTGGTTTATACTGCAGCTATGTTGAGCAGACCTTAGTTACTGTTTCTGGGAAAGAGCGTGTTATGTAGTGTGATCGAACAAGGCCAGCACGCTCAAGCCATCGGCTACAATGACTTTGTGACTTTGTGCTAGCTTCATCTGTCGATGGCTTCCAAGTGTTCCGTCTATCAAATTTCACTCACAAGGCTTGGGTCAGCCCATGGTATGGTTTTCAGGCACTTTCGAAAGATAGCGCACGCTGGCATCGACCGATAACATCAAGAAGTCCCCTTCTTGACAAATCAACCATAGTGAGAATCGAACCCGGTTCTCATGGTCAGAATGCGAACGTTCTAACCACTCGGCCACGTGCCCATAAAAATCATTAAATATACAATAAGGGATAACGCAAGATTCTGCAAGAGATTAAATAAAATCAAAGATTCTGCCAAATAGTAAAAGAATCAGTTATGCAAGAGTTTCCAAAAAGACAATTATTATGAAAGCCAGTATTAAAATCTGATTATGCAAACGGGTAAAAAAAATTATAGAGGATAAAGAAATGCAAGCAAATAAAGACTTCAAAAACAGTTGGTATATATCTTAAGTTTACTAAGTATTTAATTCACAGTATATATTTCCCTGATTAATCCAACGACATCTTACAAGGATTATCCCGATAAATATATATTTGTCACCTGTAAATTAAAATATCCAAGCTCATGTGACAGAAAATACTTATATATTTATGGTAATATTTTCCACTTTTTATGGCAGCAAGAATATACCGAGTGTAACAGCAAAATTGTCCCAATTGTTTAACTGCATAATTCTCCACCTCAGATAATGTATAATATCTAAAAATCCAGTAACTTAATTGTGCTTCTTTTTCCAAGTTTTTAGATAAGACTTTTAGCCATCTTGACACCATTTGTCGTAAGAATCACAGAAAAGCTATTTTATTCAGCTAGAAAGAGAACAGGTTACAATCGTTTTATGTAAGCCCCACTGTCTTCCCCAATGAGCAATGGTGAGAGAAAAGAGATCATTCAGACCTTCAGTTACGGTACCAACATTCATACTCCGGCTGCCATCTACAGTGTAATTTCAAGAACCATCAAGTGAACTGTGGATAAGTTTAAGAAAGAGGGAACAGTAGAGAGGAAAACTGGATCAGCAAGTCACAACATGAGGAGGAATCAGCATTTCAACTTATAGCTAAAGTGATCAACTAGAAAAGATCCAACTCAATCCATAAGACGTGAAAGAGGAGATTCAGCAATGGCAGCTCAAAAAAGCAATGCTAAAAGACTTGCAAAATAAATCATGTGAGAAACCTGCGAGGCACCCTGTTAAATCAGGATAGAAAATTAGAAGGTTAGAGAGGTCGATGATGCATCCAGAATGATTCAGATCATCCTCATCTTCATTGCCATATTCACAACGTTTCGGCCGTTATACGCTCCGACTTTCTTCGGGTGATTGGAATTTCGAACCGAAGTTTTATTTCGCCCACCAGAGTAAATTGTTCTAGTTCAACGTGCCATGCCTCTTCCGGATGTCCCATTTCCCTTTAACCCAACTCTCCAAGTTTTTGATTCACCACTGCTGTGGCCTTGTATTGAACACATATCTATTTAGGTCTAGTCTCTGGATCTAGCCAACGTCTTATCCCTTGAAAACACATGGCCCAATGGATGAAATAAAGAGTTCGGTTCGAAATTTGAATCACCTGAAGAAATCCGCAGCATATAACGGCCGAAACGTTGTGAATATGGCACAGTAGATGAGGATAATAGTCCGAATAATGTAAATAATGTAAGTAATCATAATACCTCATCTCGCATATATAGACAGATATTGTATCTACAAGTTTTCAGTGTTTTCCTTCTATTATACTGGCTGCTAGCCAAGGCAAAAGAGCCCAGACTGCTTTGCTGTTTAACTGTATAGTTAAACTACAGTTTACCTGAATTCATTTCAGTTAATGATTTGCGATAGGCACGACTCAAATTCTCCCTGCACTAATCTTTTCATCTCTCTTTACTGTCATGCCACAATGGCCAATGGAGAGATTAGTGGATTACTAGGAGCTTGGAGAAATCACCTTCCCGTAACAACCTTACCTATCTAGATAGCAACAGTAAAGGATATTTGAAATCACTGCCAAACAGGAATCTCATTCACTAGTCCCGTAATACGTTATGGGCGTTGGAGCTCACATATACTGCAGCCATAGCAGGTGTGCCTAGAGCAAGATCATCCTTCGATGATTTTGAATTCACAGAGTTAGCTTACTTTAACACAGGTTTATCTACTAAAACTAAAACGTGCTTTTATGCAATCCGTAACTGAAGAGAAAGGAGATGGATTTATGCGTTTCCCAATGGTATTTTGGCGAAAGTGAACGCAAGCAATTCTGTCGGAATTTGAACTCGGTACGGCTATCCTACTCTCTGTATCGTTAACCGCTACACTACGTACACATCAACATCAAAAAGGATGCTGAGAGTTAAAGAGATTAAGTATAAAAACGAAAATTGATTTTGTTCTTCCTTTTAGAGCGGTCTCCCGATATATATAGTTTTAGATTCTGTTCCAAGCACCCCACTTATAAGCTACTTACAAGCAACCCATTTATAAGCAACTTACAAGTAACCTATTTATAAGCAACGTACAAGCAGCCCATTTATAAGCAACTTACACAAATATGACCTAACCTTAAGTGCCAACGCCAGTATGACTTAAGCAAATTGTTAAAAAAAGAAAACACAAAATAAAAACAAAAAACTACTAAATTTGACACTTTATTCAAGAATTCTACCAAGTCTACGAATTCTACTATCAGTTACATTGAAATGACTTTTTTTTCTGTTTATTAGACACAAGCATTAAAAAAATTAACCAATCATTGAACAACTTGAGTAATACTTTTTGGGCAAATATTACGCTGAGTGTTTGACAAAATGCTAAATTGATGGTAAAAAAAGTGTATAAATTGTAGGTGGTCTAACGGCTATCGGCACGGAATTTCTAGCCGAGGCTGTTTGCATTAATTTTGGAATAATGTCCTTCTTAAGTAAGGGTAAAATCACAGGCCAGACAGGTTCTTTAGACTTGCTTTGGTGACCAGTTTAATAGAACAAAATTTTGAATGCATAACCTCTATCAACACTTCATGAGTCAACGTGTTATGGTTAGTCGCATAATTCCTTATGTCTTCTCGACCTTGAACAAGACTCGAATTCTACAGTAAACTTAGTAAAAGCCTAATGATCCTAATTGCAGAGAACACGCTCTGTCTCGTTGATACATAACTACATTACTATATCAGTGTTCCATGAATACAGTCGTATGTTGCAATTAACTTCGTCCAATAAATACATTTGATCTGCATTTGATTCATTGTCTAAAAATAGTATGTTTCGAGTGGGTCGAAAACATTAGATGAGAAAACGTTATTTTGATGGTCTTCCTAATTGCAGTGGCCAATTTCAGGTGGAAGAATAAAACGATTGGTCAAGTGAGACAAGGGTGGTGCAGGGTGAATAATTCCCACCTATAATCGTGCGACATATTTAAATCAATTTAAGACAGCGGAAATACATTAAACATGTGAGAAATAACGAAAGTTTTGAGTAAGCTGTCCAGTCGTCGACTTCCATGTTTCATGAGAGTTACAGCTATTATGAGAAATAAAAGATTCATAAAAAGATCACAAGCAAGAAAAACATTTTCACTTTTATATGCCGAGTCCCTTCAGGGCGTTGGTGATGGAAATCTCCACAACTTACAATCGTTTTTAGAACGTGGCAATGTTTTTTTTCCTTAATATTCCTCCTACTTCCTGTCTTATCCATTTACGCATGCTCATTTGGTAGGTTCCCCAATGTTTCCTTTTGTCCATCTTGTCTTCAATGTCCTATGAGTGTCAAATTCTCTAAACTGTCACTCCTAATGACGTGCCCTATATATTTGAATAGTTTCTGACTAATTATACGTACAAGTGTCATGTTATTAACATGTTTATTAAAACGTCCGCCTTGGTTCGTCCATGTTATTTACATCATCCTTCGCTATGACCAAACCAATCCATTCTACTTCAAGCATTCCGTACGGCTTCAAATAAAAGGTTAGGACGGACGCATATGTTATCTCACTTTCCGGTATATTAATACCGGAAAGACCTATAACGGTTACTAAACTTGAGAAGTCTATATTCCTGAAAAATTGTTTTAAGAGAAAGATTTTATGAATTTCAAACGAAACTAGAACTGGCTGCTTGGTCAATGAATGCCAAATGTCTCTTTATAAAGAAACGGCTAATATTACCATTACAATCTTTGTCTCCTCTTCCTCTGTGAGCAAATTCTCCAGTATTTACTGTCTTATTTCGGAATTGATATTACATGAGTTCTGATCACTTCTTTGTTTCGAATAAACTTTTCTTGTTTCTTAATACTTTGTTTAGATTTCGGAAAACATCATTCAGTATTCAATGAGTTTTTGGATTTTTTTTTCGTGACATTTTCCGTTGTCTCTAATAACACTTTCCAGATAGTTAAATGTCTGTACTTCCTTGATTTTGACATCTCCAATTTGTAACTTGTATGCTGTCCCTTTTGCTAACGACTATACATTCCGTGTTCTTAAACTTAATGGGGTTTTGCCTTCACTTCTAAAGCATTGAATCATAATACAGTGACATAATCAAAGGTAGAATACAAAGAAGGATCTGTAATATAATCCGTTCTGAATTTGCTTCTCGACTTAAGACACTTTCTCACAGACGTGATGTGGTTTCCCTCTGTCTTTTCTACAATTATTTTCACGGTAACTGCTTTGATGAGCTGGTACCTCGACTACAGGAATTTAAGCACGCTACTAGATTTGGTATCTAAGTCCCACCCATTTATTGTTGAAATAGTTAAATGTAACCGCCACCTCTATTCCAACAGTTTATTCTCTTGTACTTCCAGACATTGGAAATCCCTTCTTCTTACTTACTTCCCTGATAACGACAATCTTCAAAAATTTAAATGCAATATCAATCGCCATCATCCGTAGCCTTGTCCTTTTGTCCTTTCCTCAATCCCCCTATATCCACGCTTTTCTCTCACTTTCTATCTCCGTCAACACTACGTGCTAGTGGCAAACCTGCTTTGCTTGGAGAGAAAAGCTTTAAAAAAAAAAAGGTGTTTCAACAGAATTGCAAAAGCGAAATAAAATAAATTGTTCAATACATAGCATAGTTGTAAATAAAACGGACAACCCAAATATTGGACAGGTCAAAATCAATCAGGTGCTGGAATTCAACTAGTTAGTGTACTTAGAGAATAGAAGACTAAAAAGCGTGACACAAAAACCCGAAGTTGCATCAGAATAGTGAAATATACTTTTCAAAAAATGATCAAGTTTCTAAAGGATTCGCAGAAAAGATTAGAATGTATAAACTCCTATATGGAAGTCAAGGTTGAACAGTTTCGTCAAACAAATAGAATTGAAATACTCAGGATGTATTTTAACTGATACAAACTCACACGCACACACACACACACACAAACACACAAACACACAAACACACACACATAGACGTACATATATGACTGGTGCAAAACGTGTAAAACCCAAATTGTCCAATTGTTAGATTAATCTTTGTATCTTAGAAATGATTAAAAATATCTTAGTGCAATTATCCAAGCTGTTTATATCACTATTGGGAACTATCTTGAGCAATAACAATGTATAATAGCTTAATAGAAGAATCGTAATGAAATCGATCATAAACGAAAATGACATGGTCATCACTAATTAATCATAGCGAAGGATCGGAAGCTCATGAAGGATTTAAATTAATTACATACATATATATATATATATATATATATATATATATATATATTCCGGGGTCATTTACAAATTTATTCAAGATGATTAAGTTCATATATATATATATATATATATATATATATATATATATATATATATATATATATATATATATGTATATATATATATATATATATATACATATATATATATACATATATATATATATATATATATATATATATATATATATATATATATATATGTATATATATATATATATTCCAGGGTCATTTTCCAACTTATTCAAGATGATCATTGCCCTCTCTAACCTTCTGACTTTCTATCACGCACGATTTTATTTTCAAGTCTTTTATCACTAATTTTTAGCCGACCATAGCTGAAACTTCTCTCTTTACGTGTCAAACATATTATGGATTGAGTTGAATCTTTCTAATTGATATCTTTAGCTTTAAGTTGAAATTATTACCCTCTTGCTGTTGTGACCTCCTGATTCAGTTTTTCTCTGTACTGTTTTCTCCTTTTTAAACGTATTTACAGTTTTCCTGATGATTCTTGAATGTACTTTAAAGATGAGGGTGCAATTACTGAAGGTCTAAGTGGTATTTTCCATTTATCATTGCGCAATCAAAAAGACAGTTTGGTTGATACAAAATGATTTTAACCGGTCCTCTTTCTAGCTGAATAAGCCAAAAAGTTTTTCTCTGATTCTTAAAAGAATTGCTGTCAATATGGCTAAACGTCTTATCTGTAAACCAAAAATAAAAAACTCAATTACTTTAGTGTTTTTTAGATATTAAACATTTTGTGGAATAAACAATTATGCTTTACACCCGGTACATATATATATATATATAGTTGGATTGATGCAAGTTTGTGAGCCTGTTTCACTCTCTCTGAAATCATCAGAGACCTTGAAACCCAGGGTCACAAACTCACATCAATCCAACTAAATATGTTTTCTCTATCACTAATATTGAGCGCTTTCTAATAAGTACTGTGTATATATAATTTATAAATAATATATATAAAAATTGCATATATATATATACACATTTTACATAAATATGTGTGTGTGTGTCTGTGTCTGTGTCTGTATCTATGTGTGTGTGTGTGCGCGCCCGCATGTGTGGTGCGCGCGCGCAAGTATTTATATCACCTGAACCCCCAAGCTGCAGGGAGGCTGTTTCAGCTTCTTCGGTCATAGCTTGTTATGTTTTGCCATAAAAGGACTAACTTGGCTGACAGACAGGTGCGCCCGTTCTACACGTCACAGGTTTTAAATTCACAGAGTGCCCTCTCTCTCTCTCTCTCTCTCTCTCTCTCTCTCTCTCTCTCTCTCTCTCTTTCTGTGTATATGTGTGGAGGCGCATGTATATGAACATTACGTAAAACTGTGACCCAAAATCGCTAATTGTCTGCATAGCCACTCAAGTGGAATGAGACAAAAAGTCGAGTTTCAAATGTGTCGGACAAATAACTTACTCAAGCTCCCTCAGCACTTTCCCTTTTGCTGATGCCTCGGTGCTAGGTAAAGACTCTACCCCATCTCAGGAGACGGTTGCCCGGGGGAACGGCTCCCTGGTGTTTAAACTGTGGCATCTCATTATTCATCTACCAGCGAGTGTGTTGTCTAAATTTTCATGAAGTTCTTCATGGAAACAATAACCGTGTATATTCTCCCTTAAGAACATTTTATTTATTTTTCCTTTTGCTATCTCGTATTTCGTGTAATTTGTCAAAACTTTACGTTCATCTTGAAGATGACTTTCATAATTAACTTTCTTCCTTGTTTAAGTAAAGCCATCATAACCGTAGGACATAGATCTGTGCTTAGGAGGAAGCAGAAATAAGAATTATAGAAAAGGAAGTTTTTAATGTCTTTTAAATAAAAAAGAGGAAAATTCTAAACATTTTTTTTTAATTGAAAGAAATCCCGTGTCTTTATTGTTTTCCAGTTAATATTGACAGTAAAAGCTAAATTGATTTATTTAAGTAATTCATCGAGTCTAGAAGAAACCTAAGCATAAGGCAGAAACCACTGGACGGCCGTTTCGTCCTATATTTTGGACTCATCAGCAGTGCGCATCCACTACCGAGAATTAAAACCAGAACAGTTACGATTGGAGGCAAACGCCATACCAACTGTACCAACGGTTCTCGGTGACGAAAAGGTAACGAATTAGACTCGATATAGCGCCGATCGATCACAAATTCCTTAAATATGATTATTTCAAATCCTCCTAAATATTTCTTTCTGTATATCCTTGCTTGAAATGCTCTGGAGTTAGCGGCTTGGGAGTAGTCGTAGCTCTGGGAGGCACAGTCCTATGAGTAAAAGAGAAACTCGGAGAAGTTCCACCGCGGAATTTAATAATAATTTCTTATTAAATCAAAGGAATGAATTAATAGTAAATTGTAAATATAGTTTATCTTTTACCCTTACAATTTAATTAAAATGTTAAATTTGGTTATGCTATTTCTTATATTTTAGTTGTACTGCGTTGCACCATATATGGCTTATCTTTCTATTTGTAAGATTAATTTGGATTTAATATAAGTTTGTATTAATCTCTTGGTAGTATTAGTAATATCTTGTACGGATGTATTGGTATTTGGATGTTATTTTTGCCATTTTACATTGATTGGTTATTGGTATTAGCATCTTATATGAAGAATCGTTATTTTACAGTTGCATATTAATTTACCCAATAATTCTATACGTTTAAGTTATTTACTGGTTTCTTAAAGAAGTTATTTATTTATCAACTATAAAAAAATTTAACATTTTGTTAAATTACCTCTCCACTCCATTTTTATTTCTTAGGAATGATATTATCTACTGTGTATAATTTATGCATCCATTAACATCCGCTCCTGTTTATGTCTGTACTGACAATCTACGGGTCATGACCCATTTATAAATAATAATTTTTAGATTTTCGCTGTTTCGCTTAGTTTAAATTTAACGTAGGTCATATTAGATTGGTAAAGCACGCAAACATTATACCCCCTTTTTTTTCTTTTATCGTAAAATGTGGTTGTATTCTGCTTTTAAATCTAAATACATCGTTCACTTGCCAGTAATTTACAATCGCTTGATGAGATATATTCATACGCATCGAAATACGACTGCAACTGTGTAGCGATTTTGACATGTTTTCGATGAAATATCCTAATACACACACACACACACACACATATATATATATATATATATATATATATATATATATATATATATATATATATATATCAGACACGAAGAGTTCAGAAGTTCCACGGTTGACTTGATTACGAAACCAAGTCAGTTTGAAAGAAAAAATAGAAAATTCTAATTTTTAAAAATTCAACGAAATTTAATGATTTGACTATTTTCGAGTTAATACTGCTAGTATATATATATATATATATATATATATATATATATATATATATATATATATATATGTGTGTGTGTGTGTGTGTGTGTGTGTGTGCGCGTGCAGGTATGTAGAAAAATAGGAAAGAACACGTTAGGTAAATAATCCGGAGTTCTTTAATATTTTTTGATTTTATTTTTAAAAAACAGTGCTCCATACAGAATATGAGCTTAAATTATAATTATTTTTTTTTAAATATTATTCCATCGCTACATAAGAGTTCTCATGTTTTAAAAAACGTGAGCCGAAAACTTCAATATAATTATTAAAATTAAATTGAATTAAAATATCAAGCCCTGTTTCATCCTGAAGCGAAAATTTAGGAATAACCAATCTTAAAATTTACGCATCTTTATATACATGTTCATTCACAAAATTAATTATTATGGAAACGGCTGGGGTGACCATTTTGGTAAGGGGACTAAGAGATAATTCTTATCTACATATCAGTCACCTTCGGAAAGAGGTCAAGCCGAGGTAGGGTGGGGGTATCCGTTTCTAAGCGATAGCATTCATGTGCACACATCGTCTCGTCAGTCACAGCGAAAATAGCTTTTGGCACCATAATATGTCGTTAAGTGCCTAGAGAATTTTGTTTTATTTTATTTATTTATTTGTTTATTTATTTATTTATTTATCCTTTTTTTTTTCTAAAGGACTGTTTTGTATTTACACGCGTTGCACTGAACTACAATTTGTTTTTTTGACGACTTCATAAAGAATTTTTCTATCTTATTTTTGGGTTAAGCTTTTAAACCTTTTATTAGACTATGAAATTTAAATTTTTTTATGCTAATTATTTAATGCGAAAATTTGTTGATGTCTGCAGAAAATCGTTAACTTATGTCTATGATTTAATAAATTTTAATTATCTAGAAACTTAATAATGTGTAGTTTTTTATGTAGGCATAAAGGGCATGGGTCATCCCAGGTTTTACAAGTTCTTGATCTATTTATTATTTTCCATTTTACTTTTGGTGTTTTATTCATTTCTTTTAAATGCCAAAAATATTTGGATAGAGATGTCTGATTTCTGTTTCTAATATTATTGAAGGAGCTGTTGTGTTGTCTCCATCTAATTTTAAATCTTTCTTCGTTGAACCAATGTATATCCTATCAGTGTTAGGACTCTCAATTAATGACATAGTGCATTGGTATACCACAGATTTTGTGCGGCATTTTCCAATGGGCAATCTTCAGGGTTTCTACAATCACATAATTTTTCATTATTTTTGTTTAATTTTAATTTTGGATTTTTATTAATGCTGTTTTGGCATGCATGTTTTTCAAGAATTTTATTATTATGTTTTTTATGATTCTTTCTAGATTTTCATTGCAACTGTAACTTAATTTTAAAGTGTTTTTATTAAAGATCTTGCTAAGTCTGCTATTAGTAGGAAAGTGTTTTTCAATTAAAGCTAGGAATTTATGTCCTAGCTTAATACTAACCATTTGGTTGAACGGAGAGGTATACCAAATGATTTTCCTTTTCCTGTTTTTCTTCTGGTTAGTGCTATTGTTTCTATAATTTATGTTAGCGTTTTTGTATCCGCTATTTTTTAGGGCTGTGTTGTAAAAATTACTGTATTGTTGGAATATTTCCTTATTAGCGGAGTTCATGCTGATTCTTTTCCCTATTGATATGGTATATGCTTAATTATAGATTGAAGGTGGTTTGACTTAGGGTGTACATACAAGGGATTAGTGTTAGGGTTTCTCTAAGGTAGATATATGTTGTTCATTAAGTAGAGTTACGTCGAGGAAGTTTACCCCTTTTAATTTAGTAGTGACTGTAGTTTTCAAGTTTAGTTTTCTGAATTCACTATATATTATCTTTCTAATTTTATCTATTTTAAAATTTGTAGAGCTCCTCACTACCATGAGCCCATCATCTCTGTATAGTCCGATGTCCTTAATGTCTAATTCACGGTGCGCGGTTAGATTGTATAGTATGAATAGACCGACAAGGTCAGAAGACTCTGCAGAGTCTAAAGATCCCATGGTGATGTCAAAATTGTCAATAGTGTTTTTAATCCATTAGTCCCCATTTTGGATGAGGAAAAAATTTTCGCACTAAGAATTATGTTCATTTCTTCCTTAGATAACTCAGAATATATAGTAGCAAACTCCAGGGTAGTCGCGAAGAGATCTCTTGATATTGAATGGTAATAATCAACAATATCGAACGGTATTAGGGTGCAATCAGGCTTATTTTCGATGTTGGTAAACCAATTGATGACTTCTTTGGTATTAATCCAGAATGTTAATCCAAGGCATTTTTTGATTTGCCTAATGATACTTTCTAGGATTCTTTTGCTTATCTTTCCTATGTCGGGTCTGGTTGGGTAGTGGCGTCTTCCTCAAAATCCTGTTTGTGGTCCTTAAGAATGATGTAGCATTGCTTTTCAGCTAGTTTGCCTACCCTATCGCTTATTTTTTAATATTTCAGTAATGATTTTACTAGTTCTGTTGATACTGCCTACCATATTAATATTGTTATGAGCTTTTTTATAAGTCTTAGTTATTTTTTTTTAATTAATTTGTTGTAGTCGCCTGCCGTTAATTTGTAGAAGTTTTCCGTTTTGTCGGACTTAACTAGTATTTTATCGCTGTCGTTGATGCTTTTAACTATTTGGTCTAGATGTTTTTGGAAGTTGCTTTTCTTTTTTTGAAAGGAGATGTTATTGATTATATTGAGTAGGTCTTTTTCAAATTCCTGTAGTTTTTCTTAAATGGTGCAACTTTTGAAGCCGTAAACCTCATGTTCTTTTTTTGTTAAGTTATTTCCTCGTAGGAAGAAGAATGCTTTCCATCTCATTCTTCTTATTAATTCCTCTGTTTTTTGCAAAAGTTTAACGAAATAATTCCGTTTGTTTGGTAACATTCCACACTCAAACAAACGGAATTATTTCGTTAAACTTTTACAGACAATGGCCGTAGGAGAACTAATCTGCAGTCGAGACAATAGTGCCTGGGCGTGATGAAAATCCGATACAATCATGGATGACGCATTTTTTCAAGGCCAAACAGATTTCATCATACACCCTGAAAATAGATTCCTATTCCTGCACACCACTGCAAATGACCTAATCTGAGTCAAAAATAAAAAAAACGATTCCACCCTTTCACTCCAGTGGGTCTAAAACTGGCCATATAGGGAAAGAAAGGAAAGTAAATCTGTTGTTTTAATTATTTTACACAAGTGTCTATATGAAATAAAAAGGTTTAAACCTATGAAACTGCTTTAATGATGATTTAACTAATACAATTTTACAGAAACGCAAAAACAAAAAGTAGATCGATTGTTTTTCTACGTCTTATCGATCATTTACAGTTTATTTAAAGGCAGAAAATATTTTTAGATTGTAAAATATAATTCTTACTAATTAACCCAAAGCTAGGGGGAAGAGGTAGATTCATACTTTTCCCAAGGGTATTTTCCCATAAGTAAATATAATAAACCGGTGATTCATCGTGTGATATGGTTGTAATCAAGAGAGCAGTAAAGAAATAATAACGGAAAGAAATTCTCAAATTCCTCATAAGATAGCAGAGAAAGTAAAATCGAAACAAGTCTAATGCAAAGAGAAATAAAGATTCAAGTCCATATGGAAAGGTAGCAGCTGTTTCACCATAAACGCAACACAACAATGAAAGCATGAAATGGGTTTCAACAGCTTGTAGTTACGTATCATACAAGTATTAAGGCCGGAATAAAGTTTTTAAATATCGTAAGGAGAAACTGGTAAACAGCTTGTATGTGAATAAAAAAATAGGCTGAGCAAATGGACTAAGAGAGAAAGAGGAGTGAGACAATAATTTGTTTTCTCCCCAGATGCAATGAACTTAAAAAAAAACCCTAAGAAAATTAGAAGACCGATTAGGATTTATTATCGGCCATTTTAACATTAATAGCATACGCTATACCAGTATTTCCCAACCCTTTTTTTTATTATTTTACTTCAGCGCGCACTAAATAACTAAAATCTGGGTTGCACTTTCAGTTTTAATAAGGAAAAATTAGTCATGAAATTTGAAAATAGAAAAATAATGAATAAATCTCCTGAAATAAGCATTTATTTTTAAACATTACATATTTTTAGACATGCTTTTGTGAAGTATATGCTTGATGTGACTTGGTAACTCTTTGAATGATAGGCCTTATATGTTATCCCTTGAGGAAAGCAAAGAGGAAAGGTTTATCCTCTCCTTATTAAAGATTAAGGAATTTTACATCAAGTTTAAAATATCAAATGACAAAGATTTGACTTAAACATGGAAGCCATGTGCTTGTTACCTCTAGTTTTTTGTTTTGTTTTGTTTTTATAAATAAAGATTTTTAAATATAAAAATAATTCATAAATCGCTCTTATATTAACTTGAAGTGCACCTGACAACCGAAAAACAACGGAAAACAAACTTGTAAACAAAAGGGACAACTCAAACTGTCTGTTACATATGGGAGATGTCAAAATCAATCTGATGCCGAAATTCAATTCTCAAATGATAAAAAACTGAAACTTTGACACAAAATTTTGAACTCACATACGAAGCACGAATGATACTACAGGATCGAAAAAAATAGAAATAAAAACAAAGTACTTTAAAGCTACGAAATATCCAGTTGATTGATTTATTGATTCATTTGTTTTCTACGGTTTATCGACCTATTGCAGGTTATTTAAAGCCAGACAAAAATTTTAGATTGTAAGAATTTTAAAAAAACATAATGCTTTAGTGACACAATTCTTACTAATTAACCCATAGCTGGTAGCGAAGAAGTGGATTCATACCTTTTCTAAGGTTATTTTCACGCCAGTGAATATATAACGAAATCAACGGGAATTGGAACTCAGCTCTCCGGTTAACAATTCCGAGCCATTATCCAAAAACAAAATTCCTGATGACGACATTGCGCTAATGTCGAAGATACCCAAAATACAATGAATATGTAAGAACATGGTAAATTTCTTTTTTCCTCTAATAAGTATACGAAGAAACTACGAGAGGATCTTATTAAAAATAAATAGACAAATCGTGTCTAAATTATTTAATGAGAAATGTCTTTATATATATATATATATATATATGCTATACTTTCCAGTTATTCAAATGTAATGTCAATCGACGTCTCCAGGTGCCCTGATCTATCCCCTAACCTTCTCTTCATCCTTTCCTCTATCACTCCCCTTTGCTCTCGCTCCAACTCTCTGTAACTCCTAGCGTGCTAGTAGCTTCCCGCTTATATATATAACGGTTCTTGTTTCTCACATTTTTTTAGGTGGACCCACATCCCGAGTCATTATGGGAATTTCAGGAGACACACGTGTTTATCTGTAAATGCGCACACCGACCCCCAACACGTCGGAACTTTGTTACGCTGCCATAATAGGCGAACAAAAGGAAATTTTTGTGCAAATTTTGTATTGTATCTCTTTTTGCCTTTAATTTTGTATTAGGTTGGTGCAAAAATAATGTCGTTTTTGACGTATTTTTTTAGCGTCAAAAACCGACATTATTTTTGCACCAACCTAATATTAAATGTTTTTCCTGTAACATTTTTACACAGTGGTTGGGTCTGATTTTATCATTGCAACTATTTTGACTTCAAGGAGAAGAGAAGCCCGAATTCTCTTTTTCTTTTCTATTTCTACCAACTAGGTTTTTGGGTTTAGCTCAAGAACTTAGTTTTGGTGTGACGCTAAAATTTTTCCATTTTACACACAAGACAAATATGGTCTTCATGTGATTATTTTAAATGTTTTAAATGTCTTTCTCGTTTGATCTGTTAAACTGGATGCTAAATTGCTTAATCTTTAAAAAGCATTGGATAATCCTTTCTGTTTTGCCTTGCCCAAGGGATCTAAATCAGTTATTATCGGTCTCTCTAAAAATAAAATAAAAGCAGTTTCTTCATAAACCTATTTAAATGAAAGATTAATTATATTATCTAAAACAAAATGAATGCCGACAAAATTAATTAATAGCAAATCTATTAATTGCATTTTTTATTAATAGTAAGAATATTAATTTAAAAAATTTCGGC
Organism: Acanthosepion lycidas; assembly: GCA_963932145.1. Taxonomy (NCBI): domain Eukaryota; kingdom Metazoa; phylum Mollusca; class Cephalopoda; order Sepiida; family Sepiidae; genus Acanthosepion; species Acanthosepion lycidas. The sequence continues at coordinate 115,217,539 of OZ010573.1, forward strand.
ATTCAATTTTTGTAAGAATTTTTGCGTAAATATTATTTATTTTTTGCATTATTTTCGGCATTCAACTCTTTTTACATCATCTTTATTTCTCCTAATCCTTTCATGTTGTCATTTTTTGTTTGTCATACGACTCAAAATCAAATAATTTTAAAGAGTTATTTCCCTTACATCAACTTCTGATTAATCAATTTAACTTAGGCCATATAGATTACTTCCCCTTCATTGCAAACATTCATTTGCCGACGCCCGTCACATTTCCAATACGAGACAGGTTATACTTGGTTACATGGTATGAGAAGCAATGAATTTATTATAGATTCCTTGCCTTTACAAAACTTTAAGATCCGGCTATTTTACCTCTTTTTCTTTAATGCTCTGTACCTCTTCAAAAATTTGGTAATCATGGCTCTCTACAAATTATTGCTAAGTAGGAATTCACTTTCATACAAACATCGAGTATGTTATGACCCATTATGCATGCTAAATGTAGGTCAACTAGCAAGGTAGAATGTGTTCTAGGTGGAAATCTATGAGAAGGAAAACTCTGAACTCCAAAATATAGAGAATACAATGTGAAACGTTTCCACTATTTTTCTCAAAAACGCATGGGAATTGCCAGATGTTAAAGCGATTAGAGCCGAATCATGACCGTTCGAGACTCCCACACAAATGAAGATGGAGACATCCTATAATTTAACCGTACACTTCTTGATTTTTTATTATTATTATTATTATTATTATTATTATTATTATTATTATTTTTATTTTCTTTGCTTTCTGGCGTTTACACATTTCTTTCCGGGTCCCACCCAGGGACGTAAGGTTAGAAATGGCATCATGACACTTTTCACTGACAAAAAAAAAATAAAAAAATAAATAAATAAATAAAAATAAAATAAAATAAAAATTACATAGATAAAGCCCTTCGTAAAGTGTGGGCTGTACTTGTCAGAACAATTTTTTGTATCTCCTTGAGGCATGGGCTTCCAGGAATCCCTGCAATTAGTCTACTGCAATCTTTTCCAACCAGTCCTAGGGCTCCAACTACAACAGGGATTGTTGATGTTCCCATATGCTACATTTTCGAGACTTCTATTTCAAGGTCTTTGTATCTTCAAAGATACATTGCAGTCAGCAGGGACTGCCATATCAATAAGGAGGCACCGTTTTTGTTTGTGGTATTATTATTATTATTATTATTATTATTATTATTACTACTACTACTACTACTACTACTATTATTATTATTATTATTATTTATCTGTAATGCATTGTAATTTGGTCGGCACGGTAGAGTAATGGATAGCGGCTCGGATTGAGGAAGGGGAGAGCCGAGTTCGAATTCCAGTTGAATCCTTTATATTCATATACGTGTTAATCCCCTTAGAAAAGATATGAATCCTCTCCTTCTCTCCCCACCCCCACAAGCTATGGGTAAATAGCAGGAAAGACCGGATTCTATAGACTTGGTCTTCCGCAGAAAGAAATGGCAACCTACAGCTGGAAAAATTCTGCCTCGTCAGTCATGTATCGAAAGATACATGATCGCCTACGCGTGTATCACGCATGGCACATAACTGACTGAATATATTTTAGTGACATTAACATAATCTTTTGTTTGTCAATAAAAATATTCTTTAAGAAATATCATTATTTTAATATATATTGTAAACCAAAATAGCAGGTATTTCAATACAACCGTAGTAGAATAAAAAAAAACAACAGATTTTTATAAGCATCATTATAACAATAAAACAATCAAAATAAATATGAGTTTGACATATTGATATCATTTCAATTTATGGAATTGTTTAGAAGTTATAACATCGAGAACATTAAAATTACTGCTTTATAAAAAATTAAACATTCTGAACTAAAATCAAATATGTTATCTACTTGAAACACAATCGACTTTCTTTTCTTTGCTCCGCTTCCTACAAAGACAAATAATTATGAGTTTGTTGTGTTGATATTATTTCAATTTAGGAAACTATTTAGAAGTTATAACATCTAGAAAATTAAAATCATTGCTTTGTAAACGTTTGGAAGCCCTAAGCTACAGCATATACCAGCCTAAAAGATAATCCGTTCCAGGGGGAGAGCCATGATTGCCTAGATCCCGAAGTAGCATGAAATGAAAATAAATATATATTGAAAAAAACAGTTTGAATTCGATTCTTCGGGTCTACCCTCTTTTACCATTAACTGGTAAGCAATGCATACATTCATTTTTTAAGTTTTTTTTTTTTTTTTTTTGCAGATCATTTGAATTCAGCAAATAAATAAATCTTACATATACTAAAATATTTTTATCTTCCTAAGAAAATCCAGATATTTATTCAGCTTTTCTTTCTCTTTTTATTTCATCTTATGGTCAGGTGGAATGTCTACATCCATTAATTGATAGAATTTTGTATATATCTTTTTTCTTTTATATTTTTCTAACAAGAAATATATTTTTAGGCTATGTGTGTAATGCGGACTTTCAAAATATCAACTTTTTTTCCCTATAAAGTTTTTGGTTTGTGCTTGTTATTGGTAAGTCTCGTCAATTCCAAATCTTTTGCGTAGTTTTCAAGCAATTACAATTCCACACCAGTCATATGTTTTACACAACTTCTAAACGTCCAAGCTCTATATGATTGATATTTTCATCTATTTCTACACAGGCAACATTTTATTGTGTACTAGCAGTAGAGCCCGGCGTTGCCCGGGGATGTAACAGTAAGAGATAGATCAAGTATCGACCATCATAAAGACTGAAAAATAAAATTGACAAAGATTATTGTTTAAGGTTGACGGACACGCATGTCTTAATTAGTTTTTTTTTTTTTTTTTTTACAAATTGGTCAAACCCAAACTCAAACAAAAACATTGTTTTCAATCGTTATGAGTCTACCGTTTGAATAGAATTTTATTATAAACAATAGTCTTATGAATGGAATTTTTAAAGCATTCTGAATGTAAATATAAAGAAAAAAGTGTGTAAGACAATAAGAAACACTACCTGCCAAAAAAAAGTGAAGTTTTGTTGAAATCGGTTGAAAAATGTAGGAAATCCGATCCCATATATAAACGAACACACACACACACAACCTGGGTTTTATAAAAAGTATAACTCGATATGTGTTGTCACCCTTTCATTCTCGTGATACATCTTAATTGTGTTTTCAAATTGATTTCGTGCAATAACAATTGTGTTTTTCCAATTTTTGGCGCTGTTAGAACCACCGCGAGGTAATTTTAAATATTCCTGTGAAATTTTGATGAAATCGGTTGAAAAATGTAGGAAATCCGATCCAATATATGAACGTACAGATACACACACACACACAATCTGCGTTTTATAATAAGTAAGATTATCTATTTTAGTATCAATGTAGTTTATCACATATTTGATATCGGCTAATTATTTTTAAAAGTTTTCTGTACTTTTTCAAATATCCTTTGTGCAATACAATTTTCATCGTTTTTTTCTGTTATTCCTTTTTCCGTTTCTCTTAATGAAGTTGTTTTCGTTGTCATTTTTGGCTTATCGTCAGATTCATTTCAAGATCATTGTCCATGTTTTTGAATGAGAAAGCTGCATGCCAACAAAGTGTAACTGACTTAGAAAGATACAAATCTCAACGTAATTCTAATTTGATAAGAGTATACTAGGTATATGCATCACAGCCAAATATTGAAAATATGGTAACATTTTATTATAAAATCAGCGTATAATCTTAGAAATATCCTCATGTTAGAAAACTTAATCCACTTAATCGATCAGCAATTGAGAGTTTTTTTCAACCATGCTGGTTTGGCTAACTCAACTTTCGAAATGAAAAAACAAAAATTTTCTTCACGCATCCATGATGTTCCCACATTACTCCCGCCCATGAACAAAAATGCTTTAGGCCATAGAGGACAATGTTCGAATTGGTTAAGGACTGACAAGTGAGCAAATACTTTCCAAGTGCACTTTCCAACTTAAAACTGAAAAAAAAAAAGAAGAAAATTATAAAATTAATTTTAAAATGTACTATCAAATAATGAAATATTATATTATTTTGAATAAGACAAAGTGATTTTAATAATACACCTGAACTTTAAACAAATGAAAACAGGAAAAAGGTAGCAAAAAAGACAATAATGAAGAAAGACAGCAGTAATTGATGGTAATAAATGTGAAAGGATATTTTTGTATTCTTTTCAAAAATTGTATAAAGAATAGATTTAGAAGAAAAATAACGAGAAAAAAAAATTAATGAATGATGCAAGGGAAATAACTCTCTACCTCAGACTAGGTTTTCTCCCTTTATATATTTCTTTTCCTACATTTAGTCGAAATATATTTGATTTTCAGTAAGTTTTAAATAGTGACACTCATTGTATATGCACCCCCCCCCACACACACACACAAATACATACATGCATAAATGCACAAACACACACACACACACATATATATATATATATAGAGAGAGAGAAACATATAAACAAACATGCGTGCACACGCACAAAAATACATTTATCTATCTCTCTCTATATATGTATGTGCGTGTCTGTGTGTGCGTGTGTATATATATATATATATATATATATATATATATATATATAATTGTATGTAAATTATTTTCAGATAGAGTGTATGTAGATGAATAAAAAGACAAGAGGAAAAAATTATTCTTTGCCGTATATTATCGTATATATATATATATATATATATATATATATATATATATATATATATATATATATATGGAGGAGTATAGTTTTAAAGTGTGCCATATTTATGGGATAAAGTGCTCAATATCAGAGATTGAGCGTGTGTAAATATAAAAGTGAACACTAAAGTTAACATTTAGAGGCGACAGTCTGTTTCATACTAGCCGCAATCGTCTATATATATATATATATATATATATATATATATATATATATATATATATATATATATATATATATATATATATATTAATTGATTTAAAATATGGTTTTTCCGCTACACAGTTCTAACCATGTTTCAAAAATGGAAGGTCCGAATTTAATTTTGTAATAAAATTAAAGACATTAGTTCCATTTCATCCTCAAGCGAATTTTGGAGTAACTTTTAAAATTACTGGGTTTTAAAGAAACAGCTAAAATCATAATTCACGTTTCCAAGGTTACAGATTATAACACTTCTACTAGGCAGGGGTGCTTGCGTGTTCTTTATGTCTGTATTTTGATGTATCCGTTATTAGCTACATTTTGGTATGGGGTAGGGATGTATTCTTCAATGAAATCTGACATCCGTTAAATGCGTGTCGTCTGGATTTTTTTAAAGTTTTATTGTTAACGGCAAAAATTCTTACGTCATTTTTTTCTGTATATTTAAAGATTTTTTTGGGGGGTGGAGTCAGGTTAGAATACGTTTTATTTAACTACAATTTGAAAAATATTTTCACTATTAATTTTTAATATACTATATTTCTTTTAAGAACAAGTAAATGTATTAGAATCCCTTACAGTATGTAGAGTAATTTTCACATCAACTAAGTATGTATATTATTAGGTAACAATTTTTTTTTTAAGTAAACTTTATGACAATGACGACGAAAATAGCTAATTGATTTCACTGATTTAGTAAACTTTTATTTTTTATATAAACTTAGTAATATCTTGTTTCTCATGTAAGTACAAAGGACATGGGTCATTCAATGGCTTACATTTTCTAGCTTTTCATATTAAATTCATTTTACTGTAGGTGTTTTATTGGATTCTTTTAAATGCTTTTAGTACTCGGAGGGAGATCTATTGGTTAGAATACGTTTTATTTAATTACAATTTTAAAAGATGTTTAGGCTAGAATTTCTTTTTATTTAACTACAATTTTAAATACAACTTTAAAATATTTTCTCTGTTAGTTTTAATAGACTATATTTATTTTTTAAAAGAAGTAAATGTATTAGAATTACTTACAGTAAGTAAAATTATTTTTACATATCAAGTATAAGCATGTATATTACCTTTGCTAAAATTTTTATATTTAGATAAAATTTATGACAATTACGGTAAAAATAGCTAATTCATTTCTCTGATTTAGTAAACTTTTTTTTATACTTAGTAATATATAGTTTCACATGTCTGTACAAAGGACATGGGACATTCAATGGCCTACATCTTATGGCTTTGCATCATAATTTCATTTTTCTGTAGGTGTTTTATTGGATTCCTTTAAGTGCCGGTAGTACTTTGAGTGAGGTGTTTTGGTTAGAATACGTTTTATTTAACTACAATTTTAAAAAATGTTTAGGTTAGAATTCGTTTTAACTAAAATTTATATATATATATATATATATATATATATATATATATATATGGCGCGGTATTTAATTCGACCAAAAGTTACTCCCATTGATCGAAAATTTCAGATCAGATTCTATACTCAAATTAGTTTACGAGTTTGGTAATGGTTAACGAGCACGTCTGATTGATTCTGAATACGAAGATGCATCCTTACTAGGTATTTCCTAGCTACAGTTTTATGCCAAACTAAGTTGACTGAGCAACAACATGGCTACGGACTTTTTGATTCATTCTTGTAATATAGCTGTGTATACAGTTCCTGAATAATTAAATTGTCTCACATATTTAACTAACTCTAGAATCTGTATATTAAAATCTGTGACTTCTGTTAGTCAGTTCGTCCGTCTGTCACACCTTCTAAAATAGGTATACATAGACTGATCGAAAGCATATTTTCGGTTGAAGAGCCAACGGGAAGGAAGTACAAAGTACAATTGGTTTTATTAGGTTGCGTTGTTTAGTACAATAAATTTTATTATTTAACATATAAAATACTTTCACTATTTTAAAAACTATTTAATGATAAAAATAAAAAAAATGCTTATTTAATAAAAATGCAATATTGTTTTTTGTATATCTTTTCTTTAAGTATTTATATATACAATAATCTAGTTTCCCATTCGCCCTGCATTTTCGAGAACTATAAACAAATTACAAGGCCAAACGTTTCTGGAAATTGGCTCCAGGAAGAAATATATACGCATGTCTATGCTGAATGCTCAACAGTAAGAAATCCTAAGAAATCCTAAGAAATCCTAAGAATTTATTTTTCGCTGTTAAAAAGAAAAAAAGACATTTTCTTAGAAATTATTGTTTACTATGAAGTATTATAAAATTAAATTAATTATTAAACCGTGAAATGGGGTTTTAGCCAAAGTATTTTCCAAACAAATCAGATTCTTCAAATTCCATCGATTTGTTTTCGAAATTGAGTGTGTAAATCTCGACAAAAATGTTAGCGGTAACTTCAACAATACTAAATATTTTGATGATTCTAGCAGTACAAATTTCTATGATTAGCGTTTCTTAGAGTATAAATATGATGTTGTGATGATAAATCAATTTTATCATTTCTCTTTAAGCAAGGCGATTATGACACTAAGACGCAAGGGGATACTAGAAGTAAAAGAGAATGAAAAACTTTACGAGAATACAATAACAATAACAATAACAGAACAGTATTCAGGAAGACAGATGACGATTGCCGTTGAATTAAAAAAAATTTAAGATAGCAAGGAAACAAGAAATCGAAAGAATTCCACAGACTAGAAATGCAAAAATATATTGGAATAGAACTGACGGTTGCATATAGCACTTTCAACAGTAAAACGGTTAGACATAGTTGCCAATCTATAATAGTAATAAGCTTAATTTCATGCAGTTGAGGTACCAAGCTCACAGAACAACTGTCATGAAAATATTTATAGGAAAGACAGAGGGAAGCCACGTCAAAGCGTTGGGAAAATTCGTGATGTCGAGATGCCAGATCATGACCGATAACATTACAGACCCTTCTGTGGATTTTGTTGAGAATTTCGAGATATATATATATACACCAGACCAGATATTGTAGCAATATTCAATATTTTCACGGTTAGAATATGGCAATGATAGATAGCAATGAAATTCGGAGACTGACAAAACGTGACATCATTCCTCTACAGTGACACTTAATGCAACAGATTACAGCCACACGTATCAAATATGAAATGATCTGCGTCACACGTGCCGCTATGAACGCATCGGTCCATTCAATATATTTGATATCTTTTGTTTCCTTTTGGAGCACGTTTCTATTTTTGTAATGTTTGTGACAAATAACCATTTGTTTATGAAGGAATATTTTTTGTGTTTCAAACAAAACACATTTCAAAAGAAAACAGTAGATACTATAAATATGTCATTGGAGAATCATGTGATCTTTTTCGACAATGTACCATCTTGATAGGACTCATCAGATAATCTCCAATCTAGACACAAGGCCTATTTTATAATTTTGTTAAGCTAATTTATTGTTCCCTTTGCCAAAAAGAAATGCCTTAGCTCAAAATCAATGAACAATCAAAATTAGACGCGAATTATATACATATCAAAATGAGGGATTGACATAAATTTGAATCTTAGCTTTTGTTTTTTTGTTTGTTAGCTTGAGTTGGGGGGGGTATAAATAAATTACTCCATCATTTCAATAAAGAACTGATGCCAATATATTTGAATAAATGTGAGAGAAAAAATAATTCTTCTAAGCACTTATATCTGCACACACACATATATATATATATGATAGATAGATAGATAGATAGATAGATAGATAGATAGATATGTGTGTGTGTGTGTGTTTTTATGTAAAAATTTTACGAGGGAATATATCTGTAAAAGGACAATATGAATAAAAACAAAATTATAATTTATCCTAGTAGAAACATTTTCTCCTCTGGGTGAATTTATTAAGGCAAATGCATTTTCCTTGATAAAGTTCTTCAGAAATAAGGTTTCTTTTGCCTTTATCCACACATACACAAACAAACACACACACACATATACACACACACATATATATATTATTTTTTATTTTAAAAATATGGTTCCATCGCTACACAGGAATTACCATGTTTCAAAACAGAAACTAAAATTTTTAATTTAACTATAAAGTTTAATTTAAAATTCATAGCTCCGTTCCATTCTCAAGCCATTTTTTGAATAACCTATTAAGAAATTTACTTAATTTTAAGCACAGACAATCTTAATATTTTAAGTTGTTAAAGTTGCGGAAAATTGGTTGTGTTTTAATTTCCCTAGACAACCGATGTATCAAATATAAGTTACTTTCAAAATCAGGCCAAGTTAAGGTGCGGTAAGGGTGCCTGCTCAGAAACAATGACATCCATTTTTCGAGTGTCGTCTGGGTTTTTCAATCATAAAAATTTTTGGCATTTTTATTTGGCCGCTTAATTTATAATTTTATGCACAAGGATTTCTTAAAAGGGTCGTCTGAATATGAGTAAGTCCTCAAAACTGTCCTCTCAATAATAAATGCTGTATAGAATCATTGGTTTATCAATGCAATATTTCATCTATTGAAGATCCAGATATAGTTAAAATCTGCATTGGATGCACAAAGCATGAATTCAACAGTCGTTGGAACCAACATCAAAAGTCCTTTAAAACTAATAAATACAGAAATCAAACGTCCCTATCTAAATATATCTGGCACTTAAAAAAAAACTAATAAAACATCAACAGTAAAATGGAAATTAATAAGAAGAGCTAGAGCTTGTTGGTCATTAAATAACCCATGTTCTTTGTGCATACATGAAAAATTATACATTATCGCGCGCATATACCTCGTTATTTAGCTTATATTCACATTATATTTGTTTGTTATATTTGATTGATAAAATTGTGGTTTGTTAATTATTAACTGTTGTGGTAGGATCCACCTAATTTGCATAGAGACTCTGCCCGACTGCGACTCAGTCAACACATTCCAGGAACGGTCTTCCCAGGAATAGACAAAAGACTATATGTAAATATTGTGTACACTTTCTTGTTTCAATACTTTTTGTTCTAAGTACATTTTGTGTTGCATTATTATTCCATGCATTAGTCAAGTTTCAACATTAACGATTAACTATGTTTTGTGGGATTACATTTATAATGTAATCCTATAAGACCAAGCTATCGGGATGGTAGAATCAAATATTTATTGTTGGTCGAAATGATCTCTTATTGATTTAAAATATCTCGTGATATTTCTCCATTGATCACAGTGACCCAAGAAGTCCAAAATTCGGTCAGAATGCCCGTTTAAATGTTGAGATGAAAGTCATTTGAAAAGTTGAAATTTCTTGAAAGGTCTGAAAAAAAGATTTTACTAGTATATCGTTGTAACTCCAAGTTGCGAAATGAGCACCAAAATCACTTCTTCATATTTCTTCTTAGAGTCTCTTTAAGTAACGTGTCCCTTTAGGACGTGGGCAGTCATGGCCCTCTACATCTTTCTTCCTTGTGTAGCTCGAAGCAATGTTTGTCCTATTACTACTCCTCCCATTCTCTGTTCTGTCATACTTTTACACAATATCGTTATGTAGATTACTCAATGTTTCTGTCAGCACTTCTTGTCTTTACGACGTCCTGTGAGTGTCAAATTCTTCAAGTCCTCCTTTCTCATTATATGTCTCTGAAATTTCAACACTTTCTAATTCTAAGTATAAATAATTTTCCTCTTAATTTCCTCACTGCTTAGATTTTCTGTCCATGGTATTCTCAGCCTCCTTCTATAGAATCCAATCTCTGTTGTGAAAAATCACCTCTATGTTACTGAATATTGACTGTCATATAGCAGGGTTAGTATTGCATCGCAGTTCGGCAATCTTTCTTTCTAACGAAGGAATCCCTGTTATACAAACTAAAGCAACCTAAGAAAAGTGTAAAATATGTGGACATAACATAGGAGATGAAAATCAATGCATATAATTAATAGAAAGAATGCAAAGAAGTTCTTGGTTCCAGTCATCCTCTCTAATTCGAATGTAATGTCTGGTCATTGAGGCAAATTTTGGCAAGTTGGTCAAGCTGAGAACTTTTCAGCACACCATCGTTCAATGAGCAGATCAACTTGCCTGGCGACGACATCAGCTTTCTTCTTCGAAGTAAAACTTAGGTCAAGTGGTTTATACGCAATGACCTGTGACGCCACCCGCGTTGCTTCTCACGTTAATTCCATCATTTGGCAGGCAAAAAAAATTTTCTTTCATAAACAAACAAGGGAAAGTGTCCGTCTTGTTGATCGGGTCTACCCGGCGTTTCAGTGATCAGTTTGCGGCCTTATTTTAGCTACTGGATTATACAGCCTTTTAGTTCGGCGGCGTCTTGTCTATATACCACGGCGAATGTTATAACAGCATCAATAATGTTGATTATGATGATTGTAAGCACTTCAAGTCCGACTAGGAAATGCCGGGATCAAGACAGATCCAGTGGATAGTTTGAATAAATAAGTTGCTAAGTTTACCTTGTAGGATTATTATTACTACTACTACTATTATTATTATTATTATTATTATTATTATTATAAATAAAAATAAAATATAAAATAATAATAATAATAATAATAATAACGAAAATTATAATTAAATAAAACAAGACAATAAAATAAAATAAAAGCATTGTACAAAATAAATTAAATAAAAATTAAAAATAATAAAAATACTGCTAACATGCAACAAAAAATGTTCCTACCGGAAATACGGGCATCTCACCAAAAAACATTATATTCAATCTCTTCACCACGAACCAACACGGGCAACACGTGTCCAACTTCTCTATGTGATATCACTTGTAATATTCTGGGGTAAATTTCTCCTTTTTATCACATGTACTATAAAACAAATGTAATAAAAAAAATAAACACAAATGTGTCTTTGGCCATACTAATACATCTTCGGATCTTTGCGTCGCAATTTCCGTCCTCTGTCAGAACAATTCCCAGATATTTAAATTTCAGCACCTGCTTGACATTAGTGTTCCTGACCTGTAAATCATATTTGTGGCTCATTTGTTACTGATGACCATGCGTTCTATCTTCTTATAGTTTATGCTTAGTCCCTTCTTCTCGCTCTCCTTCGCTACCTTCTGGAGGATCTTTTGTAGTTACCTTTCTGTGTCTGCTATCGGCACTGTGTCATCTTATGTTGTTAAGATTATGGGCGCCAATGATAAGTCCTAGTAGCATTTCCAGTTCTCTCAGAACTGCTTCTCTCTTCACTTTGAATAAGACCAGCGAAAAGACACATCCTTGCCTTAGGTTCATTCTATATTTTGTATATTAGTAGAACTCATTTTTATCTTTATGCAGTAGGGGTTTTCTAATATCTTTCCCGAATATGCCAAGGTTGCTGAGCAGCTCTAACATATATTTGTGGGGTACTTTGTCAAACACCTTTGCGTAGTCCATGAAAAACAGATGCACGTTCTTCTGCATTTGTATTGCTCTTTTTATTAATATTCTGAGCATGAATATCGCGTTCCTTGTTCCGGTGTCTTTGACGAACCCGCGCTGTACATGTCCTATCTCTAGCCTGATTCTGCTGCGCGCTTCATTCATCCGAATACGGATGATTAGCTTTCTTATGTGGCTCATTAGGCTCATTGTTTGGTGGGGGTCACTTTCGTTTGGGCCTGGTTTCTTAGGCTATGAAAATAGATCTTCTTAGATCATCCCGCATATGCCCACTGCTGTAGATTTGATTTATTATTTCTGTAATCTTGTCTGTGCCAAAATCATCTAAAGCTGTCAGCATCTCTGTTACAATTCCGTCTGGTCCTGCCGCCTTGTTTCTGTTGTGTTTGTACAGTGCAGCTTCCACTTCGGTTTTTAGAATTTCAGGCTCATCGGTATTTCTGTGTATTGCTGTTTGTTCTTTTTTGTTGTGGAAGAGTTTTTCAATATATTCATTCCAACGCTGAAGAATTCTTTCCTTCTCTAATATGAGCGTTCCATTCTTGGATTCTATGCATCCTGATGACGAACATGTCTCCTGTCCTGTTAGTTGCCTCATTTGTTAGTGCATATCTCCTTTGCTGGTGGTACTCAATCTCTCTATTTCTGCATATTTTTTGCTTAGCCACTCTTCTTTAGTCTGCCTGCATTTGGACCTTATCGTGTAGTTTTCTGTATTCTGTTTTGTATCTTGGCAAAGTTTTCTGTCTCCTTTGCATAATGTCGATAATCACATCTGTGATCCATTCCCTTTTTCTTCTTCGTCCATTTTCCTTTAGGATGACATCGTTTGCTGATGTCACTAAAGCTCCTCTTAGTGTGTACCATTTCGTGTTTCCGTTTGTACTTTGTTTTTCATATCTTCTTTTCACACTGTCCATATATTTTTTCTTCAGGTTCAGGTCGCTCAGAATTTTGTTGCATTGCAATTTGGGTAACGAGTTGGGTTTCTTTGTTCCTTATTTTTACTCTTAGTTTACATATCATAGGGCCAGAGTACTTCCGCAGTCGGCACTTGGGAAAGTTTTGCAGTGAACCATTGCATTCCTCAATCTTTTGTTGATATTGATATTGTCAAAATGGCCCCGTGCTTCTCCATGTTCATAATCGTCTCGGATGTTCCTGGAACTATGTGTTGGCTTTTACCTGGTCATTGAACGTGCATCATTGGACCGATTTTTCTCCACATTCGTTGCGGGTTCCTAGACCGAATTTGCCAACTACCACCCTGCCCTCATCCTGATTACTTTGGAGTTAAAATCTCCCAGAATAATTATGATTTTATGTGATTTGCTATGAGTCTTGGTGTTGTCTAGCATCGAGGAAAAAGATTCGATTTCTTTTTTCCTTATACGATTATGATAGCTACGTTGAAAGGCTTTCTTTTAAGCTTGACTAGCAGAATTCTTTCGGATAATTGGAAGCATCCCAGAAAGCATTTCTTGAATTCTTAATCTAGTATCAATCCTATTTTTTTATCGTTTTTCTCTTCACCTGCTTAAATAATCCTGTGATTGTCACTGAAAAAATCACCGTTGTTTGGCCACCTAGTTTCACATACACCTAACATGTTGATTTTTAGCCTAATCATCTTCTGTTTTACATTTTGTAACTGGTGACACTTGTTCAACGTCCTAAAGTTCCATGTCCTGAGTGTTATTTTTGTTTGATGCGAGCAGTAGCTGGATAAGGTTCCGGTGACACATGTCGCTCATGTAGCTCTTTTCCCAGTGAGAGATAGGTTCCAAGGAATTTTATCCTCTTTACGCCGTTTATTCTAGCAGTCGCTGGATGATGCTTAAGTGACCCATGTCACGAAGCTAATTTCTGCTGCTATGATGTGAGTGAATCACCCACAACATTTTGGTGAACGTCGTTGTGCATCGCAAAATAACCTATTCACCCACAACCTTGTCTCGTGCCGTCTTTGTGTTGCTTTGACATTGCATATAACTTATATTTTATATTGTAACATTTATTCCTTCGATTCCAGCTCTGTTGAGTGAGCGCGAAACCGGTCGGTTGTTTTATTACAATTTTTTTTTTTTAATCATGATCGGTAAAGTTGGTATTTATTAATATTATTCAAATATATCTCAGTGTGATTCATTTACAAACTTTTTTAGTTCCATAATAAAGTTCTGTAACCCGAAGAAAATTATGATAGATAGATAGATAGATAGATAGACCTAGTGAGCCAGAAAAACCTACCCAGGTTTCACCTAAGCGGATCGTCAGGGAAAGCCGGCTAAAGAGGCAAGAGAGAAACGCATATTTATAGGCGATAGTCAAAATATACCACGTGACCAAAGATAAAGAAAAACACAAGAACACCGGGGGTGGGGTTAAAAAATTTATTCAACAACTAAAAGGGTAGAGGATATTAAAAGTGGAGGGGATATTAAAAGGGGAGGGGATATTAAAATACGAACATAACGATGGAATGATAAAATAAACGGGGAAATTCGTCTTAATTCAGTAACTAAGAGTTTTTATGCCTACATATGTTAAGAATTTCGGTTTTGGAGTTTAATAGCTGGTTAGGTTGATTATATAAAGCTATGGCTAATTTCTCCTCTTATATATATATATATATATATATATATATATATATATATATATATATATATATATGATAAAAATACAGTTTTAAGGAATTCTATATTTATTGGTAAAAGTACTCAATATCAGGGAAGTGTGTGCGCGCGCATGTGTATGTGTGTGCGTGTGCTTCTTTAAGATTATAGCACTTCGGAATTTTTTGATAGCCATCTACAAAGCAATACAGTCGGCAATGGAAAAATGATAGCAATAATAACAATAAAATCAACAAGGATCAAGATTTTTACTAAGCAAAATCACTGAGTGACCCAGTTAGAATGTACTTTAAAATTATCAAACAAACTTTGGCGGCAGAAAAATGATGTATATTTTCCCACTAATCAAAATGCAACAAGATTCACTTTTTGCGTCCATTCTCTGCAGCTTGTACAAATCTATACAAACAAATGCACAAATAGTTAAAGTCAATGACTTATTGAAAATAACCACAGGAAGATATTCGTCAGCTCCTCCGCTATAATGCAAGCATTAACAATTCTAATTATACATTCAGGTAGAACCTGACAAGGCCACTTATTCTCATATCCAAATATATCTCAGTGTGATTCATTTACAAACTTCCTCTAAAATACAATAAACAATAATGAAATTAACCAATACATTTATACTCAACCAGCTCACACACAAATACATTAAACGACAGACTGAACATTGTACAAAGGGTTATTTTCAATCATATACATCATGTAAATAATTAATTTTGTTGATTGCTAATTATACTATCAGTGAAATAAATATAAAATATAATACAAATATATTCATGCGCACAAAAACACAAGGTGTGTGTGTGTGTGTGTGTCTTTATACGATCGATCACTCGTATAACTTCCTATACTTACCAATTCTGTTGTATGGTTTTTGTTCATGTCTTATACAAGTAACGGTCTGAGATTAAGCGTATCTAGATAATAGTTATAAACGCTTTGACTTAAACTCTCTGTCTGTGTTTCTTTCTTTCTCTTTTTCTCTACCCCCTTCTCTCTCCCACTTCATACATACACACACACATATATATATATATATATATATATATATATATATATATATATATATATATATATATATATATGAAGACTGCCAACATTGCCAAAATAGTAACAAGAACGCTTAAAGTCCATGCCTCACTAATTTGTAGAATATCGAACTGACAAGTATTCAATGGACAGTTTTTACCTCCAAGAAACTACGAATGAGGAAAACACATCAAAGGCCCGTTTACATTTCTCTAAAAAAACATTTTAATATTATAAAATGATTAACAAAATTTGGTCAAACGAAACAAAAGTTGAACTTTTAGGAGGGAACAATAGAGTTTACGTACGGATAACAAATGCAAAACTATTATCCCATCAGTGAAGCAACTCATAATTTTTTTCAGTGACAACAGGACTTGTAAACAATATACGAAATCATGAAAAAAAGTAACAAAAGATATTTTTCATATGATATAAGGTATTAAGAGATCGAAAAATGTTTCTTAGAATTAACGTAAAGAAAGCTCTGATTATATCATGCGTAATCTGCCATATGACAGTGAATGCGAGTCAATTTCCTCATAGATGAGCAAAAGAATTCAGACCAAAAATGTGGTTCTATCGAAGAATGTTGAGAATCCTACAGACAGAGTATGTGAGAAACGAGAGGGCTTCATGAACAGGAACTACAAAGAGACTGCTGCTCACAAGAGAAAAGACACTGTTGACAAATATTGGGAAAGAATACTCAGAGAATTTGACACTTATATGGCAAATAAACAGCCTACTTGATTAGTTTGTAGAATTTGATAGGCGAAAAAGAGACACAAATCTAAATCGTAATGGTTATAATTATCGAAATAAAATAATTGTTTTATCAGTTCATGTAACATGTTTTTTGCCAAACCTACTTGAGGATATAAATATCATCAAATCCTGTTCACAAAGATTAATGGGAGGAAATAAGGAAAAATAACCTAGATATCGAATGATATGTACGGACATAGATAGATAGATAGATAGATAGATAGATAGATAGATAGATAATGAACAGAAAGATATAGATTGATAAATAGAACGAGATAGATAGATAGATAGATAGATAGATAGATAGATTATGACCAGACTGCGAGAGAATCATCCAGTTCAAAAGTGTGCGTCTGAGGTCTCCTCCTAGGTGTAAATCAACATCGATGCTTTTATTCCAACAAGGAAATACCAAGATAAATCACATTCATCTCGTTGGTTCTCACCTGCATGCTCAGCCGCTATAGCCCACAGGAATCACTTCTTCCGGTTGTACCAGAACGACACGTCTGATTGCAACAGATGTCTCTTTGTCTCTGCTCATAAAGAGTGCAAGAGCATCCTCAAAGTAGCAAAGTCACTATTTTCTGATAGAATGAAACAACATATGACATCTCGCAAGTTCGGTTCTACAGATTATTGGCGGCTCTTCAAACGTGGGTTGAACAACAGCAAATCCTCAATCATTCCTCTAGATAATCAATTCGAAGTCCTGGCACCTACGTCAGATGAGGTTGAATGCTTTGCTCGAAAATTCTCTTCCAATTCAAACCGCGACTCATTTGGAGTACCCACACTTAATTTTCCCACTAGAACAGAAATTCTACTGACATGCGCATAACCCGTCACTGTTTGCAGACATCATTTCTAAATTAGATTCCCATAAGGCAAGCGGAGGTGACGGGTTCCCAGTCATCGTTCCAAAGAAATGTGCCCTCCCCCCGGAGCTTGCTCTAGTTCTCCCCAAACATTACAACCATTGCCTCGCTGCTTCCTGCTTTCCAGCTTGCTGTAAGTCCTCTTCTGTAGTTCCTGTTTTTTTTTTTTTTGTTTTTTGTTTTTTGTTTTTTAAAAAAACTCTGGAGAACCTTCTGACCTCAATAACTATCGCCTTATAAGCCATTTTTCGGCAAAGACTTCGAGGTTTTAATCAATACTGACGTGGTTAAACATCTTACCTCTCACAACGTATTCTATAACAAACAATATAGCTTTCGTGTTGCTAGGTCTCGGCCATCACTGTATATGTATATCAAGTTCTTGATAATAACGGCGAAGTTCGAGCTGTGGCTCTAGATATCAGGAAGTCGTTTGGCAGGATTTGACACGCTGGTTTCTACGTCATCTCCAAGGCTACGTTATAACAGGGCGATTGTTTGATTTAATAAAATCGTTCTTATCAAATCGGGAAATGAAGTTCGTTTTGAATGGGCTCGCTTCCAGATCCTTTCACATGAAACGCGAGTGTCTCCCAAAGCGCTCTCCTGGGTCCTACGCTGTTTCTGATCCTCATCAATGAACATCCTGATGTTATCAGTTACCAAGTAGGCCTTTATGCAGATGACACTACCATTTACTCCTGACTCAATAGCAAATCCGTCAGAGTTGACAGAGTTAACCTGGATGTTGGTCTTGAAAAGGACCTCCAATCAGTGGTTAACTGGAGCAGAAAATGGCTTGTAAGTTTTAATGACTCCAAAACTAAACTGGTTTCATTTAACCACAATAGAGAAAATTCCCTGTCCGCCACCAGCATGGCTGATGCCAGACTCTTGGAGAGCAACACACTGCGTCTTCTTGGCCTCATGTTTTCAATTGTCTTCAAGTTGAACGACTACATAGAATCAATAGCTGCATCTACTGCAAGGAAAGATGGGTCACTGTGTCGTACTAGAGGGTTTTTTTTTCTTGTCAGAGTCCACCTTGCAGATTCACAAATCTATCATTCGTCCGTGCATTGGATAATGCTGCCTTATCTGCTCGGGTGCCCATGCTATACATCTCGAGGTTCTTGAAAAAATCCAAAGAAGTATCTGCAATGTAATCGATCCTGACTTGGCATCTCGACATCGTTCATTTTCTCATCGACGGGGTGTGGCTTCCCTCTGTCTTTTCTACAAATATTTTCATGGCAACTGCTCTGACGAGCTTTTTTCTCTGGTGCCCCAGCTACGTGATTTTAAGCATGCTACTAGATTGGCCTATAGGTCCCACCCTTTTACTGTTGAATTAGGTAAATGAAATCGCCACTTCTATTCCAACAGTTTCTTTTCTCGCACTTCCTGTCTGTGGAACTGCCTTTCGTTTCTCCGCTTCCCTGATAACTGCAATCTTCAAATTTTTAATTGAAAACGTCACTCACCATCTTCTATCTTCTTGAATCCCGTCCATTTTTTTTTATTTTTTCCTTAGTTCCCTCTATACCCAGTCTTTTCTCTCACTTTCACTCTTTGTAACCCGCTGCGTACTAATGGCATTCCCACCTTGCGTGCGGTGAAAAGATTTAAAAAAAAACCGTAGATAGATAGATAGATAGATAGAGAGAGAGAGAGAGAGAGATTAAGAACAGATTGAGATAGATAGATAGATAGATAGATAGATAGATAGATAGATAGATAGATTAAGAACAGATTGAGATAGATAGATAGATAGATTAAGAACAGATTGAGATAGATAGATAGATAGATAGATTGATTCCCGATTAAAATCAATTTTTCAAATAGATTTTTATTGTTAACTTTTAAACTGTCAAATATTACATAGATATTTTGCTAAGAAGTGACATTAATTTTTGCATTAAAATTATAATAGCGTTCTCACATGACTAAGTTGTGAGAAATAATCCACATCGCCCAAATAAATCTGAGTTTTATGTCCTTAGCTGTTCAACAAACAAATATATTGAAAGAAATATTTCATATTGCACTAAGTTTGTTTATAAAACCATCGATCTTTCTGTTTGTTTTCTTCGTCGCAAATATACTTGACAGTATTGTACCTTAACTCAAATGCCACCGTTTTTTCTTGGAAGAATTAATATATTTTCCTAAAAAAAAAAAAGAAAAAAAAAAAAGTTCAGTTTTGAGGTATGATTTAACGTCGCTTCTGAGCCTCTCACCATGGTCAATTTTTCAAGAAAAGTGATGTCTTCGTGTAATCGGTCTGGAGGAGGCGACCCCAGCGTGCAGCACCTTTGGAAAGTGCCTGAAAAGCATACGAAGGGTTGACCCAAGCCTTGTAAGTGAAATTAGGTAGAGGAAACCTTTAGCAATCTGTCGGTGGTTGTGCTAGCACGAAGCTACAAGTCATCATGACCGAGGGTTTGAGCGCGTTGGCCTTGTTCAGACTGATGATCGTGACAGATAACGCGCGCTCTCCGAGAAACTAACTCAGGTTCCATCAGCATAGTTGCAGTATAAACCACAGGTGAACTCTTGGTGTTGAACAAAAACAAAATGAGCCTGAGCAGACGTCTGCAACATGGATTAGCGAAATGGGTTAAGTCCACAATTAATATATTTTGTTTATACGTTATATTTGTAGATACTATTTAACTAAATGCTTTGTTTTTAATTAAGTACTATAATTAGATTTGGCGGCCTGAATGTTCAAGACATTTCATAGAAAATATGCGTTATCCGATAGAAATCGAACCTCTATTCCTATACGGAAACCGTCATTTTATCTGACGAGCTATACCGTTTAGCTACAGAGTTGCCTCTGGTTAGCAAAGTTCAAATGTATGTATATTATGAAATATATAAGTATGCATGTATATTATGAAATAGACTAAGTTGACAATTAATAATATATTTTTTGATATACGTTCTTTTTATAGATACAAATATTTAAGTAAATGCTCTGTGTATATTAAACAGTATTAACAACATTACAGGCGTGAATGTCCAAGAAACCTCAAAGAGAATATGTGTTCTCCAACAGGAATCGAAAATGTACCCGGAACCATCATATAGCCTGACGTGCTATACCATTTAGCTACAGTGGAAGCGTCTGGTTAGTGAGGCTATATTGAGGTTCCATGTAGGATACAATGTTCGACTCCTTTCGGAGGACACGTATTTTTTTGAGATTTTTCTGACATTCAGGTCGGTAAATGTTATTAATACTGTTTTATAAACATAGGATTTACTTAAAAAATTGTATCTATAAAGATAACGTATAAAACACACACACACATACATCTCTGTATTTCTTCCTTTCTAAATGACATCTTCCGCCATTCCTATTTGTCTTCTGTGCCGTATTTTTGGACGTGTGTTATCGCACGACACAGATAAATTAACTTTCTTCTCTTTTGATTTTGACATTCCCAGTATGTAATAAACAATTCGAACTGCTCCTTTTGCTGACTGCCATTCATTCCAGATTCTCATCGTCCATTGTTAGACGTTTCTTCTTACTTTCTTATACTGAAAAGCTACGTTTAGTACATAACTATATATGTATGTGTGTGTGAGAGAGTGAAACAGACAGAGACAGAGATGGAAGCAAAATTCGTTACTAAGCAATGAAACCACAAAATATATTGAAGAAGAGTGGTTCATTTTCTTATCAACTTTTTAAACTAGTTTCTTAAATATTTTATTTAACAACACCTGTTACATAGACTGTTTGATTCGATCTTTGCGATATTCCAAATAACTGTTTGTATAGAGAGGCACGCCTTATTTTTATGTCTCAATTGTTTAGGCGACAGCCGTTAGCAACTCTTAAGTTGATAGATTTTTAAAGCCATGCATTTATCTTGTATCGCATAAAATATATGCTTTTTTCCAACGAAGATTTATGATAAATGAAATGCCAAAATGAAAACAGACATGTCTTGATGGTAAACGCACTGATATTTTAGTATTAGGTTGGTGCAAAAATAATGACGTAATAATGTCGCTTTTTGACGTTAAAAAATACGTCAAAAAACGACATTATTACGTCATTATTTTTGCACCAACCTAATACAAACGGTAAAAAGTTTCATAAAACTAAGGTAAATAAAAACATACTTATTAAAAGGATATGCTAAAAATAAACATCCAGACCATCAAAATACAGCGTAATCTCGAGTCTCGATTCCTCTCATGGCGAACTGATCGGTTTACGAACAAATTTTCCGAACAAAAAACGAATGGTGTCTTGAGCAACGATCAGGAAAAACCGGCAACAACTTCGGCCAACATACGGGAGTATTGGCGGGAAAACATCAGTTGCGGTATACATCACTGCTATACTCCTTCACTTGAATTTCATTGTGTGATTTTCTTTTTTAATTATTAAATAAGGGACTTTGGCGCCAAAGGAGGATAATGATAACAGCATAGAGAAAAGAAAAATGGCCAGAATCACGACAGAGGTGAAGAAAGAAATAATCGCCAAACATTCAAATAGTGTTCGTGTCTGTGATCTTGCTACCCAGTTTGGTATGGTAAAATCAACCATCTGTAAAATTTTCAAAAACATAGACAATCATTTTTTTATGGAAGAGGACTCCCCTTGCACTTAATAGCATATCTTTCCCTCTCCTTCCTCACCACCTCCCACTTAGACCATTAACTCTCCTCTGTACAAATACGGTAAAATAAATTAAATTTTCGTCCATATTTAATTTTTAAGTATTGGGTTAGATTTAATGATCTTCATTAGTTTTGCGTTTGAACTTGTACACAAAATACTATTGTAAAAGTTTAAATAAGGAACGGATTAATACTTTTTGCATTGATTCCTATGGGGAAAATAATTTCGGTTTACGAACATTTCAGGAGACGAAAGGCCTTCAAAAACAAATTAGGTTCATGAACCGAGGTTCAATTGGACTTGTAATGTTTACAACATATGTGATTTATAAATAACTAATAATCTACACTGATTGTGACTAATAATTTAATCTGTAAAATATAAGTGCGCATGATGCAAGATTGTAATTTTTTTTTGGACTAATATCCTGAAAATCAAGTAAGTGCAGGAATTTAACTATATGAGAAGTGTTTTAACAGGTAAGGTAAAATGTGATCAAGAAATCCTAAGGTATATAGGAATGACAAAAAAATCCCTGGAAAAGCTAAAAAATGTTTGACAAGCGAGAAAATTTCTTTTGGAACAAAGAAAATAGCGCTGAACAGCCATATAATATTAATCTGCCTATATACTAGTGAACGCTGGACAATTTTCTCACAGATGAAGAAGAGATTTTAGTAACATAAATTTGGTTCTACAGGAGGATGCTTAGCATTCTATAGACAGAACATGTGCGCAAAAAGGAAGTTTCAAGGAAAATGAAACGAAAAAGGAGATTTATACCTAGAATCAGAAAGAGACACTTGAAATATAATTAGGATAGAGGACTTGAAGAATTTGACGCACGCAAGATATACTGATGTTAAGAGATGGAAGAGGAAGCAACATTGAACCTACCTAACATGCTTGTGAATTGGATGGCAGAACAGGGGGGTCAGGATAAGTAACAAGACAAACACTGCTAAGAATTAGAAAAGATAAGCAATTGCTTAGTGCCATGATTACTCTTGCACTGAAGTTACATGGCATACAAAAAAAAGAAGAATCCCCTTTTTTTCATTTTTCAGAATCTGTCAAGGCGTCATCTTTCTCACCGTCATCAAGTGAATACTGCATTTAAGAAAGTTAGAAATAATCTTCGATAAAAAAATCTTGACAAACTTTAAATCATTTTTATTCTCTTTTTTTCTTTTCTTTTTTTTCTTTTCTTTGTTTTTTTGTTTTTGTTTTTGTTTTTAGATCGGTAACGTTCGTAGAATTTGAAAGTTGTATACAGTTTTACGTCGATTTACATGTTTGATGAAATATTTGGGTTCCGAATATTTCTCAATGCCCAAAAGCTGTTTCATCGATGCCCTGTGTGACCTCCAAAGGAATGAGCTATCAAAGCAATTTAGTGTCCAAACTTGGGATCGAACACACAACCCAGAGGCTGAAAGGAAACCTAGCAATTTTTACACAAATATTACAAAGGTGAGTTAAAACGTAATTTAATTTTCTTTAATTTTATAAGAAATAAGGACCACAAACAAACATTTTTTTATCAAGATACAGCTATACATCACAGGTTCACATCCGTTTTTCTCGAGATAGTCACCACGCAATGTTTCAATAGCAGTGTTTCAATTACAAAAGAAGGCATGTATCCCATATTCGTAACATCTGCCACTCAGTGCCTCTTTCATTGAGAGATGGAAGTCTGAAGGTGCTATATCAGGTGGTGATAAAGAAGTGAAAATTGTTTGAATTGGCTACATTAGCAACTAGCTGAGTTTTACGAAGCTGGGATACATGTCATCATTCGTAGATGGAACACTGCCATTGAAAAAGTGGTGACCATGTTGAGTATTAGGGATGTGAACCTATGATGTATAGCTTTATCTTGGTCTACGATATGCTAGATTGTGTTCCTTACTGCTTATATAATAAAACAATTTGCATTACTTTTTGATTCGCACTCGTATATGTAATTATTTTTTAAAAAATAGAAGTCTTCATGGGAGGGAAAGCTCAATGTCGTCAAGAGAGCGTTTGTAGATATAAACAGTATAGACATTAAAATCCTCACTGTCTGGTGACCGTCAATTATATGCTTCAGTTCATCTTCAGACAGTTACGTTGAAATGGCTCGATGACTGCTCGAGGCGTGAAAATGACAGGCACCATGAAGTGCTGATTTCGATATTCATCCTCCTTCTATCTATCTATCTATCTATCTATCTATCTATCTATCTATACCAGTCTAGCTATATCTATCTATTTATCTCAGTCTAGTGATATTTATCTATCTCTGTCTAATGATACCTAACTACCTACCTATCTATCAATCTATCTATCTCAGTGTAGTGATATCTATCTATCCATTTATATGTCTACCTCAGTCTAGTGGTCATCTATCTATCTATCTCAGTCTAGTGATATATATCTCACTCTAGTGATATCTATCTATCTATCTATCTATCTCAGTCTAGTGATATCTATCTCAGTCTAGTGATATCTATCTATCTATCTATCTCAGTCCAGTGATATCTATCTATCTATCTATCTATCTATCTATCTATCTCAGTCTAGGGATATCTATCTATCTATCTATCTATCTATCTCAGTCTAGTGATATCTATCTATCTATCTCAGTCTAGTGATATCTATCTCAGTCTAGTGATATCTATCTATCTATCTATCTCAGTCCAGTGATATCTATCTATCTATCTATCTATCTATCTATCTATCTCGGTCCAGTGATATATATATATATATATATATATATATATATATATATATATATATATATATATATATATATATATATATATCTCAGTCTAGTGATATCTATCTATCTATTTTATGTAATATGAATTTTGCTTCATACAAAAGTTTAATAAGTAGGGATTGGTGAAGCATTGTTTCTTGACATTTCAAAAGTGTTCAATTAATAAGTAACTGAAATTAAAATATCTACCGAGTGATAAAAAGCGGCCATATTTCCAAGCCATAGGAAAAACAAACTACAGCGAAAAAAGATATTAATTCATACAACTGATGTTGAATTGTTAATAAATATGATAATTTATTGTTCCAAGAAAGATTATTAAAGAAAAATGACTTGGCATGGAAAACAGCTTCACTCACATTACTTAAATTACCTATTTAATTGAATATAAGGTGTTGTAACCTAAGGAAGGTTACTGAATAGAATAATCAAACAAAGATTGGTAATGAATGATAATACTTAGGACACGAACAACACATATAAGATTCGCCAGCGGTGCGTAGAAGTAGTAGTCAACTGCTAGAAGTGAGTCAAGTGAATTCCACAATGAATTTCCTACTGCAGACCTAGATACAGTATTTACTATTGTACTTATGTGAATGGGGACATACCCATTATCGTCCGTAGGTATGCTACAACATAAGGCACACGGAAGTACAAGACAAACCCAGTTTTAGCCTTGCCTGTTAAAAATAAATTATATGATACACAGAATGTATCTGTGTGTATCTTCAGTTATCCACTTCAAGTTATTTCTTTTTTTATTTAAGCTTTACGATATTTGGTCAGGTAAGGTGATCTTATGATATTAGGTTGGTGCAAAAATAATGACGTAATAATGTCGTTTTTTGACGTATTTTTAACGTCAAAAAGCGACATTATTACGTCATTATTTTTGCACCAACCTAATACTTCAACCTTTGCAGGATTATTCAAGGTAAAATGATGTACCAAGGAAGGACTGAATGCCTTATTACTGGTTGATCAAATTTAGCTAACCACTGCTCCACATCGAGGATTGCCGACACTCTATGTTATCTCAGAGGATACATTGGCTTCTATAAAAAATATTAGATGTGTGCAAACGCTCTCAGCGCTGTTTTTGAAATCTAAACACACAATTGGTAACCTTTTTTTAGCTGGAAACCTTTACACACGTCTAATATTTGAGGTACGGTGGAGTAATGGATAACGATTCGGATTGAGGATTCAGAAATCCTAGGTTGAATTCCAGTCGGATCCTTTACATTCACTTCCGTGCAAATACCCTTAGAAAGGATATGAATCCCCCTCTTCTTCTCCCGCAAGCTATGGTAATATTAGGACAGACTGGGTTCTATATTCTTCTGAGAAGAAAAACGACTGAATTCAAAACCGGCCGAGAGAGATTTGGACTCTGTCAGGTTATCTTGCCCAAGAAATACCACTTTGACTGTGGCCGTAGTACACATTTTGCCCCTACGGGTCACGGGATAAAAAGAAATATATTTGAAAATTGCAATCTCCATTTCAAAGATTATTTTATTGGAATTTCTTTCATATATAATTCACATGATTATCCTTTTTATTTTCAATACACGATTTAACCGATAAGTTCTCAACACCTTAACAGGTGAGGTGGGCTCGCAGTTCAGCTGTAGCCATTTATATATCTTTATACGTATACCTTTAAAGATATTGATGAATTTTCCATATATGTATGAAAGAAAACTTTCAAGATGGTATCTATCAATCCACCCACGAGGATTGAATGTGGCACATGCCCTTTTTAATGTGGGTATCTCCGAGCCCGTAGGCCCAGCCAAAAATAAATAACCATCCAAACACCCCGAGGGGGGCAAGTTCCGTCAACCTCCCCCAACGAAACCCTACCCTTCGGCAGAGCTTCGTCAGGATTCCTCCCTGCAAGCAGAGAGTTCGACAGACACCCGACCCGGCAGCTCACAGAGCACAGATACTACACTTTGATCCTAGCCACCGTGTCGAGCCAAGAAAACTTTCAAGATAAATTCTGGCTATTTCTGTGGTCGGAATCCGACCACAGAAATAGCCAGAATTTATCTGTGACAGTTGCTTTGTTCTTCCCACCATATCTTACTTATGGGGATTGTCGCTACTATAAAGCAACATAATGTAATTATGTAACATTAACTCTGATCCATTTACCCATTTGAATAGGGATTGCCAGGCCATGTATCTGAATAGAGGCGCTGAAGAAGAAAAGGTTACAAACTACAGACAATGTGATATACATATTTCAATTGTTTATTACATAATTTTAGCATTTCACCCAAGCAAGATGACAAAGCCACTAAGACGTAAAGAGTTACTGAAAGTAAAAGAAGATTAGTCAATGTTATTAAGGAGAAAAGACAATAAAAGAACCGGATACAATGAGACAAAACATGACGATTGACGTTGCATTTAAATTTTAGAATTTTTTTTTTTTTTTTTTTTACCCCCGTGCCATAACTATTTTCATGGCAATTGATCTAATGAGCGTTTCTCTTTGGTATCTGGATCATGAATTTAACACACGAGACTGGCAACTAGGTAGCCACTTTTTACTACTGGAATTGCGAAATTTAACCGTAAGTTTTATTCTAATACGTTTTACTTTCGCCCTTTTCTTCCGTTGACATCTCTTCCAGCTTTTTGCTTTCCTTTCAAAGAAAATCATCAAAAATTTTAGTGTACCGTCAATCGCCATCTTCTGTCTCCTTGATCATTTTATTATCCGTTCTATAAGTTTTTTTTGTTTTTTGTTTTTTGTTTTTTAGTATCCTTCACTCTCAGTAACATCATTGCGTTTTTCTGGCTTTATTGCTTTGCCTGGGTGAAATGATTTTGAAAATTTATTTATATTCTTGGAAAAATCTACTCTGTGAACATTACACTTGATTAATTTTAGGTTCTTTCTCAGAGCTGGCAACCAATTTAAAAAAAAATTCCCCTGAATTTTAAAAGTAAGCATTACGCTCTATTCATTTGCTTTTTATTGTTAATCACAACTAAAAGATTTAGATACCGGGATGTGTTTGATGCTTAATTAATCCTACACTTTTTGTAGTTGAGACATACCATCACTGCTGCTATTGTTGCTATGTAACTCAGTAAACTATGGGATAATTTGATTGGTAAATCAATGTCTTATAATTATGGTTATTAAACGTATAAGAGGATTTAGACTAAATGGCCAATATCTTCAAACCATGAAAGGTTTTACTAGTCGTTCTCAGACACTAGACGTCCTAATGTTTTTACTAAAAATAAAGAGAGGTAACAAAATTACCTTTCGCGGATAAGTGAGACGGCAAAGAAGCAACACTAGGTAGAAACTTATGTTGGCGAAGTTAGATTAAATTTCTGAAACAATATGTTTAAAAAAACGTTTCCTATACCGAAGCAATTAAAAATGATTATAATTATGAATACAACAACTTTTAATGAATTTCTAAAATGAATGCGACTGACATATTTATAGACAAGTTGAGCACAAAAATATATGAACATAACACTCAGTAAAAAAAAAAATTCTTCTTCTTCTTCTTCTTCTTCTTCTTCTTCGTTCCGCGTCCATTCAGCACATTGTCGATCATGGCTCTCCACAATTTCCTGTTTTTCTAGCACTTGGTAAATTTTGTCTTTTCGTTATCTCTCCTAATCCTTGTTCTGCCAAAATTTACACGTTCTCGTTAGGCAGGTGATGTACTGCTTTCCTCTTTCCCACTTAGATATGCCCTGTAAGTGTCAAATTTTCTAAGCCCTCTTTCCACATTGTGTACCTTAGAAATTTCAACTTTATTTTTCTGATGTTATGTATGAGTGTCTTTTTTGTTTACATTTTATCTAAAACTACGTAACTGCTCACATGTTTAATCCACGGTATTCTCAGTATCCTTCTGTAGAACTATATTTCTGTTGCCTCAAGATTCCTCTCCATCTGGGAGAACATTGAACTCAGTATTAACCGCCATGTTATTCAACATCAAAGGTATAAACTTTATATGTGTAGCAGACATTTACCAATTGAATAGAATAAAAACGAAGAAGATGCAAGAATAATGGATGTGCGTGCATTTAAATGTTTTGGTATGTCCAAACGAAAAGAGAGTTTATGCTGAAGTTATGTTCAGTTCTTTACCTCACATAAGGTGACATAGCATCCTGTGAACAAATATCCATCTGCAGGTCTCTACTCCGCGAGATGTTGTGACAGCTGTTTTATAAGTAACTCACAGATGTAGTAGTAAGCAAGTGAATACAATTATTTCATGTTTTTATTGTTTCTTATTTTCTTAAAAATGCAATTCTTGTTATAATTCAGAAGTTACTGCAGCTATAGAATTGATTTGGGTTACGTAATTAATTCACAATCCGAATTCTTATATTTTCTAAAATCTTGGCAGAAAAGTACAAGTTTGGTGGCAAGATTACTGGCCTGATTATAAACATTTCATTACGATATTCTCTTTAGAGAAAATGAAGGAATTATACATTAATGTCATATTTAATGATGACAAGATGGTTTGGAATACAAAACCTTCACAAGTCCTTTGTGTATACTTTCGTTTTGACCCAACTTGCCAAATTAATTATATTCTTTTAAAGTTTTTTTGATAAAGCTTTGTAAATATTCTAAGTATTGTTATCAACTTGTCGGTTGCTATGTTTTATACGCTTTTCAATTTTATAACAAATTTACATTGAGATTCCAGCGAATTAAGTTATCATATTTCTACTGTTCACAATGAAGAGGTATTATATTTCAGGGCACCCGATGCGACCTTAGAGCAAGAAGGCGTTGCTGCATTAATACTTTGCGTAGGTGATCTTATCAGCTGCTTCAAATCGAATGTTTATGCACCTATATAGTTTTTTTGTTTTTTTTTCAAGTGAGTCACCGTTACAATTTCATAGGCACAGTATGAAATGATTATTTGTGTAAGAGAAAGTAAGTATAATTTTCACTAGCAAAATCTTTAAAAGAGAAAATAAATAAACACAAGAAAGGATTGAACAAAAACTCCACAACAGATAAATTACGAGTTGGACATCGTATTTCATGCATAAAACATCATATCGTTCACCTGATTATATTATCACGTATACGAGGGCTGATTCAAACGTATTGAGACTGTTACTGTTAAAAGCAAAATATAATATATATCAATTTGGCATTTAACTTCCATCGAAGTAGTTCCCTTCTAAAGACACTTGTTCCTTTCAAGTGGGATTTGATTTTTAAAGAAGTCGAAAGGGGGGCAAGAACTAGTGGTTGTCGGACCTGGGGAATGTTGCTGCTAAAAAACTGGTACAGAAGCCATTTTCACTGATGGGAACTGTGGTGCGGTGAAACAACCACACTCTACACACTTTCCTTCCAAGGACTACTATAAACAACAGAAGTGAGTTAGAACGTCAGAACTTAGTGTCTGCGCGTGACAGAGGTCAGGGCCAATATGTACTAAGCGGCTCCACTTTAGCTTCGTTACCATAGCAAGTGTTCCGATAGTTTTTCATCAGACTTCGTATATCTGAAACATTTTTAGTGCAATTCATTCATGATTCTATTCGATTAATAAAAGAATAGGTGTTTATAGCATGTAAGCTTTTTCTAGTTAATTTGAATATTACTTAAAGAAAATAGTATTAAAATAGATACTGATTAAACATCTTAATGATAATTTTAAAAATATTTTTAAAATGTGTAATTTTAATATGTTCATCTGAGTGATTTCAATAACATTATTTATTCAAATCAACAAGATTTGTTAATTTTAGTCAACAAGTTTACATTTTTACATAATAGTAATCAAAACCAACTCAAGATTGCCCCAACATAGACAGCTGATCTCTCACTCGATTAAGCTTTAACTACTCAGTGGTGGAAAAACTAGCTGGTCACATTCAATACATCAAAAACCAAACTTGTGATGTTCATTTCATCACCAAACAGCTCTTGAATGTCTGTCTATCGCAATGAAAGAATGTTCTCTCGAGGAGACCCATTGCTTTGAACGACTGTTGAGACCTAAGCTCACTACAAACACCAAGTGGAATTGATATATACAATGAATCGATAAAAACGCAGGGAAAAATTGTTCTATGTACTGTGTGCTATGCGTAGCAAGAAGCTGATCGGGCCAAACATGGATTACATCTACAATATCTGGGCCTGCGCTGCCCAGTCTTCCGTTTCCACTCTTGATAGAGTCTACACTTCCTTGTGGGTGATGAAATGTTTTCCTTGTACCCACTTTCCCACAGACGAAATGTTGCAAGCCGCTCCCTACTCTACTTCTCTTTCTATGGAAAATGTTCAAATAAGCAACATTCCTTAATTCTCCCAATTCCAACGCTCCCAGTCGAGACCAATCACACCGCGTAGTGTTGCTTTATGGAACAGAATCCCAGGAGGATTCTTTCACGGGCAAAATCTTAACCTCTTCATGTCTAGGGTTAACCGTTATCTTTCTCACATATTCGCATAAACTACGCCCATTGCCCTTACCCCGCACAAAACAATCCCCTTTAGTAACCCTCTACCTTGAGTGGCACTTGGTCCATATATAGGGTGAACGTTAATAAAAAACATACTGTAGACTGTTCCCATAATCTGATCAGTCTGATTTCTATAACGCCATCAACATCACCTTTTAGTTATGACAAGGCTTAAGGAATATACATTAAAACAGATGCAGATTAAGCCTCTCACTAAAAATTTTAATTAAAAAATATATTTAAAAAATGTATGAATCAAATATGTTCAACAGAGTGGTTTCATTAAATTTACTTATTTACAAAATTATATTTTTACATAATAGTAAACAAAATCAATTCAACTTTATTGCTCTGTATTAGTCACATTAAACCTTGTTTTTATAATCATCTGTACGCTATAAAACCGTCAACATCCTGATAATAACTGCTGCTTCTAACTTTGTCGATCCCCCAAACAGAGTCGCAACATCTAGTACATTTCTCAACCACCCTTTCTCTCTATATTTATCTACTGATATCATCTCAATATCCTTCGTTTCTCTACTCGCCAATTCTATTGAACATAAAGAAAGTATGCTCTAAGAAACTTGTTTGTATTAGAAATAGAAAAGTATTAATTTCTTCCTTTCTGGAGACGAAAGAAAACCTCGTCCTGGGTAAGACAATAAACTACATCCGCGTCCAGGGTAAAACGTTAAACTCTGTCCAAGATGAACACCTCTCAGCGTGGAACCACCTCTCGTTTGCTGGTGTTCCCAGGAGTGGTATCACCCGTCAGGGTCCCAGTTATGGGCAAATAGTTAAACCCCCTAAAAGGACATCAAAACTATGACAGTATAAAAATAGGTTTTAATACCAACAGTACTTTTTTGAAATATTTTTACCAGCAATATATTTTTGAAAAATAATAACAACAATATATTTTTGAAAAAAAATATTACCAGCAATAAAAAGCCTGTCGGCATTAAATAACTCATTGAGGTTGATATACCGTATCTATTCGGATAGAAGAGGTAAACATTCCTATGATCGCAATCAGCATTATAATCAAAACTCCTTTCAATATAACAGTAAATTTAATTATTCTAAACTTAGCTTAACACCGAATAATATTATCATAAATTATATTTTAATAATAAACACTTATTGTATTCTTTGGATATACGGGCTTTAGTTTTCTCAACTTAACATTTATTAATTGTATTTTATTTTCTTATCTCAAATCACCATTTGCATTTTAACATATTTCATATGTAAAAATCACACTGACATTTTTTTACGAATACGTATTTTTAAATTTTATTAACTATTGGTATTTACCACAGCGTTTTTAAATAGAAATGCTAGGGTAACGATTTTTTCCTTAACTTGTTTTCAATAATTATGACAATACTCGTACAAAGCGGAACTTTTACAAGAAAATAAAATATACAGGGAGTGATGGTTAAATTAATATAATAATCAAAAGTTGCAGTCTGTGGAGTTAGGTGGCCAGTTATAAGTTGTGATGTGGTGCAGAAATTATCATAAATGGATACTCCTGCTTATGTGGCATAGTGCAGTGTCCTTTTGCCAGACATGGGGTCTTCCTGTAGCCACCCTCTTGACCCAGGGCAGTACTACCTCCTCAAGACAATTGATGTAGGCCTTCGTGTTAAGTCTGTGGAGCTCACCAACAGATTCTGGAGTAATTTTCGTATCTGAACGATCAAAGTGAATTTTCCAAGCTGCCGTACTTTGTAATCACTATTAGACTCACCCAACTCTTTCTGAATCTTCAGCACTGTCCTCAGACACCAAAAGACTCTGAAGTTTTCGAATTAGAGCTTCCAGCGTGGATGCCAAGCGGTACAGCATGCCGTTTCCAAATTTCTGGCGAAGCGAATTGCATCATGGTGCTCTTTTTCTCACAGACGGTGCCAACTGAGCCTACTATACTGTGAAGTCAATAAAATCCAAAAATAACAACGCACATGCGCGAAATTAAATCTGTAAAATAGTGACAATTTACCCATGGCAACCTGTATATGTATATATATATATATATATATATATATATATATATATATATATATATATATATATATATATATATATATATATATATATATAACTGGTTTTCACGTATTTCATCTTATATAGTTTGTTCGGATTAATTATCATATCGTGTTTTATGTATC
The DNA here is from genome assembly GCA_963932145.1 of Acanthosepion lycidas. Classification (NCBI taxonomy): domain Eukaryota; kingdom Metazoa; phylum Mollusca; class Cephalopoda; order Sepiida; family Sepiidae; genus Acanthosepion; species Acanthosepion lycidas. The sequence goes on from OZ010573.1 coordinate 115,251,259, forward strand.
CCTTAGAAGTCTCACCGTAATGTTAACGAGTTCAATTAATGGATGTTTTACCACTCTGTAATAAGTTCAAATATTAGTGAATTTTCAACACTTGCGGCTCTGTAGCAAACTGGGCTAAATTAAGATATATCAAACTTATATAAACTGTGAAAGATCCGTTTGTCATCGATTCGACACGGCTGCTTCAGGTGAGAAAATAATTCAATGCTTGTCTTTTTGTGAGAGATATAACGAAAGATCATTCGGTTTCTAATTTTATCCAACAAAGGAGTGGTTTTCCTTTTGAAATTTTTCTAGAGGTAGGCAACAGAAGTGTTGGATTATATCAGCGTGTATAATGGAAGTCAACATTTTCCTAATAAAATTGCTATTAATAGATCGATCTTAGTAAAAAATTTCCTGAAATACTTTCTTCTTCTATGGGCCGTGTCTCTTCAGGGTGTTGATGATAATGACTCTTCACAATTTCTTTTTCCTTTATAACTTTGACATTTTGCTATCTTTACCTACCTTGCTCCATCATCCATTCGCTCAATCTGCCCTGTGAATGTCTAATTTCTCAAGTCCTCTTTCCTTATTATGTGTCCCAGAAATTTCAACTGTCTCATCCTAATGTTTTCCTTCGGCTAACTTTAATACTTGTGGTAACTTCAATATTTAGTACAATTAGAGGTTCGTCCACTCGAACAAAACTGATGAAGAAGGCAAATACAGCACAGACTTCTCTATTGTATACTATCTAACGTAGATCATTGAAGAACCCATCAGCGTTACTGATGAGGCAGGATATCAGACAAAGCTCCTTGACCTTTTCCTCACATCCTGCTCTGAGAAAATGCTTTGCTAAAGTTTTATACCCTCCCCAGCTCGTCATATCATTCACTCGTCAGCGTCAAAATTGATGCAAAACCAAAGGAATCACACGATAAACTATTTCATAGATCGATTTTTCGGCACATGAAAACAAACTGAGACGACTTTAGAACATGCATAGCAGAAGCTCCTATCTCAGATTTCTTCAAATACATTGCACACAAAATTTATGCCTCGTATTAGAATAGATCTTTATTAGAATGGAAAGTTTTATATCCCAGATCAAATTCCAGCATAAATCGAACAGCCAGTCATTGTTCGTCCCCGAATGTGCTACAGCCATATCTCATCGCAACCACTACTACAATATTTATCACATGTAGCGGTATCATAGGACACTTCCTGCATTCAGAATTGCTCGCAATCGCTGCAGGAGTGTTATAGAAAATTCAATGTGCATCTACACTCAAGAGGTCCAGTCTACGGTTGAACACAAGCCAATTGGATTACCGGAAGATCTACAACCAAATTTTAATTAGACGTAAATTATAAATGTTTCTGAGGTCATCTAATCCTCGGCACACGATTCGAAGCTCTTTGCCTCGATCTTTGCCTCGAATTCAAGACTCGATAACAAAGGCCGCATCCTTCACGACTTCCTCCCCCCGTATCATTGAGCACTATCTCAAGACTTATCAAAAGTATTGACCCTAAGAAGGTCACTGATCCAGAAAACATCCCAGTAGTTTTAAGAATATTAACCCGGGTTTATTCCCGATCTGAGCAAAATTATTTAAACTCTGCTTGAATGAAAAAACCTTCACAAATCTGTGGAGGGTGTCAAATGAATGCCCGGTTTTCAAAAGTGTGGATGTGTTCCTCATCCACAACACAATATAGACTCATCAGTCTCTTCAGTGCCAATGGAAAACTTTTTGAAACTATAATCAACAAGAAGGTTGTTGATTACCGCAATAGGAACAAACTCTCGAACTACAAACAGTACGGTTCACTGCTTATATTCTAACTGCGATTACACACAGAATTAAAGTGGAAGTTTACCATAAATACATCTGAAGGAAGATTGCATTAGATGGTTCAAAAGTCTTTGACAAAGTGTGGTATAAAGTGTTAATGCTCAGACTTCAGGCTATGAAATCTCTGGAAGAGTCTTCTCAGTTAAAAAGGACTTATTAACGGAAGGTCCAAGAAGGTGGTTATTAACGGCCAATCCTCCGAGTCCTATGCGATTTACGCATGGTTCGTTTCTCATTCCTTCTTCCTACTCTACATAAATTATCTACCTGAGATATACTCCTATAATTTACGAATATCTATTCTGATGATACATTAGTATACGAAAAAATGTTCGATTACCTGTATGACTCCAGCAAGTACCTAACTCCTTCTGCTATCGTCTACCTTTACAAGAGCCAGATCAGGCCGAAAATGAAGTAATGTTGCCATATACTGGCAGGTGCTTCCCAGTATAGAGTCCCAAACTCTAAATGCACCCTTGAGGGCGATGAATTATTTTCCCCTCTATATACACACGCATATGTGTGTGTGTGTTTATGTGTATGTATATATGTACGCCTTTGAACCGCCAACGAGAGTTGTAAAAATATTATCTGAATCTAAAATTAAAGGCATTATGGCATATCACGTTGAAACATATGTTTCAACGATCCCGTACGTTCACCGAATTTAAGCAAGATCAAGTCTGAAATGTTGAGAACTGCCACTATAATCACTTGGAAATACCAGGTACTGTAATATTGGATGTGCGGGTGGTGTAATGGATAATGCCTTGGAATAGTGAATTGTAGAACCGAGTTCCAATTCCAGTCTGGTTCGTTATATTCACTTACGCACAAATATCGTTGGGAAAGTCATGAATTCTACTTTGCTTCCCTCATCTATGGGTTAAATAGTAAAACTTTTATGTTAATCATTATTATCCCCAAAAAATTATTATAATCTAAAAATATTTTCTGGCTTTAAGTAATCTCTAAAGGGTTAAGCTGTGGAAAACGATAATTAATCATTCTAAAAGACAAATTTGAAAATATTTTTTGTGTGTGTTTTAAACTTGTTTTTTTTATTTTATTTTTGCAGACACACCTGAAATGATATTATTAAAGAAATGCTTATTATTGTTAATAATCAATCAATGTAGAATTATACAAAATCGTATGTGAACCAAAAATGTTTTAATAGAAAAGTGAATTTCTTTTGCTGCACACTGAAATAAAGTAATTAGTATGTATGGAAAATCGTCAAGAAAGTAAAATAAATTTCTTTGCACACCCTTGGCAATCTTTAACATTCAACGTTGTTTATATACATAAAAAACAGTCCCCCTTTTTGTTCACTCCCACTCTAACCATCCCATGATTTGCTCCTACATAAATGCGAACTTTTATCAATCATAAAGTATTCTATGTAAGTTTGAATAGTATTAACCAAAAAATATCTGAAGACATATTTGCTTTAATTTCGCAGAAATATTTTCATTTTTGTATAGCTAACGTTTTTATTATTTATTTGCTGTTAAAGCCGAAATTTAAGCTTCAAAGCAAATATTTGAATTATTGCAATACGTTTTAAATTTAACAAAGGTTATGAAGTTACCTTCTTAAAGAAGAATTACAGAGACTACCAATAAATAGAAAGTGTCAAGGATAATTAATAAGTTGTGTACCTGAGCATTATTGCATAAAAAAATAGGAAACAATATTTAAAAACAGGTAGTAACTTTATAAAAAAATAGTTCTTGATATAGGTGGGAAACCAGTCAACACTGCAAAGTTAGTATTTACTGAATGCAGATTTGCTTTATGATCAAAACAATTCTTGAGTTTTAACGACTTCCTGTGAGCATTTCTCAGTCAGATCAGTTTTCTCAACATATCATATTCCTTTCTAAAGCGTGACAGCTGAAAGAAAACTATAATTTAATTTAAAATATCTATTTTTATATTAACTACCTGCACAGTGGGTGCTATCACATATACAGTTAGGTTTGAGTAATGTAAAAATATTTTTTTAATTTATAAATTAAAGTCTCTATCATCTTCACCCGAGGTGTTTTATTGGGGATGTAGACAACACTCCCATTTTTTCTCATTCTGTTTAAAATCCTCTACTAAATCCAGTTCGATACTGTTTAAATTTACCGGTCAAAAGCAAATTTTAAAATATATTTTTTGCCTATAATATGAGTGTCTTTGGTGATTACATACACAATAATACACCAGAATACAACCCTAAGTTTATGGATGGTCAGGGATAAGTCACATACAATAAGATAAACTAGACCTCAGCTTTTGATGAGAAAGAAAATGATCTAATTAAATACATTTAATATTCAAATAGAGAAAGGGAAATAAAGAAAAAGAAGCCTTTGCCGATAATGTGTATCTGCGAACTTAGCTTAGGAGAAAGGGCGGCCGGCTACCTTATCAACTATCCTTATTGAAGAAAGCTTTACAGTCCGCGGCTAGGTTCTTTATATAGTAGTAATTCCTGTAAAGATTACCTGTTCTCTTCTGCAATTTAATACCAATGTCTGAGGATATTGTTAAAAAAATGTCAGTCTCTCTTCATACCGTCCGAGTAAAGTGGTGGGGAAAAAAGAATGGATCTTTGAAATTGGTGCTTACATAACCAGTGTCGTATGAAGACAGCATCAAGGATTGAACCTTGCTTTAGTCATTCGACCTCCCTGTTATATTCTGTGCTTGATTCATATTGACTTCTTATTAATGATCAAATTCCAGTATACTTTTCATGTGCTAATTTCTATATATATATATATGATGTTTAAACAATTTTTCAAACATATATATATATATATATATATATATATATATATATATATATATATATATATATATATATATATATATATATATATCACTACGTGCCAAATTATTATCGAGATAACGTTTTTTCTAATATTTCAAAAACCGTCCAATCAATTCACACAAAATTTTCACACAACGTTGGCAGCACTGACCTGCGCAATCACCGCAATTGTCCAATGATTTGCGCAATGTAAACAAACTGGCGCCATATTTGTTATCAGCACGGTGATTTGAGCGTGCCAAATTATTAGAAAAGTTTAGTAAAATTCCCAGAATTGAGCAAACAAAACGTTTATTAATGTTACACGTGAATGTGTATGATCAAAAGAAGCTAATAAATAAGATAATCAAACAAATAATAACAGATAGAAACAAAGGCACGGTTTTAAACAAATTAATAGGGAATGTGCTTTCCCAGTTGTGAAATTACTTGAAGAAATCGACGATCCATAGAATTTGTTAATTGTAGGATATCATCTGCTGTAATGCCGCGAGATATGTCAAGTATTGCTTCCCACAACTCAGCGTTGCTCCGGAATTGTCGTCCGTTGGCGTACAGTCTTCGCATCATGATGCTCCAAAGGTTTTCGATTGGGTTCAAATCCGGAGAATTTGCTGGCCACTTCATTTTTCCATCGAAGCCTAACTGTTTCAAATATTCAGTAGTCTTGTGAGCAGCATGCGAGGGAGCATTATCTTGCATAAAAACAATGGCCCTTCTGAAGGTAACTCTTTGGCTTTTCATCCACGGTTCAAGATGCTCCTTCATAAACGCTATGTATGCATCAGCAGTCTTTTTGACGCCATCTGGTACTCTCCATGGGCCCACTAATGTTTTTCCAATAATACCACCACAGATCATCTTGTTGGCGTCTCAAACGCTGATGGCGATTCTGTCCGTTCATACCCAGCATTTGCACCATCTATCTGGCCCATCAAATGTTGCTCGAGTTTCGTCTGTGAACAAAACTTTAAAGAAGTCAATCTTCATATTGTCCTCGGCCCATTTCAATCGATTTTGAATGTGACTTCTTGTCAACAGAGTCTTCGATACATGTTTGACTGTTGTTGCTATTTCCCTCAGATACCAACACCGAGTACTTTTAGACACAGTAGGATCCCCAATGCGACTGAAAAGCTCTTGACTGGTAAGTCCAGCGTTCTTCGTGCCCTCACGTTTAAGTTGTGACATGAGACGACTTGAAATAAACCTCGGCTTGCCTTTATCTGCCCTTTTGCGCACTTGTGTAAGGTCGGCTGTGAACTTTTTCATTGTTTGATGACACCTCCCTATCATTTTAGAAATTCCTAGGGTAGATTTACCTTTTGAGAGTTCTGAGGTAATAGTTTTCTTTTCAGCATCACTTAAACTGCTTTTACGTCCCATCTTTTCACTAAATTCTTACACTTTTCTAACAATTTGGCACGCTCAAATATATATATATATATATATATATATATATATATATATATATATACATATGTTTATGAAATAGATTAAGTCAATTAAATACTATATTTTTTCCTTATACGTTATTTTTAATAGATTCCATTTATTTCAGTAAATACTATGTCTATTTTTGTAATAACCAGTATTAATTACATTTACCGGCCTGAATATTCGAGAAATTTCGTACAAATGCTGTGTTCTTCGATAGAAATCGAACTTGTGTCCTCTACGGAATAGCGAATTGATCTGATGTGCCAGACCTTTCAGCTTCATTGTAGCTGAGTGGTGTAGCACGTCAGATCAATTGATTTACTATACCACTCAGCTTATCTGTAGCTGATATTTTTTTAATAGAATTTTTTCTTAATAAAATAAAACAGAGCATTTACTGAAATATATTGTATCTATTAAAAATAACGTATAAACAGGAAATTTATATATGTTTCTATAAAATAGACACTAATATTTTTATATAAGAAATTTCTTCAATATATATTCATACAAAAATCACAATACTTATAACGATAAAATTAACATTTAGATAAGTTTTACGCGTTTTTGTTAAATATGTTCTGCTGTACTTATGAGTGTTTCATATATTTGTCTTCAGGAGAGAAATGTTAAAAACAAAAAAAAATTTTTTAATATCTTCATCTAAGAATCTTAAAATTGACGTCTCTTCTTTCCACTGTTATTAAACCAAAAATATAAATTGTCAATATATAGACTGACATCTGTACAGAGAAATCAACAGAAATAAAATGAAGGCAAGTATAAAAACATATCCACGTTTAAATAATTAGATAGCCGTACAGGTATAATTTTGACCGACTACAAAAGAAGGGAACACTCTCTTTGGGAAAAAATGCAATTGTTTAGTGACGAGGGTCGTATTAAATGAACTATTTTTTTTACAAAAATGTCGTAGCTATATTTTAATATTATAAATCGTTCATGATCCTGTTTGACAATTAACGCTGATTAGATAATTGGATTTCTACTGATGAGGTGATCTATAAAATATTCGACATTAAATAGTAAAGAATGCGCTTACATGTAAAGTTGACCAGTTCACCATCAAGGTTGCTATAAACTCAACTATTGTGTTATTGAAAAGATTAAGCCTCAGTTTATGATTTTCTATGATGAACATTAAGCTATAGGCAAGTGGCCGAGTGGTTAGAAGGTTCGCATTCTGAACATAAGATAAGAGTTCGAATCTCACCGTTGTCGATTTTTCAGGAAAGAAACTTCCTGATGTCAGAGTTCGGCACATTTGGAAAGTGCCTGAAAGCCATACCTTAGGCTGACCCAAGTCTTTTGAGTGAAATTGAGTATACGGAACCCTTGGGGGATAGAAAAAAGTCATGGTGGCAGAGGACTTGAGCATGCTTGCCTTGTTCAAATTGTTGATCACGATAAATAACAAGCTCTTTCCTATAAACTGTAACTAAAGTCTGTTCAGGACAGTTGCAGTATAAAACCACAGGTGGGCTCTGTGTGTGTTGAATAAACACAAATGCGCCTGAGCAAGCGTCTGCAATAGGGATCGACTAGCTGCCCTAGTAGACAGGTATCCTCGAATACGAGTGGCTAGCTATACATACATTAGTTGCAATGTTTTAAATTAACTTTCAACTGATTTACTTAAGAATGGAACTAGCAATAGCAGAACACTTTTGATACCGTCATACATAGACATGATTTTTCATTGTTTTTTTTACCTTTTTTTACCTTATTCATTTATACGGGCATTTGCGCAGTTGTTTGAAGCTTAATACGAGTCGTATTTGCTTTGTGTCCCTGGGGTGAAATCCACTTCGACCATATGCCAATCTCTCACCGCTAATGAAAACTATTCAAAATTGTGTGTAAGATATGCAGCTATAAGAGAAAATAATGATATAATCAAATAATTAACTTTTCACATCAGCGACAAGAGAATGTTTGGAAGGAAACTCGCATCAGTACGAGAAAGAGCTGTGAACACTGTTTGAGAAACATATTTTATAAATTTCAAGCGAAGATAACAGTAACTATTCGGTCGAGAAAATGGTCATTTTTTCAGTATGTGGACGGGTCATCTTAATATCACCATTGCGGAAAAGAAAATATTACGATAAACAAAGAATATATATATATATATATATATATATATATATATATATATATATATATATATATATATATATATATATCAGTCTAACCCCAACATTAAAACATTAAATGGTTATTATAATCTTAGTTCGTTGTCGAGTTTTTTGAATTCTCGTATAATTGTATTTTGATTGGTTATTCCAGCTTATGTAACAGCGTTCCCCCTTGCGAGGGGTGGTTAATTGACTTGAACCATTTAAAACCCTTTATTCTACATTCAATATCATCACCTGATAAGACATCAGAGGTGTTAAAACAAAATGGCTATTTTTGTAGTGATTTTATAACATATTTATGAATAAATAATCATATTTGTTCTACTCTGTATTGAGCACTCTTTTAAGAATAGTAACTGTTGGTTATTGGAATTTATTCCGTATACACCAATCCTATACTTGTATATATATATATATCCTCGTCTTCTCCCTCCAACTATGGGTAAATAGTAGGACAGTCTGTGTCCTATAGACTTGGATGACAACAGATCTAGGAGAAGGACAACTCTGAATTCAAAAGCTGCGGAGGGTCGTGCCACATGTCTCTGTATTCGTCCCTTCAAAAAGTGTTGATCGTTCTGCACAAAGCCTTCACCACTAAAATCAAATCACATATGCTGGTGTTTGGGCAGTTGGTCCCTAGGAGCTGAGTTTCTGGACCCTCATACGTCGAATACGACGGGAGAATCCAACACACACACACATACACATACACACATACACACACACACACATACATATATATATGTATATTAATAACTATACATATTACCTAACGTCAGTCGTACGACTCAAGGAGTTTTGAAAAGGACCGTTTTGAAAAGTTCACATCCGTTAGTATATGACGATTGTACACACATGATACTCTGAGTCATATAACTGATAATATGAGTACTTATTAAAATATACTTTATAGCTCTGTTCCACTGCATTAAGACATGTCTTAGGCCAGAAATTAAAAAAATATTTAATGCAAAATTGTATATGTACGTATTTGCACGCATGTATGGTTGCTCATATCTTTTTGGTTCATTCATATTTATATTTATATCTATATATATATATATATGTATCTATAGTGTATATATCAAAAAAATATACATATGCCTACGTTCGAAGTGCAAATTAAAGTTTTGTTGTTCTACCAAATAATCAGGCACAAATTATTACTTTGGATTTAAACCAATACTGGGTCTCATGGGGAACGCTTAATTAAACTCAGATTCAAAACTCAATTTTAATATAAACTTAATACAATATTGTGATGTAAATGCAGAATGTAGAATGTAGATTTTTCACCAAAAGATACGACAATAAATATGAAATTTTCGATTCCTTTGGATTTAAGTCCCTGAAAACACCACCTAGCAATGGCCTTCTCCTAGAACTTGAAAAAGACTTATTCTCTGTAATATTAGGTTGGTGCAAAAATAATGTCATTTTTTTGACAATTTTTTTTGATTATCGTTCACCCATTTATCCAACTTTTTTGACTTCCCTATTTGCTTTAAATGGCGAACGACTGTTGAGTGGTCGACCTCGAGTTCAACAGCAACTTCTCGTGTGGTTTTGCGAGGATAGGCTTCAATTAAGGCTTTCAAATGTTCGTTATCAACCGCAGTCGGCCGGCCGGCCTCGACCGTCTTCATCTTCGAGGCTCTCGTCACCACTGCGAAATATCTTGAACCACCGTTGTGCCACACGTCCGTTAGTGGTTCCTGGGCCAAACGCATCATTGATATCACGAGCTGTCTCGGAAGCTTTTCGGCCTAGTTTGAACTGGAACAAGAAAATCGTGAGGATTTGAATTTTGTCCATGCTGTCGAAAAGCCTGCAAAAAAAAAATGAATGAAGAGATTGAGAACGGTAACGAATAACACGATTCGATAGATCGAAAAACGCGCTTCAAAATGATATATAACATGGCTATATATATCAATGAATTAATTCAGAAACCATATATAAAAGTAACATATGTGAGAAAACGACATTAATTTTGCACCAATCTAATAGATAGAATTAAATATGCAACCAAATCTAACAACCTACAGAGAAATATGAAGAAAAGACATTGACAAGTTACGTAATATTAATAATATCATCACCAAATCTGATAAAAATGGCGATTCTATATTTACTATAACTTCGACGACTACCACAAAGCTATATGTAAAGAAATGAATGGAAAATTGATATTAACAAGTCACGAATTACAGCCACTAAACTTAAGATCGACGGTAGGGTGCATAAGCTTCATAAGCAGCAGGTTTTTATTCCCGTTAAGTTTTGGTTTCGTTTGTTTTGTTTTACGGTATATCAACCTCAATGGGTTATTTAATGCCAACAAAATTTTTGTTGCTAGTAATATTTTTTCCTCCATAAATCTATTTTTGGTAATATTTTTTTCTTCAAAAATGTATTGCTGGCAATATTTTTTTTTACATAAAGTTTTTCTGGTATTAAAATCTATTTTTACACTTTCATAGTGTTTTGACCCCAGTTTGGGGATTAACTATTTGCCATAACTGGGACCCTAACAGGTACTACTGCCCCGGGTCAAGGTGGACCTGGGAACAACAGCAATTAAGAGGTGGTTCCACACTCCTCAGAACCTCCTGATCAGAGGCCTTGCTGTTGGACGTAGTTTATCGTCTTACTCAGGACGCGGATGTAGTTTATCGTCATACCCAGGATGGATTTCCGTTAAGGACCGTAAAGATAATTTCCCCAACAACCCGCTGTTCCGATTGCTTAATCCATCCAAAATAATATAAGGAAAAATCAGCAAGGTTATACTAGAGCGAGTCTGCAAATACAGTAGGAATGTCACAGGGGTCAACCAATGGAAGGATACTAAAGATGATATCAATTGGTTCTCTAACATAAAAAAATAAAAGCGAGTGCACCTTAATGCAATTCGACATCGCCAACTTCTACCCGTTGATCAAGGAATACCTGTTAATGGCTGCTATAATCCAGGTCAAGAATTGTTGTAACATCACCGACTAGAAAATCAACATCATTAAGCAAGCTCAAAAATCCATTCTATATCACGATGGTTAAATGAGGATCAAAAAAGTTAATCCAAACTTCTCTATAGCGATGGGAACGTTCGACAAAATACAGATGTTTTTTTATAAAGTATATAGGATTTTGAACAATAACAGGATTGCTCAATATTTGACCAAGAATTTGTACTCAAGTTGCCAAAATGGTGCATTTTTCTTTTTTTGCTTGGCTGGAATAAGTGGAAAAGATATCCATATCAATATAAGTAAATTAGTAGAATTGGTAGAATTCTTTGAATACAATACAAAAACGTAAATAATAATTCATTTTGTTTCATTTCACCTTTAATTAATTTTTACTTTTCTTTTTAAATTACTCAGATCATACAGATGCCAGTAGTGGAACTGCTTAAGATTCGGTAAAATTTGTGTACAGTCTTTTATAAATAAGTTGATTTTTTTAATCATTTGTGTAGATTTAGTCGGAAATGCGGTTTCAGATGATCGAAAGGATTTGAGAGTATATGATCATCCGATATGGGGAGAGAACTCTCATAAACGAATAATTTTAACTTTGTTACAATTATATATCCAAGGAAGATTGTGCAGCGATAGTTTTCAATGTGTTGTGATAGTGAACATATTAATTCCGCGCTTTAAGTAAGAACTTCAATATTGACTGTTTGCAATGAAATTGAATGCACAACCGATGTCATCGCATGTGTAGTGAAGATATGAAGATACACGAATGGAAATCGTGGTTCTCTGTCGACATAAAACAAAGTATGAAATGAGAAATTCTGGCGTTTATTTAGATTTGAACACCGACCTCTGGCATCAGAAAAAACGGAATTATTTCAGTCACGAATCAGACTACAGAGAGAAATCTTGTTTAGAATTATCAGGTTCTGTCTTGACACATTGATAAAAATGGTTGGTCTAAATGTTAATATTCCAAAGTGTTTTATCCATTTTTTTTTTTTGTTTTTGCTTTTTTTATTATTATTTTCAGAGTCAGGCACTGGTTAGAGCTGATATAATTTGTTTACTTGTTGTTTTCGCCGTTCCAATCTATGACCGTTCCCTCTTTATTATGATATTTTTTTAAAATATTTCTGTTGACTCATTTTTGCTGCATCCATCTATGATGGGGTTTATTAACTTTTCTTCGTCATCATCTTCTTCTTCGTTTTCTTCTTCGTCCATTTCTTCCATTATTATTATTATTATTATTATTATTATTATTATTATTATTATTATTATTATTTAAATTGTATTACATTTACTTTGTGCGATAAAGACAATCATATTATCATTCTGCTTGTCGCTTAGTTAGTTGTCCCGTACGTGACGACCTGACGATACTTAATAAATAATGAACTAAGAAAGAAACAAACAAACAAAGAAACAAAGAAAGAAAAGAAAAGACAAGATAGGATAGAGGAGACGGCATACTGTCATGTGTTTAACGCCTACTTCAGTGAATTGTAAAAACTTTCCAACCTCAAATCTTACTGTTTTATATAATAACCTGCATTCATACATATGACTGTTATTGCAATATTTCTTTTAAAGGTGTTCAGCACATATATTTATTGATGCAATAGGGGATCTTTTATAGTAATAGAAATAGATCTTTTATAGTAATAGAAATCAAAAATAGCATAGCTCCTTCAAAATCATTAACTTGAGAAGGATGATTCTCCAGGATATTCAAATAGCAATATCGTGATATGTTTACGCGTATAATTAAAATATATATTCTAAGAGATGAGAATCAATTTAATGCAAACTATCCATAACGCGCTACATAATTATATAGCCTGGTAACGGAAACAATAGATAGATAGATAGATAGATAGATAGATAGATAGATAGATAGATAGATAGATAGATAGATAAAATAATACGACAGAGAAATAGAGAATGAGAAAGAGAAACATATTTAGCTGAAATAAAATATAACGGTTTCGTGCTGTCAAGTACTGAAAGGTCGAATTCATTTCAATGGCTGTCAAATCCACAGTGCTAATAACTGTCCTACGTTAAAGAACTTTGATGACTATAAAGAGGAGGAATGAATTATTGATCCTCTCCAAAAGCACATATGCAACAGATGTGTACATATTCATTAATCTGGTGATTAATCTAAATAAACTTGTTTGTCAACGTTTCTAAATCATACACACGTTAATGACAGTGTCATTAATTTCGGCAATTTCTCATTCCAAAACTTTTTACGAACTATTGAATGAATACTTTCCGTGGCTTATGCTGTTAGGAAATGGCTTCTGTCGGTCTATTCTACTGACTTCTTCGAGTGAGAAGAGATTTATTTTTATGCTTTTATTTCTTTTTTTCTTAAAGAAACAAATAGCCAACAGAAAACTGGCCAGTATACTAACGTGTTCGAATTATTCCCACGAGTTCCACAGAAAATAACGTATAACATAAATTATATTAATTTATACACAGGAATTTTTCTAATTCCTTTGCCGCTGGGCAGAGACTTCGATAGTCTGAATAATGATTTGAATAATACATTATTATGTTAAATTATTTAAAAAAAAAATTTTCTGTCCTCGATATGACGAAAAATTACAACCGCGTCCTGGGTATGACGATAAACTATATCCGGCAACAAGACCTCTCATCAGAATGGTTTCAGGAGCATGGAAGCATCTCTTAATTTTCTGGTGTTCCCAGGTACACCCTGACCCGGAGCGGTAGCACCTGTTAGGGTCCTAGCTCTGGGCTATTTTTAATGGCAATATTTTTGGGTGAAAACTATGAATGAGTAAAAATAGGTTTTAATACCAGCAATACAATTTTGGGGAAAATGATTACTAGCAATACATTTTTGGGTAAAAAATGTTGCAGCAATAAAATATTGTCGCCATTGAATAACCTATAGAGGTTGATATGCCGTTAAACAAACCGAACCGTTTTTTTTTTATATAGTTAAATAAATGCGTGCATTCCAGGATGACTCACCTGTGCAAATTCTAGATCGTTGAGTTGCGTTCTCAGAGACCCACCTGCCTAATCGATAACTGTTCTTCTATTCAAGCTTGTCAGATTAAATTTACAACGTGAAGATTATGCTTGTAAGAACTGTGGTTTTGTTTGACGTTTAAACTTCATGAAATATGCATTTACAAATAGAGGAAGTTGCATTGCTTTTTGCATTCGCCTACATATATTCATTTATGTTATATAATTCAAACTTAGTGGCTGAAATAGTTGTATACTTTCTGATGGGGTCAATTAACAGTGATCGAGCCCAGTATGTAAATACAAGAAGACCTTGCTGACAACATGCTACACGCTTTACTGCGCACTTTGTGATTCTGCCTTATTAAATTCGTATATATTTGTGCATGTGTGTTGTGTGTGGCACAGCATGAATGATCACATGAGGAAGAGGATTCTTAGAGAAATTACTATTAAAAAGATCTGTTTTTTAAGTGATATATATATATATATATATATATATATATATATATGTGTGTGTGTGTGTGTGTGTGTGTGTGTGTGTGTGTGTGTGTGATAAATATATAGTTTTAAGGTATACCATGTTTATAAGATAAAGTGATCAACATCAGGAATACATCGTATGTAAACATGAACATTAAAGTCAACACCCAGCGGTGACAATCTGTTTTATACTTAAACTCAATCGTCAAGCTATTTAATTGGTCAACTCAACGGAAATGATATGGGGAAAAGAAAAAGGAGAAAAAGGGAAAAAGAAAAAAAAAGGGGGAAGTAAAGAGAAAAGAGATGTACTTCCTCCGAAAATCCTAAGTACATCTCTTTTCTTTTTACTTGCCCCTTCTTTTTTTTTTCCTTTTTTTTCCCTTTTCCTTTCCACTTATCATTTCCGTTGAGTTGACCGATTAAATAGATTAATGTCTGATCCTCACCCACTTCCTCATATTAAGTATTATAATAAAAAGAAATATAAAAATAAATTTTAAATCTCTCCCTTCCCTCTCTAAAGTCGACCATGTCTCTCGTACCCTCCCTCGCTACCTTCTATGTCAACTTATATAATCTTGATACTGCCCGTCAAAAGTGTAAATTTTAATTTCATTTTTTCGTTTCACCTTGTGAAAGTGATGTCTGAAGATCCAGCGAAAAATAAAAGTCTCTGATGAAATAAATTATTACAATGGAGCCTTAAAGTGGTCTGTTTTTCTTTAAATAATATATATATATATATATATATATATATATATATATATATATATATATATATATATGAGGTAGATTGTATTATTTCGCAAATATAAACAAAAAATCTGAAAAATCTGGGTATTTCTGAGAGGTAAGTTTTTTTTAAGGGAACCATTTCTATGATTACAGCGCTTTATATCATGAAATAGAGCATTTAATAAATAAAATTAAATGTCCATTCATCACTACTCTGAATTTTACTGGAATTACACCCACTCTTCAAGAGACTTCATTGTAATATTGGCTATCTTTTTAGAAATTATATTTTGATATATTTACAATCAAGTAGCAGCGAAATTCATATTATACCGTAGAATTATTATGTTTATTTATTGTTCTTTTCTTTCAGTAGTGGAATAATGGATAGCGGCTCGGACTGAGGAATCGGAGAACCGAGTTCGAATTCCAGTCGAATCCATTACATTCACTTACGTGCTATCCTTGGGAAAGATATGCTATTCTTCGACGTCCAGCTATGGGTAAATAGCACGACAGACTGGTTTCTATAGCCTTTGATGGCAACACTTCTAACGCAGAAAGAAATGGCAAGCTACCGCGGGAAAAAAATCTGCCTCGAAAGATACATGATCGTCTTAGCATGTATCACTTATGCTACATAACTGAATGTTTACCTGACACTATTAGGAAAGGCAGTAACGATTTATCGCCCGCAGAGTAAGTATCTTTTTTTAAGAAAGATTTGAATTAAATTTCCTACGGTATGTTTGGCTTTAGTGTGTGGTTATTGTAGCGTGATATTAATTTTGTCATTGTTGTTTTTGAAATTTATCTCAATATATAGGGTGATGTTTAGGGCCCGGCGGAAGCAATTTATTTTAATGGTTTCGTATAAAAAATAAAATTTTAAAAATTATTCGATTGTTTTGGGAAATTAAAACATACTTGGCTTCTACCCGCTTACTCTACTTATATTTACATAATAAGTCGCTACTGCATTCGTAAGCGTACTTGTTAAACAATAGTTTGCGCTTTTTTCTTAAAAAATGGTGTTGACTTACCAAATATTTTGTCGAGCGACATTGCTAGTATCTAGTCGAAATAAGCAGATAATTACCCAAACGTTTATAATATATAAAGTAAAGACGGATAGAGAGAAGACGGAAGAACATAGGTGAAGATTGTATTTTCTAAAAAAGAACATGTTAACAAAGTGTTGAAATGCTGCATTCCTTCTATCCGACCTTGAAAAAAAAAGACCCAGTGGATGTTACAAAATGATTTCATTACTCACAGTTCAGCCCAAATTGCAAGAGGCTGCCACTATTTAAGAGTGCTAGGGAACGTATTAACAGTTTATTAAAACCTCGTCTCCGTAAGGGCAGGACTCTGCTGATTGGTCCTTGGGGCTCATGTGACCTTCCAAGCGTGGATTATATTACTAAGAGAGGAGAAAGAATGTATTCTGACCGTGGTTTTTATATTAATATGGGATTTAATACTAACTTCGTTTTGATCTTATTGTTATTAATCTGCAAACACAACAAACTTTTAAGAGATATAGCTAAAGTACTAGCTGTCTACAAGTGGACTTAGATAATACATTTTCATTATGGATCGAGAGATCTTTGGATATTACGAACAGTTGTAAGGGTTGGAGATCCTTGCAAGTGTCTGTTAACCCCAATTTTCTTCAGCCACTTTGAAAGTTCTGTACTTATAGTACCCAAAGTACCAACAATGGAGATGACCTTTATTCTCTTCTTTGACCACAATTTGTACTCTTGCCATTTGTAACTATCAGAGATTTCTTTTCTTTGTACACTTCTCTATCGTCTGTCTATGATGGTGGATATTCATTCTTCTCTATTTGCCACAACAATGATTGGTTTTCTATTCAATATTTCATAGAAAAGTGTGTACTTATTTTAATACCTATATATTTTATAAACTAATAATAATTTAGATCTTGGATATATTGTTGCTTTCCATAGTTGCAAGCAAGCGAATTTACTAGAGTTGGATCACGTGAAAAAAAAGCAAGATTTTGAAGGCTGATTTTAAGGTAGACAGTCACATTTCGCTTGTGCCTAACAAAACTAAGCTCAATGAATATCAATAAGAAATTAAATTTGTTTTCTTGTTCTTAAAATGGCACAAAGTTCTGAATTCTAAGCGTTCAGACGATGTGTTTACACAATCTTCGTATAATATTGTATTGTTTCTCATCGGAACATTTGGGACGTTTCTATTTTGGTCAACATATCCTCTGAACAAAGCAAACTTGCGTTTCTTACTAAACCTGATTCTTTGGTGCGAAACTGGCTGGTTGCTATGAGTCATCTTATCTAAGCAGAGAACATCACCCGCACATTTCGAGCTTCTTGTGATGACGAATTTTCTCAAAAGCTTATAAATTTCTCGATATTTTGAAAAAAAAATCAGAAAAGCCGGTTTACAGGTTTCTCTTGTCGAGAAGGGTACCAGACAAAGATCTTCTATTTATTTATTTTATTAATTCACTCACGAGCAAGGTAAGCAAGCCAAGAAGACGGAAAGGGTTACTGAGAGTGAAAGAAAAAGAGAAGACTTTAGTGCAGAAAAAGGACAATAAAAGAACAGGGTTCAAAGAGACAGAAGATAATAATTAATATTGCATTCAATTTTTTTAGATTGCAGTTTGACAGGAAAGCAAGAAGGCGGAAGAGTCAAGTCTGTTAGAGAAGAAATTATTAGAATCAAAGTTACTGTTATATGTAACAATTTCAACAGAAAATTCATGAGACCTAGCTGCCAATCTAGTACTACCTTTAAACTCAGTAACTCTGGGTAACTCGACGAGAACTTATCAGAATAATCAATCTCTCTCTCCCACGTCTCTCTCTCTCTCTGTAAATGACCTACGCGTGCAGAGGGAGACCTACTCGATCACTACAGTCGACCTCATCAAGACTAGGTCCAACAGTTATCTACCCTACATATCCTCATAATATGCTGCTCTTACTTCGTCCTTGTACGCCCTTACAACAACCACATTTAGAAACCCTCTACATTGAGTGACGCTTGGCATTGTATTGGATGAATAATAGTAAAAATAAAAGCAACTTAGAAACGGTTGATTGCTAAATAAGATTTCCATTATTAAAAATTCATATTTTCACTCCAAGAATACATCGTTTGGCAAATCTATCAAATTTGAAAATATTGCAAAATGGCGTTTATTAAATTGCTAAAATAAAATAAACAAGATTTTTATTATAAGATGAATGTGAATTACATGGTAGGAAATAAATTAAAATCAGCGGATGATTTATTTGCGTTTATAATGGCATTTAAAGTTTTGATTAAAGGATTTTGCAATTTTCGTCGTCATGAGTTGTTTGGATAAAATTCCATTCTCTTTCTGTACGTTGCGCTTTGAAAATAGAAAGAAATAGCGCATAAGAATTACTCACAGAATCGGTGTTTCAATTTATGCAAAGATGACCATTTTTATATTCCTCTAAGTGGCGTTGAAAATTGCTACGACAGAAATCTAGATAAACGACACAATTTTCAAAACTGCACCTGCAATGTTTATATATCTCAGCAAATAATATAAACCATGGGTAACTGAACATCTAAGGACAAATCTGAAATAACAAGTAATGTCAGAACTGCACGAAATCAGAAAAGAAGAAAAGCTTCAACGTTATAATCGGTGACCAATCGGCATTTAACGTAAACCTGATGCGATTTTATATACTAAAACGTCTTTAAATGTAAATTAGACGATTTAAATGTTGCTAAAAGCGAATCGTTTCAAACACTGAGATTTAAAAAAAAAATTGTATTTTCATTAGGTTTATAATTATTTAAGAAATACCACAGACACTGTATTAATGGGAGGTACAGAAAGAAAAGGGCAGGATCTGCTAAATAGTGTCATAAAGAAAAGCGGGAAGAAAGGACAAACTATCAATTGTAAGAAGGCAGAATGGTAATTAGCAGGAAGAGCAGCTCAATATGGGAACTACAAAATCAAACAAGTACAGAAAATTAACTATTAGTGAAGTGTTATAACAGACGATTAAAAATGACACTGAAATCCGAAGGCTCATGATAATGGTGAAAGATGGTTTCAAAATGTGAAACAAAATATTAAGTAACAGGAAA
Source organism: Acanthosepion lycidas (assembly GCA_963932145.1). Classification (NCBI taxonomy): domain Eukaryota; kingdom Metazoa; phylum Mollusca; class Cephalopoda; order Sepiida; family Sepiidae; genus Acanthosepion; species Acanthosepion lycidas. The sequence continues at coordinate 115,270,904 of OZ010573.1, forward strand.
AATTCGTTAAAAGCAAAGAAAAAAGAGTTAAAATGCTATGTCATATCAAGCCTCCGATATGGTAGAGAATGCTGAACACTTTCTTCACAGACGCAAAAGCGACTTGAAGCAAGAGAGTCGCGGTTCTTTAGAAAAATGCTGAGAATAATATGTCAGCAGCAAGAATTTTTTTAGGAAAATGGAAACTAAAAGGAAAAGAGATGGTTAAAATTTGTAGGACACATAAAGAGGAAAGAGTGTTTGGAGGAGTCGACACTCACGTGCCATATTGAAAGCAAGAGAGGAAGAAAGAAACATCGAATAAAAGAAACAAGCGGCTTGTGCAAATGGATTGCAGAACAGCGGTTGGGAGCGATGGTAAATCAAAAAAGGTAGGAAGTTGTGGATAGACGTAAACGCTGACGTCGTGAATGGAGACGGCACATAAAAAAGGAATATTGTCGAACAGAAATAGCGGTATTTTTTAGTGCAACTCAGTGAAAGTTATTCTGTGAGTCTTGGCGAAGACCAACCTTTTTCCTGAAAAATTATGTTAAGAGTAAGATTTTATAAATTTCAACCATCAACCGCACTAACTACTCGGCCAATGTGTCTTTTTAGGAAACGGCTAATATTATCATTACCTTTTTATCTATCATGAAATGGTGTACCTACTATCTATCTATCTATCTATCTATCTATCTATCTATCTAATACTAAATGTCTGTCATTGCGGGCATGCTTGGGTGCTTGTGTGGTGCGTCCATCCGGCGCATAATGATTTACAAGTTGTTTATACAGTAAGTCTTTTTATTTTAGCATTCTTCAAACAGATAAATTTTATTAAATAATTTTAAGTTAAAGATAGATTCAAAGAGAACCCGATTTGCTGTTTCGACAAGTTTATTATTTATATTTCAGCTTTTTTTTTAAATAAACATTTTTTTTAGTATTTAGAAAATATTTTTGGCATATTTAAAAAAAATATTTTCAAGTGAATATGATTTTAAAATATTTTTTGGTACATTAAAATATATTCTTAAGTTAATCTGATTTAAAGTTCAAGTTTATTCCGGAAGTCCTGTTCTTATTAAATTCTGTAAACAATCAATAAAACGTTAAACATGAACTTGTAAACCAGACCAAGGATGACACGAACGAATTGAAATATTTAACTGAATCATTAACTTTCATTTCAATGGAGTGTTGAAATCAACTTCAATGTTTTATAACCTGAACTGTCAGTGCCCCCACCGGGTCACGAGTAGTCTTGTACCTATTAACGATTAGGCAGTGGTGAGCTATTTAACCTCATTCATCATTACTCCAGAATAGCGTGTTCGATTCTCACGGGGTACCTCGTAATTCTGACCTTGTGCCAAAACTAAAACTCGCTTGGTAAATAATTATGCATTAACTAGTTTCAATTTTGTCTGCCAGTATGGTACGTCTGTGACACCCAGTGAGGATCGAAATTACAGTTCTGAGAAACTAGAGGGCTAATGGTTACCCCATAGCGACACGACTATACATGAACAAAGTTTCGCTAATCCGGCCCAAATTGAAACATCGAACTGGTCACCTAGGCGAATTGCTCTGTGACACGAGCCTGCAACGGTCGATACCGGACCCCGTGTTTGCCTATTTCGTAATATAGACAAGGACAATACTAATTTAACTAACACCATATTTCTGTTTTGAAAATCATTTCTTTTAGTTCTTCATGAATTATTCTCCTCTAACAAGATCATCTACGCATTATATGCAGTCTTCCGAACATATGAAACACCAAAACTTCAGCTCTTTTATTAACTACTTCTATGTCAGAATTTATTACGCATTTGGACTGCGTAGTTATTCAATCTTTTTTACTGGAAAAGAAAAATAAGTTAAAGTATCAATTTAATGGCAGCCTTGTCAGTCAAGCCACAATCTACAATCAGCAACACTCTGCTTGTGTCACGGCGATTACCAAAGTTGCGAGGACGGGGTTGGCGCATTTTTAAATACGAACCAATAGTGATTTCACCAGGAAACTTAGCTCGAAGTTTAATGAGTACACTTAGCCTTGAGTTGATGTTACTTTTAGCAACAGATTTCAAATCAAGCAACAATTCTCTCTGTCTGTCTCTCTTTCTCTCTGTCTTTTTACATTAGCGATTAAACTTACATCACTTACTTAGGCGAACTAAGTTTTTCTGAAGGGTTTTGAGAACATGTCTCATCTATCCAGGTGTTGAAGGAAATTTTAAATCTCTCAGTGACAAATGTAGACATGTTGGAAAGAAGGTTTAATTTTTATCACTTCCATGGCTATAATTTTTAAAGCGTCAAAATGTACTATATATATATATATATATATATATATATATATATATATATATATATATATATATATATATATATATGAGTAAAAAGCATCAGATTTTTACAAATGCATTTAAATGAATCAATTTCGGTGCTTAAATGTTTTGCACAACTTCAAAATCGACGTAAGAAATTATGGATAAACGGATATAAAAAAAAAAACGGGATTTAAAATGGATATTAAAATGAAGAGCAAGAAAAAAGTAAAAACAAAGAAATTGTTAATTGTAAAGAGGTAAATCGAAAAATCAATTTCCTATTTATCGATTTATATATATATATATATATATATATATATATATATATATATATATATGTATATATGTATATATATATATATATATATATATATATATGTGTGTGTATGTATATATATATATATATATATATATATAAACCTGCGTACAAATAATTCTCAATGACTGCTTGAGATGGTCGATCTCTTCGCTATGAATTAAACACTGCGGTAGCTAGTAATTCTTATATCTCGTTTATAAGGTGTTAAAAATTCCCTTTCTCCGCTGCGTGAGTCTACGACTGATGTCAAATTTGGCATGTTTGACCACACTAATAGGCTGTGACAGCGTAACAGCCTGTCTGTGGATGACTGTATATACATACATACATATATATATGTATATATATATATATATGTGTGTGTGTGTGTGCTTTCGCCTTGCTCTTAGATTTTATAGGTCTGTTTTTCTTGCAATAATTAAACTTTGTATCTCTAGAAAAATATTCAAAATAAGAAAGTCATATTAATCTTGACTCACATATCTGTATATATTTAGTTCATTTAAAACTCTTCTCTGCACCTTGTGAACTGGCGCTAAAGAATTACAAGCAAAGAACTGTACCAAATAAGAGAAACCACACCAGCGATATCATATGTAACTCAACGAGAAAAATAGTTCAAACAGAATGTTAGGAAGAATACACCCATCAAGAATGGAAAGAGTAATAACAGTTACTGGACTTGTGAAACTTACTTTCCAGATAAAAAATTGTTTTAAGGGAAAGACTTTATAATTTTAATTGAAAGTAGAACTGACATATAATTAAACGATTAATATTATCATTACAATTATAGATTAGAACAGATACTACACTTAGATCCCAGGGAACAAAGAAATGCCTAACTTGACTGGCTTTGGCTGTTTGGTTACTGAATGCCGAATATTTCCTTATAAGGAAACGGCTAATATTATCCTTACCATTACCGTGCTACGGTGAACCAGTTTTGGGAGATTGACAACATAAATGCGTTGATACATCAAAGTTATTTTTTACCATTTCTAGAAAAGTTAAGTAAATCATCAAGAGAAACTAAGTGCTATTTTCTTTTCAGAAGAATGAACTTTGTTTAGTGCTCTTATTAATTTTGGCCCGTAGTTAATTTCATTGAATATTTAGTCGCCTTTTATCCTAACTTTACTCATGCCGTCAACCTACAACAGTGAAAAGACAGGGCTGGAAGGAAAAAGAAAGATTGAGCTCGCTTTGAGACATGAATTCACTTCTTTTTGCCTCATGGAATCCTGGTTAAAGACACCAGCTGCTCTTACTGACTGAATTACAAGAACTCACCAGCTTTGCAGAAGATGAAATCTAACTGTTAATTTCATTTTTTTTATTCGCGGTCGCTCACAGTGATGGTTTTTACATGAGCAGCAGGAGTAGCTATAACATTGTCTTTATTTTATTTTTATTGGATGAAACATTGTCAAACGGTAATAATAATAATAATAATAATTTTGATTAGTATTTAAACTCGTTAAATTTATAGTTACTTTATATAGTAACTTTGGATTAGTGAGTAGATAAACTAGTGAGTTGATAACACAACGAAAAATGAATAACAAAAATGGTGCTGATAGTAGTAGTAGTAATAGTAGTAGTAAAGAGCCATTCCGTTGACAATAATCGATTATTGCATCCGTATACGACCTCTAAGTATCTCCTGTCTGTTGTTGAAGATAACAAGACATCTAATCTCCTCAGTATTGCAATGTACTAGTCACTGGTACTGATTTTAATAATGTTGTTATTGGAATATTTTTCAAATTTGTTCTGGATGGTCAATTTTTCTAGCCTTTTCGTAATGCTTTTTGCTACTCCCAGATCTGTTAATAAATATGTGACGAATTGCCATATTCTAGGAATTTTCTCAATCCCCTAGTAAGATTCAGATGTTTATTCAACTTGTCAATCTTTTTCAAATTCACTGTAGATTACAAAAATGGCTATACTCGCAAAAAGGCTGATTTTATTTACCCTGGATACAACTCAGTTTGAATTTCTTTTTATAAAATTATTCATTGCATTTTATTTTTTAGGATGTGGTGGGTTATGTCGGGTGATCGATTTGAATTTCGAAGGCGCATGAAATGTGGGTTTTCGATGCTACTTCAGCGTTTGATCTACATTTCGAATATAATCTGAGAAAATGCATTAAATTAATATTTATAATAAGAAAATAAAATACCGATGAATGAAAAAAGAAATGAAGTATTATATATGTGTGTGTGTGCGTATGTATGTATATATATATATATATATATATATATATATATATATATATATATATATATATATATAATATTTATATATTATGTATGCGCGGTACTTATTGGAAGGCGCCCAATATCAGTGATAGAGATAACATACTTAGTTGCATTGATGCGAGTTCATGACCCTGGGTTTCACGACGTTGCGATCGTCAGAAAAACTGAGTAATTTCCAAAATTTTGAATCTATGTATGGTGGTGCTTGATGGCAGTGGGAGGAAAATTCCCACACTGTTCATATATGTATATGTTTGTGGGAACTACAATACGTACATTTGCATGTATGTATGTCTGCGTACGTATGAGTGACCTCTCGAAACAAACACAGAGGAATATTTTTCCTCCCACTACCATCAAACACCACCATACATAACCATAAATTGATTCAACATTTTGAAAATTAATCAGTTTGTCTGACGATCGCAATAGCGGGAAACCCAAGCTCACAATCGAACTATATATATATATATATATATATATATATATATATATATATATATATATATATATATAGAGAGAGAGAGAGAGAGAGAGAGAGAGAGAGAGAGGCTGCCTTACCTGATGATCCGCTTTGGTGAAAACTTGGCAGGTTTGTCTGGCTCTCTAGGTTTAACTAGGTCTGCTCTACTTACCGTATTGAGCACTTTATTTAGTTATTTTGCTTACTCGTATCGGTTTTTTTTTCCTTTGGACTTGCATGTTAGACGATTATTTTCGACTAACGTACATGTTCTTGGTTCTTTCTTTTTTTTTAAACCTCCCCCCCCTTTGGTATTGGTTTGATTATTTGCAAATCAAGACACCGAAGGTTTTTGGGACGAGTTTAAATTCTTATACTTATAAGATTATTACTACTATTAACACACACACACACACACACACATATATATCTTATATATATATATATATATATATATATATATATATATATATATATATATATATATGTATTAAGCATTTCACCCCAAGCAAGGTGGGAGTGCCACTAGCACGCAAGTGGTTACCAAGAGTGGGAGCAAGAGTAAAGAGGCGTGATAGAATAAAGGATGAAGAGAAGGACGGGGAATTAGATCAAGACATCTGAAGATGTCGATTGATAATGTATCTGAATATTTGAAGATTGTAGTTATCAAGGAAGCAACTAAGACGAGAAGTGCGAGATAAGAAGCTGTTGGAGTAGAAGAGACAGCTGCCTTTAACCGTTTCGACACTGAAATGATGGGACTGAGGTGCCAACCTAGTAGCACGCCTAAATTAATGCAGTTTGGGAACCAGTAAAAGTAGCTCGTCAGAGCAGTTGCCATGAAAATACTTGTAGAAAAGACAGCGGGAAGCCACAAAACGTCTGTGAGAAAGGGACTGTTGAAGAGATACTAAATAAGGACCTATCACATTGCATATCCGTCTCTGGATTTTGTCGAGGACCTTAAGATGAACAGCGGGGGCTCAAGACCATATATGGCAGCAGTATTTCATTCAAGGGCGAATGGTTGATTTATACATTTGAAGGATGGACTCAGGTTAGAAAAAACTTTCTAGCTCGACACATATAACCAACTTTCCTTGCTGTAGATGAAGCTATTGATTCAATATATTTGTTCCATCTCAGGTCAGCAGACAGTGTGAGACCAACCAGGTGTCGAGAGGCGCTCTTGTGGAGTTGAAGGCAGGAAGAGTTCTCTATGGTGGGTAAAAGAGAGCAGTTTTCTTTTTGAGGCATTAAAGTTTACCAGCCATTTCTTGTCCCAGTCAACCACAGATTGGAGTTCCTTTTCGAGACCAACGGTCAAGTTAGTTTCGTCAGCAATACCAAATTTGCTATTGAAGCAGGAGTAAATAGTGGTGTCGTCTGCATAGATACCTACTTGCCAACTGATGACATCGGGAAGATCGTTAATGAAGATCAGAAACAGTATAGGATCCAGGATAGAGCCTTGGAGAACACCAGCGTTCGTGAGAAAGGAACTGGAGAAGAATCCGTTTAGAACGACCTTCATTACACGGTTTGACAGGAATGATTGTATTAAGTAAAATAATCGTCCTGAAATTCCGAATCCCTGAAGCTTACGAAGAAGGCTGACATGCCAAACTCTATCAAACGCTATAGCGATATCTAGAGTCACAGCTCGAGCTTCGTTATTGTGAAGTGCTTGGTAAAAATGTCAGTTATGACCGTGAGCACATCAGTGGTAGATCGGACAGAGAACCAACTTTCCTTGCGGTAGATGAAGCCATTGATTCAATGTAGTTGTTCCACCTCAGGTCAGTGGAAAGCAACCAAAAAGGCGTAGGGAGGCGCTCTTGTTGAGTTTGACATCAGCCATCCTGACGAGAGGAAATGGAGGGTTCTTTGTGGTGGGTAAATAAGAGTAGTTTTGTTTTGGAGACATTAAAGCGTACAAACTATTTCCTTCCCTAGTCAACCGCAGATTGGAAGTCCTTTTCGAGACCAACAGCCATGTTGGTTTTGACAGCGATGACGAATTTACTATTGAGGTATGTCATATGTATTTTAATTCTTTTTATGTTGCTTTTGTTATTATTTTGAAAGTGTTCATCACACACTTCAGTAGAATTATAGATCATATTTTTAAATGTGTAGATCACACACAGAAGAATCATGCATGTAGTACACACGCTGAAGTGGCGCCCACTGTTCTTACTATTTTTAGGACAACTTCCTTTCTCTTCTAATATCATTAGTCTTGCCAGTAGACCACGTTTCCTACCCAATCATATCTAAGCTAATTTGCCGCATCCACTTACGATATGGTGAGCAGTTTAACCTTGGAAAATGATTGTAGAGATGAAATCATTGTAGAATGAACCTTTTACGCCATCTACTTGAACCCGCCTCTCTTGAGAAATAATCAAACACTATATAAAATTATTTTATATTTTTTCTATGTAAAACGTTTTTGCCTAGAGGCTTAAGTTTAGAAGATAACTAAATGCTGATCGCTTAACTCAGCAATCTTAAGTGTTCAACTTTGAAAAAAAGCTTTGGAAATGTGAAAATTTGACACTGGCTTCGATGAAATCTAATAAAGAAAAAGCGTATTATATTAAATATTACATAATGAACAATTCATTTTTAGATGTTAAGGTGTTCGGAAAGTAATTGCGTTTACTCTAGAAAGGATATAAAATAAATATTACATAATGAACAATTCATTTTTAGATGTCAAGGTGTTCGGAAAGTAATTACGTTTACTCCAGAAAGGATATAAACGCAAACGCAATTTAAATTTATTTAAACAATATTTATTTCAACGACTGCACTTCAACGGAAAGACGAATTTTCAATTCCGCGTTTAGAGAAATCTCGGTTCGGGAGACTTTTTTCAACTTCTTTGTTTCCGAATGTTCTGCCACTTATAAAATATTCTAATTGTTAAAACAAATTAAAATCTATAGGCGTTATATCTGATGAGCATAGTGGGAACAGAAGAACTTCCCTTCCCAACGATCTTATTTTTCTTGGGTTTGTCTTACATTGTTATGCTGAAGAGCAGAACGATTTCTGTTCACAAATTAGAATACTTTTGAGGTGATGCTTCGTTTATAGAATTAAGTTGCTGGCAATAAAAGTCTGTAGTTTATGGTCGTTCCATATTCCAGTTGCATATTCCACCAGACACAAAACAACTTCTGATATTGGCACTAGATTCTCATTTTCTGATAACACCTGTGTTTCTCGTCTCCTGCTGCCTGCTGACTTGCAAACCAATTTTTCACCACCTATAAGATTGCGATACAAAAATGAAAAGTTAACATGCCTAGTTAAAAGACTACTGCAGATAGTTGAACGTTGTCTTTGGTTCTCAAGCGAAAGCTCATGAGAAATTCAAATTGCTTCTTTAAAGTTTTCTAAATCAAACTCTGAAATGCACTAGAAATAACAGACAGTTGGATAGAAGAGTCCATAAACTATTGCTAGACGCCGTTTCGTATCAATCAACCATGTTTCTGCCTTGGTTAGTTAACGCATAATTCATAGCGCTGAAACACGAAATAAATTTCCGAACATATTAACAATTAACTTTAGTCTTGTAAAGTATCGTATGTAGAAAAATCAGAAGATTATGTTGCATCAAATATTAAGGTAGTTTGGCACCGTTTAAAAATTTCACTTTCTGGATTTCTGGGTTTTAGCAGAGTTGGAAAGCTATTGTCTAAGCTGGGACAACTCCTATCCCATATAAGCTAACAATGCACGATATTAGTTAAAAAAACAAAACAAATCACGAACTTAATTTGAAAGTAAATCCTGTTAAAGGTTATATAAGCGACTTTGGTTCTATTAAGTGTTCAAGGATGTATGTAGTTATGGAATTAAACTTTGTTTGAAAATCATCTTTATCATTATAAATACGTGGATTACATTTCATATAAACATATTGGGGGGGGGGGAAATTACAAACTATTTCATGTAACTATATATTTTTTAATTCTATATATTTTTATTGGATTTGTTATATATCAATAAATACACACATAACTCAGCTCCGTTTTTTTTTTTTTTTTTTTTTTTCGTGAGTATTTGTTAATTAATAAACGCGTTACAAGGCCCCAAATCAAACAGATAGACTTTAATCTGCTGGCATTTTCTTCACGCAAGCTTAAAGATTTTCAGAAGTGATACTGGCGAATTTAGCTGAAATTTCGCCTAACTGATATGGTCTATCTATATATATTTCTGAAATGAGGAATTGTAATTATATACCGTACTAACAGGCTTACCCCGCTCTCTATCACTTCGCAAATAAGATATATTGACTACTTGAAATCTTTGAAACAAAAATTTAAATGAACATTTCATTTATAAATTGGCTTGTTTTACAAATAAATGCCAACCTATTGAAGGCCAAGTAAAATGCAAATTTCAAACACTTTTCTGCAGTATAAAAGACGATATTCCTAAAAAGGAAAAATTTTTGATATTAAGATCAAAACATTCCTCGAAGAAACAGTAAGGAAGGACAGTTAATTAATCAAATAATTTTTTTGTTATATTCCGTGCTAATATATACTTGAAAAACAGTTATGCACAAGGTCGTCGCAAGTCAGTCCAGTAGTGAGTGCTACTGATGGAATGTCGGTAGTTCTCGCGTAAGTCTGAGTCGTACTCAAAAGATCCCAGCAAGTAATATTTACCAACCTCCCCACGGGGTAGGATGTGGCACAAAGCCGAATTTAAAGTGGAGCAACCCGAGCCCGTAGGCTCGGAGAAAAAAATTTCCCGTAAACCCCGAATAAATGGGTTCGATTTCTGTCTACCTCTCCGGACGAGACTCTGCCCTTCAGCATAGCCTCGTTCGGGTTCCTCTCTGCCTGAAGGCAGAGAGTTCAACAGCAGCTAAGAACTGAGTAACAGATCCCAGCTACGTGTTGATTTACAGATGCTTATAGGCAGGTACTACCTATAGTGTAGTCACTCATGGGGGTGACAGGTTATTCCATTAAATCACTTTTTTAAAAATCAATATGCAAATGCAAATTAGTTAAACTTGAAGAGTGATATTGCCTAGAAGTAGATAATATATAATACAGATATTAAGTTTTTATCTACTTTAAAGTAGAGATGTGGCTTTTTAATTTCAGAATCCGTGGGAGAATTGAGCTCCAATTTCGCATTTATGCATATAGATTCCATAAATAGGTTTTACTTAATTAGCTATTGTATTTCTCAAACCCTTGAAATATTGAATGTATAACTAATTCTAATTTCTATTTTCCCATCTTTACATTATATTAATTTTATCTTATAAATTGTCCCCTGTCCTGTCACCCATGAAATAAAAATAATTGTTTGTACGCAAAATAAGGATCTATATACATCAAATCGTCTTTAGATTAAGTGGCAGCAGAAGAATTTTCATTAAACTTTTAAAAGGTAAGCTTAAACATTAATTCAATACATAAATGCAGCGAACAATTTTGAGTCCTTCTATAGTTTATTGATGCCTATCTCATCTATTCCTCCCTATATTGGGCTGATGGCCAAACCAAGAGTCCTCTACAGGAGCTAGCTTAAATGCCACCCGATAGGGCGTCTTTTAAGCTAATTTATAATAAAACATGTACTACAATTTTAGGATACAAAAAGAAAATAAGAGTTACTCCTCTTGAACCATGTATGCAGCAATAATGGCTAGTATAATATATTAATATGTATTTTCAGCCTTGCATAATCTGGCAACCCTGAATAAAAACAAAAATCGTTCCCTGCGCCAAATTTTTCTAGGGCTTTTGAATGAGGTATAAATTATTGAAATCAGACGAGTGGAGGCGGAGGATTTGCTTGGACACACATACGCACACACACACACACACACATACTCTACTTACTGTACTAATTTACATTATTCAGACTGTTGTCCTCATTTTTGTTGTAATATTCTCGAGGTTTCGGCCGTTGTGGCTGACCATATATGGAAGGAAAAGGGAGCTTACCCCCCCTCGTGTGATGAAATTAAAACAATAGACAGAGAATATCACTGGAAAATACATAAACTTAAGGAATCATATACTAGGCCACAAAAATCTTCTCAGTTAGCCACGCGTAGACATGAATACAATATGCTAACCAGTAATCCAAAGTGTTACAGAAAAAATCAATAACAACACATTGTAATATGAACTCTGGTAAGAACGGTTACTGATACTTTAATTTTATAAGTCCCCAAAAATCATACACTGGTGACCTGGTGGATAAAAGCGTCTGTTGAAGTAATCTAGTGACTTGACCCAAAGAGTTCTAAGTTTAATACCTATCCACAGCACAGGAGAACAAAAAAAAATGAGAATTGAGAAGTGGAACAAATCTACCTCGTTGGTCTAAATAAAGGGGTTCGTTTCGAAATTCCAATCACCTGAAGAAGGCCGGAGCGTACAACGGCAGAAACGTCGTGAATATGACAACAAAGATGAGCACAATAGTCTGAACAATGTATATAGTGCCATTTATGCTGACCTTGTCATAAAGTAATCTTACCTATGATGTCGGCAACAGGAAGGCCGGAAAGGATATTTGGTTTAGAATATAATAAATGTGATTCTTTTTATTTATTACATCAGCTGGATTTATAATTACAAGTTGACCGTCACTAATCCGGTAAGCAGTAATCTGATTAAATCAGTAATCCGGTACTAATTTACACGTGAGAAATTTCAGTTTTGCCTGGTTGCCGCACACAGCTGTCACGACTGTTTGGTGACACTAGCTGCTGAATCAGCTAATTTGGTGCGCTTTCAAAGATCAACAATATATTTCTACTTGCCTTTTTACAGTAATGTTCACCTTGTACAAGGAACGGGGGCCACTCGAAGTAAATGGTTACTATAGGAGGTGGTTTGTACGGATAGGAGAGGAAGGTAACAGTTAACCCTATACTTAAACAGGTTAAAACTGTAGTGATCGGGGAAACATCCTCTTGGGAGTCGGTTCCACAGAGCTTTTGTGCATTTTTATTATAACCTGTTAATGTTTAGCCCACGTCATGGCTACATGACTACGGGTAATGGGAAGTCCAAACATTATGACGGTTGGCTTTACTGGATTGACTCTTCTCCAAATTTTGTTTTCTCAGAGAAGATAGGCGGTCGGTCGGACCTAAGTGCAAACTACTTAAGGTTGAATTATTAGTGTGGTAAAAAGAACTGAAGGTGTCTAGACCAGAAACAACCATATGAATCCTGAAATAAGAATCAGCCTACATTTCTTCTTTCATACACCTTAACTACCATACCAGCAGTATCCTAACTTCGTTTCTTGGGTAAAGAATTTGTTCAGGTTTCTCTTCGGCGACGATATTTTGCCGATACCAATTCGGATTTATTTTAATATTATAAATGAAAAAAATATTTTCTATTTCTTACACCTTTCACTGTCATTTAATCTGAATATCAGGTCAAGTAATTAAATGACTCTTACTTCGTTCACATAACTTCCAACCGAAAGCGGCAAGCTTTTTGAATGAAACATCATATCAACAATCCACATTAGTATTTGAATTCTCCAAATCTTGATTAAGTTAACGTTTACTTACTTAACAAAATATGTACTTTTCCTTTTTAACCGGCGTACATATTATATACTAGTAAAATCTATATTATAATTTTATACTAAATTTCAAACATTTTTCCTCAAAATGTGTCTTCAAAAACAGATCATGATTCAATATATAAAAATAAATATAAACTTAAACAAAGCTGTTTGAAAAATGAAAAAATGAAAAAAGAGAGATAAAAGATGTTTGTTTTATCAGTTGTACTTTTTACACTATAATTCATGTATAATATAATGGAATATGCGTACACCTGTGTTCCCCCTCACTGGAATATAATTGGCTGGTGTCCGTCATAAATACCTACGGACGTGTAGGTACGACAGAGTCAAAGAGCCTAAGTCTATAACGACGCCCAATGGACTACGCCATTGATCTACACTTCTTACCTGGGACTACGACGCGTACCAGTCGATTACTGTTACCGTATTCTAAATACTTGGTTATAGTAGCCAAAACCACTTAGCTACTTCGTTCAAATATAGCACTATATTAGGCTCAAGATACACTCAGAGTAGAGGGTTACTGAATGAGGTTTGTGATATAAACATAAGAGGAATGAAGTGAAGGTTATGAATATAAGGAGGACAGATAATAATTGAACCTTGACTTGTAGAGATTAAAATTATAGTGTTCAGTGAAGCGTCTAACTGGAGTTTCTTTCACAAAGTAGCAGTTATCAGGAAAAAATATGTCTTAGTACTTACAATTAAAATACGGAGGAAGTGTCGATGCTTCGATTCCTTGGATGTAGCCATAACAGTAAAAGTTTGAACTGCTGAAATTAAAGAGCGCTGGTCATCTTAACATGGAAATAACGATAAAGAAACGATAGGCTTTAAACTTTGCGTCTGTCGGAATGGGACTATAGAGTGGCCAAATGTCATCGTCTACAAGATCGCGTAAACGATTTCGAACTTTACCAAAATTGGACGGTGATGATTGGGCAAATCCAATACAAACATGATGGCAATACTCTTTTTTTTTTTTTTTTTTGTTTTAATCTTATTTTTTTAAAGAATAAAGCATGGCAGATGGATTCAAATACTTTCTCAATCGCTACTAGAAACTGTCAATTTTTGCAGCATGGGTCGTATAAATGAGTTCCACTTTAGACCGGAAGTGAACTTGAGTCCCGATAGACGTTTGAAGTATAGAGCCTGGTTGAGAGATCAACAGTTCATTGTGAGGGGAAAATATAGGCAAAAATATTTTTCTTTTATTTATATTCGTTTTGCCAGCTCCTGTTTTAAATTTAAGTTTTTTAACTTAAGTTATGATTGATTTTTGTTATTCCAAAATTTTATATTCAGGTACATAGCCATCAATATTGTTAACCTTTACGGCCATCTTGTTGTTGTTTCTTGTACTGCAAATGTAAACAACATCGTTATTATTTTTTTTTTTTCAGTTGGTGATTTTCAGATAGCCGACAAAATCGTAGAAAAAAGACATGGCGAAAAATATCATGAGTTCGTTTCTTCAACCCTGAGATTTTCGAGCCGATATCTGCATATAGTTTAACAAAAGATTCTGCTTAATTAATCTGTTGGACATAAAGTGAAGGTTCAATTCAACATTAAACTTGCATAGTAATTCAAACGCTGTTAAAAAAAAAATTAATTTAGAATCTTGGGTATGACGATAAACTACATTCTCGTTCTGGGTAGACGATAAACTACACCCGACAGCAAAGCCTTTGATCAGAAGGTTTTGAGGAGAGTGAAATCACCTCTTAATTGCTGGTGTTCCCAGGTCCACCCTGACCGGGGTAGTAGTACCTGTTAGGGTCCCAGCTATGGGCAAATAGTTAACATCCAAAAGGGTTCAAAACACTATGAGAGTATAAAAATAGGTTTTAATACAAGCAGTACTTTTTTGGAAAAATTTTTACCAGCAATACATTTTTGGACAAACATATTACCAGCAATACATTTTTGAATAAAAAAAATATTACCAGCAATATATTTTTGAAAAAATAATATTACCGACAATAAAAATCTTGTCGGCATTAAATAACCCATTGAGGTTGATATGCCGTAAACTAAACCAAACTGAAAGTGAACCAAAACTACTGCGCTTATGACAGACTTTTGGTTTCCTTGCGGATGCTCATAATATCTGGTTCCCAGCGCTCACGCAGCAATTGATTTACGCGATAAGAAAAAGAAATTTATTAAAGATGTAGTTTAATACTATTCGAAAAAAGATTATCTGTTTCCAGATGATGGATGGTTGATTGTTTTACATTTCTGAATACAGACGATGTCTACAAGATAATGTTAAAACAAAGAATTAAGATGATTTTAAACTACATATTTCGGTATAATTAATACTTTATTAAAAACAAGAAATATTGTAGGTTTAGTTCATCTTTCTAAATAAACTCATAGCGCGCCCAGGAGTTTTTGACTGACAGAGATTCTGTCACCTGCCTTAAACAAATAGCAGACAATGAAATAAATAATAAAATAAATAAAAGAAAAACCAATCGGAAATTATTCAAAGTTAAAACATTAATTAAAAATATTATAAAGACATGTTTCTTAATGATAATTAGCAGAACAAATATATCTCTTGTCTCCTCGTGGGACAATTCAGAAATTGTTAATCAGCCACTATGTATTGATTTAATCGAAACTGAAAAGGTCTACAAAGACATAATTGCTTCCAGGACTCGATTTCAATAACGAATCGATAATGTCCTACTTCATACTCTATTGTTCCATCAACTCAAATACAATTGTGGTCGTAATTTCTCGTGGATGGGAGGAAAAATTATCTGAATATTGAAAACTAAAAGAAAATTAATACAATCTTCCCCATATTTTTTTTATTTTATTTTAAATTCATTTTGTGAAAATTGATAAGAAAATCAGATGAACTGAAAATGTTGAATGAATTTGTCATAGGCTACAATAAAATTTTAAAACAGTTTTCCCTACTCGTACTTTTCCATATATTTTTTAATCATTTCACCCCAAGTAAGGCGGGAGTGCCATTAACACGCAAGGGGTTACAGAGAGTAAAAGTAAGAGAAAGAGGGGTGTTTGCGGAAAGGATAAAGAGAAGGACTGGTACCAAGATTAAGGCATCAGAAAATGTCGACTGCCATTACATTTCAATATTTCAAGATTATAGTTATCAAGGAAGCAAGTAAGAGGAAGGGAGTTTCACAAAAGGGAAGTGCAAGGGAAGAAGCTGTTGGAGTAGAAGAGGCGGTTACATTTAACTGTTTCGACAGTAAAAGGGTGGAACCGAGATGCAAACCTAGTAGCACACTTGAATTCATGAAGATGGGGTGCCAGTGACAGTAGATCGTCAGAGTAGTTGACAGGAAAATATTTGGAGAAAAGACAGAGGGAAGCCACATCATGTCTGTGAGGAAGTGACTGGAATCTAGATGCCAGGTCAGGACTTATCACATTACATATCAGTCTTTGGATTTTGGCAAGAACCTCGAGATGAACAGCGGGGCACAAGACCATATATGGCAATACTATTCGATAGCCTTTATTAAATTTAATTGAAAATGTGTATAGCAGGGGTGCATATATACATATATATATATATATATAACAAACAGTAAAATATTTTTAAGGTCGTACACATTAAAAGTGCTCAGTATCAAGTTGGAGGACTTGACTTTCAAAGCTGTTTAATATCTTAGAAAGAATATGGATGCTGACCAGAACACTACCACTATTTCGACCATTACGGTCTTCTCAGGGGGGGTGTTCAGCAAATCAACCAAATGGAGCTCAACAACTTAAGTACTTTCGTTAGAAACCAGAAGTAGTGGGGGAAGATGTAGGAAAAAATTCCAGCTGTATACGGGTTCAAATAACCTCAATATATATATATATATATGTGACGTCCCCGCGGTGTCGCTGCGCCAAATGTGACGTCCGCCTGGCTACGTCCGTCGTGCTATCCTGTCCTGTGACGACCAACTGGCTTGGTATTGGTCGCGGCACAAAATGTTCTAACCTTTTGGTGATTCGGATGGGAATCTGGTTAGATTCGGCATCAGCCTTGTCGTTCCCAGCTCGCCTCCAACGTCTGGTTACCGAAGTAACTGTTTTGATTTCTAGTCTAACCTACCCACGTTGTGATTTGATCTTAGGTAGACGAAATCAATCAGTCGCCGGGCCGTAATGCAAGTCGAGTTCGAACAAGGGTAATACCACACAAGTATATGCAAAAGAAAATAAAGTAATAACTCGAAAAGTTCAAATGTGTTAAAAAAAGGATAACAATATTTTATATCTGGTTGCTGAATACAGGACTGCGTCTTTCTACCAACCCGCTTATATGGATTCGTGACACTTTGTGTTTGTTAGGCGAGTCTTAACATCTTGAATTGTTTTACAGGAAATTGTTTTTTGCTGTATCTTCAGGTGATATTCGTAAAACTTGTTTTTGGTGGTGTGAATTTAAGTCGTTCTTCAAAAATAAATTGTTTTTGGTTAGAAGTTGAGTTCGTGATGCCTGGAATCTTTCAGTCAGCTGTTCTGCGAGGCGACTGCTAAAAACTCCCCAACTGAACTCCAGCCCCAACTGAACTCCAGCTCCAATGGAACTGCGAACTCCTACTCAACTGGAACTCGAATTGGTACTGCTTTTCACTCGCTGCGACTCTGCTTATATGGACGCCGACCGAAACCGGGGTGGGCCTGTCGGGGTTTGAGGTTCCTTGATAATTCTAAATCCACAATCCATTTCTTTGTTTTCGGCCAGGAAAATTTATTATTTTCCATTTTTGGAAGTCTTTCGTCTTCCCACCTTCTTCTGTTCTCATATTGGTATCTCACCATACCCTCAGAGGGTGTCAACGGGTTTCCCATCTCTCTCACAGTGGCATCTCACCCTATCCCTTCAGGGGGACGCAACCGGCCTCCCCTCCTTCTTCACATGATTACCTCCGCCTAACGCTCATGCCACCATCCCGCCAATGGGCGCTCAGCGGCGTGGGTGCGGCCAGACTAGCCTCGGTTTAAAAAATCTTGCTCAAAGAAAAAAAAATTATCTTCCTTTTTCTTTTTCTTTTTTTTCTTTTTCTTTTCTTTCTCTTTCTTTCCTTATGCCTAACAACAAACCTTAGACTCCTATCTTAGTCAAATTTCACTTGGACTTTATCACTCGGGGCCTTCGCCAAACAAGTGGGTGGTCAATTGGGCGTATTTGCATTCTGTTGCTAATTAACTGTTCTGATAAAATAATTTCGCTATCATAGCCAGCCCTCACAATAAACAGCTGTTTTTTCCAAATGACATGGAGGTGTGTTCCACGGACATTTTGGTTTCGGTCAAGCTTGACCTAATTAATTTTTATCTCCCAGCACCCTGCGGGAGGTCGCGCGGGCATTTTGTTTTTTCGGTCAATGCGTGCTTAATTAATTTTTATCTCTTTATAATTCTGTCTCGCAGGCCATTTGACCAGTCTGGAATTTTCAGCATTGCTATGGGTAGATTGGCTATATCTTATTCTCCGCCCCATAACATAAATCAGATTAAATCCAGTATCTTACTTTCTCGACAATGAAAATAAAATTTTACCACTTTTCTTTCTTAGAAAAATAACATCGCTTAGTGTCCTGTTCGTGATGGCTTCTTATCACCTAAATTTAATTCTCGCCTTTTCTTTTTCTTCTTTCTTTCTAGCAACCCTGAAATGGTGTCACATATATATATATATATATATATATATATATATATATATATATATATATATGGGAGGGAGAGATAAATTTATATATATATATATATATATATATATATATATATATATATATGTACTAGGAAAATCAGTGGCAAAGTGGAATTTTCTGCGTGACGCGTTTCATCGGATAAATTATGTTTATGTGACTACACATTCGTGATTGGACGCTGACATTTTAAATTTATTTTTTTTAATATGTGTTTTAGTAGATATTCAATCCAGTTTCATTTAGGTTTTTAATGGGGTTTTTTGTTGTTCTTTTGTTTTCATAATTTTAGCAAATCTATCGGACACATATTTATAAAAAATTATTTGAAAGTTAAAACCTGCTTCGCCTCACATTTGTGCGTATGATTAGTCACATTAACGTAAACATGACTTTAGTCTGAAGAAGTTCTAATGGAAGAAACTCGTCACACGAAAATTTTATTCCTCTATGTCATTGATTTTCATAACACCGTTCTGATATATATATATATATATATATATATATATATATATATATATATGGCATGTCTGATTGAATAAATTATGGGCATTATGTCAGCTAATTTTTAACAAAATCCGTTCGTTCTCACGAATAATCTTCAGTGTATTGATGTTAAAGGATGAGAGAAATGTGCTATAGCTCTTTAAATTTCTTTTATTTTCATTTCCCAAGTACTTTCGATCTTCTTCCAAGATCATCTTCGGGGGTGCAAGTAGTACAAGACTATATGTTGTTCATTAATACAGTGTAAGACTTCTTGTTGGAGTAGTTGTCATATAATGTTGGTTTTACGTAATATATCATTTGGTGAGTAGAAGTTATTGTGAATAATTAAATTGGTTGCATTGTATTTTTTATAATATATGATTAATTTTATTTTTTATTAGAATCCTTGGAAGATATTTTAGCATGAGTGAGATTCTTCCTGAGATTATTGTACATAATGTCTGTATTCAATCAGACATGCCTAAAAGAGAAATGACTGCTTAAATACGCACACACACACACACACATATATATATATGAGTGGACATTGAGTTCAACACCAAATGGCGACAGTCTGTTTCATGCTTGAACGCAATCTTCAGGCAACACGAGTACATATGTTTGCCTGTAGTTCGATTCACACTCTTGACTGACCAACGGTCTATATAATCATAGATATGCCAGTAAAAAATCAAACCTCAATCGTAAAATTCTAGATAATTTACATAAATCAGTTAGATTATCTACCAACTCCAGCAATAAAAAAATGTTTGATAATAAAATTAAATATATCAAAGTCCCGTTTATCTTAAACATGTTTTTGAAAATTAAAAAAACTGTAATCCCTGTATGATATATACCTGCGCCAACATTGCGATAACCAGATATTTATATTAAGATTAAATTACGTAACGGTCAGTTTATACTCAGCACCTGAAAACTATATTGTGCATGAAATTCTGAATCGTTCTATTGGCGAAGGATAATATGTATAATATGCGCAGTCCTGTGGGTAAGGGAAACTCGGACGTGAACGATCGGCGCAATATCGAGTCTAATTCGTTACCTCTTACCTCTGTACCCGTTGGTACAGTTGGTATGATCTTTGCCTCAAACCGTAACTCTCCGGGTTTCAATTCTCGGTATTAGATGCGCACTGCTGACGTGGGCCAAATATAGGACGAAACGGCCGTCCAATGCTTTCTACATTCTGTTGGGTTTTCTTCTAGACTCGATGAATTACTTTATTACAATTTATTAATATATATATATATATATATATATATATATATATATATATATGCGTGTGTGTGTGTGTGACATATGTGCGCACATACACACACGAGGTGTGACAGTTCTTAGAATCAGTGCAGCAAGTTGCTGCGGTAATGTGTCAGGCAAATATCGGGCGGCTGATGAAAGATTTGTGCTACTACTCAAAATTTAATGCAGCGAAAGAAGTTAGTATGAGCAAGGAAAATTTAGAACAAATTATAACAAAGGGCTTGTGAATGAGAAAATTTTTTTCAAAAATTATGCCTCGATTTTGACAATTTAATTCCAGGACTGACTGTGTGAAATCAAAATGTTCTTATCCTGCCACTATTGGTGTGCCGTTACTTTCAAAGTATTCTTCCTTCGAAGATAGAGACGACAGTGACTAGGTAAGCAAGCTTTGTTTTCACAGTCATTCATGGAATTAATTTATCACACTCCAGCCAAGAGCATTTCCATTCTACTTACAGTTAAGATCTCTGATTGTAAGTACAACGGAAATATGCACGCAGAGAACGCTCATGGTTTCCTAAACTGACTGAATCAGACTACTAATAGCCTTCCTGCTGTCTACTCTTTTTCAATTAATACACAAGATTAATAAACGGATAGGAAAAAAATCGAGCAACGTTCTTGCGTAAAATATAGTAAAATTTCTTTTAAAGCGTGAGGCTAAACGTTTTCAAAGTTTTGTCGTTATGCTTTACAAGAATACAGAATTTAGAGTGACCCACATATTTCGAGGCTGGTTGAGTATTTGTTCAAGATATTGAATATGTTTTTTTTTTTTTTAAGCATTGCGCCCTGAGCAAGGCTTGAAGCCACTACGATGCAGTGGGGTTGCAGAAGATTTAGAGCAAGAGCAGATAGAAGTGATAGAAGAAAGGATGAAGGGAAGGATAGTGGGTAGATCAAGGTAACTGGAGATGTCGATTGACATTACATTTGAATAGTTGGAGATCATAGCTATCAGGGAAACAGTAATTGGGATGGGTGTTCCACAGGCGAGAGGTGTGAGGTATGAAGCTATTGGTTTAGAAGAGACGGCTACATTTAAAAGTTTCTACATGGTAAGAAGGTAAGGTGAGAGCGGGATGCCAGCCTAGTAGGGCGCTTGAATTCATGGAGACTGGGAACCAGTGAAAGCAGCTCATCGGAGCAATTACCATGAAAGTATTTGTAGAAGAGACAGAGAGAGGCGACGGCGCGTCTGTGAGATAGTGGCTTCAGGCGAGACGCCAGATCAGGGCCAATCACATTACATATCCGTCTCTGGATCTTGTCAAGAACTCCGAGGTAAACAGAAGGTGCCACAGACCATATATGGCAGCAATACTCCATGCAAGGGCGAATGGTCGTTTTGTATATTTGAAGTATCGATTCAGGGGAGAAAAATTTCCTGGCGCGGCACAGAGAGCCAACTTTCCTCGCGATGGACGATGCAATTGAATCAATGTATTGTTCCATCTCAGGTCAGCAGTCAACGTGAGACCGAGCAGACGCAGGGAGTTGCTTTCAAGAAGTTCACTATCAGAAATTCTAATGGGGGCAGGTAAGGATCTCTATGGTGGTTAATGGAGAGTAGTTTAGTTTTTGAGGCGTTAAATTTGACCATCCAATTGTTGCCCCAGTTAACAACCGATTGGAGGTCCATTTCAAGAGGCACGGCCAGGTTAGTTTTGACAGCGACACTAGATTTGTTTTTGAGGTAGGAGTAAATTGTAGTGTCGTCCGCGTAGATGCCAACTTGGGAACCTATGGCGTCAGGAAGGTCGTTGATGAAAATAAGGAAAAAAGTGGGGCCAAGGATGCAGCCTTGGGGAACACCTGCGTTCGTGAGATAGGAACTGGAGAAGAATCCGCTGAGAACGACCTTCAATTCTCGGTTTGACAGGAATGATTGTATTAGATCAAACAGTCAACCAGTAATACCATAACCCTGGAGCTTACGAAGAAGGTCTGCATGCCAAACCCTATCAAACGCTTTGGAGATGTCTAGGGCCACGGTACGAGCCTCAGCGTTATTTTGAAGTGCTTGGTAGACGGTTTCAGTGATGGCTGTAAACACGTCAGCTGTAGAACGGGCGTAGCGGAAACCATATTGCTTGTCTGAGAGAAGGTCGTGTGTGGTAAGGTGGTTAACCACTTCTGCGTTGATTAGGGCTTCGAAGACTTTGCCGAAGAG
>OZ010573.1:115298544-115308544 GCA_963932145.1 Acanthosepion lycidas
ACTTAGTGTATTGAGTACTCTTCGTTTTAATTTATTTCTGTTTTTTTTTTTTTTGTTTTTTTTTTCTTTGTACCAGAGATTTAAGGGACTGGGCGATTTCTTTTGCCCTGTTCAAATGTTTCTGGTGATTTCTTTTCTTTTTTTTCTTTCTTTTTTTTGCCATTTTTCCTCGGATCCCAATTTATATATATATATATATATATATATCTGTGTGTGTGTGTGTGAAAATTTGGTTAAAGATCAATGAATATTCTTTGATGTTTTTTTTATTATATTTTTCTACTGTCCAAATCGTTTTGTTTTTTTGATTTTTGTATTTTTGTTACTGGAAAAAATGTTTGTTTTTTTATTTATTTATTTTTGTGTTGATAGGTATGTATATGCATTGTGCTTTTCTTTTTTTTTTCTTTTTTTTCTTAGGGATTATTTTTATTGATTTTTATTAATGGACAAAATAAATGGCCTGAAAGCAATCTTTGAAATTAATGCCGTCCTAGACTTGCATCATTGAACGTAATATCAATAGCAGAATTCCTTCTTTTTTTATTTTGACGTACTAATTGATTTGAAGAATAATAACTTTAAATCTCTCGTTTATAAAAATATCAACGCATTTAAACTATTCTTTACTTTACTATAATTGCAAATATCACAATCAGCCGTCTCTTCACCAGAAGAAAAATTTGATTTGTATTAATAAATCGCACAATGTATGTGGCATGTGCTGGTTATTTTTATTGTACCAAATAGACAGATTTTTCCGAATACTTTTCAGTGACGGAAAGGGTATGGTGAGTGAGAGAACGTACACAATACTATAATTGCAGACCCCATACGAGGTAAATATCTGAAAAATGTTAGAGGGAGAAACTCCTTTTTACCGGGAAACATTTACTTTATTTCATTAAATCATTCATGAATTCACTGGCCAATGAAACGGCACTACAAAATCCTACTTCTTATTTTCTTTTTTTGTGGGACTGTGACCGTTGACACGATGAAATATACCCCCAAATACAAGCTCGTAACTTATCAACATAGAGCAAACCCTGAAATTTCTCCTATCAGTATGAAAATTTGTTTCCTCAATGAAGCTCCGGAATGGTCTATTGGGACTCAAACTCTCCCAGACATCAAGTGGAACGCTTATATACAATCCATCACTAAAGATCATGGGAAAATGGTCAGTTTTTTTTTGTTTGTTTTTTTTGATCGATCCAGAAAGTACCAGCTTCCATTTGACATACTCTATCTGTACAAGAATCAGATTAAACGAAAAATGGAATATTGCTGTCAATTCTAACTTTTCAACCATGACATAGTTCAAAAGCGTTTGTGCCACCTTTTGGTTGATGAATTGTTTTCCTCCCTATAACACCTTTCCCACATACGAAATGTTGTTAAACTCTCGCTACTCTGTCTATATTTAGGTGATATGTACAGAACTCTATTATTTGCTTCAACCAGCCCAGTCATTCACAGCTAGGACATGCCGGTCCACGTACACTGAGCTGACACATCGTTATTTCCCTTTAAATTCCATTGAACATTTTGCACAGACAGCTTCTTCCCTAAAACTGTTGCATTGTGACTCCCGCGATGATGCTTCTTCGATCACAACGATCTTAACCTCTTCAGGTCTACGGTAAGCCGTTTATCTTTCCCATATATCTCTATAGCATGCGCCTCTTGCTCTTGCATTTCACGACCATATTAATACTTCATAAATAAATACTTTATTGGAGTGGAGCTTATTCATTGTGACGAATAGAGAAAAATAAATATTATTACTGATAGAGTATGGTACTGGTAATATTAGACGTTTCCTTAGAATTAACCATTTGACATTCTTTGACTGAGCAACCAGTATTACTGTCGGTTTGAATTTATAAAATCTTTCACTTGAAAGAATTTTTCAAAAAAATTCAAGTTTAGTAGCAGTTATCAATTTTTTCACTACCGATGGAGGTGTCTTTCCTAACCTTTTGTTTGAAGTGGTAGGGAATGTCAACCTCTTCATTGTGCTATTGCTTCTTCTTACAGTTACATGTGCTGTCCATTTTAGTTGTTGCAGTTGTTGTTGAAAGTTTGCTAGTGGTGTGGTTTATTCCCATCAGCTTTACTCGCTCAAAAGCAATTTATCCATTGTTCTGGCAAAGTGGATATATACACGTGACAATTTATATATTTCTGAACGTGTTTGGCGTATTGAATGCCATCCATAGAAAAGTCCCGATCCGACGAGGCTATTTAAGTACATAAGCAACTACACAATAATCGCAAATTTAAAAAAAAAATATAAGAAAATTAATAGATAGGAATATATTACATATTGACAATAACAAAAAATAAACTTATTACTTAGTAGAAGGCATTAAACTATCCAACATGATCAGTTTTAATTAAAAGAGGAAGTAATTTCCTCAGCTGAAAATGTATAAAAAGTGCTCTAATTTCTGAGTCGTCCACGGTAAATTTGCGTCCAAGTTCATATTACATTTAAAAAAATCTACTGCTATCACGTGGAATATTTTAAAAGAAAAACTTAAAATCCTGCTTCTTTTCCCTTTTTTGTGGGACTTGAGACCATTAAATGACACAACGAAATATATGGTATTTTGGAAATGCAGTATATTTACAATAACATGGGTCGTTGTTTTCGTTTTTTTAACAACAATTCGAACACACCCATTTTCTTTTTTCCGAAACTTATTTCTAATTCTCCAATAAATTATCCTTTAAAATAAGTAAAACTTATTCCCGATTCAGTGGCATTTGATTGAGAGTACTTGAAATAATAAAAATGCAACAACAATTAATCCAGTCATTGATGCAATAAAAGTTTTATCAAAAGTAAATAATTAACCGTCTATATTTCTGAAACGAGGTATTGTAATTATTTACATTGTTCAGACGGTTGTCCTCATCTTTATTGCCATATTCACGACATTTCGGCCGATGAACGCTCCGGCCTTCTTCGCGTGATTGGAATTTCGAACTGATCTCTTTATTTCATCCACTGGGGTAGATTGTTCTCAAGGACAAATGTCCAAGGATAAAAGGGTTGGTTTGAACCAGAGACTTGTCTCAAAGAGTTGTGAGTTTAATATTCTCCACTTTATTCTTTCTAATAATATATAGTTTATAAAAAAAACAAAACTTTTATACGATTTAAATCGATATCGCAAAATCCCATGACAGCACCTGACATGAAATATTTTTGCCGCATATTTATTTTGAATTAATCTGAAAATGCATGATAATTTACTCAACAAGGAATCATTCGCCTGTATGGATGTGAAACGTAGACACTGTTGGCAGAAACAAAGAAAAGGATTCAAGCTTTTTAAGACTAATTCATGAGAAAATTTATTAGCATATTCAATTGAGAAGATAAAACCAATGAGTTTGAGTGGAAAAGTGTTGAAAGTTTTGTGGACCACCAGGAACCTCTTCTTGCCCCTGTCAAACGGAGAAAAATGTTGTGGTTTGGACACGTTACAAGGCACGAGAGCCTGTGCAAGACCATCATGCAAGGCACCGTTGAAGGTGGGCGTAGGAGGGGAGCTAACGTAAAAACTAGTTGGACAATGTCAAACAATGGACAGGTATGACTATACCAGAATTGTTGATGACTGCCGTTGATAGACCGTTGTGGTGGAGATTCGATATGGCCTCTGCATTTGGATCCTCCATTACGATCACAAAGTCATCGGGATGATGATGATGATGATGATGATGATGATGATGATGATGATGATGATTTTTTTTTTCTTTTACAGCTGTTTTGTTTCCTGTTTAAGATTGGGATTTCCGGTCCCTTCTGAAGTCTACTTCAACTCTATACTTCTGACGTCTCTGCCTAAACTTTGAAATTGTATTTACTATTTTTTCCTCAAGAGGAGTAGATAGATTCGCCTATCGTCCGACTCACACTCCTTTGCAGTTTTTTGAAAAGGAGTAGGGGTTTATCTCTTGTTGCCTTTTTAGAACTGGGTTTCCGGTTCCTTCTAGAGCATTTTTATTCTCTTTCACTCCCTACTAGTCTCTTACGTCTTAGTAGCATTTTCATCTTAATTAGGTTGAATTGATTAAAAAATGTTTCTCGTACACATTACAAAGAAGACTCTCAGATTAGGAAGAATAAAATATTTAGTCTCATCGGTTATTCATAATGACGTTTATATTCTTAATGACGCTTTCTACGTTCGAACGTGTTTTTATTGCTTTCAAAAATGTAAGATTATTTTCAGAACAACTTTATATATAATTCATCAATCATTTACATAAAGGAATAGTTTCTAAACGTTAGCAGAAATCCTTAGTCACTGTGTGATAATCTTCAGAAATATGCGTTTCTATTTCATATATTCATTTGGAAATGATGTTTGCAGGAATTTTAATATTTTTCAGTTAAAACTATAGTTTTTTTCTGCTTTCCGCCTATAAAACGCATATTTTGTAAAGGCATATTTTGAACTGAAACTCGACTGATCTCATGCCGATTACTTACGTTTGTAATTTGAAACTTCGTCGTCCGGTAGCCTATCTTTTATACCAGGGACTTGTAAGCAGTTGGCTACGTTTTCAAGTAAGTTTTACGGGTCATCAAAGTCTAATTTCAAAGTTGTTTTTTTACAGTAAGGTTCAAACTCTACAAGACCCGAAGCCCACTGGAGGTAGAAGCTTACGTTAATGGGTAGTTTATATGGATAGAAGGGGAAGATAATAGTTAACTCTAGACTTGAACAAGTTAAAATTGTAGTGATCGGAGGAAGATCCTCTTGGAAATCTGTTCCACGGAACAGAGGTTCGCGGTAAGAAGCCGTTTAAGTGGAATTTACTTCTCACCGATGGAATACGGAGGGGACGTGTGTGTTTTGCTCCTGTGTAAGTGGCATGGTTGATCCTGGGTGGAACCAAGGAATATAGTTCGTCCGAGTACTTTTAATGGAAACAGCGATAGAGCAGTGAAAGATTCGCCAAACCCCACCTGTGAGAGAGAGGTTGGAAAATAATTCCTCACCCGCAAGGACTCGGAGACGATTTTGAACTCTCTCAAAACTAAAAAAAAGATGAGGACAAAAATATGACAACAGTACTCCATTTTGGGCCTGATTTGGCTCTTGTAAGGGTAGAGGATATCAGGAGGGGTCAGGTACTCACTGGAGCGGTACAGAGAGCCGACCAAATCAGTTTTAACACTGCTTAACGCTGTTTTTTTTGTTTTTTTTTTTTACAGTATTTACATTGTACATTGTCTTCAAAGACAAATGGCCCTGTGGATAAAAGCGTTGGTAATCAAGTGATTTTACACAAAAGAGTTATCACTTCAATGCCACAGCAGAAGTGAACAAATAACTTGGGGGTTTGAGTTAAATTGAAATTGAAATATCCCGAAGAGGCATGGAACGTGAAACTAGAACAATCTACTCAGGTAGACGAAATAAAGAGTCCGATTCGAAATTCCAATTACCTGAAGAAAGCCGGAGCGTACAACGGCTGAAACGTCGTGGATATGACAATAAAGATGAGGACAATAGTCTGAACTATGTGAATACTGTAAATAATTGCAGTACCTCATCTCACAAACATAAACAGATACTGATTATCGAGAGATTATTTGTCATGAGTGTACTCGCTCGGGAAATTAAATGTAAAAAAAAATTCGTAAATATTAAGAATATCGTTTACTCTATCCTACGTTTCCGCAAACTTGTCGATCGGAAAGACTTATTTAAAATCGTAATTTATTCATTACTTTATCGAACAGAACATTCAAGAAAAAAATAAGATTTTTCATTCTAACAAGGTAAGTAATCAAATATAAGTAATGAAAAAATTCTTGAAGAAAACAAACGTTTCCCGAAGTTGCTGAACAGACTCAACAAACGGAGACATTGAAAAATGAACATTGTTCTAATGCCATGTACTTTTTTACTAATTAACGTTGCAAACTTTTCCTTCGCACACCTAAATGTGTGACTCACAAAGGAAAAACACAAGGGCAATTAGTCGAACAAGAGAATAGCGGAATGTGATGAACAAAGGAATACGCACAATGGACAGCTAACGTTTGTATTCAATTGTTGAGTTATTTAACCGCCAACCCAATCATGCCGCTCGCCGCTCGCCTCTCGCAAGCGCTATGTAAACATTGGTAAGTCGGAGAGACCGCTTTTCTTGGAATGCAGTTAAGTAAATTCCGGATGTGCTTTCTAAATAAAACAGTGTCCAGTTCTGAAAATAAGTACTTACTCGATTCTGATCAAGAATTTTGCCTCGTGTCAAAGAGAAATGGACATAGAATTTTATTAACTGCCGGGTAGGCTCGCACGTTGTTTTGGGTACATTGCTGCCGACATCTTTTATGTGCCACGTCCCTCAGAAAGTAGGCGAACATGTCTCTCCATAATTTCCTACCCTTTGTAGTTCTTAATAAATTTCGTCTTTTACTCATTTTTCCTAAGATCTGTTCCGCCATCCATTTACTCAAGTTGGCGAGGTAGGTTATGCGTTTTTTTCCACTGTCCCTCTTACTTTCAGTTTGTCCTGTGAGTATCAAATTTTCCAAGACCTCTTTCCTCGTTATGCAGCGTAGAAATTTCAACTGTCACTTTCTGATATTAAGTATAAAGTTCCCTTTTTGTTTCCATTTTCTCTAAAACTTCGTTGTTACTCACGTATTTAGTCACTGTGATTCTCAGCATCCTCCTGTAGAAAGACATTTCTCTTGCTTCAAGTCTCTTCTCCATCTGTGGCGGGGAGTGGGGATTGCCCCAAAACGAAAGTTGAAAGAAATATCAATACAGCACTTATTGCTCTTCCAGTTTTTTTTATTAAAGGCCAGTTTTACCAAACGGATATTTAAGAAGGGAAAACACGATATATATTCTTCATTTTCCGACATGGGGAACAGATTTCCTTTTTTTTTTTTAAGTCCCATGTCCCTTCAGGGTGTGGGTGACCATAGTTTTTCATAAATTCCTATCCTTTGCACCTCTATGCAATAGTGAAAAGTGAAATGATTGTCCAGTATTCACGTGAAAGAACAAAATCAAGTGAGATTTTAGCATTTTAATCTTTAATGCATTTAATTGGCTACAGCAGAAAACTAAACAGAGACAAATGGAAATATAAAGATTATGTTCCGTCAGTTTGGAAAATTAGGAAAGCATGCTTATCTTCAAAATCAATAATTAAGTTTACCTGATTCGACAACAAGATTTAAACAGAGCTACGTTCGAAAGTTCAGCGCTAGATCTTTAACTGAAGTTATCCCCAAATGAGTCCAATATAGACAAAAAAAATAGTGCAGTCATGCGAGTATAGTGGATAGCGACTCGGATTGATAAATTGTAAAGCCGGGTTCGAATTCCAGTCCTGTTCATTACATTCACTTACTCAGAAATAACCCTGGCAAATGAATTAACACATTTTCTCCTCCAGCTATGGGTTAAATATTTGGACTTGTGTCTGGGAAAATCCTTGTTATTCTCAAAAAGTTTGTTAATACAATATCTACTCGCAAAAGGAATTCTTTTTCCAGTTCAAAATATGTTTCGGCTTTAAATAACACGTAAAGGGTTGATAAACCGTAAAAACAAATCTATCAACTAATATGGTTCTGTATCAGAATTAGCATAGGGATTAATTAAAATATTGTTTCTTTTTTTAAAGAAAACTAGAGATGTATTGTCTTGGAGATGTATCTCCACATGTCAAACGGATCATCTTGCGACATTCATGAAAACTGTCCGGAATGGGCTGATGTCAAAAAATACTAATACCCAACGTAGGAATGATATACATTAGGAAAAAATAATAAAAATAACTGTACGAATATATATATATATATATATATATATATATATATATATGGTAATTCAATTTTTGAATTTTTACCAAGACAATAGAATTCGTTTATTAATACAAGGTATTAATGCAGGTGTACATATGTACATTATACAAGTCTAAAAATGATTTTTTTGTATTAGCAATTTGCAACCTTTTGTTTAATAACGGCCTTAATTATTTGTGGCATGCTATAGACAAAATTCTTTAGTAAGTCAATATCTTTTGCCAGATTTTTCCAGAATTCCTTTAATTCGAGAAAGAGCTCATCTTCAGTGTTATCTTTCCTATTAAGGGCACACTTTCCCATTATTGTCCAAAGTTTTTCAGTTGGGTTATAGTCAAGACGCTGACTCGGTCACTGGAAGAGTTGCGAATTACCCACGTCACGCTTCCTGTCTAGATTGCGTTTATTCTTTAAAGGCAGTATGCTTGGGATCGTTATCGTGTTGGAACGTAAAGCGTGGACCTTGAAAGTTTTTTTTTTGCAGAAAGCCAAACGAATTCTATTACTGACTTATCCTGGTAAAAATACAAAATTCAACTTTCTGTGGTTGCGTCCATTTTTTTTTTTTTTTTTTTTGCCTCGTTCTAGATAGATAGATAGATATTTTTAGAATATTTACTCTTTCTATAACTATAATAATGACTGAGTTTTTGATAGTATTTCTATTTCTTAGTCTCTGGTGGGTTAGGCCCGGTTTATCCCTCTCTTTTCCTCTTTTTCTTTTTTGTATTTATTCTCACTGAGAGAGAGAAAGAGAGAGAGAGAGGAAATAGAGGAAAAGAGAGAGGGAAAAAGATGGAATTTTTGTTGATGATTTCTACTGAGCCCGAGAGCCCAAGAATGGACAGGTTTGGAATACACAGGCATTAATACAAGAGTTCTGAAACTACCTCACTATGGAGTGTTCTATGACGAGGCACCGGAGTGTGATTTTTGTTCTTTTTTTTTTTTTTTTTTTTTTTTGCGGTTGGGGGGGGATTGTGAGCATTTAGAAAACAATTCTGATTTTAATCGAAACAGTCATTTCGAGCCAGCAAAGTTCTTAATCATTCATCTTCCCGTCTGCGCTTCATGTGTACTGAAATATTTTTAGTGTATGACACATATTAGAAGGTGAGGAAAAAAACGAACAGTAAAAGCAACTAAGTGATTATATACGCACATGTCTGTGTGTCTTTGTAAGAGAAAAAAAGAGAGAAAGAGTTAAAAAAAAAGAAAGCCAGAAAGAATGTGTGTGTGTGTCTATCTCTGTGTGTGTGTGTCTCTCTCTCTCTCTCTCTCTCCCTGTGTGTGTGTGCGTGCGTGCGTGCGTGCGTGCGTGCGTTCAACCCATTGGATTTTACTTTTTTCCTTTCAAGGGCATTTCGGTTTTCTAGCCGATTACTATTAAGCAATTCGATCTCTACCGAGTGAGCTATACTTAAATACTTTTGCCATAATTAAACTAAGCTTAGTAAATCTTATGTGCGTCTTGGTGTCGTGTGATGGTTAACAAGCAGATACCGCAATCCTTTATTATCAAGTTCTCAATTTCAGTCATTTTTCTCGTCGACGTGACAGGGCTTCCTTCTGTCTTTTCTACAAATATTTTCATGGCAACTGGTCTGACTAGCGTTTTTTTTACCTGGGGTCACGAATACACGAATGTAAGCGTGCTACTAGATTGGCATCTAGCTTCCAAGCTTTTACTGTTGAAATTGCGAAATGCACCCGTCACTTCTCCTCCAACAGTTCCTTTTCTCGCACTTCTCGGCAGTGGAATTCCCTTCCATTACTTGCTCACCTGATGACTACAATCATCAGAAATTTAAATGCAGCATCAATCGCCATATTCTGTCTTCTTGAACCCCGTTCATCTTTTGACCTTTCCTCAATCCTCCCTATTCCAAATCTTTTTCCTCAGTTTCACTCGCTGTAATCTCCCGCGTACTACTGGCATTACTGTCTTGCTTAGGGTGAAATGATTTTTAAATTCTCACTGCATATCCCATACTTGGGACATTGTACCAATACAAGGCTTTACACAGTAAACAATCATTTTAGCTGTTTGTCCGCAAGGGTGTGTCTACGTACTTATAAGTATTTCCGAAACCTAGTAAATATGGTTCAAGGCAACGATTAAGGGCACCCAGTGTGGAT
>OZ010573.1:115313544-115368544 GCA_963932145.1 Acanthosepion lycidas
GTGAAAGACGCTCTGTGCATGTGTGTACATATATGTGTGTACAATGAAAATTTTATGCATATAAACACGAATTTTAGTGTTTACCAGATTTGGCATGGAACTCCAATAATATATTTTCAGATACTCGAAAAAATCCAAAGAAGTGTGTCTAATGTTATCGGTCCTGACCTGGCATCTCGACTTCAGTCATTTTCCCCACCGCTGTGATGTGGCTCCCTTCTGTCCCTTCTATAAATATTTTCATGACAATTGTTTTAATGCGCTATCTTTCTTAGAGAGAATCCTCAATGAATTTGAGCGTATTACTAGATTGATAAAATCCTCAATGAGTTTAAGCGTACTATTAGAGTGGTAAAATCCTCAATGAATTTAAGCGTACTATTAGATTGTTAATATAGTTCTCGTTTTATTCTTTAACTAGATAGATGTAACCGTAAGTTGTATTCTAATGTTTTCTTTACTCACACTTCTCACCTGTAGGACTCTCTTTCAATTTCTTGGTCTCTCTTAACTAGGATCTTCACAAATTTAAATGTAACGTCAATCGCTGTCTTCCTGGAACCGGTTCTTTTATTGTCTTTTCTACTAACTAAAATATTCCGATTCTCATTCTATCCATATGCCATTCCGCTTCAATTGTATTATCAATTTGCTTGCCGTGAAATAATTAAAAGTAAAACAGCTGATGAACTGCGATCTACCGTAAAAGAATACAGGGCATCATTCTCTCGTTCATTCCCAAAATAATGCAATGTTCGTCACAGCTGTGATGAAACATAAATTCTTATTCTATTATGAGAAAATATTTTGGAAGTAAGCTTATTGATCGTAATACAAACCGTTGCCTTTTCATCTCTCTCGTAAAAAGAAACAAATATATCTTTCATATAATTACTAGTAATTATGACGTCTTCCCACATCATAATATATGCAAAGATATATATAGCACGTACTATATACAATTACATATATATATATATATATATATATATATATATATATATATATATATTGGACGGTAAATATTGTTAATACTGTTTATTACAAACAGATCATTTACTTAAATACTTGTATCTATAATAACGTATAAACAATAAATATATTAAAATAATTATCGGATTTAGTCCATTTCATAATATATATATATATATATATATATATATATATATATATATATATATATATATATATATATATATATATATATGTATGTATATATATATATATATAGGGAGAGAGAGAGGGGAGAAACTAAAAATTATATATATATATATATATATATATATATATATATATATATATATATGCATGCACACATATACATAATATATGCACACGGTATTCCGTTCTTCAGAAAAGTGGAAATGATTCTGTTGAAGTCTTCATCACTATAATCAAATTATATGTGACGGACATCTTTCTGTTCACTTCATTTATACGTCTATCTCAACCCGAATTCTAGAGACCTTTCCAGTTTTTAATTTATAGAGAAAATTGCGACATGCTGAAAAACCGAAAACCTCCATTGGACAAAACTATCGCAGCTTCTGCATGAATAAATTGCTTAACTACTGACCAATGACAATAGACAAACACATAAATATTAAGTATATTTGACAAGTTTCACGATAATTTCTGCTACGTTGTTACCACTACGCATTGGCGAATAACATCACTTCCGTTCAATCCTGTCACTTCCGTTTATAACTTTCTCTTCATGATGTGAGTAAATATTGAAAGAACAACAAAATAATACACTTTTGATAAACGAATATTAATTACACAAATGTTTGTTTGACGTTATCTTCATCCAAAATAGACAATTTTACTAAGTCTGACACAGTTCGGATTTAAATCACTATGTCAGCGAGTGGTTTCCAAAATATCTATTATATTAAATGGCTTGGTAAAAAATGGTTCTCTGCTAGACATTCTTTGTATGCGCGTGAATTTCTCAGTGTATACTGTTGTTGCATGGAAGTATAAGTCATTTAAGATGGTTTGTATTTATAAGTATTAAAAGCAGGAATTTGATTTATGCTTCAAATTCATCAACTGTTATCATTTCGATTTTTTTCAATTTCATGTGTGAGCATAACAGAAATTTGATAAATTTACTTGTAAACATTATGTATATATATATATATATATATATATATATATACACACACACAAAATTTATTATGTGAAAAAATAAACAAAAACTTTTATAAAAACAGCGTTTTTATGCTAACCTATCCATTCGTTCTCTGTGTATTTTTATAAATTAAATGTATTTATAAAGTATTTTTACTTATGGGAACGTTTTTCTCAGTTTTTATTCCTTTCCTTAATGTTAATTTGGTTAATGCATAAAGTTCCAGTAGCTTTTAACAGAATCTTTTACACTAATTCATAACATAATTATTTTTTACACTAATTAAGAGGATTGTTATCTTTTACACTAATTTATAGAATCATTATCCAATCAAAACTGTATTTTATCTGGCTTTATTTACCTTATGTCCTATTTCATCCTAAAAGTAGGTTTTCGGCTTTGATTCAATTAATTCTTCAAGTAATTTTCAGGATTTTGAACTTGTTGAAACCGCTGATCAAACAATAAACTTGGATCGAATCATTTAAATGATAGTTTACATCTGGCATATGTGGCGAAAGCTTTACAGGTTGAATAATTTCTTAACCGTTAGTTTTCAAACGTTTTCTATTTTACCATAATTTAAACGTGCCAATTGTCCAGTTCCATTGCGCAGTAATACTTTGTCCATGTACCAATAATCCGTAATAAAATAAAATGCTTTTCTACCGAACACAGGGAAGATATTCTCCCAAGTAGATTCCATTCAGCTGGCATGGATTTTGCTAGTTTTCCTTAGTTTGAATAGTTATCTATTTTTCAAAACTAGTAACATTTTTTTTAAATGCCATGTCACTTTCATGGCTCTCCACATATTTGTTTTTTTCTTTATCTGTGAATTGCTTTGATCTCTTGGAAAAGGTAGTGAAATGTATTTCTGTTGCTTTCTCTTTGTTTTTCTTTTTTTTTATTCAGAGTTGTCTCTCAACTAGAGTGACTACCACGCAAATCTAGAGAACGAAGTCTATTCAGTTATGTAATCCATAGCTGGAAGGAAAATAAATTGATTCGTTCCTTTCCCAAGAAGTTTACTGCTAAGTGAATACAACTGACAAGACCGGAATTTGAACGAGTTTCTGAATCCACTTCATTACTCGCTCATCCTAACTTGTCCAAACATTGGGTCCTCCTCTTTCTATAAAAGAAGTAAGAGACGTGTTATTTCCTATATCTTTCGTGACGCTTGTAAATGACATTCAGTAGGCACAAACAAAAAATAATAATGCGTAAACTTTAAAAAAAACACTTCTGATGTTTAGTTGCTATTATGTATAATATGGTGATGGTAAATAAAATGAAATCATTTTGTATTTTGAAGATCATTCAATTATGATTAAATAATGATACCCTCATCTCTATTGTTACGATTGTGCTTTCCGACCTTCTTAATGCATCTGTCGATCAGGTTAAAGTTCAGGGAAATTCAAAGTGAACACTTTATTCAATCTACGGGAGAAGATTGTTCTCGTTCCGCTATCCAATTCTAGGGATATCTCTTCGTGTTTAATTGTTCAGTTATTGCTAGTCCTGTTTCCACTGAGTCTGAGTACATATATAATACTCGGCGCGGGGATTGAACTCACAATTTTTATGTCACCAAATTTTATAAGCGGCGCTTTAATCCTCTAATCAAGTTTCCCAAACTGGGCGATATCACCTACCGGTGGACGATTTCAGCTGTTGGGTAGGCGATTTCAACTGATGAGTGGGCGATTTCAGCTGTTGGGTGGGTGATTTCAAGTGATGACTGGGCGATTTCAGCTGTTGGGTGGGCGATTTCAATTGATGAGTGGGCGATTCAACTGGTGAGTGGGTGATTTCAACTGATGTATAGGCGATTTCAGCTGTTGGGTGGGCGATGAGAAATGGAACTGATGAGAAATATTGGTGGGCGATATAGGATTTTGAGTATTGAAAACGTATTTCAACACATATTACCCAAAATATATTCAAGGGAGATATGCAAAGAACCAGAATAAAATAAAAAACAGGAGGCTAATTGGGAATAACTTGGTCACATTCCTAGATAGTAAATCCCGCAAACATGAATATTTTGCTATATTCTATAATTTTGCGAAGGGTTATTAAAATTCAAACATTTTTTTCAAAGGAAATAAAATTTTTTCGGATATAAATCAAATAAGGGCAAACCAAAAATAACAAAAAACTTTCGCTGAATTTTTATTAGATGCATATATTCTTTTTAATTTTATAATTAGAACAAAAATCGTTTATTTTTTGTTAATATTTTCAATACTAATCCTAGCTATAAAACTATAGTTGATCATAAAACTAAATTATATATATAGTTTTCAACGGTCAAGTTCACTTTCATTTGTTTTGTTCTTTTTTTTTAATACGATAGTAGCATCCTCAGCAGCCACATAATTCAGTTTTATTTGTTACCTACCTTTGGTATTTTTACTACATCTTAAAATCACTTTACAAACCAGTAACAAACTGTTACCAAATAATTTTTATATGTTTTTTGAATATTTACTATACAGGTGGGCGATGGAAGTTTTTTTTCATATGAAAGTAGGTGACGCAAAAAAGGGTTGGACAGGCCTGCTCTAGGCCGTTTGTTCGTTCGAAATTCCCTGAAGGTTACCCAGATCGACAGACACCTGAAGAAGGCCGAATAGGGAAAGAACCGAAACATTGTGGTCGTAGCAACAAAAACAAGAACATTCGTCTGACTGAAAATAATATAATAATGATAACATCTTCAGAAATTCAAACAGAAATCATTCAATTTATATGTTCCAAAACATATTTATCTCTACTTCTTTACTTTTAAGTTATGGTCTCACTGGCGCTAATTCCATTGCAAATATTCGGATGAGCTGAATTCTTCAGTTCCACCAGTTCAAACCTCTACAGGTAGGACACGCCATGCTACTTCCACGGAGTCGAATCATCCACATTTCCTCCGTATTCCAAATATAAGGAGAACGTTCCACGCGGTTACGGATTGGAGTGCATGCAAGCGGAGAGAAGAGTTGACCAGCTGTTGCGCGTGACACACCCGCTGTGACGGCTCGACGTGGTCGTCAATGTACAGCGACGTACTAGCGAGCCCCTGTTTGCGACCATTGAAAATCGACAAATCTATAAAGGTTCGGCTGCATGAGCGGAAAAATTGCCAGAATAAAATGAAACTATGAAAGGCAGTAAATTTGGCAACACATCTTAAAACACAGATTTAGATATAGATATAGATTTTTTTTTTCTAGTTTTTTGGCCTCATTCATATCCGTCCGTGCTTATGACAATTAATTTAGAAAAGTAAATTCTCGGATTTGCTATAAAGAAAAAAAAAAACAAAATCGTAAACATATTTTTATCGTAGACAGGCCAAGGCAGGATTATAGCCGTTTTTCAAGCATATCTTAGATGTAGCACAAGGCTGAAAGTATGGGGCACCCAGTTAGGATCGAACTTACTACTCATTCGTAATTGTGCTAGCAAGTCAAGATTGCTAACTATTACACCGCCTCGGGGTGCCCCCAAGGCAGGATTATAAGTTTGAATATCAACATAAAAACAACCGTTAAGAATAAAATAACAACAACAACAACAACAATAATAATAATAATAAAACAAAGCATCCGTAAAACAAACAAGGTGAATGTATTTAACAGCAGAATAAACCGAGTTCTAAGGTTTTAACAGATTTTTCGACATGACGCGCGGTGAAATGGGTGTGGGGAAAGGGTTAACAGAATATGATGTCACCGCTGACGTCATATCCACGCGTCCCAGCAGCGAAAACATGGAATTGGGTGAGGGACAGCATATGTCCATGACGCCATCGTAACCAGTCCAGTGGTAGAAATAATAAAAGTAGTTTTAATTATACAAGTAATAGTTTTAGTAGAAGTTATAATAATAATAGTTTCAAATAGTATTGCTTTCATATATATATATATATATATATATATATATATATATATATATATTGAGTTTTCGTTTACATGGTGCATTAGAAAAACATTAACAAACCAATAATTTTGTGTGGAAGAAAAAGAGAAAACAGAATTGAACAAGACATTTTTTTTTTTTTTTTTTTTTTGTATACTTTGTCATGATTTTTTATCGTCTGTTCATAAGAGAATAAATAATTAAATTAAAAAAAATATGAACGGGATATAAAAGCGTTGTTTAATTAAGAATATTGTTTTTACTTTTTTTCTTTTTTTTTTTTTTTTGTCATTTTAGTTGTTGTTGTTGTAGCATTGATGAGGATTAACATCAGAATAAATACAGGGTTTTTTTTTTATGATTGTTATGTGTTTGGAAAACGACTGAGGCTAGCAATATAAGATAACAAATTTAAGATATACATATACGTTTTTTTATCACTTTAAGTATTTTTTTAAAATAAGTTTCCAGAAGAAAAGGGACTATAACAATATTTGCGTTATCGTTACAGTTTGTTTTTTTCTTTTGTAATTGTCAAATTCTTGTTTGTGGATTTGATATTTTCTTTCCTTTTTTATTTTAAAATTCTTTTTCTCTCTTTTCGTGTTCATATTGGCATTAATACCGTTTTGTATTACGAATAATTTATATTTACGTTTACTTCAAAATATAATTGTTATTATTAGTAGTAGTATCCCTGCTAGTTGATATTATTTACAATATCCGCCATATTTGTTATTCGAGAAACTTGAATAAAACCCGGATTTTCAAGAAAAAAATTATTAAATTAACTAACTGGATAATGAAGTCTGTTTTCTGTCGATTTGTATCTTGTTTCATATTTGTGCTGATTTAAAAACATATTTAACTTACGCGTTGCTACGTGTATTCGTGTAGATTTACAAGTGTACGAGGTAAGTGTTGTGAATGCTGTATGCACGAATCTTTTCTTTTTTATCTTCTGAGACCGTGTATGAAGATATTTTAAATCAATTAATCTTGATGTTAGCAGTTTTGACGGAAGTCATCAACGCCGTAGACACATTTCTGCTTGATGTTTTATAGGATATCATCGTTTTTGCTGTCAATGTCTTCGTTGTTGCTGTAGTAGATCGTGTTGCCACAAGTATTGTCTGTATTCTTCAGTAATATTATCAGAATTATTGTCATCATCTTAATCTTTGACATTGGTAATAATCTCTTACTGTCGAGATCCTATCCCCTCGTGATGTACACGATTCTGAATTATTCACTTTTAAATGTTCTTGCTGATGTTATGTAATTTCATGAATATTTGAATACCAGGAAATTAACGGAATATGTTTTTTTTACTGTTTTATATAGTTTTCTGTTTAGACTTCTCGACTCTTCCTCCTCCTCTTCCTCCACCTCCTATTTCTTCTTCTTCTTCTTCTTCTTCTTCTTCTTCTTCTTCTTCTTCTTCTTCAGTTCAAGTTGACCAGCCGTTATTTTATGAAGGTGGTAATTGTATTTTTTTGTATAATCTTATGTTTGGGGAGAGTCGGAGAAGCGGTCGGACAGTGGTGAACAAGAAACCGAAAACTGGGGCAGGTAAAATGGGTAGGGTTTAAACTGGGGTACCTCAAATGGGTGGGGGGTGAAAGAGAGAGTGAGAGAGAAAGAGAAAGACAGGGAGAGAAACAAAAATTTTGACAAATTATTTGAGAAGAAAGTAAAATAAAAGCATAACTAAAAAAAAAATTAAATTCTCAAAATAAAGCAGATTGTAAAAACTTGAGAAAATTTTTCTTTTTCTTTTCTTTTTTGCGTGTTTGTTTGTCAAAACAGATAAAAATATCCTTTTCTTTTAGACTGTGAATATCTTCGGACTGACCCGCCCAACTCTAATCCGTTTACGATAGCGATCATAAATTGACCGTCTTCTTCAGGTCGAAATGACAACACTGTTGATTAGTGAGCATACAATTTTAGCAAAAGTTATCGTTACTTAGCGATTTTGCAAGAGTAACTTCATATTTTCGTATCCAGTCCTATCGCCGGTCTTCTATTTATTTTCTAGAATAACGATATGATCTATGTAGAAGGTGGATAAATAACCATGGGCAATCTCTTTCAATAATTATTGCTTACACAGCAGCAACAAACGTTGTTTTAACTTTTCTGAATTATAGCAGCCAGAGGCTCTTTTGTTCCATAAGATAAACATGGCCTCATATAAGCCTTCGTTTCAGATAGCCTCGTTCTCTGGTATTACCCAATCTCTTTTTAAATAAAGCTTATAATTTCAAGATTATAAAAGATTCAAATATTGAATGAAATTTAATGACTAAGCAGAATGACACTCACGCCATTACTGCCAAGTCAAAAGCAGCTAATATATATTTACTTCTGCCAGTTTTCATAATCTAATATATAAGTAAAGGTTTAGGCGAGCGTAATCACAGAAAATGTTTATTTGAAAAAATGTTATATATATATATATATATATATATATATATATATAGCTAAGGTATGTATATGTGTCAGAAATATACACTACAGTTCAAAAGTTTGAAGCCAACCCCAGAATTAGCATGGGATGAGTTTGACAGAAGAGTGGAAAAAAAATAGAGCTCTTAGAGTAACTGATAAAAGAATGGAATTAATTACCAAACTCATACTTGGAGAAACTTTTGCAATGAATGCAAAAAAAAAATGTGTGGTGCAGTAATGAAGTCTAAAGAAGGATATTTTGACGAGAGCAAAATTTAATGATAATTTGTTTTTTTCTGTCAATAAAATTTCTATTAGGTTGTTGCAAAAATAATGACGTAATAATGTGGTTTTTTGACGTATTTTTTAACGTAAAAAAACGACATTATTACATATTATTTTTGCACCAACCTAATAATAAAAAAAATCATGTCTCACTTGTTTAAACCATGCATAACAAATTCCTCTTATTTAAAGAACAAAACAACTAGCTTTTGGTCCAATTTAGAAATATCAGGTATCGTGTCAAACTTTTGAACTGCAGTGTAGAAAACATATGCACAGATGAAGTTTTGGATGCACTGAGATTCGCTTACGCAAGCATGTACGAATATTTTCGCGCATGCGTCTTCTTATGTGTCTCTATGAATGACGCAGTATTGGTTTAGTCTTGCGTGAGTGTATACATATATATATATATATATATATATATATATATATATATATATATATATATATATATATATATATATATCAGATTGTGTAGGAGCATTAAAACATTGACTGATAATGCAATGACAGCAATTCTCTGGTGGTGTCGTTGTAAGGAATGAAAAAATATTTATATTCCTATCATTTATTGCCTTCTTCAAAGCTAGTACATACAGAGACAGCAATCACCTGAAAAGTCGGGAAAATTCGGATCGAACTGTCGTAATTCCCAAATTCAATGTAGTTGAATGAAACAGTCCGAAGTAACTCCCAGGAATCAATGATTCAGGTTTTCAAAAACAGATTCGTTTTTATCAAATTATTTTTTAAAAAAAAAAAAAAAGAAAAAAAGGACACACAGGAAGAGAGAGAAAGACGTAACTTGAACGATAAAAATTGCAGCAATCATAGTTATATAAAAATTATATATATATATATATATATATATATATATATATATATATATATATATATATATATATATATATATGTTTGCACATCATTTAGGTAAAACTATGGTTTCTTCTTCCCCGCTTTCTCCATCTCTGTTCTTCCTCTCTTTTCTTCGTACAACATTTTTTTTCATTTCTTCTGTCACTTTTACTTCTTCTCTCTCGTTCATTCACTCTCCATATTCCATTTTCTTTTGTATTCATCTGAATTCTTCAGTTCCTCTTCTTTCATCTACTTTCGTCGCTAAAGTTCTTGACACCGCTGGAACCAGCTCTCCTGATTGGCACGCTAGGTGACCAACGGACGTAATTGGCTCTGTGTAAAAGAAAAATAATAGAAAATTGAAAGAAAAAGAAAACATTAAATAATTATTTGCAATATTTGTCATATGCTGGAGTAAAATAAGAATAAAAATCTAGCAGTACTTGTGAAAATTTCACGGTTATCCTATTTAGTTTTTCTAAGGAAACTTAAGTTAATGATTGAATAAAATCCTTACGAGTTCCACAGATATAAAATACTTCAAGAAATTTCCCCATTGCATCGTTAAATATTTAAGCTTAACAGCTATTTTTTAATCGCTATTACCCCATTCAATGCAGCAAAGCCACTAAGACACAAGGAGTTACAGGGTGTAGAAGAATTAGGAACAGAAACATTAACAATTATCGGAAAGAGAAAAGAATAACCAGTTGGAAAGTAGATAGCCATTAACATTGTTTAAATTTTCGAAGATTAAAGTTGGTATGAAGCCTTTGAACCGGAAAG
Organism: Acanthosepion lycidas; assembly: GCA_963932145.1. Classification (NCBI taxonomy): domain Eukaryota; kingdom Metazoa; phylum Mollusca; class Cephalopoda; order Sepiida; family Sepiidae; genus Acanthosepion; species Acanthosepion lycidas. The sequence continues at coordinate 115,323,992 of OZ010573.1, forward strand.
AAGTTCCACAAGCGAGAAGTGCGAGAAAAGAAACTGTTAGCATAGAACTTAATATTACATCTAGCCAGTTCAACTGTAAATTGATGAGATCTCGACGTCGGTCTAATACCGCGCTTAAATTTAAAAAGTCTAGGTATCATAGAAAAGAGCATTATTTATTCTGTATAAAATAAAATGCTAAAATAGTGAATGCTGGAAAAAGATGGTCTTCTTCCGTCTTAACATTAAACTTAGCTAGCCACAATCACAGAGTCAAATATACCACAATATTCTTTCTATCAAACAACATCCACCGTAATACCTCAATATCTCTATGAAGTCCTAATTAGTCTCCATATGAACAATTCTTGTCTGTGCGCATGCGGTATATAACAGCAAAGGTCTCATCTGAACAATTATCATGAAAGTATTTATAGAAAAAACACAGGCAACCTTACGGCGAAGGGAAACTGAGAGAAGCCGAGCCGCCAGATCATGACCAATAATATTGCAAATTCTTCTTTGGGGTTTCTCAAGGAACTCAGCGTAAATAGCGAGTGCATATGTGGCAAAATATTGTAATAGCAATCATTTGTATGAATGTCATTATTTAAAGAATTGAGAGGGTGAAAATGAAAAGATTAAAAACTGACAAGTTTTATTATTTCATTGTAGCAGACGTTAAACGCAGGGAAAATTTATCGTCTCTTTCTTTTTGTTTCTTTCTTTCTTTTATCTTCAATCCAATTCTTTTTTCTCACTAAAGCCTAACAGCATTTCTAATACATTTTTATTTCGTTTTTCCTCGCATTCAAAACGGAATGGTCCATTATTTAACTAATGTAGTATATACTATGTATTTATACTGGAACTATGCTGAGTAGACCTTAGTTACAGTTTCTGAGAAAGAGCCTGTTTTCTAGCGTAATCAGCAATTTAAACAAGGCCAGCACGCTCAAGCCCTCGGTCACGATGACTTGTGACTTTGTGCTAGAACAGCTATCGACGGCCCCCATGAGTTCCGTTTACCTAATTTCATTCAAAAGGCTTCGGCTAAACCGTGGTATGGTTTTCAGTCACTTTCCAGAGGTGCCGCGTGATGGGATCAACCCCTCCAGTTTTATAACATCAGAAACTCTCCTTCCTGACAAAATATTATGGGATCTCACCCATAATAATAATAATGGACTATTCCATACTTAATAAATACTGCGCCTGAGGAGTAGGCAACGAGTCCGTAAGTTCACTACCGACTGTTCGGTTATACTCTCATCCTACGGACGGGAGGAACCCGAAGGAGGCTACGCCGAAGGGCGGAGTCTCCTTCGGGGAGGTAGACCGGCCCTGAACCCGTTTATGCGGGTTCAATGGGCTATTTTTTGGCCGAGCCCACGGGTTCGGAATACCCACGTTAAAAAGGCCTTGTGTCACATGACGCCCTCGTGGGGGGGGTGACTGAATATCGTCAGTCCGTAGTTCACTACCGACTGTTCGGTTATACTCTCATCCTACGGACGGGAGGAACCCGAAGGAGGCTACGCCGAAGAAGGGCGGAGTCTCCTTCAGGGAGGTAGACCGGCCCTGAACCCGTTTATACGGGTTCAATGGGCATATTTTTGGCCGAACCCACGGGCTCGGAGATCCTACGTTAAAAAGGCCTTGTGCCACATGAAGCCCTTGTGGGTGGGTGACTGAATATCGTCAGTCGCTCACTTTCTGAGCGACTGTTCGGTTGAACTCTCTGCCTTCGGGCGGGGAGGAACCCGAAGGAGGCCATGCCGTAGGGTGGATTCTCTTTCGGGGAGGTAAACCGACCCTGAACTCGCTTATACGGGTTCAATGGGCATATTTATAATCCCACGTTAAAAAGGCCTTATGCCACATGACGCCCTCGTGGGGGGTGACTAAATATAGTCAGTAGTTCAAGTGGAGTCAGTCAGTAGTTCGAGTCAGTAGTTCAAGTCGAGTCAAGAGTCGAGTCAGAGGCAGTCCGAAACAGAGTCGCGTTCCAACATGACATAGTTACATGACATCTCAGAAATATAGACAGTTACTTGTTTCATTTTGCCATTTTCCTTATTGTTGATAAAGGACAAAAGGAAGATACAGACATTGGAATAGTGATACTGGTCAAGCCTACATTGTTCTCTCTACTAAACCTGATTGTTTATACTAACACTTCTACTTTTCTGTATATGTTCCTGTTTGTAATATATCTGTGTTATTCCATATCCATGTTCGAATTCTTCTTTATTGGTTCTACCTTGACTATCACCGTGGTACAAGGAATCGGACCATAACAAGTCTTACCTGACATAACACAAAGTGACGATGGTGAGATTCGAACCTGAGTCAAATTGTCAGAAAGCGAACGTTCTAAGGCATCACACGTGCTAACATAATAACTAACGGAGTAAAAGCAGAATTATAATAGGATATTTCTCAACGGTGGCAGAAATTTCTGTCGTCACTTACGTACGAAAGAATGATCTAAAATGGTAGTATGTTGACTGATTGATTAATTGTTGTTGTTTTTTTTACAGCTTATCAACCTTTTGAGGGTTATTTAAAGCTAAATTTTTGGATTTAAGAAAAATTATTTTTGTGAGTGAATATTAATTTAATTATCTTCTTCGATAACAATGCTCTTTTCCTGATACATGCCCTACTATTTAACCCATAGTTGGGGGAGGAATAGCAAGATTCATACATTTCCCAAATTTAATTGCGTGTAAGTGAAATGTAACATATTCAACTGGAATTGGAACTGGGCTCTCCGTTTTCTCATTCTCAACCGCTAACGATTACACCACCCACACTTCCAGTTGTATGAATAAGAAAGATAGATTTATTCGTAATATCAACAAATAAAAGTTTATCTTGAACATCTCAACAGGAAATGCAAAAATTTAATAGGTATCGCTTGTTGAACAAAGTCAGTCCGAAATTCCCTGAAAGTTACCCAGATCAGCAGACATCTGAAGAAAACCGGAAGTATAGTAAACGAAATGTCAGGATCATAATAACTAAGACGTGAGCATTAGTCTAACTGTAGATAACTTAATAATTTTAATACGTCATCCCAGAAATTTAGACACAAATAATTAAATTATAATTTCATATGTTTTAACTCACCCTAACCTCTATTTAGTCATTTTTAAGTTATCATTATCCTATTGCTATTTCCATGGCAGATATTCAGATGATACCTATTGTTTGATTCCACTAATTCAAAACTTCACAAGGTCATGCTATGCTACTTTCAAAGAGTCTAATCACACTCTTCTTTTCAAAAAGCTTTCTAATCTTAGACTTAAATAGAAAATAACTTCAAATAAAAAATATATTCACAATTATTTTCGATTGTAATACATGAAAATTTGTATTGTGATAGCTAAAATTAAAAACTATAGGTTAAGCTAACGGAAGATTTATAAAAGCAAATTTGTGTATGCAATTAAAGGGGATATTTGTCATTACAAGCAATGTTAAACTCAATGTGATATATGTTGGAATTTCGCGACGAAGCCTTTATTTAATCCACGGGAATAGATTGTTCTAATTCCACGTGCCATGCCTTTTTTGGATATCTCTGTATCAGTTAATTCTCTTTAGTAATTGAACTCTCCAAGTTTTTCTTCCCTCTGCTGTGACTAGGTATTGAACTGAAATCACAACTCTGTGGTTCAAGTCACATTTTGGATTTCTCAACCAACCCTTTCATCCACTAGGCCATGTGTCCTTGGCAACAGATACATCACGTGAAGCGTATAAACTTTGTGAATATGGCAATAAAGATGGCGACAATAGTCCAAACTATGTAAATAGTGTAAATAGTTACAACATGACATCTCAGAAATATAGACAGTTACTTGTTTCATTTTGCCATTTTCCTTATTGTTGATAAAGGACAAAAGAAAGATACAAGCAAACACCAAACCTTACAGAAAGAGTTAGAATTGTTTTAGCGCAATCATTAACTTTTAAAAAAATCTCAGTTGGTTATCATTGATAACATTCGTGTGTCTAACTTTGAGCTCATATTAAATATTTTCATCTCTTGAACATAATTTATAAACCCACTGTTGTCCTTCTGTATTCAAATGTTTCTCTTTCATTTGGGCTATATGACAGATTAACTTTATATGAAGATTAAAAAAAACAGACATTCTTGTTTCGTAGATTTAAAGAGGTTTCTAAAGCAATGTTGAATGTTTGATATTTAACTGTCAGGTACATCAGTTGAATATCGAAATTTATAATACTAAATAGGATTCTCTATGATATTTCATTACATAGCGTCAAAACATCCATACTGTTCGGATATGATCACTGTAAGTAATATTTAACCACAAACAATTTATTTTTTTCCATCCTTACAATATTCTCTTAAAGAAAAACCTTCAAGAATTCTGAATGTCATCAAAACCACTTGCATCAGACAAAAAGATGCCAAGTTTTGAAAAGAGGTAAACAGGAAACTACTTCAAAGATGACGAAATATAGTGGAAAAATACGGTACATATGTAAAAGAATAAATCTATACACAAATATCTAAATATTGTATTTGGAATTCACTTTTTAAAAATTCTATTAGTTTTTTTTGTTTTTTTTGGGGGGGGTGGGGGGGGCCGACCGAATGGAACTTACGATATAACATCGCATTCGCCTGAAAGTTTCAAAATGGGCGATTTCCTTTTTCGGTAAAAAAAAATGTCCTTTTCCTTTCAAATGCATCATTCCAAAGAGAAGATTGATTCCTTTTGAATTTGGTCAGCTATTTGTAATGCACCTTCCTTCAAATATTCCTCCAGATCTTTCAAGCTCTGAGTTTCTATGCATCATTGTTTATCCCTGAACTAAAAAATATCGCCGGGTTTGATTTTGAATAAAATAACATAAAATTATCGTATTTTAATTTTTCGCAATCATATTTTAAACAGTCTGCACACACATGTAAAAGAGTTATACAAACTTAAAAGATATTCGTAAAATTCTATAGCATTTAGCAAAACATTCCAAAAGCAAACAAGTAGAACAATTTAAATACCTAGGAATTGTTTTAAAAGAAGACAGAAAGTGCGATATTGAAATCCGAAGGCACATTGAGATAGTGAAAGATGTTTCCCAGAAGCTATGTACAGTATTAAGAAACAGGAAAAATAGTTAGAAACAAAGAAAAGACTACTGAACTGTTACGTAATATCAGTCCTCCTGTATGGCAGTGAATAATGGACACAGACATATCTTGACAAGATTTGAAGCAACAGAAATCTGGTTTTACAGAAAGATGCTGAGAATACCATGGACCGAACATCTGAGTAAAGATGAAGCTTTAGAGAAAATGGAAATAAAAAAGACATTCATACTTAACATCAATTGAAATTTCTAGGGTAGATAATGAGGAAAGGGGACTTTGAAAATTTGATACTCGTAGGGCAGTTTGAAGGGAAGAGAGATAGAGGAAAACAACGCATAACCTACTTAGCGTGCTGGGTAGCGGAACTGCCATCCATTTACTCACGCGAGAGATAAAAAGACAAACTTTATTAAGAACGACAAAGGACAGAAAATCGGGGAAAAGGAAACAGAATATAGAAGAGGAAGCCTTGTTCAGTTCACCTTCCTTGTGTAAGAATATAAATATTCATTTCCCTTCTAATTATCGGAAAATTAGAAATGTTAAAAACATTAAATAGCTTATAAACTATTGACCCGACCCAGCATATAAGTATAAACGTCATTTTTTTGCTATAATATAAATAAAAAAAATATGTCTGTAACTCCTTTTCATACATTATTATGGAGTGATTTCGCAGTGGAAGCTTGTATTTGTACTAAATCGGTTCTAATATAGTTCGACGTACAAAACGTTAGGAACAATATAATAAGTATTACGCAGAGTAATTTTGTGGTTGCTGACTACTTTCGTATTCGATTAACTGTCGTCCGACATCGACTAGTATTTAGTCACCCCCCCATGAGGGTATCATGTGGCACAAGACCACGTATAAACGGGTTCATGGTTCAGGGTCGGTTTACCTCCCCGAACGAGATTCCGCCCTTCGGCGTAGCCTCGATCGGGTTCCTCCCCGCCCGAAGGCAGAGAGTTCAACCGTTCAGCCGGTCGTCGGACATCGACTAGTATTTAGTCACGCCCACGAGGGTATCATGTGGCACAAGGCCAGTTTAACGTGGGATCTCCGAGTCCGTGGGGTCGGCCAAAAATATGCCCTTTGAACCCGTATAAACAGGTTCAGGGTCGGTTTACCTCCACGAACAAGATTCCGCCCTTCGGCGTAGCCTCTTTCGGGTTCCTCCCCGCCCGAAGGCAGAGAGTTCAACCGTTCAGTCGGTCGTCCAACATCGACTAGTATTTACTCACCCCCCCCACAAGGGTTTCATGTGGCACAAGGCCGGTTTAATGTGGGATCTCCGAGCCCGTGGGATCTCCGAGCCCGTGGGCTCGGCCAAAAATATGCCCTTTGAACCCGTATAAACGGGTTCAGGGTCGGTTTACCTCCCCGAACGAGATTCCACCCTTCGGCGTAGCCTCGTTCGGGTTCCTCCCCGCCCGAAGGCAGAGAGTTCAACCGTTCAGTCGGTCGTCTGACATCGACTAGTATTTAGTCACCCCCCCACGAGGGTATCATGTGGCACAAGGCCGGTTTAACGTGGGATCTCCAAGCCCGTGGGCTCGGCCAAAAATATGCCCATTGAACCCGTATAAACGGGTTCAGGGTCGGTTTACCTCCCCGAACGAGACTCCGCCCTTCGACGTAGCCTCGTTCGGGTTCCTCCCCGCCCGAAAACAGAGAGTTCAACCGTTCAGCCGGTCGCCCGACATCGACTAGTATTTAGTCACCCCCCCACGAGGGTATCATGTGGCACAAGGCCGGTTTAACGTGGGATATCCGAGCCCGTGGGCTCGGCCAAAAATATGCCCTTTGAACCCGTATAAACGGGTTCAGGGTCAGGTTTACCTCCCCGAAAGAGAATCCGCCCTTCGGCGTAGCCTCGTTCGGGTTCCTCTCCGCCCGAAGGCAGAGAGTTCAACCGTTCAGCCGGTCGTCCGACATCGACTGATCGTCGTTTCTCTTACTACTCCTACTTATATTAGGTGGAAGAGTCTATTAACTAAAGAATAGGTGTGTTTCACCATAACATACATAAACAAAAATAATTGAACATTTTAATAAAAGTTAATTTCACCGTCATTAAGTGATAGTTGCTACCCTTAACCAGCCTTCGAACTGGGATGAAGTTGTACTATCTGTTCTGTCTTCCTCTTAAAATTATAAGGGAATTCTGATTCCGAGGATTCTAACCTTGTGGTAGTATCTTCCTCTCTGCACTAAAATATCGACGCCAGCGGCATAGAGGTCTTGCGGTCTGGATAATTTTCTTTCGTGGCCTATACATACCGACACTGTGCCATATGCTAACACCGTTGCCATTTAGTTTTATCCGGTCTTCAGGCTGGGATCAAAGTGTAGTATATGCTCGACCCCCCTTTCTCTCTCTCTCTCTCTCACCCATGTTTCTGTTTTCATGCCGTTTTGTAAATATTGATGCTTAGTTCCGGATATTCCAACGTGGAACAGCGCTTCCTTCATTTCAATCTTTATTATCTTTGATGGTTACTAACGCCAGCGTGACACTGGTCTCGAGTACTTGATAATTTTTGTCCTCAGCCAATATGGGTACCCCGCGTTAAACTATGTATCATTATCATACGACGGTAGGTAAATACATAGACGTTAAATCCCAATGGAAAGCCTTAGTGACATTTGCATTCTTATGTTTTTCTTCAAATGTATGCGTGAATCTAGTTTTACAATCACAGCAATTGGCTTTAGACTATTTTCCAAAAACGTTTGAATTTCCCACCTTTTCCCGTAACACGTAATGTGTGTGTCACAGGGGAGCCAGCCATTCCCCACTTTCTTGTCTGCAAATAATTGCTCTATTTCGAAGTCAAATGAATACCTGTTATTTGACAGGAGTCTCTGACCACGAGGTAACTCTTAGCGTCCAATTCAATGAAGCAGCCATGCGATACGCGTCAAAACCTAATTGTATCCAACATCACAGCATAGGTATGTAGGTATTTTAGAATTAAAACGGATCACAATTAGCATAATTACTGTTTAGTAATGGCATCCAATCGATATGCGATATGATGACTTCTTATTGTTCGTTCTGTTATTGGTCTAAGCAAATTTTGGCGCAAAACACCAATTATATGAAAAACTAACAGACCTTGCGAAATCAACGTACAAGTCTCAATCGAAACTTATAATTTAATAATGTATATATCAGACCTTTGAGCCCGTGCGTTCCTGAACAATTTTAACTTTTCCGCCTCAGCTCCTGAGTGAAAATTCGCAAATAATTGGTATGTAATGTTTCACGGTAGATACAAAAATGCTTACCCACCGTTCAACCGGTAGATGGGCATTAAGTCATTTTTCTCTACCACTGTTCCATTGGTGAGTGCGCATTACGTCATTTTTCTCTATTACAGGTAAAGCAGTGATCAGAGCTCAAAGGGTTAACTCACTTGTTAATTGTTTAACCCAGCTGAACTTTGTGGAACACAAATCCATAGTGTGTTTCGCTCGGCAAGGATCGAACTCAATACCGTCGTATTAGGCTGCTAGACTAGATTGTTAATCATTCCTCCATAGACAAAATCTCTGAACGCAACTGAATATCTTGCCTTATTACCAACCTCTCCATGAAGGTAGGCTTTAACACAATGTTTCTTTTTTTTTTTTTTCGTTGTTGTTTCTATTTATATAAGATGCCATACATCAAAGCCAAAGATAGAATTACCCATGTCCTGTGGTCACAATAACGCTGGTTTCAGTATGCACCAACCTACCTTGTTTAGTACAATGAAGGAGGTACTACCGCAAGGTTAAGTTTACCTTAGTCAGGGAAAAAAGCTTCAAGCGTAAGGTACTCAGTGAAAATGGAACTCACTATATTTCTATCGCTCTGCTAGACTAGTACGTTAACCAGTAGTTAAAGATGAAATCCACTATTAATTGACTTTCACTTTCTTCTTGCTTTCCTTGTCTAGTTCCTGCAGAAAACTGCAGGAACTAGACAAGGAAAGCAAGAAGAAATGTCTAACCATCAATTGAAAAGAAGATGAATGGTTGTTAGCAAAGTGGGGGGCGCGGAATCTGAGCTACAAATTGAAGACGGCAGAATCAAGCTAACCATCTAAATTCCAGACTGGAAATAGATAAAGGTCCAACAAGTACAGAAGTTTAATTTTCTGGAGAAACGTCATAACGTATAATGGAAAATTTGAAACAGGAAACCGAAGATGCAGTACAATAAGGAAATATGCCTTCCCAAAGCTAAACAAATCATTAAGAAGCAGGAAAAATTTGTTAAAATTACATTAAGAAGTAGAATGAAGAATTGTTACGTAATATCAATTCTCCTATATGGCAGGGAATATTGATAAAGATGACCCCTGAGACAACAGATATTTGGTTCTACAGAAAGATACTGAGAATTCCATGAACGAAACATGTGAACAACGATGAAGCTTTAAGGAAACTGGGTGCAAAATAGAAACTAGTACTAAACCAGAAAGAGACAAATGGAATTTATGCATAGTGAGGAAAGAAGGCCTAGCGAAATTGACACTTACAGGGCACAGTGAATTTAAAAATGGTAGAAGGAAATACCAAGAGACCTACCTAATGAGCGTGTGTAAATAGATGTCAGAAGAGGGAAAGTAAGGGAATAAATATTATTAGAGGTGTAAAGGATAGGAATTTATGGAGAGCCATGATCAACCCGTTCTAAAGTGACAAGGCACGTAAAAAAAGATATGTCTTTCCCGTGAGGGAACTAATCAATATTTCCCTCTGAAATATCCATTTTGAAAAAATGGCCTTTTGGAACAACAATGGTGCATATTTCTTTCATTTGATCAAGCGCTTTTGGGAAATCTCCTCGCAGATGAAAAGAGACTTGAAGCAACAGAGGTGTAGTTCTACAGAAAAGATGGTGAGAATACCATGGACCGAAAATGTAAGCAACTACGAAGTTGAGAAAATGGAAATAATGAATAGATTTACACTTAACATCAGAAAGACGCAGTTGAAATTTCTAGGGCATATAATTAGGAAAGATTGCTAAGAAAATTTGATAATCCCAGGAGAGATTTAAGGCAAGAAGGACAGAGGAAGAAAACAACGCGTTACCTATCTAGCGAGTTTAAGAAAATGGACGCCAGAAGAGAGTTTAAGAGAGATAACAAAAGACAAGTCGTCCTGGATATACTACACCTGCGTCCTGGGTATGACGATAAACTAAATCCAACAGCAAGGCCTCTGATCAGGAGGTTTTGAGGAACGTGGAACCACCTCTTAGTTCCTTTTGTTCCCAGGTTTCCCATGACCCGAGGTGGTAGCACTTGTTAGGAGTCCCAACTATGGACAAACAGATAACCCCAAACTAGGCTCAAAACACTATGAAAATGTAAAAATAGGTTTTAATAACAGGAATACATTTTTGAAGAGGAAAATATTAGCAGCAATACATTTTTGAAAAAAAATTCCAACAATAAAAATCTTGTCGGCATTAAATAACACAGTGAAGTTGATATGCCGTAAAACAAAATAAACCCAAGCCAAAAAGACAACATATATTAAGAGCTTCAAAGGAAAGGAAATTGTGGAGAGCTATGATTGCTAACGCCCTGACGGTACACAGCAGATCGAAGAAAGAGAATGTTTATCAAACGGTTTTTGGTTGAGTTCTGTAAATGCAAGAAAGAAATATTTGTTATATGAAAATTCGGAAAAGTGGCGACCAAAGATTCCATTTCGAATCTTAATTACATTTTCATAGAGTCTTATTTTATCAAACAGAATTGCTTACGGGCTCATCACGCTGAAACACCAGTTCCCATACAAGTTAAGAAACGTCTAGCCTGGTCAGTACCTCGATGGATGACGGCTTGGAAATACTGTGTGTTGTAAGCTTGGATGTGCAGGCGGCGTAAGGGAGAATGTCTCGGCATTGTTAATCAGAGAGCCGAGTTCCAATTCCAGTTGGGTTCGTTATATTCACTTACGCGTAAATACTCTTGCGAAAGGTATGAATCCACCTCTTCTCATAATTAGTAAAAGGTATCATTAAATCATTATTATCTCCAAAAAAAAATCATACAATCTAAAATAATTTCTAGCTTTAAATAACCTGCAAAGATTTTCTCTGTCTTAGAAAACAATCTATCAAACTTAATTGAAAATTAGTAACATTTTCGTCATTATCACGTGATTCAACATCAGTGAATTATTAAGAAAATAAAGTTCAGAATTTTTATTAAGTATTAGGTTGGTGCAAAAATAATGTCGTTTTCTCACATATTTTACTATGTGAGAAATCGACATTATTTTTGCACCAACCTAATACTTAGTAAAATTAACAGTTTCAATATTTTTTAAATATTTAACAACAATAAATTTCACAACAAGCAAAAACGAGTCTCAACGATCAATAGCAGTGGTTTTCAAAATTTATGGACTTAGTCAGCCTGAAGATATAAAATACCCCAATGGAAAAAAATAGTATGTTTCTTTGATACAAGAAAGCAAATACAAAGCTTAGACCCTAAATAAAATATAGCGAATGGAACAACAAACTTGGATAGTGACTTCAAATTCAAAATATTTTTCCATCAACGAAATATACAATAACAGTGTTAAAAATTTCAGCTCATTTTTAAATCAATTTAATTTTAAATTGATTTTCCCTTGGCCTACTCGATATCACCCACCTTACCTCAACATCTATTCAATAGTCAACTATGTCAGCTCTTTTTGACCTCGCCAAGCTGACTCATCTTAACACGAAATTCTTGACTTCTTTTTTTTTTTTTATTTAACCTTACATTTTTAGAAACTATTACTAACTACTAGCGAAGTCACCTTTCTTTCACTGCTTACTGCGATGCTAAATGCGTTTTCTCACTTTTAGTCGAACTATTCTGTTTTGGGAACACCGGATTTGTCTTTCGTCTTTTTCTTTTTTTTTTTATTTAGTTTTTTTTTTTTTTTTTTTTTTAGACAATTTATTTTAAGATCTAACTACATTTTGTGACACACCAGGCTTTCACGAAATCCGGGTGAAAAGTACCGATCTAGAGTCACTGGCTAATCGGAGCATTTAAAAAATTATCTATTCCCAGAAAGAACAGATTACAATTTGTCTTGCCCAGGAATATATATATATATATATATATATATATATATATATATATATATACATGAATTTTTAGTTGAAAATGTTCTTTATTCTATGCTTTTTGTTGGTGTCCGTCGTCATAATTGGCGATATTCTTGTAATTTTGTATCAAAACCAATACTCAATACACTAAGGAATATATATATATATATATATATATATATATATATATATATATATATATATATATATATATATGAGTGAAATTAAAGAAATATCCACATTCTTAGAAGATATTTTATGGGGACAATGCAGATCATTTTATTTTATCCTCGTATTATATATATATATGTTTGTTTGCGTATATATATATATATATATATATATATATATATATATATTACAGCAAAAAATACATATGCTCTGTTATAATAAATACATCGAGCTCTCTGAAGTTCAATTTTAATAACAAATATTACTAGTATCCAACCGGATTATATACCAACCGATCGATTTCTTGTACTATGTATGTATAGATAGATAGATAGATAGATAGATAGATAGATAGATACATACATACATACATACATACATACATACATACATACATGCATGCATGCATGCATACAGCTATAAGAATACTTTACCTGTTGGAAAAATGCGGTAAATATTCAAATACTCATTAGAGGCATATTTTTTTTTTCTTTCATAGGACTTCTTGATCATGGCCGGTTGATATTAATTTTATAAATGCTTGACATGTACCATAGAGCTATGAAGAATTTCGTTGAAGGTCTTGAACCACAGCAGTGTCATGTTGGATCCAAGTTAAGGAATTATCCCATAGATGTGTATCTCATTTCAAGACGGAAATTATAAAATCCGTGTTTGTCATCCTATAAAATTCTAAGACGTTGTAACAGTAAGAAAATGCCGGAATGTCTATGTCGGGTCATAAATCAGGTGGTAAAATATTTGAGAACTAGCGACCTAAAAGGAGAAGGCTCAAATTTTAAATGAAATAAAAAATACGCTTGTGGGTCTTCTTTTGTTAATCTTTTAAGAATATGTTTGATAAATCCCCTTCTTTAGTTCTTTAGAATGAAAAGCTATAGAAAATAAAATAAATACTCTCTTTTTTGTTAATCTAAATTTGATTATAATAACCACGTACTATCCAACAAACTTAGATACTATATCATCGATTGGTTACACCGTTAGAGTTCAAACCATGTATAATATGTTACACACTCCTGATCAAGCCAAAATAGATTTCGCACTCTTGTCGCTTGGAGAATCCAGATGCAATGCTGACTTGCGATGATCTTTTAGCGACATAATCAGCCCAGCTTCACCTGAAATGCACGCCTGGGAAAGCGTAACAAATAGACATATAAACTCCCACCCTAGCGCTAAGAAGAGAAGTCTCTCTCGAATATTACAGGCAAGTATGTAAGCTTCATGTTTTGGATGTAAGACTGAGGACTTGCATAAACAATAGTGTAAGGTAGCTAATAATATCCGGAATAAAATAAGGTCTTAATGATATGTATTTGAGATCGTGTCATGGTTTCATTCGGAATGTACGATATTTTACTAAACATCTGACCTGCGTTCGAGTCGATAGTCTATTTGTGATGATAACATCGGCCTGGCGAGCCTGAGGCTGCGTTGTGAAGTGCTTGTAAACAACACTATCGTTTCATCAAGCTTTGTGAGTAAAATTGCGTAGACGAAACTGTTCGGAAGATGTTGATAGTTGTTCTAGCACAGAGTCCAAAATCATTATGACCGTGGGTTGTGGCCTTGTTCAGTTATCGGTCACGACAGATTATGTACTCTCTCTCGGATATTAAACTAAAGTCTGATCAGCATAGTTGCCGTATAAAGCACAAGTATTTAATCAAAAGTCGTAGTAGTAGCAATGACAAAAACGTTTTAAAATAATCTCTACAGAATTTAACTACGTGCTAAAGAAAATATACATAATCTAACTGAAGGGTCGTTGTCGATTTTTTTTTTCGTTTTTTAAAAGTAATGATTTGATTTGATTCGTTTATTCAACGGCACATCAACTCCTTAGGGGTCATTTAATGTCGAAATTTAATTTTCTTGTGAGCTTTAAAATAATAAAATTATGTTTTTTCTGCTTTCACAATTGAATACATGGTAGATGATATTCAGTTTTTGCGTGGACATAATTACTAGAGGAGGGGATATGTGTTAGTTTTGTTAAAGTTATATTTTGGAATTGTTGTAGATTGGCTAACACCCCTTCATCACTCTACCAGATGGCCTGACACATAGTCTTAAATAGAATAATGAGAGTTATTTCATGTTTAGGGATGTATTGTTGGTAATCTTACAATAGATAATTATTGTTGGTAATTTTTTTTTATAAAAATGTATTGCTGGTCTTGTTACTATAAAAAGGTATTTTTATAATTTCATAGTGTTTAGTTTTTGTTTGGGAGGTTCACTATTTGCCCATAGTGGTCACACCTGTTAGAGGGGATGTGGTCGCACCTGTTTATCGTCATAACCAGTACTATTAAGGGTAATCGTCTTCAGTTCTACACATCCATTTTTCTTATCTCTACCTAACGTGAAAAAACTTTCTAAGTTACATGGGAAATATTTTTATTTTTTTTACAATGATGTTCACCCTGTACAAGGCACAAGAACCACTCGAGGTAGAGGCTTACAGAGTAAGAGGCACAGTTTATGGGAATATGCGGAGAAGATAACTGTTCAATGTAGACTTCAACAGTGATCGGAGAAGCATCCTATTGGGAGTCGGTTCCACAACGTAGCAGGTTGTGGGAAGAAGCTGCTCGAGTGGAACTTTCATCTCAACAATGGAATACGAAGGGAATAAGGGGGGTCCGCTACAATTTGCGTGTCATGGAGGACCTTAACTGTGAAGGTTAGAACTGGTGGAACTAAGGAATGTATTTCGCCTGATTACTTTCTATGGAAATAGCGATATAACAGTGAGATACTTTGAATGTTTGATCTATGTGAAGACAATTTCATCACCCACAATGACGCGGAGAGGCTTTTGGACTCTATCGAAACGGGAAAGTAGTGAATGGTTAGCTCCTGTCCATATATAGCAGCAGTACTCCATTTTGGGCCTGATCTGGCTCTTTTAAACATAGAGGATAGCAGGAGGAGTCAGGTACTTACTGGAGCGGTACAGCGAAATTACAATTTTTGCAGTATTTTTTTTTTTTTAAGGCAATTCACCCCAAGCAATGCGGGAGTGCCACTAGCACACAAGCGGTTACAGATGATTGAGAAGAAGAATCAAGAGGCGTGTTAGAGGAAAGGATACAGAGAAGGACGGGGAACAATCTCAGGTTGTCAGATGTCGATTGACATTGCATTTGAAGATTATAGTCATCGCGGAAGGAATTAAGGGAAGGGAGTTCCACGGACGTGAAGTGCGGGAGAAGAAACTGATTGAATAGAAGAGATGGTTACATTCAACCGTTTTGACAGTGAAAGTATGGGATCGAGATGCCAGCCTAGTAGTTCAATATGTCATATACAAGATCCATTTGATATATGAGTTGAGTTTTATCCCAAATGCCGCACATGGCATTGCGTGTCCATGAGAGAGAAAAACCCTTTATCGAGATAGGTGAAAATTCAGGATGCGTTGGTGATATTTTAATTAAAGGTAATATCAGTTATCGAACATTACAGGCAGACTTTACTGGAATTAAATACGGTTTGAATACTTTGTATATAGCTTGAGATATTTTTGGAAATATAAGATTTAAAAAGTTGGTGTACATGAATAATGTGTCGTTGCGGACACTGTAGTTAGAACACAGATCACCAGTGGACAAACACGGACCATTCCATTATTAAATAAGTATATCACGTGATCGTAAAAGAAAAGTAATAAAAGGGAATTAGCGTGATGTCTAAGTGATCACTATTCTCTATACTATCCACTATACTATTTCTCTATACTGATCATTATACGAATTACTATTCGGCGATTACTATTTGAACAAGTATTATTAGTACGAGTATTTTTAAAGACGTTACTACTACCAGTAAATGTGTTTACAAAGTCTCGGCTACAACTCGGACGTGATAACGAGCATTCGTTGACCTAACGAAAGTTAGAATGCGTGAGAGTTTAACAACGCTAATATATATATGGTGGTATTCGTTTGGAAAAGCCTCGGATAGCTCAACTTGCAGTAGAACAAATCGGTACCCGAGGAAAATGGGAATAAAAAAAAGAACCAGGAACATTAAAACAAGGCGAAAACAGCTTCCCTGAAGATCCGTTTAGGTGAAACCTAGGTAGGTTATATATACATACATATATATATATATATATATATATATATATATATATATATATATATATATATATATATATATATATATCAATTAGACTACTATATTATGGCGTGAATATATAGAGAATGGCTAATCTAGATTTCAAGCAAAACGAACCCTTGCAGATTAAACCTCTGAACAAAACGGAGAAAATTCTGAAAGTTTACGCTGTAAGTCGGAAATAACTGAGTTTGAAATCTCTTTGGCATGAAACTTTAAATAACCAGATCTACAGACATTTGGTTCTGTTAAAGGATGTCGAGCATTCCATGGATGAAATACGTGAGCAACGATGAAATTTTAAGGAAAATGAGAACTAAATGGACACTTATACTTTGAAATCTTTAGGACACACGATAAGGACGTTTCTAGTTTTTCAGTCAATGTGGCATGAACAATTAAAAACCCCTATAACAAAAAATTCTCAAATTACCATATTAGTAAAAAAAACGCACTCTCTTAAATTTTCAAAAAAATTCAACCTTAGCGTTGCGACTGCACGCTCCAAAATTTCTTATCCGTTAACAATAACACATTTCTAAAAAAAAAAAAAAAACATATTTCGATTCGCATTTAATCTTTTGTGTCCCGCTACTACCTGGATTTAATAAAAAACATTAATTTCCATGCCTGAGGATGGCTGTATGTACAGCTGAAAGTACTAGCAGAATAAGAAAAAAATCTTATACAACTTGAAGTTATCAAAAACAAGGATTATAACATTCATCCAGTGGTTCGTAGGTTAATGTAAATTTGTTTGCGAAGATGTTTTCGCCCTTTATATCATTAACTATACTAATCTACTTGTGATATGAATGATTCATGTAATATAAATTGAACTGCACCACATATTTGATATATATATATATATATATATATATATATATATATATATATATATATGTGTGTGTGTGTGTGTGCGTGTGTGTGTGTGCGTGTGTGTGTGCATCACGCATGTCACGCTTAGGCGATCATGTATCTTTCGATATATGACTGACGAGGCAGATTTTTTACCGCAGTAGGTTGCCATTTCTTTTCTGCTTTGTAGACTATTTGTCATCCAAGACTACAGAACCCAGCTGGGGTTGAGAAGATGAGGATTCATACCTTTCACAAGGGTATTAGCACGTAAATGAATGTAATGGATTTGAACTCAGCTCTCCGATTCCTCAATCCGAACCGCTATCCATTACTCCACCATGCCTCCGGTACATACATAATGTATAAAAGATACTTTTACAAACTTTGGGAACGGTAAAACACGAAAAAAAGTGCGTATTAACATATATCTGCAAATATTTAGTGTTTTAGTTATTAAGTTTAAACGAACTTTGCATTAGATGACGCAGTTTTGTAGACTAGGTTACATTAGTCATTCGTGTAAATTTTTGGCTAGTCTGCCTTCAACGTTTATCGTGCGTAGTATTTACTTTTTCATTTCATATATATATATATATATATATATATATATCATTAATCAAAATAACCGCTTCAAATCTAGACTAGCGATGACCAATATAGTGTATCAATTTCACTGCCAAGTACCATACTGGGTTTCTTGTCACAAATCATTTACCTATAATGGGCATACAAACACCTCCTTCAGTAGACGCTTCAGGTGTCACATCAGATGAAAGTGCTATAAAAAAAACATCTATCTACCAACAATTTACAAGAACCCATAAGAAATATTCTGGTCGAGAACAGAAAAATTCTATACAAATCACATTACCGGAAGCATATCACTACAAAGGAAACCCATTATATTAAACATCCCTCTCCTACTAACAACCTCACTCTTTTTAACAATGAGAATGGGATGTTAATTTTTATTTAAATATAAAACGTTCATTCAAATCCCAGTCACGATCATCACGTGATAGGTCAGAATAAACACTCCTACTCGTATTCAAGCACCACAAAATGAAATACCTAAAAACAACACAAAAATAAAATATGTCTTAAACAGACAAAACATGAAGAGAAACTAACAACATCTAAAACACCCCACTTGAAAATGGCTAAAGAAATTGTAGAAAGCTCTTGGGAAAATGGACATTATGGAAAATTTCTGTCCTCCTTTACTAATAACAGGAAAAACTAAACAAAAAATTAATTAAATTTTCCATTTCTGCCATATTTAGCGAAAGATGTTTAAAAGAAAGGTTATATATATATATATATATATATATATATATATATATATATATATATATATATATATATATATATATAAATATATGTATACAACAACACACCAGCTAAGTCAAAATTACAACGAACGAACATTATGTATGAGTTCAAATGCCTCTTCAGGAAGTGTTCGTAATCAAACAGAACTCATAAATAAATACATTGGTCACACAACTACATGCCTGTGCAGACACCTGGCGTTACACTTATCTGACCATGTCTCTATCAGAACCTATTTTAATACACCCACAAATTTATCAGACTCCATTCGAAACATATTAGTAGAAAAAAACAAACATAATAACATCATCCACCTGTAAAAAAGCATTAAAAATAAAGGAAGCCCTAATAATAAAAAACAAAAAGCCAAATCTTAACAATATTAACTACGAATAAGGCCACAATGTTCTAACGGTGTTCGGAAAAAAACATCTCTATAAGATACTAAAAACATACACATAACGCACACACTGAAACTGAAAAATTAAATCGTCCTTGATAATGGCTAAAGGTATAGTACAAAGCGCTCGAAACTATGGGAACATTTGAACAATATTTTTTTTGTCCTAAAAAGAAAGCAGTGGTTCGAAAACAAGAAAAATTAAATAGAAAGCTTAACAGTAGTATCTTGTCTGTCGTTTTTAATGAAACATGCATGCATATACATATATATATATATATATATATATATATATATATATATATATATATATAGGAAGATTTTAATAGGTTGTTAGAAAGAAAAGATATAACTTCAAAAATGAAAGATGATATTTTATAGGTTTTCATTATGGGAACAAAAAGAAGAAATTTTGAAGAATCGTCGAAAAAAATGTGAAAAGTTTTATAACAATTTGAAAGTAAAATGAGTAAGAACAGTGGATTGAGCAGTGGAGATGAGCTGAGATACAGAGAAACAGTCTGTCTGTGGATGAGTACCTATACATATACATACATATATATATATATATATATATATATATATATATATATATATATATATATACTTTCTATCAATTCTTTTCCCTACGATGTTTACTGTCAATTGAGTATCACTCAATTAAACAATTAGTTTTCCTTCTCCGTTCTTGTCAGTTTAATCAATATCTAGGTGCGTGTGTTCGGGCGTGTGCATGTTTAAATTCGATAAATAAATAACAATGCAAACATTAATGCCCAAAAATTATCTATAAAAACAAATATAAATAAATAAAAATATTGCTTAATCCAGTTCGGATGGGAAAAGTAAATACGATTTCCGAGCTCTTACGGTTAAAATAAAAAATCAAAAAAGCTTTCAAGAATGTTGAAATGGTTATTCACCCCGGTCCCTTTACTGGGACGAGATGCGACACAAGGTCGGGTTTAATGTGCGGAACCCGAGAGCGTACACTCGGGCGAAGAACAAAACTGCCGAGCAGCCAAAACCGATGTTGCAGTGTCATCAACATGACTACCAATCCCGGCTCCGACACTTTAGTGCAATGGGGCGGGGGAGGCAGATTCGGGCAGCTGTTCGCCGGGGCCTGACACCTCACAGTTTTTATTTTCCCAAGCTGCGTCTCTGTCCGCAGAGAGAGCCACAACTAAATCGCACTGTGCCCGAAGAGAGAAACGCAACTAAGTCGCACTCTACCCAAAGACTGAGACGCAACTGAGAAGGTGATAATTCGAGGCTGTCGGATTGATCGCTAAAAACATCCCTTCCTCATATATGTCGACAAATCATAATGATGAATGCTGGCATTTCTTCCTTACCAATAAAAATGAACCACTTCTTGGTTTTATCTGTCACATCTTTTTTCTTTCTTGCTTTGAAGTCAGAACGCCACAATCACTTGACTGTATCTCTTTTGTTTGTAAACAGGATTTTTACTTTGTGAATTTTTTGGCTCATTACTGTTGTTTTGCTTAGTTTTGACGTGCATATATATATATATTGCTTTCTCAGTATTAGTTTGCCCTTTTCTTTTTCGTCCTTTCTTTCGTTGTTTATTGAGAACTTTGTCAATCTCGTTTCTTGAGCATTTTGCCGATTACAGTTAACCATTGCCATTTATTCCAAAGAGGAACTCCGTTCCTAATTCGACATAGAAGTCACAAAATAATTTGAAAGGACGTGTCCGATTGTATTTTTTGGGTAAATGGAATATTTCCTCATGCCTGCATCTATTTCTGAGGTTCTAAATTATTTATTAACTGGTTTGGTTTGGTTTGGTTTACGGCATATCAATCTCAATGGGTTATTTAATGCCGACAAAATTTTTATTGCTGGTAATATGTTTTTTTTTCAAAACTCTATTTCTAGGAATATTTTTCCTTGAACAAATCTATAGCTGGTAATATTTTTCAAAGAATGTATAGCTGTTTGTATTGCTAGTACACATTTTTAAAAGTATTGCTGATAATAATTTTTCCTTCAAAAATTATTGCTGGTAATTTTTTTATTACAAAGTATTTCTGGTATTAAAACCTATTTTTACACACGTTTGGGTGTCAATTATTTGCCCATAGCTGGGACCCTAACAGGTGCTACCACCCCGGGTCAGGGTGGACCTGGGAACGCCAGCAATTAAGAGGTGGTTCCATGCTCCTCAAAACTTCCTGATCAGAGGCCTTGCTGTTGAACGTAGTTTATCGTCTTACCCAGAACGGCACCTTCTGGTAAACATACATATGTATAGAATGATAGCTATGAAAGCGCATGCGCGTACACAAACATACATTAAGTGAGTTCCGTTCTCTCCAACATATATTCGTTTACTGTGCACCATTTACTGTTTTCGATATTTATTAAGCTAACTTAACAAGGTGCAATTACCTATGTGCAGGTTAATCACTGAGCATTGATGTTATGACAAGAGTTTCGATATTTAAAGTTTCCTAAACATAACTCAAGACAAGGTATATTGTTCGCGATTTTAAATAACAACCTGAAATATATAGAGATAGATATTTATACTAATAATAACTACATACTTGTATATATCATATGGTACAACTATGAGATCCATACCCGTGAAAATCGTCAGGTACAAATTTATTAGTATAAATTTTAGCTGTATTATTCTACATCGAGCACTGTTTAATTATCACCGGCACTGTGTGCTTTTATATATATATATATATATATATATATATAGATAGATAGATAGATAGATAGATAGATAGATAGATAGATATGTCAGTCAGTTATGTACCATGCGCGATTCACTCTTAGGCGATCATGTATCTTTTCGATACATGACTGACGAGGCAGATTATTTCCCGCAGCTGGTTGCCATTTCTTTCTGCGGTAAACCAGGTGCCATCCAAGGTTTACCTCAAATATTCACGGTCTGTCCAGCTATTTACCCCTAGCTGGGGGAGAAGAAGAGGATTTATACCTTTCCCAAGGGTAATAGCACGTAAGTGAATGCAATAGATTCGAATTGAATACGAAATCCGCTCTTCGATTCCTCAATCCGAACCGCTATCCATTAATTCACCGTGCCTCCATAGATAAATATGTACAGATCCAAATATAAATAGATAGATATGTACAGACCCATATATATATATATATATATATATATATATATATATATATATATATATATATTATAATGAATTATTCATACAAAAAGTAGATTAGTAAAGTTAATGATATAAAATGCCGAAATCCTTTCGCAAACAAAATTTTAAAGGTGCATTAACTTACGAATCACTCGATGAATGTTATGTCATATAAATTGAACTGCACCAGATATTATATATATATATATATATATATATATATATATATATATATATATATATATATATATATATATATATAGAGAGAGAGAGAGAGAGAGAGAGAGAGAGAAAGATCATTAGACAAAGTTTTTGGCTTAATGGCGACAGCAAGTCTTGGTAAATTGAGTAATGTTTAAAGATCCATTTATTGTCTAGCGTGTTCGTTTCCGACTTTTTTTTCTCTTCGAAGAAAATGACTGCTGTCAAACTAGAGTAGGCGTTTGTTGTCTTCAATCATCTGCATGGAAAATCCACCAGAGAGTCATTGTTTCTTACGTTTAATTCAACAATACAAAGTCAATTTTAC
This sequence comes from Acanthosepion lycidas, assembly GCA_963932145.1. Lineage (NCBI taxonomy): Eukaryota > Metazoa > Mollusca > Cephalopoda > Sepiida > Sepiidae > Acanthosepion > Acanthosepion lycidas. Next base: position 115,346,832 of record OZ010573.1, read on the forward strand.
TCCCTTGGTTTTGAGGGCTGCAAAAAGTAGCAGTTAAATCTGACAAGATGTGTTTATCGATTCGCCACAGTCTCGAATGTTTGTCCAAATAAGAATTTTTTTTTTCTGACTGAGCTTGTTATCGATAACTTAAGACTGAAAATCAAACAAGCAATAATATCGATGCTGCTTACATTACAAAGCCGCATTTTTTAGTAATCGCTAATACTTTTCTCTTGGTTCTGTCTCCGAAGAAGAATAAATGAACAAAACCCTTTCAATCCGAAAACCCAAATCATTTCAGCTGCTAATATTTTGTCCTGATAAGAACGACCAACGGGAAGAAGTATCAGTTGATGTGATTAGACCAAAGAAAGCACACGCAGAAATAGTGAACCTATTAAATTAATACAGAAAATATTCACACGTTACTGTTTACTTGGTTGAAGCTCTTGTTTTAAGGGTAGGCATGTTTTAAGACTTATAGGAGACGCTGCGACGTGGTCGAGGTAGTTTGTTTTTTTGTTTTTTTTTGTAAGTGTTATGGTCCAGGTTAGGACCAAGGAAGAACAACGTGAACATAAGAGTAGAAATAACGAAGGTATATTACACGAAATAATAATACAAGATGTGGATTGGAGTGCCTACTATCGGCTCGACTCGATTCGTCCCTGTCTCTTGAGAGGCGTAGTATACAGAGTATTAGGAAGAGTTCATTCTGTAGTTATAAGTAAGGACCCATGACACCCGCTCCCAAGCTTTTACCTCGCAGGGGTCTTTAATATTTTTTCCTCTTCGGATTAATCATCAAAGGTTCTGTAAATTTTCTTTTTCTGCTTGATTTCCGCGGTTCTGAAATTGCTTGAGGCTTTTGCATATTGAATGTGTCAAATATTGTGTCCATTATCTGTATAATAGTAAGTCATCGGATAAATAAAACAAAATTTCAAATGACGATTATCTAGGAAAGAAGATTCCATATGATTGAGAAAATGGCGCAACACAGCGTTCGTATTGCCTATTGTGGTGGTGTAATGGATAACTGCTTAGAATTGGAATGCGGAGAATCGAGCCGAGTTCTGTATATTGACTTATACGCAATTAACTTTCAGAAAGATATGAATCCACCTCTTCTCCCTCCGTTATGGGTTAATTATTAGAACATGTATCAGTAAATCATTGTTATCTCCCCCCAAAATTCTTAAAATATAAAAATGTTTTCTGGCTTTAAGGTTGATAATACATAATAAAAAATCAAATCAATCAAACCGACCCTCTTTCCAAAATCTCACAAAATGACCAAAAATGTCATGAAGAAGGTTTTTTCGTTGCATTTAGAAGTTTTCAATAACACTGCATCAATATCATATATATATATATATATATATATATATATATATATATATATATATATGACGAAATATAGTTTTAAGGTGTGCTATATGTATGGGATAAAGTGCTCAATATCAGAGATAGAGCGTATGTAAATATAAATATAAAAGTGAACATTGAAGGTTGACTTCGAAAACGAAAAAGTACAAATGCACACAGACACACACTCACCCGTGCTCATACACACGCACACTCATACACACACACATATATATATATATATATATATATATATATATATATATATATATATATATATATATATATATGTATGTATGTATGTATATAAATATGATATAACAATATATAACTTTATAACTTTATATATCAACGAACAGTATTTAGAAAAATAGCATTTTGGAGACGTGTTTCATCCGTTAGGATTTCATATATTAATATATATATATATATATATATATATATATATATATATATATATATATATATATATATATATATATATATATATATATATATACATACATGTGTGTGTGTGTGTGAAGATATGTAGAAAAATAGGAAAGAATACGTTAGGTAAATAATCCGGAGTTCTTAAATATTTTTGTTTTTATTTTTTAAAAACAGTGCTCCATACAGAACTAGAGCTTAAATTATAATTATTTAAAAAAAAAATATGATTCCTTCGCTACATAAGAGTCCTCATGTCTAAAGTGTCAATCCCTATTTCATTCTCAAGTGAATATATCAGCACCTTTTCTTCTTTGCTTTTCAACAGTTGTGAGTTTTTTAATACCTTGCAATGAATAAACTAATGGCAGTAAATAGAATATTCAGATTGTCTGAGATTTTCCTGTAATTTGATCTTCTTTCCGGAGCTTAACAATCCGTTCATTTTGCGAATTAGTCAATTCTTTAACTCTTGCCATAATGGAAACATTCTTGCACGATTATATATTACAGAATGTTCTGCTTCTATTTTTTAGGCTAAAAAATAACTACTACATTATTGAAACATTCTAGAATATTCCACTTGAATAATCTAGAGAATTAAAGCAACTTAAAAAAATTAAAATCTGAAATTAGCATTGTACGAATAACTTTTCACCTATTAAAATTGATAAATTTGATTTATTTCTATTAAATCATTTTTCTTATTTTCTATGCATATTTAGATATTATGCATTTATGTCCAGTTAATTATATGAAAAGTATGTTTATTCATTAGTTGTAAATAGAATAAATTAAAAAAATGTATGAGTACGAATATTTGTTTCCCCCAACTGTATATACAGGCTGTGTCAAAAATAGTTTTACAAACTTTGGAGGCGAGTTCATCACACCAAAACAAGGACAAAAGTCCAACATATGCCCACAATTCCTCGTTTTTTAGCTAATACGTATAAAGAAAGTTTATGATAAATTACGGTGTGTTTCCATATTGGACTAGGTTATATTTGTTATTCGTGTACATTTGTGGCTAGGCTGTCTTCAACGTTTAACGTCTGTAGTAGTGAGTTAACTGAGAAGTGTTCCGTTTAACAATGTAAGGATATGAGAGAGACAGAAAGAGAAATAAATATAAGCAGGGTGAACGCATAGATCACTGATATGTCAAAGTCCTCTTCATACACAAGTCATATTTTCATACGCCCTGTTCAAATACTGAGCACTATTACCCTATAAATATAGCATAAAAACTATATATATATATATATATATATATATATATGTGTGTGTGTGTGTGTGTGTGTGTGTGTGTGTGTCGAAAAATCAGAAAAAAAAGCCAACAATACGAAATCATTAAACAACGTGTTCTTAATAAGCTGGTTGAGGTCGGAAATTTTCGCTTAAAACTAAAAAAAGTATTGGTTTCCCTCAATTATGCCACTAAGAGTAAATAATTTCAAATATATAGTACTTAAAGAATTTACAATACATACACTCTCGAAAGGATAATAACCAATGTTGCCAGAGTTCAGATCAAAGCAAAAGAAAGACGGTTGCACCAAGTTAAAACACCGGTTTCCGTACGATCGCCAAAGTTAAGCAACGTCAAGCCTGGTCAGTACGACGAAGGGTGCCCACTTGGGAATACCAGGTATTAAAAACCTGGGTGTGTAGTTGGTATAACCGCTCGAATTTTTTAATCGGAAAGCCGAGTGTCAATTCCCGTTGGGTTCGTTATTTTTGCTTGCGAGCAAATAACCTGGGGAAAGGTTCGTATCCCCCTATCTTCCCTACATCTATAGGCTAGTTAGTCAGACTTGTATCAGTAAACTACTATTATCTCCCCCGGACTTTGTGATGCCATTTGCGGCTGCGTGCCATGTGGAAATTGCTTGGCGTGGCACGCGTTCCGTAGGTTGCCGACCCCTGCTGTAAAGGGTTGATAAACCGTATAAAATGAATTACTTAATCAATCAATCAATCAATAAAAGAAAAAAATAGCAGAAAAGGGTAAATGCGAAAACAGTTATTAATTGCAAGATAATTTCTTAGGTCAAGATGACAAAAAAAAAATGATTGGTGACGTATGAAGAAAACTCATATAATATTAATACCTGTTCTAGTCATTCTCTGTATATCTATTCCTTTTTGTTAATGTTGTTTCATGTTTTATGCTCACGTTTGTGAAAGATATCAATTTTCCAGCCAATGATTTCGATATTGATATATGCATACTTCAGCGTAATTGTCTACGAAAGTTACTACTTTATTAATGTAGGGTAATTAATACCAGATGATACTTGAGACATGATACACAACCTTAAAGCAAAAGGATGTTTGGCGTGATGCTTCAGTAATCTGCTAACAAGATGTCCGTTATTGAATAAGTGATTTATAAATTTTCACTTGTGACCATCCAAGTGACGTTTCTTTCATAAAAATATATAACTTAACCTAAAACGCAGTTTGATATTTTCTTTTTTGGAGGGTAGGGGGGGGGGCGGGATTCATTTCTTTGAAAACTCTTCAGCACTCACTAGTATATATTGTGAAATTTGTCTTATACATAAGCATAATGCAGATATATATAGCGATTTTCCAAGCATAGCTTACATGTGGCACAAGGCCAAGTCAAGGGGGCACCGAGTGAGAATCGAAGTCACTACTCAGTCAGAATTGGTCTAGCGAGACAAATTTGCTGACCGTTGCACCACCTCGAGGTGCCCTAATAGTTTTCTAAGCATAGGTTAGATGTGGGACAAGGCCGAAAGTATGGGGCACCCAGTGAGGATCGAACTTACTACTCAGTCGTAATTGTTCTAACGAGACAAGCTTGCTAACCATTACAGCGTCTCGAGGCGCCCTAATGCATGCATATATATATATATATATATATATATATATATATATCGCACTGAAAGTTGGTTTTATTATCAATCTTCAGTGTATACTTGATATTAAAATAACTGATCCGACGTGGAACTTTCGGATAATAACTGACATTCTTGTATTTTTTGAACAATTTAGCTCATGAAATATTGACTGAAAAACCTGTCAGTACAAAAGAATTCTCCTATTACCATATTAGTACAAAAACGCACAATCTTAAAATTCAAAAATTCAACCACACCATTTTGACCGCACGGTCCCCAAAAAATTCTTCCAATTAACAATAACACATTTCTAAGAACATATTTCGGAATACATCTATTCTTTCGTTGTCCTGTTATTACCGAGAAGTAAAAAACAAATCTATTTCCATAACTGATGATTTCTGTATGCACAGATGAAAGATTGTAAAAAACTAAAAAAGACCTTATGCAACTGGAATTTATAAACAGGGATCATGACATTCATCAACAGGTTCGGAGTTAATGTATTTTATTAAATTTGTTTGCGAAGATGCATTCTCGCCATTTAAATCATTAACTTTTATATCTGTTTTTTGTATGAATGATTCATGTAATGTATATATATATATATATATATATATATATATATATATATAGCAACAAATTAGGCAATAATACCAATCATCAGTACATGTTACATTACTTGGGGTGATATGTTGGACTAAATCAAGCTCTGTAAATATTAACAATTATATAATTTGCGTTAGGTACAGGCGGTACAGAGTTTGATTGTTTATATAAGTTTAACATTTAATCAGGATATTTCTTGTTTTAATTTAGCACCGTTCAGAACAGATAGTGTTCGCCTTGTTTCCACTAAAAGTCTACATTGCCCGATCAAGGAATTGCACACATAATTACATAGAAGGTGATTGAAAAGTCACTCTCTATTTTATGTATGATGGACTCTAGCGTTTTCTAAAAATTATACTCAGATGGGAGATACCATCATACATAAAGTAGGGAGTTACTTTTCAATTACTCTGTATCTATCCTTAGATATGGACAGCAGAATGAGAACAATGTTTCAGTAGAATAAATAAAGGGTTCAGTTCGAAGTTCTCTGATGATACAACCAGATAATAACAACAAAGATCAGGACAATAGTCTGCATGTAAGCAATGTAAATAATAATAACCCCTCATTCCCCAAACTGGGAAAGAAACAGTTTAAGTGTTGTTTCTACCGTGAGAACAATCTCCAAATTTTACTTATATTGGCAAATTCGTCCGAGAAATTTTACCGAATATCTAGAAATTATCTAATGAAAACGAAGAAAAGGTTTTAGACGTTTTTCTACCTGAGATGCACTCACGCAACCCATACAGTCGGGTGTCTACATGCGCGTATACACATCACCGTCAAGGTTTTTGCAAGCAATTAGTCCAGGTGGAATAACAAATCGGTTAATTAGTGTAAAAAGAGAGAAATGACATCGACTGTACATTTCACTTTGTCAAAAATGCTCCAGCCGTTTCATTATGTCGTTTCAGAAGAATTGATATTTTATCACATACAGACTATCATTCACTTTCTAGTTCTTTCACCCTCTCTCTCTCTCTTGATATATATATATATATATATATATATATATATATATATATATATATATATATATATATATATATATAATGATATTTTTATAAAAAATATTTTACATTGCGACACGGAAATTTCTACGTTTAATTTTGTCTCATCATCAGGCAATGTTCGGTAATTTTACTTAAAAAAGCCTGATGACGAGATAAAAATTTTAAGTCTCGAAACAAATTTCCGTATCGCAATGTCAAATATCTTAAATATAAATGTTGTTATATATATATATATATATATATATATATATATATATATATGTGTGTGTGTGTGTGTGTGTATGTATATATTAGGTTGGTGCAAAAATAATGACGTAGTAATGTCGTTTTTTGACGTTTTTTTCTAACGCCAAAAAACGACATTATTACGTCATTATTTTTGCACCAACCTAATATATATATATATATATATATATGTGTGTGTGTGTGTGTGTGTGTGTGTGTGTGTGTGTGTGTGTGTGTGTGTATATATATCTATGAGGGATGTGCCGGCAAGGTAGGCAGTGTCGGCAACATAGGCAGTGCCTACCCAGAATTAAATAAATCAGCAGCTATATTTTCCTTCTGTGGCACAATAAGCATCTGATACAACAGAGTTTTGAAGGTTACTCTGATTATAATGCCGCCCTTGAGTAATATATATATATATATATATATATATATATATATATATATATATATATATATATATATATATATATATATATCAGACAGAGAGAGAGAGAGAGGGAGAATAATACTAAATCTGTAAGTGGAAAGATAATCCAAGTAGGTTTTTTTTTAATATATATATTAAAAGGATAAATCCATAAAGATAGCTCAATGTATAGAATACAGAGCAATATGTTTTTTTATATAATTTTCGTTTGATGAGACGGGTATTAAAAACTTATCTATTGAAACAAATTATAATTTTTCACCGTTTGATGATGCGTCAATCTTTTCCTTTATATATATATATATATATATATATATATATATATATATATATATATATATATATATATATATCAAATTAAAAGAAAAGATGGTCCCCGTGTATATCTTATAATATGTATAGATGCAGGCCGGTTAATTTGAGAAATAAGAAGGCAAAAAATGATAAAAACATTGGAAATAAGATTAACGATATTTATTTGGACTTAATTGAAGCGCCAAGGGAAAGATTTTAAACTCGGGATTTTCGCTGTTCAAACCTTTGTTCTTATTCTTTAAATTTCATTAACCGGCCTATAAATCTCTCTCCCTCTCCCCTATCTCTTGCTCTGTCTATACACACACACACAGACACACACACACACACACACATATATATATATATATATATATATATATATATATATATATATATATATATATATATATATATATATATATATATAATCAATGACAAAGTTGAAAATCGTGCGATGTATTTCTACCTTTTGGACATAATCGGACCAAAGTGGTGTTTGCATTGATGTAATTACATTACATCGCACGAAGGTGACGGATGAATGAAATTTTAATCTTTACTTTTTGTTTTATATATATGTTTGGATACCTAGTCTAGCCAATTTCATTTAGTTTCTTTCTGCTTATGTTTTCATAGCATAAATCCGTAAAGGTGTAGCGCTTCACACGAAAACGTTTTTCCAATTTGTTATTGATTTTCCTAATGTTGTATATAAAAATTATATATCATTCTCTCTTTCATTTTCTCCAACTATCTCTTTATCGCACACGCACAAACACAAAAGACACCCCCAACACAAATTCAAGCATATATATATATATATATATATATATATATATATATATATATATATATATATATATATATGCAAATATAGGATCGGTGTACGCGGAATAAATTCCAATAATCAAAAAGTACTATTCTTAAAAGAGTGCTCAATACAGAATAGAGCAAACATAATTTATTCGAAAATTATAACACAAATATGTTATAAGATCACAAATAGGTATTTTTCTTCAACACTTCTGGTGTATTGTCAAGTGATAGTGTTGAATGACACCATTGTTTTTTTGCTGTAATATACATATATATATATATATATATATATATATATATATATATATATATATATATATATATATTATATATATATATATATATCAATGCAACTATATATATACAGATAGATATATATATAGTTGGATTGTAATATATATATATATATATATATATATATATATATAAAGTTTTTTTCTGACGATTGCAGAGTGCGTGAAATCCAGTTTCACATATTCACATCAATCCAACTAAATATGTTGGCTCTATCACTGATTTTGAGCATTTTCCAATAAGTACCGCGCATTTATAATATATAAATAATATATATAACAATTACACACACACACACATATATATATATATATATACACATTTTAAGTATATATATATATATATATATATATATATACTTTGGTCGATCAGTAAGAAAGCGACCTAATGGTAAATACGCATTTATTTTACACGAAAAATAAAATTTCATACATAATTTATTTTTCTTACCACGCATTTTATTCAGTGATTAATAAAAATCGTACAAAATTCAGTTAGTAACTACGTCTTAAACTACCGATTTATTTATACAGTTATGTGTGTGTGTGTTTCCCTTTTTAATCAGGGAATTCCACCGTGCTTTATCATTAAGCTATGGAAGGTCATCACAGCAAAGCAACGCTTAATTATCATATTTAAGTAATGCGCATCTCTCGTTGAAAGATATCGAAATCTATATCTGTTAACTTTTATTTTCTTACACAAAACGTAAACAGATTCATTCCTAATAAATTAGAAGAAAGAAATACTAAACAAAAAATAAAAAAGGTTGAAAGATCTAGAACCTTTTATTTTAATACAGTTTCGAATTATTAAACAAACATTAAAAGATGGTGCGTATTTCAGTAAGTGAAGCAAGTATTGACAACTGATAAGAAAAAGTATATTTTATGTATTGATTTTTCCACAACTTCTATATTTCGACACCATCTGTTAATCATTCTTCGGTGAAGTTATTGATATGAATACTATTTATTGATAAATGCAGAGAAGTTGTATCCGATAATCGAAACAACTAAAATAAACAAAGAAAAATTGGAAATGAAAACAATTCTAGGAAAAAATTCAAGAAACAAACAAAAACTAAAAACATTTCTCTTCTTTTGTAAAGGACACTTACTTAACAAGTGAAACGGAAACTCTACTAATATCAAACAATTCTAGGAAAAAATTCAAGAAACAAACAAAAACTAAAAACATTTCTCTTCTTTTGTAAAGGACACTTACTTAACAAGTGAAACGGAAACTCTACTAATATCAGCGCAGTAAAATGTATATGAAAACAATCTACTTTAAAACAGAATGTTCGAGTCTATATTAGTTTGACCTCTGAATCTGTGCCTAAAGCAAGAATAGAAATTGAAATAACTGTACATTCGTGAATTGATTGAGTAAGCGAAGACCACAGCAGGGCTAAAGTCTTCGAAAATACTAAGAAAAGTGATGAAGATTTAAAGAGACTTGCTTTCAATCTCCTATAATAATAATATTATTATTAATAATATTAATAACAATAATATTAATAATAATATTAATAATAATAATATTAATAATAATATTAATAATAATAAAATTAATAATAATAATTATAATATTAATAATAATATTAATAATAATAATAATAATAATAATAATAATAATAATAATAATAATAATAATAAATCTCAAAAATGTGGCATATGGGAACTTCAACAATCCCTGTTGTAGTTGGAGCCCTAGGACTGGTTGGAAAAGATTGCAGTAGACTAATTGAAGGGATTCCTGGAAGTCTATGCCTCAAGGAGATACAAAAAATTGTTCTGACAAGTACAGCCCACACTTTAGGAAGGGCTTTATATATGTAATTTTTTTTTTTTTTGTCAGTGGAAAGTGTCATGATGCCATTTCTAACCTTAGGTCCCTGGGCGGAACCCGGAAAGAAATGTGTAAACGCCAGAAATCAAAGATAATAATAATAATAATAATAATAATAATAATAATAATAATAATAATAATAATCTTTGCTAACTAGAAATTACCAAGCACAGATACTGGAAAATTGCGTTAGCGCAAAATGCAGATGCTGTGATAAATATCCAGAAACAGTTGACCATCCTGTATCATTTTTCATGATATTGGCACCCACTGAATATAAAACACAGCATGACAGGATGGGCCAATATCTGCACAGGAAAATATGCATCTTTTACGGAAAGGAATTTGCAAGAAATTAGTATGAACACCATCCAGACCCGGTTAAAAACAGAGGACCTGTAACAATTTTATGGGACTTTACAATATACACAGGCAGAACAAGCAAGTCTAATTGCACAGACATCGTGACCAGAGACCACAAAAACAGAATACACCTTCTTAACATGGCAGTCCCTGCAAACTGTAATGTATCTTTGAAGATATTAAAAAACTATGAAAGAACAAGAACTTTGAAGACTATTTACATTATTCGATCTATTGTCTTTGTTGCAATCTTTGTTGCAATATTTATCACAACGTTTCGGCCGATGTACGTTCCGACCTTCTTCACGTGGTTCGAATGTCGAACTGAACCCTACATTTCGCTCGCTAGGGAAGACTCTTCTAGTTCCACGTGCCATGTCTAATGGATGTTTGTTATCAGTTATCTCCTGTTAATTCCCCTCTACAAGTTTTCTACTGCCTTAACCAGTTATTGAACTCACAACACATTGGGTCCTGTCACTGGATCTAACCAACGCCTTTATCCACTGTGAGACAGATACTGAAGGACTTTGAAATCTAAAAAATGTGGTACGTGAGGACATCAACAATTCCAGTTGTCGTTGGATCCCTCGAATTGATTGGAAAAGATTTCAGTAGACTCATTGAAGGGATCCCTGTTAGCCCAAGAAATACACAAAATTGTACTCACAAGAACAGCCCACACCTTACAAAGGGCTTTAGTTATCTAAAATGTGTGCGATCTTACATTTTTGGGGAGGCAGCAAACGTTTAGTGGAAAATATCATAATGCTATTTCTGACCTTAGGTCTCTGGTTGGAACACCAGAAATCAAAGGAAATAAAATAATAAAAGCAAGAACTAAAAGAAATAAAGAATCGTCTAACCGACATGGTTTTAACCATGGAAAAATTCGCATCATTACAAACCAAACTCTGTCCTAGAAAATATAAAGAACAAGAAAATAAATGCCTTTGATCTGCAAAAGGACCGCTCCACCCATAAGAAAATACAAGAACAGAGACTTGTAAATAAAGAAAAGATAGCTTGATAGTTTCTGTATTTGTATACTATATTTGTATTTTGGCTTGCAACCTTCAGAGTGCAGACGTTAAAAAAAAATAAAAAAAATTGGAGAAAATAGCAAGTCTGTGAATGTGAAAATTGTGTGACATGACATTTATTTATATGGCAGACCCTGCTGACTGCAGTGACTGCAATGTATCTTTGAAGATATTCAAAAAGCTGTCAAAATACAAGGACCTTGAAATAGAAATCTTGAAAATATGGCATATGGAAACATCAACAATCGCTGTTGAAGTTGGAGCCCTAGGACTGGTTGGAAAAGATTGCAGTAGACTAATTGAAGGGATTCCTGGAAGTCCATGCCTCAAAGAGATACAAAAAATTGTTCTAACAAGTACAGTTCACACTTTACCAAGGGCTTTATCTATGTAATTTTTTTTTTATCAGTGGAAAGTGTCATGATGACATTTCTAACCTTAGGTCCCTGGGCGGGACCCGGAAAGAAATGTGTAAACGCCAGAAATCAAAGAAAATAAAAATAATAATAATAACTCTTATCCATTAGTGACAGGGTCTATTCTCAAACAAGAACTGAAAGGTTCATAATTGCTGCCAAGGATCAGCATTTTCCAACCAGGACCTACCAATGTAATATTCTAAAGCTTGATAGCAGACAATCCTGCCACATATTTGGAGGAAATCTATAGATAACTAATCACATAATATCTGGGTGTGGCTGATTGGTCCAAATAATATCTACAACGTCATGACAGGGCGTTTCAGTACATACAATGATCAAGATGGTGCGCATTCAATCTCCTCGAAAGAAAATTGTTCGGAACATAAACAACAAGTTGTACAAAATGATGAATTTAGCACCACCTGGAATTTCAACATTGAAATTAATAGAGAAATCCAGGCAAATCAAACATAATTGTCATAATTCATGTTGAAAACATATTTCTTCTGATAAAAAACATTTTGAGAAACTAAGTAAATCCGAGGTAGAAATAAGTAGAATGTGGCACATCAAGACAATAACATTACGAGTTTTTAATAAGATTCTAGGAATGATGTCGAAAGGATCAAATATATGGATATAAATTACATTCGTTGCAAAACTTTCTTTTTTTCAATGGCTCTAAGAGCTCTTTCTTTTTCATTTTTTCACTCTTGTCAAGTTCATCCCATGCTAATTCTGGTGGGTGGCTTTAAACTTTTGAACTGTAGCATACATATACACACACATATATATATATATATATATATATATATATATATATATATATATATATATATATATATATATGTATATATATTATGAAATAGACGAAGTCCGATAATTATTTTAAGACATTTTTTATGTTCATACACTTCTTTTTATAGATACAAATATTTAAGTAAATGGTCTGTTTATAATAAACAGTATTAACATTCAGGTCGGTAAAAGTCGTTAATACTGTTTATTATAAACAGAGCATTTACTTAAATATTTGTACCGATAAATGAACGTATAAACATAAAAATGCCTTTATATATATATATATATATATATATATATATATATATATATATATATATATATATATATATATAATTAGTAGTAGTAGTAATAGTAGTAGAAATAGTAATAGTATTGCTATGAACGTTAATTTTAGGTGGTACATGTTTTTAAGTTAAAATCAATGTTATTTTAAAGAGAGTGAAATTATTTTAACCGACCGAGAACTCGAGAAGTCCATACTGACGAAAAATTTGCTCCCGACAGGCATTAAACTTCTATTCCCTTTTCTAGATCAGGGAAATCACAGCTTTAGTTTAGGAATACCAGGTGCTGTAAGCTTTAATGTGTGGGTGGTGTATTGGACAATGACTCGGAATTGTAAGTCGAAGAGTCGAGTTCCATTTCCAGTTGAGATCGTTCTATTCATTTATGAACCAACATAGAAAGATATGAATCAAGCTATGCTCCCTCACCAGCTATAGGTTACTTAGGAAAACTTGCACCACTAAGACATTATTATCTAAAAAAAAAAACTTTACAACATAGAAATATTTTCTGACTTTAAATAACCTGCAAAGGTTTGATTAGTCGTAAAAAACGAAACAATCTAACAAGCAAAACACCTTTCGCTATAGAGTTCCCCACCAATTAAGCCCCGTGAAACCACGATAAGGCACAGCTCATTTTTTTAAGCAAATTACACCCCAAGCAAGTTGGGAAGCCACTAGCACGCAAGGGGTTACAGAGAGTTGGAGCGAGAGCAAAGAGGAGTGATGAAGAGAAGGATAGGGGATAGATCAGGGCATCTGGAGACGTCGATTGACATTACATTTGAATAGTTGGTGATTATAGCTATCAGGAAAACAAGAAATGGGGAGGGAGTCCCACAGGTGAGAAGTGCGAGACATGAAGCTATTGGAGTAGAAGAGACGGCTACATTTAATAGTTTTGACATTGAATGGGTGAGAGCAAGATGCCAGCCTAGTTTAACGCTTAAATTCATGAACTCTGGGAACCAGCGAAAGTAGCTCATCGGATTTGTAAAAATAGACAGAGGGAGGTAACGGCACGTCTGTGAGAGAGTGACTGCAAACGAGATGCCAGATCAGGGCCAATTACGTTACATATTTTCCTTTGGTCTTTATCGAGGACCTTGAGACAAACAGAAGGGGCGCCAGACCATATATGGCAGCAATACTCCATGCAAGAGCGAATGGTTGATCTGCAGATTTGAAGGATAGACCCCGGCGAGGAAAATTTCCTGGCGCGGCATTGGGAGCCAACTTAACTTCCGGTGGACGAAGCTAATGTATTCGTTCCATCTCAGGGCAGTAGACAATGTAAGACCGAGCAGTCGTAAAGAGGTGCTCTCGTGGAGTTGAGTGTCAGACATTCCAATCGGAGCCAGAAATGGTTCTATGTGGTGAGTAATAAAGAGAAGTTTTGTTTTTGATGCATTAAAGGTAACCAGCCAATTCCTGCCCCAGTCCACAACCGATTGGAGGTCCTTTTCGAGACAAACGGCCAGGTTAGTTTTGTCGGCGGCACTAGATTTGTTTTTGAGGCAGGAGTAAATAGTAATGTCGTCCGCATAGGTGCCTACTTGGAAACCTTAATGAATGCACACCTTTTGCTGGTGCTTTTTGAAATACATATCTGATAGCAATATTTTTGTACCTGAAAAGTAATCAAAGTCATTTTTGACTTGATTTTATTTAATCCGAAATTAAATCTTATAACTATAAATATTTTTTTTATATTTCCATATGAATATCACTGTAAAATTTTCCTATGTACAAATATAATTCAATTGTTTATAAATATTCCTTTTTAAATTTGATTAAGTGTTGTTTTTTTGTTTTTTTCAAATTAATCATAGAGTTTCTAAATAGCAAACTTGCCGTAGTAACGATTTTCCCTGGCTAATTTCAGTTGTTTTGAGGATGCCCGTACAGAGCGAAACGTTAACAAAAGAATTAAGAAAAGTTTAAAGATATAACTGATTTTCACAAATCCTATCTCGCATACTTTGTTCGGCTATTTTATATAAGTCATCTTATCACGGTCACACACACACACACACACACACACACAGACACACATATATATATATATATATATATATATATATATATATATATTTGTGTGTGTGTGTGTATCTGCGTGTGTGTGGCAGTACCAATTTTCCATTAACAAATGCCTTGTCAGATACTCATATTCTGGAGTATAGACCCATTTTCTTTATCAAGGATAGTAGGTCAATCACATAGGCGTTTTTGAATAGAATCTTCGTGCTTTTCACGCGATATTGCGTATATACAAAAATACATGGTGGCTGTCGACTCGCAAATTGAGTATGACCATCACTGACATGTTCAGCGTTTACTTAACTCCCCACCCCACAACACTGCATTCATCGGTTGTGTGAACGACAGTAGATCATAAAGCTAGTGATAGATTTTCCCTTCTTGTCACATATGTGGCATATCAAATGATCTCCGGGTAGTGGAAGTAGAACTTGATCATCATCACTTCCAATGTGCCCTTTCATATGCCTTGTCAGGCCTGACCTGGACTTGCACACCCTAGTGCATTTCGGACATTCAAAGCATTCAATTACGAAATGTCCATATACAATAGACTGTTGGTGTTGGTGTGACTACTGGTGATTGAGCAGACCCGCCTTGAACAGACATATCCGATTGCATTGAGCACATGGCCAGGTTGGCACCTCATGGAAGTCAGGGATCGCTTCCGAAAAACTTTACTTCAGTTCTACATATTTTTTATGCCTTGTGGATGGCTTTCACGCTGTCAGCAATACCCGCTCTCTAAGAAATCCGGTCTTCATCTACAGTCTCCCAGTTATCCAGACCAATATTGCACTTGTATAATACGTACATACATACATACAAACTTCTATAATAATAACATATATATATATATATATATATATATATATATATATATATATATATATATACATACACATAGATATATATAAGTAAACATTGAAATCAACACTCAGAGGCGACAGACTGTTTCATGCTAGACGCAATCGTCAGGCCGATTGCGTCTAACATGAAACAGCCTCTGAGTGTTGACTTCAATGTTCACTATTATATTTATAGTTACATACGCTCTATCTCTGATATTGATCACTTTATCCCATAATTATAGCACACCTTAAAACTATATTTCTTCATATATATATATATATATATATATATATATATATATATATAGCGTGTGTGACTACAAAATTGTAAAATGGTGTAACAGCATATGATAATTGTCCATCCACAAAATGCTTAATATCTAACAAAACTAAAGTAATTGAGTTTCTTTTTCCCAGGTTTTCGTGTAAGACGTTTAGCCATCTTTACACGATTTGTCTTAAGAATCACTGAAAAATAGAAAGGCGCGCAAGGCAAAGATGTGTCTTCTAACTGGACGTGTTCAACCTATAAGATTCTGAGAGAATTGAAAATCCTACCGGGATTCGACATTGGCGGACACAATCTTAACAACATAAGATACGCAGATGACACAGTACTGATAGCAGACACGGAAAAGAAATTACAATACCTCCTACAAAAGGCAGCGAAGGAAAACGAAAAGAAGGGACTAAGCATAAACTACAAGACAAAATGCATGGTTATCAGTAAAAGGATAAGCCCGAAATGCGATTTGCCGGTCGGGAACACTAAAATCAAGTAGATGCGGAAGTTTAAATATCTGGGAAGATTTTTGGCAGAGAACGGTAAGTGCGACGCTGAGATCCGATGACGTATTGGGATGGCCAAGGATGCATTCCAAAAGTTGGACAGAGTATTGCGAGGATTTCTTTGGTAACCAATATGCTATATGACATCTGTCCTCCTTTATGGCAACGAATGTTGGACAGTCTTCTCAAAGATGAGACTCGAGGCGACGGAGATGTGATTCTACAGAAGGATGCTAAGGATATCATAGACCAAACGTGTGAGCAACGGTGAGATTTTGGAGAGGATTCAAACAAGGAGTTAGCTTATACTTAACATCAAGAAAAGGCAGCTGAAATTTATAGGACACGTAATGAGAAAGGAGGGCCTAGAGAATCTGATACTCACAGGTCGAATAGAGGGAAAGAGAGACAAGGGAAGGCGACGGATGTCATACCTAGCGGGCTTGAGCAGGTGGATGATGGAACGTGGTCTGTGGGAGGTGGCAGAGAGACGAAACTTATTCAGAGCTACAAGGGATACCATGATCACCTACGTCCTGAAGAGACACGGCACATAAAAAGAAAAAAATACGTTGTGGATACTTCCGATGATGTAGGAAAGTGTTACGCAGTACAAATATATATATAAAGACATTTTTTTTAACATTCTTTTTATAGATATAAATATTTAAGTAAATGCTCTGTTTATAATAAATAACATTTACCGGCCTGAATGTCCGAGAAATTTTCACAGAAAATATTCGTCCTCCGATAGGATTCGAACCTGTATCCTATACGGAACCGTCATTTCGCTTGACGCGCCTTTACCGATTTGGCCACGAATTTAATGCATGTAAACTTCAATTTTCTATAAATCTCTCACGTACATTCATGTCTGTTCATGGCGTATCAAATGTAAACAAATGACGTCACACATTATGAAATGGACAAAGTCCGAGAATTATTTTAAGACATTTTTATGTTTAACATTCTTTTTATAGATACAAATATTTAAGTAAATGCTCTGTTTGTAATAAACAGTATATATATATATATATATATATATATATATATATATATATATATATATATATATATATATATTTACATTCGGTCTATTGTCCTCATCTTTGTTGTTTAAGATGACACCAAATTCAAAAAACAACCCTTTAATCCCCTAGGCTGTTGTCTCGTAGGACAATTTTCTGGGGTGAGTTCAATCCCTGCACTGGGCTGTGTGTACTTTGACTCAGTGGAAACGGGTGAAGAATAACTGAGTAGTCCTAAAAATAAGAACTAGATGTGATATCCCTAGACATGGGCAGCGGAATGAGAACAGTCTACTCCCTTTGATTAAATAAAGGGTCCAGTTCAGAGTTCACTGTAGGTTACACAGATCGATATATACCTGAGAAAGGCCGGAGGGTATAACGGCCAAAACGTTGTGTTAACAACAACAAAGATGAGAACAACAGTCCCAATGTAAATAGTGTCAATAATAGATGATTACAGATAGTCAGAGTCCATCTTACACATCCACAAATCTACCATTCGCCCGAGCATTGAATACTTGTTGTAACCTAGATAGGATTACAGAATGAGGAATAAACAAAACGGAGACTGGAAATGAAATGGTAATATTTATAACATCAACAAAATACAATACTCGCCAGCAGCATGAAGTAGGTAAACCACTGCTAGTGGAAGACTACTTAAACATCATATTACCCTACTTACATTAGTGTCCAACGAATTTATGAGGACCGGGACATACCAATTAGTGTTCCTAAGTAAGGTATATAAGAATACTTTTGCCATAACTGGTCTGGTGCCCCTCCTGTTCATCTCGAGGTTCTACACAAATTTTCTACAAATATTTCATGACAACTGCTAAGACGAGTTTTTTTTCTCCTGCTGTCCCGATTACATGTATTTAAGCGTGCTACTAGATTGGCAACTAGGTCCCACCGTTTTATTGTGAAATATTTAAATGCAACGACCACTTCTACTCCAACAGTTTCTTTTCTCGATCTTCTCGACGGTGGAATTCCCTTCCTCTTACTTGCCTAACTGATAAATACGATCTTCAAAAAATACAAATGCAGTGTCAACCACTATCTTCTTTTGACTTGAATCATGTTCATATTTTATACTTTCCACAACCCCCTTCTGTAACAAGTTTTTTCTCTCACTTTCATTCTCTGTTACCCCTTATGTACTAGTGGCACTCCTGCTTTGCTTGAGGTAAAATGCTTAAAATATATATATATATATATATATATATATATATATATATATATAGAGAGAGAGAGAGAGAGAGAGAGAGAGAGATGAATAATTGGTCGTAGTTGATTTGATGACATGGTTTGATCGACGGTGATTCAGGTTTAGCGTTTAAAAATACGTCAAATAGTTTTATGTTCAAATAAAACTTAATCTCTCTCTCTCTCTCTCTCTCTCTCTCTCTCTCTCTATATATATATATATATATATATATATATATATATATATATATATATATATATATCTCAAAGTTTCACACGGAGTCAAATTGCTGAAGGTTAATTCAATCTAGGTTAGTTATAAAACCTGCATCTGTCAGATTCAACTATTAACACTTTTTATATACTTTTAAGAGAGAAAAAAATTGTTCAATCGACTTTTAATATATCTTCTGTGTTTCTTAATATTTTCAAAGCTTCAGTGATCGTAGCTCTCCACAACTTCCGATTCCTTTTAAATCTTAACAATTTTTGTCTTTTTGCGATCTCTCGCAACCGCCGTCCCATCCTCGATTTACCCAAGCCGGCCAGATAGGTCTTTTGCCATTTGATATAGCCTGTGATTTACTCGAAAGCACATGTTGCAGTAAATTTCTGGATTGTAAAAGAGGTTGGTAAAAGAGTCCAGAAGGAGCAGGTATCATACAATGAAAACACGCACATGTTCGTTTTATGAAAGCCGCTTAAGAGGAGACGAAGCTTGGGCCCTCGAGAGTCATTTCGGAGAAACTTTGCATACGTTGGATGTGATGCGTTTGTGATTCTTCGATGTTTGGTAACAGTGGGAAAACGAACATCCTTAAATCTGTAGACCAGGTTCTGGATGGCCACATAGTACAGACGTCAGTCAAGATGAATGTATTTTATGTACATTAATGGTAGATAGCACTGCGTTGACAGCACAGATTGGAAAAATGTGACCCAAGAATGTAGACATGGGCTGCTGACAATTGTTTCCTTGCAGTAAAACTACGTGCCTCGAGCCAGCCTGCAACACTGTCGTGCACATCTACAACGCAGTGTTGCAATATATTTTAATCTGGTTACCGTACTACTAAGAGATTTTGCTCAGAAGAAATAGAACAACGACACTTTTTACCTGAAAGAAAGAATATCTTATAGTCGAAATATGATAGTTTATTACAAAATCATGATTCATCTATAATCGATTGTTTCTTGGAACATATCTATTTCGGAGCAGCGAACGTGATATCTCGCTAGAGTATGTATTCTGAGAGGAGGTAAAACTCGTATATTGCCATGAAGACATCCAAATTCACTGCAGCTTTTCAATTTGTACAGCCATCCAGTAATATTGAATGGTAATTTTTCTAGAATTACCTACTATTAATATTCTCATTTCGCCAAAATCTTGTGATAAATAAAAAGATATAATATACAAAGAAAGAAAATATAGATAGATAGGTAGATATGTAAAAGTGGACATTGAAGTCAACACACAGAGGTCAGTCTGTTTCATTCTAAACGCAGTCGTCAGGCTATGACGATTGAACTGACAATTGCATTTAGCATGGAACAGACTGTCGCCTCTGGGTGTTGACTTCAATGTTTCACTTCTATATTTACATACGCTTTGTCCCTGATATTGCGCACTTTAACCCATAAATATACCACACCTTAAGACTATATTGTATCATATATATATATATATATATATATATATATATATATATATATATATATATATATATGTATGTATTATGAAATGGACAAGTCCGACAATTATTTTTAAGACATTTTTTTATCTATAAAAAGAACGTATAAACATAAAAAATGTCATATATATATATATATATATATATATATATATATATATATATATATATATATATATATATGATATATATATATATATATATATATGATATATATATATATGATATATATATATATATATGATATATATATATATATAATTGTGTGTTTCTACAGCAATCCTTTATTTATACAGGTTTCATTAAACATGGCTGACAAGTTACTGCTATTAGGCTTTTATTAACTTTTCTTGTTTTTCTATAAGCTGGACATAATGAGTGTAAAAACTGTCCAAATGTTCTATATATCCGAGCGCTCTCGGCTATTCTATTAGCCATTACCAAGGATGATATTTTATAATTCTGTGTGTGTGTGTGTGTGTGTGTGTGTGTGTGTGTGTGTGTGTCTGTGTGTGTGTGATAGCCACGTGGCCGAGTGGTTAGAACGTTTAGTTTCCATGGTTCGAATATCACCATAATCGATGTGTCAGAACGGACTTCTTCAAGTTATCGGTCTGAGGAGGCAATTCTAGCGTGAAGCTTCTTTGGGAAGTGCCTGAAAACTATACAACGGGCTGGCCCAAGCCTTGTAAGCGAAATTAGATAGACGAAACTATTTGGAATGAAGTCACAAGTACTGGCCTTGTTGAAAATGTTCCCAGAAAATATAACTAAGGCCTGCCCCACAAAATTGCAGTTTAAACCACGGGGTAAGGATCTGTGGGTGTTGAACAAACACAAATGTGTTTGAGCATAGGTCTGCAACAGGGATTGGTCAGCGGCGTTAGTTGACAGGCATACTTGAATACGAGGTGTGTGTGTGTGTGTGTGTGTGTGATAGATAATAACTTGGGAAAGAGGAGCGCTGAATTCAAA